>JALPQD010000162.1:613336-1268414 GCA_023101885.1 Typhlomys cinereus
GCCCTGCCAGCAATCCCAGATGGCCACGTTGATCCACAAGCCACAGCCGTTCATGTGCTTGCTGAGGCTGCAGCGGCGGCAGCGCCCCAGAGGCGGGCGATGGCGGCAGAGCAAGAGCAGAGCCGGCTGCTCAAGCAACACCTGGTCACCACTGTCAGTCACACCAGTTACAACCATCCACCTTTGCTCAGCTCTTGTCCCAACACCAAGCTAAGGAAGGTCCTTTCTACCAGAATTCTCGCGGCCTCAACACAACCGCGGCACTGAGCTTGACGAGCAGAGAGGCCACGCGAGTGACGGGTGCCTGGGAGCGTGAGCGTGGGCTCGGGCAGAGAAGGCGGGAGGGTGCGCATGGTTCCACGCTGCCTTCAGGCCTCCAGCCCTGCCTTTGCGCCAAGCCCACTGACAACTTAGCCATTCCAGAGGTCATCTAAGAAACAGACATGCCTCACAAACAAAAAGACCTGAGTTCATATCCCTGGATGCCATGTAAAAATGCCAGGTGGTTTGTAGCGGCCTGTAACTCCACCTGGAAGGTGGAGCCTGGAAACCTCAAAACAAAACGAGGGAGGAAGAACAACCCAGAATGATTCCTTGAAGTCACCCTTAGGCCTCCACAGCACACACATTTGTGTCCTCTTGTACACACACATTTATACCCTTCCACATGCAAAAACAAAACAAAACAAAACAAAAAAAACAAAAAAAAAAAAAAAAAAGAAAGAAAAGAAAAGAAAAAACCAAAATGGAGCCATCGGCTTCATCTCAATTCAGTTTGGGAACATGAACTGGCTGTTCTGGTTGCTAATTAACACGCTTTGTAAAGCTGTCTCTTCACCACAGGGAAGAGGGTTCAGAAAGAGCCAAATTCATCCCCCAAGTCTATCCAAAGCGTGAACAAGGAACTCTGGACACCATAGGTTGAGAGGTGATTTCCGTGAATACCGGGGTGGCACAGTCTCTGCTCACGGCAGGCGAGCCACAGCAGCCACGTGTTAGTGGCCCAGATGCTCCACAGAACGGTATGTAACAAAAAGCTTAGTGCTGGCATGTAAGGACGCCCCACCCATCTCAAAGGATGGTACCTGTAAGCTTTGAACACGAGGGTCTTCAGGCCGATCTCTTTCTGGAAGGCTCTGTCTTCTTCTAAGCCAGGAAGCTGCAGCAATTCCACCAGGTTCTGCAAAACAGATGCAACAGGAAACCCACGAGGCCTCAGGCTGAGCTCGTGGGCAATCCTGCAAGAACAGGCAGAGGGGGAACGAGAGTCTGCTCGACGAACGTGCCTGAGCCCGCACTGATTCTCTCCCGCCCCAGCGTCTGTCTTTCACCATCCACACATCTAACTCCAGAGGATTCTTGGACTACATGTGCTGGACCCTGCATTTCAGAACCGTCCATCCATTTAGTGACCACAGTGTGTGTGTGTTGGCAAGTGGGCACAATTGTAGATGCACACACGTATGTGATCTTGTGCACGCAGGCACACATGACTGAGTTCACAGATTCAGCTGACCTACTTGGTCAGTGACCAGGCATCCTCTTGCGTGTGTGCCACCATGTCCAGCTTTTTGTATCCGTTATGGGGATCCAACCCAGGCTCTCGTGCTTGCACCCCAAGTGCCTTATGGACTGAGCTAGCTCCCTAGTCTTGCAATCACTTTCTTGTTCTCTGTTTTGTGGAGATGACATAGCCCAGGCTAGCCTTGAACTCCCTCAGCATCCCCCGTGCTAGGATTATCGGCATAAATCACTAATGGACCAACTCTTAGCAGACTGTGGTGGTGCAGACTGAGGCCTCTGCACGCTGCACAGCATCTGGGACAGCGTCTGCATGGGGCAGATACTCGTGATACTCATGGGTTTGTTAGCATCTCCACTCCAGAGGACCCGAGACGTGGGGCACGCAAGCTTTGGAAACAGTACAGAATCTTAGTCTTGGGCTGGAGAGATGGGTCAGGGGTGAAGATTCTGACTCACAAACAGAAGGACCTGAGTCCAGACATTAGGACCTACGTAAAAATGCCAGGCAAAAATGGCCTGCACTTCCAACTCTGGAAGATGAAGCCCGGGAAATCTCAGAGTCAAGCAAAAGGGAAGTAAAAGTGATCCAGGATGATTCCTAAAGTCACCCATGGGCCTCCACAGGGACACACAGTGCCCTCTGATACACACACACACCCCCACCCACCCACACACACACACAAAACCTTAGTCTTCTGCCAGCAACTAGTTGTCTCTGGCTGCTCCAGTCCTTTGCTAGCCAAAGTTAAGCCATTTTGTGCCCAACACAGCGATGCACAGGCTTCCTGCCAGCCCCCAGATTACCTGCAGAATGATGTCATAGAGCCGGATCAGGTCCTGGGGCCGGGGGGGGACGCTTGCTGTCGTCTTCCGGCTGCTGCTGCAGCAGAGCCCTGTGCAGACCTTTCGCCATGTTCTCATTGCGCTTGATCGCGGTCGACAGCTTGATGTAGGTCAGGTAGCTGGAAGGTGCACATGGCCAGCCCAGGTTATACTCAGAGGCTGACATTCCGGGAAAAGATTCGACTAGATCTGGACTGACCGAGGGGAAGTGTGTAGTGACGGCTGTCACGTGCCAGGGCCATCTGGCCTGGGCCTCGTGCTCATAGGAGCTGCGAGAGCCTTTATCACAAAAGATGATCTCAGGATGGATATTATTGCAGGCACCTTCCCCAGATACTAGAGCTCCTAATTTCAGAGGACAGTGTTAGTTCCCAAGAGGGTTCATGGGGGTCCATGGGTAGAAATGAGGTTCTGGAGGGAGGATCAGTTGCTTCTGAGCCCGCGCCTCAGGCAGTGAGTTCGCAGATGGCAGCCCCACTCACTGATGGGCCTCTCTAACAATGGCCACAGAACAGTCGCACGCGTGCATCTTACGCGATTACATGGGTGTCAGCAAGTTCTAATTGTACCACAGGACAAGTCCCATTAATGTCGGGATAAGCACGGTAACTGCTTAGGAAGCAGCCAGGCTCTGATCTGTTACCCTGCTCTGCCTGGAAGCTGTCTCATGAGAAGATGCTAAAGAAATCCGTGGTGAGGCACAGACCAGCAGGGATCAAGAACGCCACGGACGGATCAAGCGGGGAGCGTGAACCTCTGGCTTTTCCCACTAGGCTTCCGGAACACAATAGGGAGGGGCGCTGCACCTCAGTTCAAGAGAACAAAACTCAGAAGAAAGAAGAGGCCAAGCTGAGCAGAGCAGCACGAACCTGCAATCCCAGCCCGGGAGCAGACGGGCAAGCCAGCCAGCTGGCCGACTGGCGCTCTGGGAGCGACCGAGAAACCCCAGCTTAATAATAAAGTGGACAGTAATGACGACACCCAATGTCAGTATCAGGCTACAAGCTATGCACGTGTGTGTGCCTGTATACATACACATACATACAGATACACACAAAGAGCAGCAGTATAAACACCGCTTTAAAGATAACACAAATATGTAAAGAGCTTGTTAAAAAATTTAGACCAGCTGCTTTGAGGAATGAGCAAGAAGGCTGTTAAGACAGATTTTCCTAACATAGCTACTACATACAAAACAAAGTTTTTTTTAGTTTTTTTTTTCTTGCTCTGTGTGTGTGTGTGTGTGTGTGTGTGTGTAAGAAAAGGCACTGTGTGTGCCTGTGAAGCTCAAAGGTGACTCCAGGAATCATCCTGGATTGCTTGTACCTCCTTTTTCACGCGGCTCTGAGATTCCCAGACTCTGCCTTCCAGAGCCAGAAGCGCCGGCTGTTGTCATTTCTACCCGGCAGACCAAGCATGCGCGCACTAGACAAGCACATGTGCTGAAAAGCAGCCTAGCCTCTTAGGGTTTGGCTTTTATATCTAAACACTGAAGGAAGGAAGAGAGGTGACTGTCCTTTGAGAAGCACACATCCACTTGTGTTTGAAATCTACATTAAAATTTCAATAGCGCACATCTGAAATCCCAACACTTGAGAGGCTGAGGAATCTCCTAGAGTTTGAGTCAGTGTGAATTACACAGTGAATTTCAGGAGGCCTCAACTACAGTGTCTCAGAAAACCAAACAACCTCTATGGAATAAAACCCAGCAACAAACAAACAAAAATCAAACAACAAAAGTTACCAGTGATTACGCTCCAGAAGTGAATCGCATACAATATGCATTTAATCAACGTACAAATGCTTAAAATATCTTTGTCAAATGTACTTAACAGGCAGTAGAACCACTTTATACATTTAAAGTTACACATTAAACATGCACAGGCACAGCATGCTCTCTTGTTGCAGAGACGTATCTTTCTCAGCGACTCACAGTAAAGTCTCACCTGTGCAAGTACTGGAGATTCGACACCTTCCCTGTTTCGCCTTCAAGGGTGTAATCTCTCTGCTTCTGAGGAAAGCAGAAAAAGGTAAACAGTGAAGCACTCAGCCTTGGCCTCTTCTAGTGTGATACTCACGGTCCTCTGAACGGAGGCCAGGCTCCAGAAAGTGCGGAGCCCTCAGAAATCAAAGCTTTGCTAATCTATTACAGTTGAGGTTTCCTGCCCTCTACTCGCAGCGTCTCACCCCAAGCACTAAAAACAGACAGCCCTGGCAGGAGGGAGAACCGCCAATAATCTAGGTGCTCAGGAGGCTAAGGTGGAGGATCACAACTTTAAGCCCTAGCTGGGCTACAAAGCGAGTCTGAGGCTGGTCTAGGAAGCAGCAAGGCCCCGTCTCAATGTAATGGAGGAGAACGCGGGGATCAAGCTCGGTGGCAGGCAAGGCTCACAGACCCTGCGCTCTACCTGTGGAACCACAAAACAACAGATGGTCCAGGCCGAGCCAGCCTTCCAGGGTCTGCTAGACCCAATGCTCCTGTTGCCCTCTGCAGTCAGCCTGCCGTCTGTGGTGGCAGAGTAAAACCCCCCAAAGAAATCTACTTCCTGCTCCCTACCACCCGTGGGATGCCATCTTACTGGGCAGAAGAGGATTTGCCATTGTGACTGAGTGTCTCTGATTAGGAAGGCAGTCCCAAAGTAACCACAGAGTCCTAGAAGAAAGATGCAGACAGGCCAGTAACAAAGAACACGGAGGCTTCAAACTACAGGGCAGGAAGGAGACAGTGAGTTGCTGGCTTTGAAACAGGCATCACAGCCACGATACAGGAGCTTCTGCAGCTGGAAACATTCTTTAGAAAACCCAGCGAAGGCACATTAAGATTTCTGCCCTCCTGAAATACAGAAAAACAAATCTGTGCTGTTTCAAGCTGAAGTTGAAGGTGAGCCAGGCATGGCCGCACCCGAGAGGCTGCAAGTTCAAGGTCAGCCTGGCTACTCGGTAAGCTCCAGGTCCCCCTGGCTTTAGAGGAATCCTGTCTCAAAAAAACTACAAAGGGGCTGGGAAGATGGCTCAGGGTTTAAGCCTTTGTCTTGCAAGCAGAAGTACCCAAGTTCAGAATCCCGAGCTCATGTAAAACACTGGGCAGAAACAGCACAGGCTGCACTTCTGGCCCTGGTGGGCGGAGCCTAGGAAACCCCAGAACAAAGCAATAAGGAGATAGAGCAATCCAGGATGATCCCTGAAATCACCTTTGAGCTCCACAGGCACAAATAACACTTCCTACATCCACCCACACACACCCGCACCCACCCAGAGTTACAAATTCAAAACAAAACAAAACACAAAAACACACCCAAAAAACAGGCTGAAGGTCAGCAAAAATAAACCTGCAGCGCTACTACTAAAGCAACAGGAAACACGGCTGCCTGAGACACCACTGCAACCCCGTGGTTCAGGAGCGGACTCCTGTAGGCAGACAAGGGAACGATACACAGCGGCAGCTTCTGCCTTCCATCGCGGTGCCCGGCAGATGCTGCTCGAATCTAGCACATGTGGCAGGAACAAAGCAGCAAAGGCTGACGCAGCTCTTGGCATTACTGTTCCGTAGGCACAAGGTGAAGGGCCTGGCTGGGCCGCACGATGAGTGTGCTCGTCACACCACACACCGAGAGCAGCCAAAGGTCGACCTGCTGTGTGTGTTCTGCCACAGTCAAAAAGTAACGGCTGCATGTGTGCCGGGTGCCTGTGACCCCGCCTGCTGGGAAGGCCGAGGCAAGCGGCTGACTGCCTCGATTTATGAGGCACGTATGAAGTCCTGGGCTCAACCCCAGAGAGAAGTAAACATTAAAACATTTTACATCGACTTGTGTGCTCACATCGTAACGTGCAAGTGCAGGGGAGGTCACAGGACAGCTTTCAGGCGTCTGCCCTCTCCTACGATGGCGGTTCAAGGGACTGAATCGGGTCTTTGTGCTTAGAGGCAAATGCCTTCACCTGCTGAGCCATCTCACGGATCCGAATAAACTTTAAGAAGAGACACTACTCATCAACTACTGAACAAAAGTTACAGTTTCAATATCACACTTAAGGGTAAGGATCTTCACGTGCTGGGTAGGATGCTGCAATACACTCTGATGTGGACCTGGGGAGCAGATGGAGTCTGGGTGAGTGGTAAGGGAGCAGGAAAGGGGGTCTGGGGAGAATGGAGGCGCACACTCAGGTGAGCGTGTTGAGACCTAACGGTAGAACAGCAAAGCACAGGTTGAAGAGACTGGGCACCAGCTTATGGAATTTGCCTTATTACTTTCCAGATGGTGGTTTTAAGAGCAGGACTCACAAGACTCGAGAAGTGTGTTTAGGAAATTTAGAACCTTCAGGCACAGTTCGTCTATTCAAAATGTTATTTTAATAAGTTTTATATTATAAGCAGTTGAATGACACAGTATGCAATTTGTAAAAAAAAAATATATCAGAAAGACCTGCTCAATTTTACACACAGGAGACATCATAAATTACGCAGAGACAAATGTAGTTCACTGTTTAGATTTTTTGTGATTACGTGGTATTTAGGGAGATTCAAATAAGATGACCTTTTTTTTGGCCACAGCTCACTATGTAGTCCAGGTTAGCCTCAACCTTGAGCCCTCCATACTGTGACTACGTGTAACACCATGCGCCTCTGCAGTGGCCCTGGTGTAAACAGTCATCAAAAGCAAGCTGAAGCTGGCCTGGCCACTGGCACCTGCACCCAGGCTGCAGAGGCTGAGGCAGGAGCACAGGTTCCAGCCCAACCTGAGCAGCACGTCAAGATCCTCCGGCAACCAGAAAAGCAGGCGCTACAATCATCAGCAGGAGCCACGGCCAGGGGAGAAAGCTGGGCGTGGCAACAGGAACAGATGCCCAAGGACGACAGCACCCGGGGAAGCAGTGCCAAGTGCAACCCAAGAGCGCGGGATGAAGGACTGTGAGAGCAGGGAGAGAGATGCTTTCCCCTTTGCTTGTGTGTGTGTGTGTGTGTGTGTGTGTGTGTGTGTGTGTGTGTGTTTGCTACGTGCGCGCGCGCGCGCACGTAGCAAGGGTACTGTGTGTACCTGTGAAGGCCCAAGAGCATTTTTATGTAGGATCTGGGATCCAAACTCCAGTCCCTCTGCTTGTGAGGCAGAGATTTTAATACGCTGACCATCTTCCAGTTCAAGAAATGGGTTATCACTCACTGCAACGAGACTTGTCCTTACCAGACCTGCATGAAGACTGACATACCAACATGTCCCCACAGACTAGCGAGGATCTAAGGAGATAGTTACATGCAGTAGTAACTTTGGTGACTAGGGCTGGATGAATGAAGGGAAACGCCTCTATCAGTGGGATGGCCCAAGGAGGGGCTACTTGATATGCTACTGAGCCCTAAACTCCCACAAGAGTAGAAAAGCCAAAGGGAACCCTGGGGTACATAGAAGCAGACAGGCAGGAGGGTGGGAGTAGGATGGATTGATGAAGGAAGGGGAGGGGGCACGGGAAGGAGGGCAGAAGGAAGCAGGGATGAGTCCTCAATATGCTTGTAAAACTAGGGGAAAAAATTATAACAGAAAGAAAGAAATGGGTTACCCACGTGATGGAGTCCGGAGACCCTCGCAGCTTGGCAGCTGGCTGACCGTTATAAAAGCACAGACCCCTGGAACTGGCGTCCCCGCCAGGCCAGATCCAGAGGGCCGCACCTGGGCAGGAGGGGTCCAGCAGATGGTCCTACCTGATCGGGCTTGAGCTCCTCCCGCACGGCCTGGAGAGCATCGCGGCACTCGCTGAGCATGGACTCAAACAGACGCTCCTTCGTCTCCTCGCTGTCAGCCTAAACAGAGGCGGAGGCAGCTGGAGAGCAGCTTGACAGAACCGCAGCCCAGCGGTCCGTGGACGCGAGCGCAGCAGCATCTGCCCCCCCCCCCCCGCTGGCTTGGGCCTGTCTGCACCAGCTGCGACTTCACCGCAGCAGCACGACATGCTCCCCCCCCCCCCCGTGCTGGGACTGTGGAAAAGGGGAGCGTACCACAGGGGGCGGGCGGCTTAGATCTGGAGCCTTCAGGCGCCAAGGGCTTGAATGTCTTCCCGTCACACAGCTTTCCTCCCACAGTTCTGCCTCTGCTCAGATCTCGCAGCCAGCACCCCTAGAGGAGCCTTCCAGGGACTCTTGGGGTGCTGCCCCTTCGTACTGAGGCACACACACCTTTGCTGCCGAGCTCTGCCGTGTGCAATAGAACTGCAGGATAAAACTGGACGAGCGACCTGACCTGCACTTCTGACTTTGGTGCAGGCCAAGTAAGTGGCAGATGTTACTACTCGACACCTGTCCAGGAAGGCATCTCTCCAAGTACCAACCAAGTTCCCTACAGACAGCGTGGTCAGTGTGGCACACGGCCACTCCAAGAACACTCTTTGGGCAGACAAGGTTGGTAAGAACAAGTGACAGACACTCTCTGGAAAAGCACGACGTCACCCTCTGCTACACGGCTGGGCAGGAAGATAAGTACGAAAGTGATTCATTAGCTGAACCCCGGCCAAGCCACATGAGCGGCCTGAGGAATCTGCCGGAGCAGGGGGAGTGGACGGAAGGCAGAGGGCCGAGCGCGCTGCTGGCAGACCCGCTGAAACCACCAACATTCCACCGGGTCGAACTCTCCATGGGAACCAACGGCCCCGCTTGAAACACTGCTGCAACACCCAAGTGACCTTTGAGAAAACACAAAAGCAAGGCCGGACGCTCTCCAGGCAGAGCTGGCTGGGGAGCTGAAAGAAAAGCTTTTCTTCTCTGAAGAACACTTACCCTTTTCCTCATTTCTAGTGTGCGTGGGAACTCGCCCTGCAATTGCCCAACCTAAACCAGACGCCCTTCACTTTCTCGCCACTGACTCCCTAACTTGGGACCAGACCAGGGGCACAACTTCCCCCACCTCTGAGCAAAGGGCCCCATTAGCTCATTTCCACACGGGAGCAACGCCCGCCGCCAGCAGACCACAGGGAGGACGCGCACGGTCCAAGGGTGGACGCATGCTCGGTCCGATGCGTGGCTGCTGAGCACTTGAGAGCTACATAAATTCAGATGGAACTAGTCAAACACATCAAGAGGCAGGAGGAAAACAACTTCATTAAGCACCTCAGTTGCCAAGACTCTTCACAATCACTTAGTCAAACTTGCTGGCTTCCTTAACAACCGAACGAGATGCGTGAACACTACCGACACTGTTAAGGACCAAGCAGCCAACCACACATGTGCCAGAGCCACCATATCAGCAGGCAGATCAATCCCAGCACCACTGTGGGTCCGTGTAATCCCACAAGTATCCGGCAACACCCCTGTCAGATGGGTGGGGTCTGACTGCTCAGGCAATGGGCTTAAGAAAGAAAAACAGGCTCAGTTTTACCAGTTCCACAGGGTTGGTGCCCTTTCCTTTGCTGGGTATGTCCCAACCTAAGTACCTAGCTGCTTCTGTACGTCACGCCTGCACTGCCCGTCTCGCAGACGCGCGGCCTGGGGGCTGAAGACAGACCTTGCCCTGTCCCCACACTGCAAAGCTTCCGACATTTAACAGGATTTCCCACACACTGCAGGAAAAGCAGGGGTTTAAGACCTGCAAAGTGGCTCAGAGACCACCAGTAACGACTGTTCCTGGTCCGCACGAAACGTCTCAAAGAAGAAGTCTCCCCATCTTCCCAGGTCGTCCTGGTCACACTTACTCTAGAGCTCGTATGAAGCCACAAGCTTCTGAACAGACATGGAACGAGACACACCTCTCAACATGTACCGGCACGACTCCTTTCTCCAGATGCTAATCCTCACCTCCTGCCCAGCCATCAGACCTGTTCTCGGCGTCAGAGGTGAACTCCACTGAGAGGGTGGGGTCTGGCTGGACCCTGCTCCCAGGTGTCTGTGGCACAGAGCCTGAAGCCTAAAGGAATGACTGGTCTTACTTCATCAATATGACACTCAAAGCACCCTAGAGTGAGTGCTCGATGGCTAGCGGGTAAAGGTGTCTGTGGACAAACTGACCCGAGTTCAGTCCCCAGAGCCACTGGCAGAGGCGTGAACAAGAACAAGGGCTCCTATTCTCTCTCTCTCTCTAGTTAATTAGTTGGTTTAATTAAAAACATTCAGGATGGATCTCAGGCCTCTAGGCAGACAGGAGAGAGAACCCTGGCTGCCGTGTGCCGCGGGGCCTGCTGTAGAGACAGGAGCCTGCTGTCTGCACTTGTCAACAGAAACTGTTGGAAGAAGGTGAGATGACTAAGACACACAGGCCAGCCTGGCCACATTCCCCACCACACCCGCAGGATAACCGTGGGGACATGAACTATGCCTCATCCTGACAGGTTAGGAAGCAAAGCTGCTAAAAAAAGGGCACAAACCCCCTGAGAGAAAAGAGCTCTGTTTTTTTAGAAAAGTAAATGGCCTCTCTTCCATCATCAAGAAACAAGGGCTAGGATCTCGGTTCAAGGCCAGTCTGACTGTGTATCGAGTCCCTGAAAAGATCTGTCCTCAACAACACAAAACAACATGGACACACACAGCAAACAAAGCAAAAAGCAAAGCAAAACCTCAAAATTTAAGGACGAAGTGCCAAACTGAGACTGCACGACCCTTAGTGTCCTCAGCTTTATTCTGTCTCCTTAAATGTCACCCTGGCTTTTCTCCTTCAGTTTACTCCTGACAGGCCAGTCCTCTGGTCACGGTGACTGGCGCTTAGCCTACGTTATGATCCGGGTACTTCTTTCCACGGTTCACCAGATGCTATTTCAGACTTTCAACGTCATAGCAACCTCTGAGCGCGCACTGAGCGAGGGCTACCAAGCTGGCCCTCCCTTCCCAGAGGGCAGAAACAGCACCAGCCGCGAGAGGGGCAGAGAGGAAGCGGCCTGCATCCCGAGGCACAGCCCCGCCTCCCAGATTGAGAGCAGCACCACTCCTCAGGGGTTAAGGCCCTGCAACCCAAGCAGAAAGTCCTAAGTTTGGATTCCAAGTGCTACATAAAAACAACAGCTGGAAAACATGGCCACCTGCACTTCCTGCCTTGGTGGACAGAGCCTGGGAAATCCCAGAGGGAAGCAAAAAGGAGGTAGAAGCCATCCAGGATGATTCCCCAAAATCACCCTTGGTCCTCCACAGGGACACACAGTGTCCTCTGAGACACACACCCACATACACCACATTAAATAAATAAAATATATTAAGGAGAAGTAGCCACACAAGCAAACAAAACCCAACTTCACCCAGCAAAACTCTACTACATCCTCTTACACAGCGCTGAAAGCTGTGTAGAATGGACATAATAGGCATGCTTTAACACGCATTTAAAGAAGCACACCTGTTATTATCTGTGCCTATGAGAGACAGACAGTATAATAGAGTACTCTGACTTAATTATATGCACATGCACCTAGGCTAATGATGGGATGAGCCGGCAATGACAGTTCAAGTTTGGAATAACGCAACATTTTTTTTTCTGGCTTAAACATTTCCACCTCCTGGTGTTAGGGCCTGAGGCAAGCTAAACACACACACTACCAATGAGCTATGCCCCCTCCCCCGCCCTTGAACTGCTTTAGGAATAGTAAGGATTTGTGTATAAGAAGTCAACAACCCAGTTATTCTAAAATTCGAACTCGAACGTGATCCTTAAAATCATGCACAGGGCTGCAGAGACGGCTCCGTGCACAGAACACATGAAGCACGAGAACCAAATGTTAACTCCTAGAAGCCACATGTAGGCTGGACACAGCAGCACGTGCCCTGTGATTCCTGGACTTTCAGGGCTAGATGGGAGGTGGAGACATAAAACCCCTAGAAGCCTCAGGCTTAGTGACCTGGTGTTTGCACTCATGAGTGGCAAAAGAGACTGTCTCAAGTAAGGTATAGTCCAGGCCCAACACTCAAGACTGTCTCTGACCTCCACATACGTACCCACCGAGTGTGCTTGGACTCACACACACATCACACACACGTGTTACAACACGCACCTTGCAGACTTTAAAGCCTGCACAGAGGCTAAAGGTGGAACTGAGTGTTGGAGTGTGTACCTAACATGTGGTAGGTCCTCAGTGCAATCCCCAGCACCCCCCAAAAAACAAAAAAAGTGTGCAAAGCTCAATTATTCATTACATGACTAATGTGCCCTTCATTTTTCTTTTCTTTTAAAATCTATCTATCTATCTATCTATCTATCTATCTATCTATCTATCTATCTATCTATCTATCTTGTGTGTGTGTCTCAGAAGACACTGTGTGTCCCTGTGGAGGCCCAAAGGTGACTTCAGGAATCATCCTGGATTGCTTCTACCTCCTTCTTGCTTCACTCTGGGATTCCTCAGGCTCTGCTCACCAGGGCCCGAAGTGCAGGGCCCCATTATTTCCACCTGGCATTTTTTACGTGGGACCTGGGATCCCAACTCAGGAACTTCTGCTTACGAGACACAGTCTTAATCCCTGAGCCATCTTTTCAGCCTACATTTTTTCCCCAATGTTAGAGATTCATTCCTATTAAATATGGAGACTGAAGAATTCTCAGCAACTAAAGGTGAAGCAGCTTCCACTGCTCTCCACTGAACTTCTGCTAAACAACTCTTGGAAAATCCTGCCTGGTTTCACACTGCACAGATCTCTGAAGATACGGATACTGTCACTTTACATATTAATGCTTCTTTTTCTTTAAAAAAAAAAAAAAGAAAAAGTTAGAGATTGAACCCAGAACCTTGGGTGTGCCAAGCAAATACTGTGCCACGGAGCTGTATCCCAATATAACACTTCTCTTTACACCATCCCCAAATTAAAAAGTGGCGTCAAAAAAAATGCATATGCTCAACATGCCCAATGCCCTGGATTCGATCTCCAGCATAAAATAAACCATCTTTGCATTTTCTAAACTTTAAATATTAACATTTCAGCTACTTAATAGTAACTTTTCTTGTCCTTTGTCCTCACAAGGTATTCAATTAATCTGTCCATTTAATTGTCCCTTGAGTACTCATTCTAGTCCAAACTCCTGCCCCATGGCTGCTCATGCCCGGCACGGATCCGAGACAGGCGTTTTCTCCCAGCATTTATGCCTTTATAATCAAAACCTCTCTCCTGATGCACGCGCTAAACGACTATGCCAGAATGCTAGTCCAGAGGTCGTATTATCCAATAGCCAACGAAATTACTCTCTAAAAATGTTCCTCCGAGGGCTGGAGAGGTGGCTCAGGGGTTAAGCCTCTGCCTTGCAGGCAGAGGGTCCTGAGTTCGAATCCCAGATCCCACGTATAGACGCCAGGTGGAAGCAGGGGCAGCCTGCGCTTCTGGTCCTGGTAGGGCGGAGCCTGTGAATCCCGGGGCAGAAGGAAGTGGAGGCATCCATGATGGTTCGCGATTCGTCCGTGGTTCTACACACACACATACATACATGCGCGCGCACATACATACGCACATACACACAATTGAATAAATAATAATAAAAAAAATTTAAAAAAAAATGTTCCTCCGAGGCTGGGGAGATGGTTATGCCAGTGAAGAGCCTGCTGTGAAAATAGAAGAACCCAAGTTCAGATCTTCAGCCACCCATGTAAAGCTTGGACCCAGCAGAGACCTATGCAACCCCAGTACTGGGGTTTGGAGGGTAACCACGACAGGTAGAGGTTCACCAGCCGGCCAGCCTAATATGGCCAAATCGCTGAGCTTCAAGTTCAGAGAGGGACCCTGTCTTAAAAATAAAAGGTGGAGGGCTGGAGAGGTGGCTCAGGGGTTAAGCCTACGCCTTGCAGGCGGAAGGTCCTGAGTTCGGATCCCAGATCCCACGTATAGACGCCAGGCGGAAGCGCGGGGGGGGGGTGGGGGTGGGCGCCTGTGAATCCCGGGGCAGAAGGAGGTGGAGGCGTCCATGGTGGTTCACGAATTCGTCCGTGGTTCTACACACACACACACACACACACACACACACACACACACACACACACGCGCGCGCGCGCGCGCGCACATACACACGCACATGCGCACAGTTGAATAAATAATAATAAAAATAAAAAAATAAAAAAATAAAAGGTGGAGAACAATGGAAAATACACTCAATCTTAGTCTCTGGCTTCTACATGCCTGCACACGTGCACACCCACACAAATAGGCACATGCACCGCACACACATACCACGCACACAAAAGCAAGTTCCCTGGATTTTTAGTTCAATCAACAATTAACCTTCTGGTACTGCTCTGTCCTTTAAATGTATGAAAGGAAAATGTGGGAACAAGCGCAACATGAACAAGAATATAAACAGAGCCTTCATTTGCTGGAAGCTGCCCCAACCCAAAGCAGCCACCGTCGCTACAAGGTTTGCAGCATCACACAACTCGACAGCACAAGTAACCAAGTGGAGCTCATTCTGGTTCCTCTGACTTCTGGAGAGGCCAGTGGAGGCAAATGCCTGCTGAAGGAGGCGGCAGCACGCTACAAGGAGTCCTCACTGCCGCCTCCCAAACCAAGATCTCCAGACCCGTGATCTCTGGGTTGCAGGAGCTGTTCACAGCCACAGACAGATACTTAGTCGGAAAGTAGCTTCAAGTCCAGCTTTACGGAAACATTATGTTCACACCACACACAAAACCAGATCCACTGGTTTGCCCGGCGCTCTGGACCGGGCCCTGGAAGGAGGGCTGATCCCTTAGGCCAGGAGACACTCCACAAGTGGGACAGGCTGCTGCACCACCTGCTGGGCCAAGCGTGTCCCTCAGCTGTAAGCCAGTTTTTCCCTGATGCCCGTCACTGTCAATTTCTTTACCCTCCAAATAACTCCTTTACATACTTGGTTTTCATAATAACAACATTCAAAAGGGTCTCAAATGTAAACTCACCAACTCCCACAAAGCACGGAGGTAAATTTGTGTTGGGGAGACATGAACCCTCATAAGCCACGTGGCTGAGGCTCACCTGGGCAATGGCTGCTTCGTTGTCGGCCAGTCCCAACAGAAAGATCCTCACTTTGTCGATCTTCACGGGGACCGTCCTCCCTCTCCACTCTACTTCGCTCATGGTGGCGGCCTGCTTGGCTCGAGTCTGAGTGATCAGCGCCTAGAAGGAGTTTAAGACAAGCTCTGCCAGGGGCCGAGTGATGGGCACAGCTTACGACACAGCAGACAAATCTTCAAATTAACTTCAAATTCCTCGTGTACCACGTATTTCGCCTTATGGAAAATCAAAAGGGGCCTTTTCCCAATCATTTATATTTTTTACTATTTCTATGAATCTATGCCTACTTGCTCCAAAAAAAAAAAAGTTGCAAGGATGGTGGTTCATGGCTGCAATGCCAGCACTTGGGAGGCCGAGGCAGGAGGGCTACCATGGCAGTTCGAGATCTGCCTAGCTGCGGAATGATACTGTTTAAAAAAACACAGTAAGGGAACAAATTTCTTTCTGTTGAAAAGATAAACATAGATAAAAATATTCAATGTTAATAATAAACATCTCTGAGGTTAGATAACTATGAATTCCTTTTTTACACCAAAGCTTCTCACAAACATGCACATTCTAGGTTACCTCCAGTTTTTCAGCAAGGAGACCTTCCGTTCCCCCAGATCTCAATCTCATCTGCATGAGTTCATTGATAGCTGACTGATCCCCTGAGAAGAAAAAACCTTTGAGGTTGGTGTGTTTGCCGGTAACCACTCGCTCCATCAGCTCAGACCAACGGTTCTGTCCCTTCCACTGAGGTGCAATGCACACGGCATGATTTCTTCTCTGGAGACCAGCCCGTTCACAAACCCTGAGCTTGGCCGGCGCAGGGAGACCCTCTGCGTGGGACTGCACTGGTGGGCGCACAGCAGTACACTGGTCTAAACTGAGAGGTCAATGTCAACAGGGAGCCAAAGTGTAAACTATGGATTTTCAGAAATTACGGTTTGTCAATATAGGGTCATTGACTGCACAGCACTACTCTGGTGGGGGTGATGGTCATGGGGGCAGCAGGTGTGGGCTACAGGTAGATAAAAGCTTTGAACTAACTAACTAACTAAGTACTGAAACTCCTCTGAAAAGTAAACGATGAGGTGTTGGCGAGATGGCTCAGGAGTTAAGCCCCTGCCTTGCAAGCAGGAAGACCTGAATTTGGATTCCAGATCCTTCATAAAGACACCAGAATGGAAATGGCGGTAGCCTGCACTTCCAGCCCTAGAAGGTAGAGCTTGAACAGTCCAGAATGATTCCCAAAGTCACCCTTGGGCCTCCCTAGGCACACACACACAGTCATACACATGGACACACAAACACACCAAGTCACTGATGACCCTGGCTGAAGACACCAGGACAGAGTAGGGCTTCTCACACTGCGACTTTGTTATCTGTCAAAACTCACAGGCAGATGCAGAAAAGAGAAAGAAAATTCCCAAGCTTCCAGCCAACCACCTATCAATGCTCAAGCGGGAGTGTAGCCAGCTCACCGATGTTATATGCACAATATCGGATGTTGGGCGAGATCTCCTCCACACGCTGGTTATACAGCACGGCCTGCTCCTCCGTGAACGCACTGGCCAGCTTCTCATAGATGGTTCTGCGAGCAAGGACAAGTCAGGCACTGCAGCAGCCTTATTTTAAGAAAAAAAACTCACGGGACCATGTGGTTAAAAGCACAGCATGGCCCTCTGAGGCTCCTCTATCAACCACCAGCCTGGCATGTTCTACGATGAAAGAGAATAAACATTCCTATAGGAAAATCCTAACTTCCGTAAACCATCTGCAGCCTCAACATGCCGGTGACACCACCAGCCGCAGGACTTACTTGCACTTGTTAAAAGCCTCGATGGCAGCTTTCCACGCCTGGTGCTCGAAGCGCAGCATTCCCGAGAGGTACGCCGTGTACGCCTGTGAGGGAGGCACGAGTGGCGAAACAAGCTTGCTTGTTGCACTGCTCGGGATGGAACCAGGGCCCTGCCCGTGCCAGGCCAATGCTCGACACTGAGGTACACCCCAAGCCCTAGAAATAACTGCTTGATGCCAAGAATCCGTGTTCCTGCTCCAGCTGCCCCCAGCGGCCTCCGTCTTTGATACCAAGCACATGGAGGCATTTGGTTGACTCTAAAAGAGAAAAACTTGGGCTCTCTCGGCCCTCACAGACTCTTAAAAAGCAAACAACAACAACAACAACAAAAAACCTGAGCTCTTTTGCCCCTCAGAGACTCTATGCCATGATTCCATCCTCTAATAAAATCTGCCTTAATCCTCAAAAGACATAAAATAAACAGAGAAAAACTTACACAAACAATAAAATGTGTGGGCCAGCACAACGGCTCAGCAGGAAAAGGTGCTTTCATGCCAACTGAGTGATCTGAGTTCTGAAGCCCACACGGTGGAAGGAGAACCAACTTCTCCAAGCCGTTCTGACTTCCACGTATGTGCCACGGTACATGTATGCCGGCTCGCCTCGCTCTTTCTCTCATATAATATTTATAAATAAATAGTGGTACATAAGTCATATTTATGGTTTGTTTCTTTCCAGAAGAAAGTTAAAAATTTTCATTTTACTTAATATGCAATTTCAGGGCTGTAACATAAGCATGCAAAATTCAACACCACCGGGCATTCGAGTGTCCACCTTAAAATCCCAGTAGGGGCCGGCAAGCTGGCTCATTGGGTAAGGTGTCTGCTTTGAAAGAAAGCTTGCTTGCAAATCTGGTGACCTGAGTTCAATTCCCGGAAGCTCAAAGGGCGGAAGGAGAGCAGTGACTGGCTTTCGAGAGTATCGTCCTCTGGTCTCACCAACACCATGGAACACACGCATTGTGTGCATTTATACTCTCTCTCTTTCTCTGTCAAATAAATAAAATTATTTAAAAAAAAAAAAAAATCCCAGTAGGCCGAGGCAGGAGGAACACATGAGTTTGACGCCAGCACAGGCCACAAAACACCTGCCCAACCATTTCCCACCAGAACAACCATAAAACACCACTAGGTGAGGTGTAGAGGCACAATTCTGCAATCTCGGAGAAGCAGGAGTTCAAGGATAGCCTTGGCTACCAGGTGAGTTCAAGCAGACTGGATCATGTGACCCTCTTTACACACGCATGCACACGCACGCACACGCACGCACACATTCATAAAACCTTGAAACATTATCTCCTCAAAAACAAAGTCCATTTTAGAAATACCTAGCCTGTGAACGTCACCACTCCCAGCCGGTTAATTAACAACGGAACTACTACTGTGTGCGACTGTAGTTTCCAAGCCTCCCTCTAATCCGTGATGTGGACCCCCACCTGGGCCTCCAGCTTGGTCTTGGCGTCCACGCGGCTGCTCTCGCACAGGCGCTCCAGCTCCTCGGCGTGCTTCACGGCCTTGCGCAGGCGAGACAGCAGGTGGAAGCGTTTCCGGGGCTCGGTGTTGGCCTCCTGCTTCAGCTGCATGGCGTAGCTCCAGGCTCTCTCGGCGTCCATCAGAACCAGCAGCAAGTACCTGCATCGCGGGCGCACAGTGAGCGGGGCGGGCACGGCGCCCCTCCCTCTGCACCTCTGGCCTCAACCTGGGTCCCACGCCTCAGATGCCCAGTCACCTGCTGGACATGGCTCACTGAAAGCCGCAAAGCACCGTGGACGTGGCCTACTGACCCTGCCCGCCCTCTGCCCACGCTGTCAACCCCAGGCAGCGGAGGCGCGAGGTCGGCTTCTTCTCCTTCCTCCCAGCCGGTCAGAAATCAAGTCTTTCCCCGGCTGGAACCCAGCGCCTTCACTCACCAGACGGAGCAGCCTGGGATGCTGGGCCGTAATGAGCAGAAGGAAACACACTGGACAGAGGCCTGGGCTGATGCTTCCCAAGGATGTAGCAAGCGAACTCTTTTTATTGTTATTGCGGGAGAAGTTTTCAATTATGGTCTGATTAATGTGTTTTTTTTTATATTGAACTTAGGTCGTTGTGAGTGGTGGACGACACTCTAGAGCTATATGCCCCAGAACTCTTTTCTTTTTGAAGATAAGATGTAAGTTGCCCAGTCAGGCCTTGAACCTAAGGTCTTCCTGCTTCAGCCTCGCAAGCAGCCAGCCTGCTCCACCAGGCCTGTGTGTTAATATCTATGTTTTGACTCAACTTTGTTTGACACCAAATCAAAGATCTTGGAACTAGTCTTACATTCAATGGCACAGCAGTCCTGGGTTCCATCTCCAACACCACATATAAATTTTAAAAAATTAAAAGCAGGCTCTTGAGACGGCTCGGTGGGAGGAGGCCCCATCATTGACCCTGATGCACAGGCTGCAAGGAGACCGACCCTCGCAAGGTGTCCTCTGAAGAAAGAAACTGAACGAAGAAAGAACCTTGCTATTATGAGCAAACCCAAGTTCTTTCCTTTAATCTTTGACGTGTGTGTGTGTGTGTGTGTGTGTGTGTGTCCCCGTGTCCGTCCCTGTGGAGGACCAAGGACAGGGAGGCCCAAGAGTGGCTTTGGGAATCATCCTGGATTGCTTCTATCTCCTTCTTGCTTTGCTCTGGAATTTCCCAGCCTGCGCTCACAAAGGACGGATGTGCAGGCCGCCACCATTTCCACCTAGTGGTTTTTTAACGTGGGACCTGGAATCTGAACTCAGGACCTTCTGCTTGGGAAGCAGAGTCTTAACCCTTGAGCCATCTCTCCAGCTTCTTGGACTCTTCTTAAATGGACCTTGTCAGATTTAATCACTTCACTGCCACCAGTCATGGACTCCACCCTCCAGTTTTGACTGTGCGCGCAGCAGACACTCAGCCTCTTTGCCTCTCGAGCAGCAGTTACCTACCCACAGTGCTCTAGCTCCTCGCGGCACGCCACCCAGCAGACATGCGCTTCCTCCACACCCGCCAGGCCGCGCTTCCTCCACTCGGGTGTGGTTCCCTATCAAGCCCCTTTCAAGTCTTCAGAAGGCCTAACAGTGCTCCCAGGTTTAGCATCAGACCAACTCAACAAATCCTCAGCAAGGAGGAAGAGCTTCCCGCCCTCCTCCGCATCCGGCAGGGCACCGAGCTCAGCACCGCGTATTCTGGACCACGGGGCAGCAGAGGCCCGGAAGACCCATATACAGTATGGATACATCTCCTGAGGGTCTCAGTCTGTCGCACTACTCTGTGGCTTTAAACTCATCTTCCTGTCTCCCCACGCACAGTGCTGCACTCAGGGTTGACAGAGATGCTGGGAAACTCAGTCTTCAGGCCTGCACAGCAAGCACTGACAACCATCTCCCCAGCTACAAGACTATGGATACAAACAGGTGCAAGAAGACAGTCTGGTCCCAAGCTAAAGCCCCAGACCCTGACCTCCTGGAGACAATATACTCCATGCTGATTTTTTTTGGAGGGGGGGGCAGGAGAGGGGGTTCAGACAGGTCTTTTATAACCCAAGCTGGCCTCAAACTTACTATGCAGCCAAGGGAGGGCCTTGAACACCTGACCCGCTCTCCCTCCCGAATGCTGGGATCGCAGCACAGCCACCAAGCTGGTTTACTGCGGTGCGGAGAGCAAGGCAGGACTCTGCATGCGTGACAAGCACTCCCAACTGCTACAACGTAGCCCTCAGGCAAGCTACTCGATCTCCTGAGAATACAGCAACAGCAAGAGAAAAAGCCGCGCCACAGCCGAGCTGCTCACACCCCGCGGAGCTGTCAGGGCGCGCCTGGGCTCTGGCCTGTGACTGGAGGTGTGCGCACGACAGACTTGAATCTGCACCTGCTGTCAGTCAGGAGCTCTTCCGTTACTTTCTTCCCTGTGAACTTGTGTCTGTTTCCCATCTTAAAGTTGAGTGTTTTCCGGAGACGTCTTTGTCTGCGGGAACAGTAGCCCCTGAAATGAGACACGAGACAAAACTTCTTCAGCTCAGCCGGTGGCGCTTTGGACAGAATGTTCTATAAAAAGCAGATCAGAGCTTTGAGGAATCGTTTACGGTAATGAGCAGCTAGAGCACACCACTTAACATGACTGTGTCATGGAAAATGTCACCACCCCTTAAAAATGAAAAATACTACAACATCTGATTACAATATAAAACAATTTTTTTGTTATTTTATTATTTATTCAATTGTGCGCATGTATGTATGTATGTATGTATGCGTGTGTGTGTAGAACCACGGGCAAATTGGGGAACCACCATGGACACCTCCACCTCCTCCTTGTTTACTCTGCTGGGGAATTCACAGGCTCCGCCCTACCAGGACCAGAAACGCAGCAGCCCCCACTTCCGCCCAGCCTCTATACGTGGGGTCTAGGATCCGAACTCAGGACCTTCTGCCTGCAAGGCAGAGGCTTAACCCCTGAGCCACCTCTCCAGCCTCACAATATAAAACAATTTTTATCCCCTTTAATGTGTGTCTGTGTGTACTGTGTCTGTATGTGTGTACTATGTCTGTGTGCTATGTGTGTCTGTGTGTACTGTCTGTGTGCTATGTGTGTCTGTGTGTGTACTATGTGTCTGTGTGTACTGTGTCTGTGTGTGTGTACTATGTGTGTGTGTACTGTGTGTGTGTGTGTACTATGTGTCCGTGTGTACTGTGTGTCTTTGTGTACTGTGTCTGTGTACTGTGTGTCTTTGTGTACTGTGTGTGCGTACTGTATGTCTGTGTGTACTGTGTTTCTGTGCACATTCAGAAAAACCTGGGCGAGTCATTCTCTTCTTCCACCGTGGATTTCAGGGCTCACACTCAGGTATCCCAACACTAAACCAACTCACCAGCCCCCTAAAGTTATTTTTTTTTCTGTTGTGGTGGACAGGGTCTCATACTAGTCCAAGCAGGCCTGGAATGTACTCGGCAGTCCAGACTGGTACCAAACCCATGGCAATTCTCCTGCCTCTGCTTCCCGAGTGCTGGGATTTCAGCTGCAAGCTGCCATGCATGGCTCAAAAGAATATTTAAATACTACAGCAGAATCGCAGTCTTAAAAGCAACCCAGACACAGATTACTAAAACAAAGAGCCACCAGGGGTTAAGACTCTGCCTCACAAGCAGAAGGTCCTGAGTTCAGATTCCAGGTCCCATGTAAAAAATACCAGGTGGAAACACCAACCTGGTGGGCGGAGCCTGGGAAAGCCCAGTGTGAAACAAGGAGGTCCTCCACAGAGACACACAGTGCCCCCTCATACACACACACATACACACACAAATAATAATAATTTAAATAAATTAAATTAAATAAATTAAATAAATAATGAATTTAAAAGAATTTTTAAAAAGCAGCATTAAAAAAGGGCCAGGCAGGTAGTGCACCCCAGTACTCAGGAGGGGAGGAAGGAGAACGAGTTCAAAGCCAAGCTCGTCTACATAGCGAGGCCGAGGCAGCCTGAACCACAGGACTCCGCTTCAAAAAAGTAAATAAGTAAATAAATAAATGCTAGCGACACATGATTATCACTGAGGATTTGAGATAGAAGGTTCATTTCAGTTCCTGTGTTGTGAAAATTTATGAATTCCTGTGGCTGTATGAAACTATGGAGCCCCAGTCGTGACCTTGAGAGCCGAGACCAAATCAGGGAGCAGGGCCCAGCCCTGGGCCGCGGAGCTGCGAGAGCAGCAGCCAAGCGCAGATGCGGGATGAAGGGAGAAGCCGGGCTGCCGATGCTGACGGGCTGATGCGGGCCGAGCACGCACGCGTCGCAGCCAGCCAAGTTCAGAAGAGCTTCGACCAGCAATGCTTACCAGCAACCGTCGGCCCAGAGTGACAGCTGCGTGAAGACTCTGTCCTGTAAGAGCAGCCCTTCAAGCGCGTGATCAAGTGCTACCACGCCAGGCGAGACAGGAGTGGGGAAGACAGAAACCAACAGCAGCCTGCTTACACTGTGCTCCGTTAGAGACGCTCAATACACTGAGGAGTATCAGGTTTAAGTGGGAGCCACATGGATTATTGGGTGAATCCCAGGGAGTCGGTGTCGTGTGAACTGTACTGGGGAAACTCAGATGAAGATGTGCGCTGTGCACACTCAGAAAAACCTTCCTAACTTCACGCTCACCGTGATACTGCTGTTTTCCCCATTTCCTTCACAGAACTTGAACTCATGACCTATAGCTGCTCTGTTTCCCCACTTCTCATTCTTTTTTTACATTTTTAAATTATTTATTATTTACTTAATTGTGCATGCATGCATGTGTGTGTATGTGTATGTGTAGAACCACGGATGAATTTGGGAACCACCATGGACGCCTCCACTTCCCCCTTGTTTACTCTGCCCCAGGATTCACAGACTCCACCCTACCAAGGCTAGAAACGCAGCAGCCCCCGCTTCCACCGGGCGTCTACACATGGAGTCTAGGATCCAAACTCAGGACCTTCTGCCTGCAAGGCAGAGGCTTAACCCCTGAGCCACCTCTCCAATCCCCCCCACTTCTCATTCTTGTCTCAATCGATTCCACTCCACTTGGGCCTTTAGTCTAAGTACACTCCTCAAACCCTTCCTATGACATCACCAAGAATAATGAAATGACCAATCATAAGCACTCAAAACAGAAAAGGGTTAGATGGGTATCTACACAACACACGCAGGATGTGCATGCTGACAAACACAAAGTCTGGATGGAAGAGAAGTCCTGGCTGACCACATGGAGAAGCAGCGCACGCAGGGACGAAGAGCCGCACAGGAAAGACGTCACTGTTCCCAATGACGTTCGAAGCTAACGAGGTGACTCCCGAGACTTTGTAGACAAGTGGGCCGCTGTCCAATCCACATGGACTGAGTCTATCTGCACCCAGGGGGGCCAGCTATAGAATCCGTGTGGACCAAACCTGCCAGGACTGGCTGTTATACATGCTGGCAACACGGCCTGGTGACCTGGTCTGCAGTCTCAGTTAGCAGGGAGGCCAACATGTCGCCCAAGCTACAGAGCAACCGAGAGCCACGAGGGAGGAGCTGGGAGCCAGCGCAGCGGAGGGAACCTGCCACGAGCACCTGGCCCGGGTCTACTCTTAGGACCAGGAAAGGAAAGTATCAGTGAAGATGGCAACAAAACAGAATCCAGGCTTGGTGCTGGGAGGGATATAATACACGGAAGTCACTTTAGACATGAAATAAAACATTCAGCTGGTACTGGTGAGGCAGGGCTGAAATCCCAGCACCCAGGAAGTGGAAGCAGGAGAAGTTCTAGGCCAGCCTGGTATAAGTGAATCCTTGCCCACCTACCTTCCCCAAAAAGGCACAGAGCCCAGAGCTTTATATATAATAACGTTGAAAGCAAAATTATTCCCAATCGTCAAAAGGTGGAAACAACCCAAATACTCATGGACAGAAAAGTGGATAAGCCATATATGATACGGTACAACAGAGAGGTCCCAGTCAGCTCAAAGTCAGACCCCGTCTTAAAAACATGTGGTACACGCACACAATGGAATACTATTCAGCCTCAAAAGCAGCACAGTGCTGACAATGCTACGTGCTGGATGAACGCTCAGCACAGCCATGCAAGAGCTTGAATTCCCAATCCTCCCCCCAGGGCTGGGATCGTGGGCACCTCCAGAGCTGGCCTGTACTTCTTGGTTATATAATACATTTGTTTTCCAACATGAAGTCTGATACAATGATATCACAGAAATGTCCTTTATACAAAGGTTTAAAACACTAAGCAATACTGTTATGTTAAACAACTATTATCAGAGACTGATGAAATGGTTTAGCAGGTAAAAGTGCTTGCCAAGCAAGCCTGACAACTGAGTTCAATTCCAGGAACCCGCATACAGTAGACCAGAACACCAACTCCACATACTGCCCTCTGACCTCCATGCGTACACCCACAGCCCGTGCACCCATGCTAATAGCAGATGAAAAAGCAAACGCTGCCTTTTAAACCATGAATACCGGTCAGGCATGTCAGCTCATGCCTATCGCCCCAGTATTCATTTGGCAACGGGAGCGCCACAGCATGAGGGCAGCCTGGTATATGCTGTGAATTCTAGGTCAGCCAGGGCTACAAAGTGAGACTGTCACAAAAAGAAGATTGTTGTAATCATGTAACCATCTGCTATTTTCAGAAACATGCAAATGTGTTTGTAAAACTGTGAGGCAAAAATGGTTAAAGTACAACTTCTTTTATTCATTATAAAAAATTAATTAAATCAGAGACAATGAGATGGCTCAACAGCTTAAAACTGCTTGGGTCCCGGGAACCCGTATGGTAGGAGAAACTGAGTCCTGTAAGTAACTGAGTCCTCTGGCTTTACAAGCATGTCATAGCGCGCGCGCACACACACGCGCACACACACATAAATGTAAAAAAGTTTAAATTTGAAGATTTGTATAAATTTCGTGCTGGATACATACAACTCTCCAATGCAAAAGAGTAAGTGACAAAAGCAAGCCAGGCTCGATCCACAGGCATCCCACATGTCTTGTACATGATACTGACCTGTACCGCTGAAAATCTCCATGCCGTAAGCCATGCTGCTGCTGGGATTCCTTAATGATCTGAAGGACTAGAGCCAAGATTAAGGAAAAGCTTACAATGGCAAGAACCCAAATAGGTCAAAAGCTGTGCCTTCTGCTGCATGTGTGACACAGCACAGCACGTTAATCATTTCTGAGATTCCTATCACGCTACCCAGTAAAATCACTCGTAATCATTCTTTAACAGCTTCCTTGTCAATTCCAGAAATGTGAACTGCATGAACTGTGACTGTGGTGAGCAGAGGGAAATGTGGAGTCAGACACCACACAAGAAGCCGAGTGCCCGGAATGTGAGCAAAATGACTGTGACTGTGGAGAGCGCAGGGGAGGCCCAGCACAGGGCCGAGGAGATGAAGTAAAGCAACTTCGTGTGTGCCGTGAAACTTGCTGTGATAAACACACCGGCGTGTGAAGTGCCTTTGCACTGATTCTAACAATGACCCCAGACTCCTTATCGATGTGGATGTGTGTGCTCTGAGTTGAGTATTCTGAGTGACGTGATTGGTTGAAATAGAGCGGCACACGCCTAAGCCAAAGGGGGATAAAAATGGGGACCTAAGAGAGCTCATCGGATCTGACCTCCCACCACTGCCTGGGACGTGCTGTGCATCTGGCCTGCAAGCGTATTCAACGCAGTGCCGTGTTCCAGACACTGGACTCCCAGTGACCAACGACCGACCGCTGCTCCCCGACTCTCCCGCTCCCCCCGGCTCCCCTCCGAACAGCGCAGCCTTGAAACTCCAATTGGCTCCACCTACTCATTTGTGAAGGTGTGCGCGCGGGCGCATGCATGCACACGTGCTCGGGACAGTGACCATCTTCAAACCCAAAAGAAGGTAGTTGCTGCCATTAGGGAGGGTTGAAACCCCCAGGTTTTTAAGTAAAGCTCCTGGACTCCAAGCATTGACTGTAACTGTGATTTCTACCTGGACCCTACACTCCATTCATCCAAGCAAATTCTGGTTGTAAATGACACGTGGCATGTCCTATGCTTGTGTTAGCAGCTGTCACACTTCCAGAGCCTATGATCAGCACGTGCCTTAAAGACATGAGTTTGAGCTCCAGACCCCTCATTACAAGAATAAATAACTAAAACTGTCACAGTGGCCTGAATAGGAGAATCTCTGTGGCGTTCTCCAACTGTGCTAGCCAAATGATGAGCTCCAGGATTAACGAGAAACTCTTGTCTCAAAAAAACAAAGTGGACAGGGACGAAGGAGACACCTGAGTCCACCTCTGGCCTTCATATTCACATTTACACAACACACGTGTGTGCGCCCATGAACACGTACATACACCACATACACACATCCATCATTTCTCCAGCTCTTGGGAGCTTGTGAAGATTCAAACAAGATTAAAATCGCCTGTCTGAGACCTACTTCAAAAACTATACAAATGATATTAATAAGCAACAGTAATGTACACTCAATGGGTAAGCAGCGCAGTCTTCGCGCGCACTTCCAAGGCGTCTAGCTAGAGTTTTCACTAGCCAGTCTACAACAGCTGTCAGACCACAGCATTACTCGAACGTGTACCCCGCAGTTTCCTCTCTGGCAGGGGCTCAAGGTACCGAGAGGAGCTTTCTGCAGGGTGGCTCGAGTGCCAACCCCAGCTAAGCCCTCCAGCTGGTATGCGCGGGGGGGGGGGCAGGGGAAACTTGTCCAATAGCCCTGCACTGCTTGAAAGGAGGACATGCCCCCCAGCCTGGAAGGCGACAAGGATGCGAGAAAAGACCGGCTGAGAGCCAAACCCCGGGCATCTGAGAGCTTAAAAGTAAGAGCAGGAGGAACTGCCAGCCTCGGGCTCCCCGGCCCAGAGGCGGGCACCCCGTGCACGCCTCGCCCGCCCCCAGCCCTCCAGCGACACGTAGTCATTGCGAGTTAGGCCACTGCCCTAGGATACTCTCCAAACTCAGGCTATCCCCGAATTCCTTGTTTGCCTTCGATCCGGCTGAAGGGCGTTCGTTTTCTTTATTCTCATCTCCGGCACCGCGTCCTCCGCTGCTCCCGCCGCTCCCGCCACCGCCGCCACCTCCCGGGACCTGCTTCTCGGCAGCCATCTTGCCCCCGCACCGCAGGGCACGACGGGATAGAGCAGGCGAGATGACCGCGGGGTGGGAAAGAGCGGGAACCCGCCCGGGCTGATGGGATACTGGCGGACTCGTGAGCCGGGCGTCGCAGCGCGCCTGCGCGGGGAAGTAAGGCTTTGTTTCGTTAAAAAAAAATTTTTTTTTTAAAGAAAAAGACTTTATTGGATTGATTGATCATTAATCTCTTTAACCCCGCCCCAGTGGGAGGCGGGGTTCCCACTCTGCGAAGCATCCGACTAGGCTTGTAGCAGCTTCTGCAGTTTGCTCTGAGGCTAAAGGTGACACTCAGCAAGTGACAGAGACAGTGTCCGGATGGGGACTTGATCAGACCGCTTGGGACAGTCCAGAGACCACAGGGCGCACAGTCCAAGGATAAAGTGTTATGGAAGTGCCTGCGAGGTCTTCCACTCTCGGCCTTCCAGTCCTGCCCCAACATTACTGGTACAGAGACGTCCTGCATATAGTTTAATCTCCCTGTAAACCTGTTCTGCATCTCTAAAATGAGGCTGCCCATTAAAGAGGTTGTTAACCGGGGCATTGCGGCTCTAGCCTGTAATCCTAGCAGGACATCAGCCTCTGGCCTCCACATGTGCGCAGGCACACACACACATACACATATTCACATCCATTGGGATGGCACCCAACATAGGCAAACATAGTTGGCAGAATGGTGTTGCCTGTGACTGGGTAGAAGGAGTAGTTGAATGAGATTCAGTTAGTTTTTGTTTTTCTTTCTTTCTTTCTTTCTTTTTTTTTCTTGAGTCAGGGTCTCACATTGTGGCTTAGACTGGCTTCTGATGAACTTGTATACCCTCCTGCTTACCCTCCCAGTTTTGCAAAATTAAAGAAGTTGTGTCGAACTCTCAAAAATCATTTCAGCTGGGGAGTTTTATGTTACTTGCTTTTAGCCACAATTAAGCATAGTTTTCATGGGGTTGGGGATATAGCTCAGTTGATATAGTGTTGCCCAGCATGTCAGGAAACTGTGGCTTCAATCCCCAGCCCCAGAGAAAGTTGGCATGATGATGTTCTACTGTGATCCCAGCACTTGGGGATCCAGAGTTCAAGGCCAGCCTTAGCTACTTGAGATCCTTTCACAAGCAAGTCTCCTAAATGTCTATCACACTTAAATAGAAAATAGTATGAAGGATAGTCTGGTAACTTATTATTGGGCATCACGAAGAAAGCAGTACTAAGCATGTTACAGCACGGATGAGCTTAGGGAATATTATCTACATGCAAGAAGCCAGACAAAATGCTTCACATTTTATGATTCTATTTGTGTGAAGTGCCCGGAATGGACAAATCCACAAGACAGAAGTGTGGAGAGCAGCTGGAGTACGGGACTATAAGAGAGACATTTGGCATAGGCACGACCACACAGGAAAATAGATGTGAACAATGACGTCCTGTTTGCCTCAAAACAGGAGGAAGTGACTGTAGGCAAAGCCCTGTCTGGCCTGTTTCTCCAGGTAAGAGCTGTCTATACTTAGTGGGCCTTAAAATACATTGTATGCTGCAAGAAATTCAGTCTCCTTATCTCTATGTCCCTGTAACCTGCTGATGATTATTATTAGTTTGCCTGTTTAAAAACACACACACACATGGGCCAAACAACTGCTGTGGTGTTCCAGCAGCCCATCTGATCCCAGTTTTTCTGTATATGTCTTTTCCTTTTCTCATTCTTGTGTCTCTTCAACAGAGCAACCCTGTGCAGGTCACAGCAGCTGAACATGAAAGGAAGGTGGAGATCAAAGAATGGAGGCTGACTCATAAAGCAGAGAGAGAAATATTACACATCGCCTCACACCCATTAGAATGCCTTCTATTCTCAAATAACAAGAAAATAACAGATTGACGAGGATGCTGATAAATCACCCAACTCTGTGGACAGACCAAAATCTAAACAAATACTTTCAATGATATGTGGTGCGTCGTGTGAGCTGCATTTCAATAAGGCTGCTATGGTGCTGTTATGTTAGTCTTCTAGTGACAACCTCTCAGTGCCTCCTCATCACATTAGATTAAATGCCACACAGAGGGAAACTTGGAGCTGGCGATGTAGTTCAGTTGTGGAGTGTTTGCCTAGAACACACGAAGAAGCAGCCCTGGGCTACATCCCCAGCACAAAATAAAACAGGCATGTTGGCACATGCCTGTCATCCCAGTACTTGGAAGGGAGAGGGAGAAAGATCACCGGTTCAGGAGTTCAAGGTTATCCTCAGTCTGAGCCTAGTGCCTCAGCAGGCCAGGGAAGCATCTTGCCCCGGGAAGGACAGCGCAGCCCTCTTTTCACATTTTTGAGACAGGGCATCACTAAGTTGCCTGGGATGGCTTTGAACTTGCAATCTTTCTTCTGCAGCTTCTAGAGTGCTGGAATTTCAGGACTGTGCCTTCTCTCCCTCCAAATAAATAAAAGTAAATAAAATATTTTAAGTAATAAGCAAACTGGTTTCAGGTCTCACACCTCATCGCATTCTTATCTCAGGTCTTTTAAGAGTCAGTTTTTCCACACTTATTACATCCCAGGAAAGGGGGGTGTCTATGAAAGACAGAGGCAAATACTGGCAACATGCTCAGTGAATTTCTGCTGGGTTAAATTGGATAAGAGGAGGGAGAGAGATGGAGCCAATCAGGTATGGCGTCGCATACAGATAATCTCAGCATCAGAGGGTGAGCCTAGAGGATCAGGAGTTCAAGGCTAGCCAGGCTACCCCACATGATCCCATCCCCAAAGCAACACGCCCCCCCCCCAAAAAAAAAAAAAACCAAAATCAACAGCAATAACCAAAAAACTCCTTCCTGCCTCTGCGCTGGAGTCTCTCCAAGGAATTAGAAACTGCAGCTTGCACTGCTCCACTTTGCCAGTTGTGGGGGACCTTGTGTCACCTCTGCCGCCTGGCGTTCATCTCTCCGTAGGTAGCCGGCTCGGATCCCTCTGATCTCTCAGGGGCGCCATGAGCACCCCGGTCCTGGTGTCCAGCCCTCCACTAACTCAGGGTGGGTCTGGGAAGCCAGATCTTGCACTCCTCCTAGAGCAGCCTGAGCCCCGCGGCTGAGACTCCCGACAGCAGCTGTCTCACCCCCCACCTCTTCAAGCCACTCGCTCCACCCCCTGAGCCCAGCGCCCCGCAGTTCCGACGCCTGAAACTCGGCGGAGTCTGGTCAGGGCGCTGCGGGGCTGCGGGAGCCCGGGGCAGCCTGGGGCTCAGCGGTACCATGAACGGCTCGAGAGGCCCAGGAACGGAGAACACGAGCCAGGCGGGCGGCGGGGACAGCTGGCAACCCGAGGCTGTCCTCGTGCCGCTGCTCTTCGCGCTCATCTTCCTCGTGGGCACCGTGGGCAACGCGCTGGTGCTGGCGGTGCTGCTGCGTGGCGGCCAGGCGGTCAGCACCACCAACCTGTTCATCCTCAACCTGGGCGTGGCGGACCTGTGCTTCATCGTGTGCTGCGTGCCTTTCCAGGCCACCGTCTACACCCTGGACGGCTGGGTGTTCGGCTCGCTGCTCTGCAAGGTCGTGCATTTTCTCATCTTCCTCACCATGCACGCCAGCAGCTTCACGTTGGCGGCGGTCTCCCTGGACCGGTGAGTGAGCTCTCTGACATCTCTGAGATCCAAAGGGCACCCACGTAGCCGCTGGGGAGTGAGGCGCAATTGGGGGATCCAGGAGGGGCAGGCAGAGTGGGAAAGCACTCAAAGGGATGGGAGGCCGAGAAACACCAACGGGGAGAGGAGGAGAAAAAAGACTAAGAGTAGGTGATCATACTGTGCGCACGTACACACACACACACACACACGCACACACACACACAAAGTGGGTCCTAAGACTTGGAAGTCTGGAAAAATATACTCTCCAGGGCCTCCGGAACCCCTCCTGGTTCTCAGTGTTTTAACGCGTTTCCTGGCGCCTGGGCTTAATGCCCTGTGAGTCTGGGATGGAAGGGATTAATGGGTCCTTTTCGGAGTCCAGCTTGCTAAGAAACTTGGTGAGCGCATCTACACGGTAAGCAAATGCACCAAGTACTAGAGCCTGTGCCCGGTTGGGTTGTCTGGCGCTTTAGGTTTGGGTCTGGATTGTGGAATTAAAGATCCGTGCCAAACCCAAGAGAGCACCACTGAGAGTTCCTAGTTCAGTCCCTGCGGGCCTTGCCCCTTGCCCCAAGGGGAGGCTGTGGGGCGGGAAGACTAAGCTGTCCGATTCTCTCTAGTCAGCTAAAGGGAATGCAGAACGCACACCCGCTGGATCTTGGCTTGAAGTGATGCCGAAAAGGGTCCTTGGCAGGAAATCCCACTCCATCTCCGTTACCGCCTTCTCTCTTCCCACTGAGGAACAGTAGTGAGGAGTGGGGACACAATCCTCATTCTCCTCCCATCCCCACTGAGTGCGCAGTGTTTGCGTGTGTGCTGATGGGACCCACAAGCCTCATTTCTTTCAGGAATTCCTCGCTGTACCTTGACACACAAGTCTCCAGGGCGGCCTGTTCGCACCCCAGGCACCAGGGTTCAACCTTCCCGGGCACCCATCGCTAGTGGATAATCACTGAGCCCTGGCTTAGGTTCTCCCAACTTTTTGTCCTCGGTAACTTTGGAGTGCCCACCCACGTGGAACACGTCAGTGTTCACATTCCTGGAGACGCACATCCCTCCTGCTGCTGGGTCCTGCTCCAATTCTGGGATCAAATGAGAATCCGAAGCCTTGGATCTACCCCCAGGCAAGGGTGGTTATCACTTTGCACTGGGGTCACCCTCCTACCCTTTGCCCTGTTCCCCAGATACCTGGCCATCCGCTACCCGCTGCACTCCCGTGAGCTGCGCACACCTCGCAACGCACTGGCGGCCATCGTGCTCATCTGGGCGCTGGCGCTGCTTTTCTCGGGACCCTACCTGAGCTACTACCGGCAGTCGCAGCTGGCCAACCTGACCGTTTGCCATCCAGCGTGGAGCGCACCCCGCCGCCGCGCCATGGACCTCTGCACCTTTGTCTTCAGCTACCTGCTGCCGGTGCTGGTCCTGGGCCTGACCTACGCGCGCACCCTGTGCTACCTCTGGCGCGCTGTGGACCCAGTGGCTGCGGGTTCGGGGGCCCAGCGCGCCAAGCGCAAGGTGACACGCATGATCATCATCGTGGCCGTGCTCTTCTGCGTCTGCTGGATGCCCCACCACGCACTTATCCTCTGCGTGTGGTTTGGCCGCTTCCCGCTCACGCGTGCCACCTACGCGCTGCGCATCCTTTCGCACCTGGTTTCCTATGCCAACTCCTGCGTTAACCCCATCGTTTACGCACTCGTCTCCAAGCACTTCCGCAAGGGATTCCGTAAAATCTGCGCAGGCCTCCTGCGCCGGGCCCCAAGACGTGCCTCGGGCCGAGTGTGTGTTGTGGCACCTGACACCCACAGTGGCAGCCTGCTGGACCGAGAGTCCACAGACCTGACACAAGTGAGTGAGGCCGCAGGACCCCCTGTCCTTGAGCTCCCCAACTGCACAGCCGCCAGTAGAGTGCCTGACCCAACAAGAGATCAGAAAGGATCCAAACAGCATCCAGAAGGTGTGACCCCAGGACCCCTAGAGAAATGTTAGAGGGTTGGAGCCAGAGACCAAGGACCCTAAGGAAATTTTCTGTTAATAAAAGCACAAATTGCTGAGGTGAGACTGGGGCACACGCCAGTGATTCTTGACTTTGGAAAGTGGAAGCAGGAGGATCAGGAGGGGACCAGCCATCCACCAGAGGCCAGCTAGGTTTCATGAGCTTATGTAATAATAATAAAAGGCTGAAACCCTTCCGCGTGCAGTGATATGTGTCTCTGCGATTTCTCACAGGCATGAAGCCCCAAGTCCCAGTCAAGTCTCTGGGACTTTGGGGTGGGGGTGTTTCCAAAAGATGGGTGCAGGGTATTTTCCTGAACTACCAGAGAAAAACAAGCACAGCGGCAATTTGCACTGAGAGTAGCCAAGTTAACTTAAGTCTCCGATTGAGGCTGAGAACAAGAAACCACTAACACTTGCCTTGTGGCCATTCAGAGAGGTCAGTTAATACAGTGCACTAAAGCACAGGCCACTTTGTATGACAAAGACAAGCACCTTACTTAAGTTGATGAGAAGCACCCGTGTCTCAAGTTGTGTTTGTGAACAAGAGGGGACTTCATCTTCCTTGGGGCCCCTTAAGTCTGGGCAGCCTGTTCGATGCCTACTCACTTGGGCCTTGGCATTTCCCTCCCTGGCTGCAGCTGGACTGGATCTGGCCTTGAGTATCTCAGGTTTCAGCTTGGGCTGGAGAAAGTCACGTTCAGCAGCTTCCACTCCAGCTACATGGCAGCGACGGAGTCTAGGCACCAGGGCTGAGGGGACCGACTCAGCGGGGAACAGGTGTGTCCCGGGTTCCACTCATGCGTTGGTCTTACTTGTCCATGGGCTTGGCCCGTTCCCAGAGTTCTTGAGCCAAGGCCAGAGTTTTAAGGTGAGACCAGAGTGTCATCTCCATCTCACATCGAGTGGATGCACTTTGGCCAAAGGTTTGCTCAGGTCGACCAGAGAGAGACCTGTGCTTCCAGTTCACGTGGAGAACGGCAGAGCCCTAGGCCTGCTCCACTCCCCTTGTCGGACTCTGAAGAGGGCAGTGGGTTCTGAGTGGCAGAAATGAAGGACAGAAATATCTAGGAAGGTGCAGCGGGTGGGTTTTGTTGTGAGGTATTTGTGGAATGAAAGGGGATGCTCAGCTCAAGTCCTTGCAGAACAGCTGCCCCTGCCAATGGCTAGAGAGGGTGCTAGAAAAGTAGTTGAGGCTCTGCTGCTCTACCCAGCTCCTTGTAATGTTTCTGGGGGTCCTGCTTCATCCTTCCTCCAGCTCAGCCACCAGCCTGGTTCAGGGGTCGCTCTCACACGGTTGGTAGGTAGAGTGTTTAGGTTAAAGGCCCAAATTGGAATTTGGGCCCCAGGATAAGCTTGACCTCAGCCCTCAGCCTTCTTTGACCTCACTAGTAAGCAGGCTCATGTTCGTGTGGTTAATGTGGTTAAGCCCCCTGTGACTGCAGGACGGCAGAAGACTTAAGGGTTGAGCTGGGGAGGGGGAGAACACAGCCCTGGTTGGTCCTGGGACCTCCTGCAGCCTGTCACACTGCGCCCACACCAAGTTGATGTTACTCCCCTTCCTAATCCTGAAGTACATAGGGTCTTCTGTGCTGCTGCTAAGGCTGGTGGGCTCACATCCAGGGGAAGTAGAATGGAACATGCTTCAAAGCAGCCACCTCCATCAACCTTCTGGTTAAGAACCTATCTGTCATGGTTAGGCACAGGTGTCAACTTGACAGTGGAGGGGTTGAGCTCTGGGCACATTTGTAGAGAATCAGTGGTTGAGTTAATCCCAGAGCAAACCTGCAGGAGATTGTCTGGCTGATGGGGAAGGCCCAGCCCATGGTGGGTGGGATTAGGCCCTGGAATAATAGAGAGGTGGTCGAGAGAGTTGGAATCCTTGTGTACACTTGGCCAGACATGCTGGTCTGGCAAGTGAGGATCGTCCCTCTGTCAGCCATTAAAAGTAGAGATGGTGTGGCCAGTTCCCTTGGCCCTGGTGCTGGCGTGTGCTCTCGGGTCAAGCTGGACTGAGAATTGTAACTGGACTGTCATAAGGAAATAAACCCCTTGTTCCCTTAAGCCACTTGATGGTCATTTATCAGCAACCATGCAGGCTGACTGCAACAATATCCTACATGGAGAACAAGGCTTGGGTGGTGTGGTGGTGTGTGTGTGTGTCTCGTGCGTGTGTATCAGACAGTACTGTATGTACTGTGAGGTCCAAGGATGACTTTGGCAATCATCCAGTTACTCTACCACCTTTTTGCTTTGTTTTGGGGTTCTCCTGGCTGTTTTCCAGGGCCAGAATTGTAGGCTGCAATCATTTCCACCCTGTGGTTTTTTTTTTTTTTTGGCCTGGGATCTGAACTCAGGTCCTTCTGCTTGCAAGACAGAGGCTTGTCCTGAGCCATCTCTCTAGCCTTCAGTGGCGTCTTGTGTCCACAGTGCTGGCTGGATACTTGCTTGGCCTAGAACACTGGTGCAAATCCCGGCGTGCAGTCATGCCCTGGGGTTCACTGCACACGTCCCTCCTCTTCTTCACCATCTGGAGCCTGGAGGCCCTCTGAGGGATCAGTCACTTCCTGCTGGCCGTCACCGTGTCCTTGCAATCCTTCTCCAGAGCCCCGAGGACCAGCGGACTGCAAGACGAGCTTCTCCTGTCCTAGTGTAAGAGGCTGGGCTTGGCTGCATGCTGCTCCTTGCAGGGTCCCGGCTGGACCGGAAGGACCAGCGCCCACAGGCCCGAACGGACAAGAACAGCTGCATGGAGCTTGACCTGGTCCTCACCGTGGACACCAACTTCCTCCTCCACTTCCAGCCAGCAGAGCCACTGCAGCCCACGTCTGCTGAGAAGACGGGCGGCGCATCTGGAGAAGGCTGGCCTCAGCCGCGCCCACACAGCCCCTCCGACTCAGGGCAGCGCGTGCTTCTGCTTTCCCGACACACCTCCACCTCCTCCAGGCAGCGGCTGCCCCAGCCAGGGTCAGACTGTGTGGCCCGACCACCAGAGGCTCAGGTGGCCAGTGGGCTCCATGCTGAAGGGGGAGCTTCCTAACACCTCTCCTGAACCCTCCAGAGACAAATGCCAGGGAAGGCCCCAGGAGAGCCCACAGCGCTGCCCAGGGAGCTGTTTCGGTCCACGTGTGTCTCAGGGGATGAACTGGGCCACTCCCTGCTGCGAGGTGGCGCAGGTACACGGATTCCCGAGAGCTCTGTGAGTCTGTCCAGGCCTCTTTTCCACTGAGGACAATCTGAGGTGCTTTCAGACGCTGAGGAAACATTAGGAATCACTGTCCCTCCTGTCTGCCCCCCATCTCACCCCCCAGAGCCATCGGAGGCCTGGAGCATCCCTGGGCTCTAGCTTCAGTTCCTGAAGACCTGGGGGCAGGCGGTCTCTCTAGTTCACTTGCCAGTGCCCCCACTTTGAGCGATGGGTTAAAAGTTGCAGGATCAAGGGGCGATGAGATCAAGGGGTGAGAAGGAAAATGAAGCTCCTGATTTGGAAGCCCAGGTCCACCAGTATCTGGTGCCCAGCGACAGTGCGTCAAAGTGGGAAGAGGGTGGCAGAGGTTTGGCAGAAGGGAACGGGAAAATCCTGAGTCAGAAACATGCCGTGGATCCCTGCTGTCTGTTCCCGCCACATCACAGGAAGGGCCTGACGGCTCTCCTTCCTGCTGAGCTTGACGGACACGGTGCTAAAGTCTCCTAGTGAGGCCATGTTGTTAGCTGCTGTGGTGGGGGGCTGCTGCTGGGCCGTCTGCAGTCCTCCCTGGTGCAGGCCTGCCCAGCTGCCTTCCTGCAACCTCTGTTCAGTAAGACCTGCTTCCTGCCCCAGGACCTCTTCCCCGCCCCCACCCTGTCCGTCCCCAGCAAGACTCTACCCAACCTTCCCTCTTTTATCTGCTGTCACTCGAGCTCTATCCAACTAGGCCTGGTTTCGGACACCTCGTCCTACCTCCAGCTTGCCTTACAGAACTCGCTAAGAGGGTAATTCCTTCACTGGAAACGGCTAAAGATGGGCCAGACACAAACCTCATTTCCCATAAGCCCTGGGTCTCACCTCTGGCTCTGGAAGAGCATGCTGGAGAAGAGGAAGATCTCCCTATCGCTCTCCCGTGGGGGAGATAAAGAAGTCAATGAGGAGCTGGATGGCCTGCTGACCACACACCTGCTTCCTCGTGTTTGTGCCCAGCCCATTTCACCCGAGTCTGGGTGTGGGCAACACGCAAGTCTGACCCGGCCCCAGAGAGGCGCCCACCACGCAGGGTGGAACAAGGCAAGCTCAGGGCTGCAGTGAAGATGTGGCGTGGGTTCCCACCGCGGGGGTGAGAGGCAGGACAGGGTCCTCAGGGGCAGAGGGGGGTCTAATCCTGAGCTCCAGTGTGTGCGTAAGGCACAGGGTGAGATGTGCCCTGACCCAAGGGCATATGCACCTCAAGCCCTTTATTTCACACAGTGATCCTAGCGGGCGGATCTAGCTTCATTCACACCTGTGCCCGACCCCACTCACTGCTCACTCTGTCCACCAGCTTCCTCCTCTGTGACCAAGCGCCCAGCGCCTGTGCCTGCTGCCGCCAGGAGACACTGAAGCTGAGGGGCAGGGACAGTGCTTCCTCCAAAACCTCTCGAAATGCTCTGGACCTAGGGCTGGAGATGGCTCAAGGGTCAAAGCCGTTGCCTCGCAAGCAAAAGGACCTGAGTTTGATCCTAGATCCCACATAAAAATGCTGAATGGCAGCGGCCTGCATTTCTGGTTGTGGAAGGCGGGTCCTGGGAAACCCAAAGCAAAGCAATAAGGAGGTAGCATAATCCGCGGTGATTTCCAATGTCACCCTTGGGCCACCGTGGGCACACTCCAGTGCTCATTTCTACACATACGTACACAAATATTCACACACAGAAATGTTCGAGACCTAAGGGATTCCCGGGAGCTTAGCTCCAGGGCATCAGCAGGTCGACTCCGACTGCTTCTCTGAGCCTCACTGGCATCCGCGGGCTGAAGAGGAGCTCCCCATCCCCACCCGAACCAGGAGGAGAGTAGCATCTGCCCAGCTGTTCTTGACTTTGGCATGGGAGCAGGCAGGCACAGGCCTCGCCTGCCTTCTACCTCGTCTCGGAAGCTCAACTGTGGGTCCCGCTGACTACTTTGTACCAAACCCCAAGGTGTAGGAAGGACCCCACACTCTTGGAGAGTGCCGGCTTGGTGGGGAAGGTGCTACCACAAGGACTCAAGTGCTCAGGCTCCTGGACGGGACAGCGAAGACGTGTCTGTCCCAAGGACTTCAAACTCAGCAGCCCAGAGGCACGTTAACACTGGTTTATAGTCCAAGGACACATCGGTCTGGTGGAGCTGGGCAGGGGCCACGCAGGCTTAGGCGGAGGTGTCGAAAAGGCGATCGATCATGTCGCCCACCTGCTCCACGCGGTACTTGATGTACTTCTCAGGGTTCTTGGTGAAGGGCACGCTGCCATACCTGATCAGCCACCAGGGGGGTCGGGGGGTCAGCTCCACCCTCGACCTAAGGCGCTTCTGACAAGGGGTCAGGGGTCCCAAGCCCACAGTACCCAGCGTGCTGCCTGATCTCAGCACCCTCTCCTTTCTCCCCAGGGAGAGAGGGCTGAGCCGGTGGGACCCAGGCAGTGGGCGGGGCTCACCTGTGCAGAAAGGCCCCATAGGTCTCCTTGACCATGTTCTTCTGAGCCTGGCGAATCTTGTCCCTCTGCTCGGTGTCCGGAATAGCCCAGGCCTTCTGGATCCTGCACAGCTCTTCGAGGCCATCGTTGAAGCCCTGCCACCAACAGGCGGAAGGAAGGGACCGAGGGACAAAGCTTTGGGCCTGTGTTACTACAGCAACAGCAGCGGGGGCAGGGGGAGGCGGGTACCCCAACTCACCTTAAAACGCTCCTTGATCATCTGTCGCTCCTTGTCCCGGAGCTGGGGGTGGGAGGTAAGGGGGGCTTTGCTCAGAACAGCCCTCTCTCCCGCTGCCCTCGTGGGCACATGTCTCTGCAGGGACGCACGTCCTCTCCTCCCAGCCCAGCCAGGTCTGCACTCACCTTGACTCCAGGCTGGAACACAGGCAGATTCTTCTCCGAAATGTACTCCATCACCTTTAACCAGCTGCCACGCAGCAGGGAGAGGGGAACAGAGAGGCCCAGCCTCAGGCGGCTGCCCCCTCCCCCCAGGCTGCTCCCCCCTCCCCCCTGAGGCCACCCCCCAGGCCGCCCCCCCAGGCCCCCAAGCTGCTCCTCCCTGAGCCGCCCCCCCAGAGGCCGCTCCCCCCCCCGAGGCCGCTCCCCCGAGGCCGCTCCCCCAGGCCGCTCCCCCCCCAGCCCCCACCCCCCCCCCCCCGCCACCCCCCCAGGCCGCTCCCCCTGATGGCCGCTCCCCCCTGAGGCCGCTCCCTCCCCCCCAGGCCGGCTCCCCCCAGGCCGCTCCCTCCCCCCCAGGCCGCTCCCTCCCCCCCCAGGCTGCTCCCCCCTGAGGCCGCTCCCCCCCTGAGGCCGCTCCCCCCTGAGGCCGCTCCCCCCTGAGGCCGCTCCCCCCTGAGGCCGCTCCCCCCTGAGCCGAGCTAGTTTTGTTTTTTAAAGTCTCTCCATCTATTTAAGGGGTGGGGGCGGATCTGGATCAGGACTAAGCAAAACAACTGCAGTGTTCTCCCTGGGCGAGAAAAGCTTTAAGCAGCTTGCTTGGACAATTAAGAACAGGAAGCAGAGGACGGTCAATAATTGAACAAATGCTGTCAACCACACTTCTCCTCAATATCAGGACAATTGAAGACAAAGAAGCACGAGGAGGAAAGATGAGCGGGGACCAACAGACAGGAAGATGGTCAAGGACAGAAACCAGGCACAGGACTGGGGAAGCACCAGTGCGGATCCTGCTCTTTCTCTTGGGCTAAACACCACGCCCGCCCTGACAGTCGGCTTTCAACTATTCTTAGCCCGACCCTTGGCAGACACTCTGAAGAGGCTCTGTGGCCCTGGGCGGGCTGAGCGAGGAAAGGGAGGGGACGCTTCTCTCTCCAGCCCATACATCTGATTAGAAATAAGGAGCAAAAGAGCGAACAGAACAGTTTGGCAGTGGCCCCCGAGCTCAGCGCGGGATTGAAACAACAAAACCCACCTAAAGATGACGGAGGATTGTATCTGGCGGGAGTAGCTGCCAACCTCCCTGAGAAGGAACAGTGTGGTGGGCAGGGGGGACGACGACGACAGCTGGGGTCCAGCAGGAGGCGGCCACTCACCTGCGCTGGTAGGTTTGGATCTGCTGCTCAATGTGCTCCCGGTAGCAGCGCTCAGCGGTCCTTTGGGTCACGGCCACCAGCTGGATCAGCTCAGACCTGGGTAAGGGAGAGGAGGGCAGAAGAGGCTCGAGGGGCCCAGAGGGGCCAGCGCCGCGCGGCCCATCTCGTCTCTTCCCAAGCTCTAGCCTGACGGAGTTCAGCTTGCCCTGGAGTGATGGCTAAGACCAACGTGCACACAGCAAGGGAACCGCCGGTCCCAGTGGGCAGAGGCTGGCACAGCGGAGCAGCTGAGGAGAGGCCGCAGGCCTTGCCCACAGTGCTGGGGGGCAGCCGCTTACTTCTCCAGGGCCTTGAGGATGTAGTTGTCGTTGTTGTGCAGGAAGATGGCGCTCAGGGCTGGGTCCTCATACACCTTGGACTTGCTCAGCAAGTTCAGCTTCAGATTTCCCAGGACTTTACCTGAATGGAATGAGGGGGTTGCTCCCGTTAAGTTGTCTGACCTGACCTCTGGGCCGCCCACCAGTCTCCTCCATACACCCAAACCTCTGGAGCGCTTCCCAACCCCTTGGGCCCTACTGCCCGAGCTTGGGTCACTATCCCAAGGTCAGGACAGGAGCCCGGGAGCGGGCGCGCCGCACAGAAAGGCGAGGGGGAGAGGCCAGGGTTCTGCTAGAGATACTCACAAATATAGGTGCTTAGCAGGCGCTTGTTGAACTCGGAGCTGTAGCTAGTGGCCGAGGAACTGGTTTCTGAGGAGAGACATCTTGTGACTATGGTGGTAGACGTTGAGACCCTCGATGGTCCTTTCCCCACCCACGGGCCGAGAGGGAAATGTGGGGAGAGGGTCTAGGTGTCCTGGGGCAGCCCGGACTGAAAGGACCCAGAACGCTCCCTACAGGGATGGAGCGTGCGGTTACAGAGCCGGCCGCGTCAGCAGGAAGGCGAGTGGACAGAGAGGGCCGCAGCGCTCCTACCGGGCCCTCAACCCACGGTGGGGGCATTCTTAAGTCCTCTTCTATTTGCCAGTACAGTCTCAGAATGGGGGCCCAGAGCTCTCCCACCATTTCCCATGTCTCATGACCCCACGACCAGGCTCTCTGGGACAGAGAATCTGCTGACTAGAGAGCAGATCATGGGGGACCAGGCGACCGAGAGGTATACCCAGGTGCCGGACAGCAGGCTGTGCCTAGGCAGCCGGCAGAGGAGCCGTGAAGGGAGAGGAGAGGAGAGCAACCAAGAAGGACTTGTGAATCTCTGACCCTAACTCTCAACAGATCCTGGGCGCTCGTCCCCAGGGAACCCTCACCCAGGGGCTCTGAAGGGGAGGATGGGGCTGCGGAGCCGCACTGCTTACCTCGGGGGTCTAAAGGAATATTGTATGTGTCCCCAAGAACTACGAAGTGAAAGGCAGTGCACGCAGAGGGGGTGGAGGGAGAGGGGAAGGAGAAAGATGCAGAGTGCAAAAAACAGGTTAGAAATGGCCGTGTCAGCTCGCGCTAAGCAGACCGCTCCCCACAACAGCCAGACGCAGATGGCAGAGAGCACACTGTAAAGTGTCCATCTGGAGAACTGGAGGCTTCTTGGCTCCTGTCCCCAAAATGACGGCATAGGAGAGAACCCGGGGACCCAGAACACCCCTCCTTACATGCCAACCTCCCCAGCCCCAACCCCACCAAGGCCAGTGGAATGAGCAGACACGAGATGCTGTGGAGAAGCACGCGGAAGCAGGAAGGACCCACGGACCAGCGTGCCGTCTCATGGCAAGAATGGCCGGAGAAGCAAGCAGGGGCTGGGCGGTCACGAGACCCTCATCGCCCTCCCCAGTTGATGTTCATCCAGCCAGGCCGAGGAGGGGCGATGTCTGTTCCACTCCCTGGGTTAGAAGAGCCGCGTAACCCAGCCCCGCCTCACCCAACGCCCCAGGGCGAGAGGAGCTGCAGGCGCCCTGGGAGCACGTACCTTGGGAGGCCAGCACAGCGCCCGCTGTCTCCTGGAAGTCCAGAAGCTGCTGCAGGAAAAGGATGGCCTGCAGGTAGAGCACACGGGAGTGGGGCGGGGTGGACGGTCTCCACGTGCGCCCTCTCTGAGCAGCAGGCAGGCCTGGTGCCAGGCGCGCCCAGTGACAAGCGAGTGTGCGCTTCATGTGCCATCCTTGGGCTCAGCTGCCGGAACTGCCCTGTCTCCATGGAGCTGCTGGCATTTCACCACTCCTGTTCTCCAAGGCTGAGCTACTACGGGCCGGCTGGGTCCCCTGCACGTGCCGCCTGCACTGTGCTGCACCCTGCTGCGCCCTGCACTGTGCTGCGCCTGCACTGTACCGCACCCCTGCACTCTGCTGCACCGTGCCGCGCCCTGCACTGTGCCACACCCGCTGCGCCCTGCACTGTGCCGCGCCCCGCACTGTGCCACACCCCACTGCGCCCCGCACTGTGCCGCCCCTCAGCCCTCACAGAGCTGCGGTCCTCGGCAGCACCTACGTTGCTCGTGAGCTCGTGAACGGTGCCGTCCTTGGGCATGTTATACTCCTTGTCTGGATCATTCTGTGGGAAAGAAACAAAAACAAAGGAACCCTTCCGATTCCCTGAAAGACTCCTCCAGAAGCCCCTGCCGCCCCCAGAGCCCCGCGTAGGCGCCGCCTCCTGGCGCAGGTGCGGAAGCAGCGGCTTCTGTCAGACCAGCCACTCGAGACAAGGAACTTCCCTGTCATCGCGCTCGGAATGCGAAACAGAGACAGGAGTCGTGACAAGAGGCCACCGTGCGGGTGGGGGCCTCCTGCAGGCCTGCTCTCTGAGAGCCTGGTGGGACGGACGGAGGGGGAAGCACCTTGATGTTGTCGGCAAAGTCTTCCAGGGCTTTGGCTCCCACGGTCTCCATGGAGGTGATGAGGCCCGGTAGCTTGTTCTTGGTGCTGGCTGCTGTGCCCTAGGGAAGCGCACGGCTGCAACGCCCGCCAGGCGGGTCTCAGCCTCCGCCCCGGGGCTGGCAAGTACAGGGCTCCTTCCAGCTCCTGCCCTGCCCCACCACACGGCTCTTTCCCCAGCTCAAGATCAACCACCAGCTCTTCCTCGGTCACCTGACGGGTGACGCGACTCACCCAGAGCCCCTCGAAGCAGCTCCCACTCACCGGCAGGGAGCAGCTTCCCAGAGCGGGACGAGGAAAGTCACGCAGAAGGAAGGATCCTCCCTCCCAGGTCCCTGAAGTTCCCCAGGCTGCTTACCTGGAGCACCTGGTCAAACTCGGGCTTGGTCTGCTTGAGGTGCCGCAGGATGGGGAAGACGGTGAGCACCGTGGAGAAGTCGTGGCGGATGATAGCTTTCCGGGCAGCAGACACGATGTTTTCCCCCTCGAGCATCAGCCCATCCAGTGCGTCCTAGGAGGACGAGGACTCGGCTCAGAGAGAGGCAGAGGAGATTAAGAGTTGGGGGACACTAGGGACACCCCATGGTGTGTGAGCCAGCGTGCTATGGCAGGACAAGGGGCACACCCACACAAAAGGGGGCCACAGACTTTATCAGGTAGAGACTGGAGGGGAGGGTCTTGGGTCACAAGCCTGCCCCACCCGAGATGCTGCAGCACAGCTATGCGGGCCGGTGGCGGGCCAGGGCCGGGGCAGGGAGAGACCTGTGTCAGGGAGTCGAAGGTTCTCTTCTGGTGGTGCTCAGGGATGATGTCCGTCAGCAGCTGGTACTCGCTCTGGGCCAGCTTGACGAAGGCGCTGACGCAGTGGATGTAGGCGTCGGTCTCCACGTCCAGCATGTCATCTCTCCCTAGGGACAGCAGCGCCCCTGAGTGGCTGTCCTGACAGAAGCCACTCGTTCTGCTGGGGGGGGGCAGGTCTCCCCAGCTCCTAGCCTGCAGCTCAGGCCAACAGCGAATGGTAAGAGGTAGACTGCTGGGGCCGGAAGCCACCAGGGCTGTTCCTGAGGCCTGGCTGGGTGCAGAGAAAATCGGGAGCCAGGTCCGGCCACTGTCCCAGCAGCTCTTGCACCTCAGCAGAACATCGGACACTAGAGGTAGCGGGAGAAAGCCAGGAGGAGGAAGGTTCCTGAACCAGCTTCCTGGATAAGGCACGTCTGACTTCGGGAGGAGTCTGAATTGTGCTTGCAAGAGGGCAGCCTGGCATGGGCAGGTGGTGGTGCCCACTTCAAGGAGGCAGGGGGCACTCGCTGGGGAAGTACTAGGCTTTGTACAGGGCATCACCGGCCCACCCAAGCCTTGTGAAGTTTAAGAGGTTGGAGGGCTGGGGCCGGCGAGGATAGCCGGTGTAGAGCCAAAATCTGAGAGGAGGTCCCAGGTGTGTGGTACACTGATGACCCAGCCCTGCAGGACTGCGGGTTCAAGGCCAGCCTGCTACAAGAGTCTCATCTCAAAATAAAACAAACGAAAGAAAAAGGAAGTGAACCCCAGGAAGAGAGGCTCCTAGGGGAGGCTGGCCCAGGAGGAGGGGTGCCTGCGGACAAACAGGACCCAACAGCCTGGTCCTATGCACCAGGAAGGGCTCCGAGGTGTCGGACGTCAGAGCCTGACCTTGAGGAAGCCACCTGCCCTCCTGCCTGCCTTCCGAGCAGCTGGTCTCTGGCCCAAGAGCCAGGCACATACTGCCCTCTCAGAGAGGCGAGGAGGCCTGGCACCCCGAGAGTGAGCAGGGTCAGGCAGCGCGCCTGGCGCATCCTTGAGCACGGCAGGCCGTCCGGGGATGCTTCGAAGGCAGGGTCAGCGGCTGCCCTGGGCTGGGCGATGGTACTCACCGGCCAGTGGCCCGTGCTTGTCGTTCGGGGCCTCGGACAGGTGCTTAACTCGGAAATCATGCTCGTGACCTAGCAAGATGGCGGCCGCACAAATGTAAGCAGCGTTTATCCAGGGGCCAGGCAGCTGCCCCTTGGGGTACGGGGAAGAAGCCCTTGATCTTCAGGAGCGGGTGTGAGATGGGCATGGGGAGGGGGCATCGGAGAGGGCTCTGAGCCCCTCCACTGCCTCAAATCACAGAAGGAGCAGCCGTTTCAAGCCTGACTTGCAGGGGGCTCAGGACTATCCCTGGCCCTTGTTTCCCTGAGGCCAGAAGAAAGTGGGTGGATCGGAGACCATGTGATGTGTGGTCCAGGCCGTCTTTCCACCTTGCCCTGCTCAGGAGGGACCCAGTTGGACGTGTCACTGAGAGAGTGGGGAACACCTCCTTTGCTCCCCAGGGAGACTCTTGGAGGAGAGTAGGGTGCAGGGCGGCTGGCCTGGCTGTCCCTCTCCGGACAGCAGGGGGAGGGGACACGTGCTCCAGGCAGCCTGTCCCCTCGCTGCACTGAGCTCCCTTTCTAAAGATGGGGCGGCCAGGAGGGCGGCCAGGAGGCGCAGCCAACTTGGTCCTGCCCTGCTGATCTGAGCGTGAAAGGGCTGCCCGAGACACTGTCTGAATTTGTACAGGAGACGAGGACAGAGACAGGGAGGGGAAGCCTTAGGAAGGGCAGAGCTGCCGTCAGCCAGACAGGACCAGGCCAAGGCCACAAACCTGTCCCTGTGCCCACTGATACCTGAGGGGCACCAGTGCTTTGCCATCCCCACCCTGCCCCCTCAGGATTTGTCCCGAGGCCCTCCTGGGGGAGGCTCTGCCCTCCCAAGTGAGCGCGTGGACACACAGTGGAGGACAGGGTAGGGGACAGGAACATGGGGTGATTACCTTCCAGAGGAATGAGGTTAGAGCCCCCCTTTTTCCCATCTAGACCATGCTGGGAATACTGTTTCAGAAGGTTCTGAGCCTTACGGATCGTCCCTGTCACCAGAGCCACAGAGAGAGGAGGTAAGAAGACCTAGGAAACGAGTGAGAGAAAACAGCAGCGGCCCTCCGCCTGCCCGGCCCGTGCCCGCCCAACACGAGCATGCCCCTCAACACCTCTGCCCGAGGGTCGCCAGAGACGCTGTGAACAGAGAGAAAGTGTGTTCCCCTCCAAATAGCTCGGGGCTCTGCTTTGGCCCTCAATGTTCTGGATCGGAGTTCATTTTAGGAGGGACAGAGGTGAGAAAGATGTGCAGAGACCCACCAGGAACAAACAGTACAGAGCAAAAACGTTCCACCAGGTAGATCTTAATCAGCAGGGACAGAGGAGACGGGGATAAGGCTCTCCCACCCGCGGGCACAGCGGGGCAGCCTGGCGGTTCCTGGAAGCCAGTCCAAGCTGCAGGCTGAGTTCCCTGAGCGCACAGCAGCCAGGGCAAGCGGCCCGGCCAGGACTCGGCTTCCAGCGAAGAGCCACCACATCAGGGAGGAAGTGGCCCAGGTCACCACAGCAAAGGGGACGCACTGAAAAGCTAAGACGGGGCCCACAGAAGCCGCCACCGGAGGGAGGGCGAGGTGAGGATGCACATGCTCTTGCCATGGGGGGAAAAAGAACAGTTAGTATCACAGTGAAAACAATACAAACAACACTGCCACTCCCACAGCTTTCGAGGTCCGCTAGCTCCTGGGAACAGAAGTGTGGGGGCTTAAAGCAGTTTGGAAGCCAACGGGCACTGCTGCCTGGCTAACGAAGTGCACCCCTGAGCTTAACTCTGGTCTGTCTTCCCCAAGACTCCTCCCACATCTAAACCCAGCGAGGCCGCTGTGTCCTCGTGGCCTCTACAGCGGGGGCGGGGCCGGCTGGATCGCAGCCTTCTGTCTGCTCCACGTTGCAATTAGCCATCGATAACTCATTTTGGCGGGCGACTCACATCTGCCATCCCCGTGTTTGCTCCTTGGGTGAGTACCTCGCTAACGAGCGAGTCAGATTCCTGCCCCGCAACTCGCCGGGAACAGACGGGCTGTGGCCCAGCAGGGCTCAGCAGTGCACCTGCTCCAAGCACCCGGCGGCACCGAGCATCAGATGCCCACCCCAGAGTGCATGCCGAGGTCGGGGCCTCGCTCCTCTCCTCCGAGTGGGAACACGTGTCCTAGTGCCTGGCTCGCTGGTCCTCTCCACTCAGTGCTAGACCCACTAGCTCCTGCCAACTCTGAAAACCTCAGGAACCCTTGCAGCCAGAGGGTCGCCACATCCAGGCCAGGTCAGGTCCATGGCAAGCCCTGAGATTGGACCCTCGTCCCGAAGGCTGGGGCAGCAGAGCCAGTGGATGCTCTGGGCGAGGCAACAGGCTCCACAGCCTCTGGTGGGCTTGTGGAAGAACCATGAAGCAGCAGCGGCGAGCACAGACAGGCCGAGTCCGGAACAGTCGGGCGGCCTCACGGAGGCAGCTCCTTCCCACACAAAGAAGGCAGAAGGGCTCGCTGGCCACGCAGGCGGCCGGAGCCCAGCGGGTGGGCAGAGAGTTCTCTAGCAGGGCAGCGGGAACATCCGCTCCAAGGGGAGAAGGGGACGTAAATCCTGCTGGAGTCACCCAATCCAGCGCCCTAACATCCGGCTGCCCACTGTGCCCCTGGGAGCAGCCTCCCTTGGCCCTGTCTCCAAACCCCAAATGAGAGTTTGAGGACGAGTGGTGGCGCAGCTGCTGAGGAACCAGCTCTGCTCTCGGAGGGGCTTGGGCAGGTGGGGACTGGAGAAGAGGTGTGCGCCTTACCTAAGCCCATCATTAGGAAGGCGGTTTCTACAGCCATACCTAGGGAAGGACCTGGGCAGTAGCTGAGACCCCCAGGGGGCCCAGCCGTGGCTCATGGCCTTCTCCCCCAGTGCTACACGGGTGTCTCTGTCCCTGACTCCTATTGCTCCTACAGCTGGTCTCAGCGTCTCCTGAGCAAGCCACAGCCAGAGACAGCAAGTCGTGGCCGACAGACAGCTAACCTGGAGCACAGACTGCAAAGAGGAGAGGACAGCAGGCTGCTTGCAGGACACCAAAGTCCCACGCCCCGCGCTTCCTCTGCACCACGCTCTCACTGGCTTCCACGCGCACCGAGGCATGCCTTTGTACTGAGGATGTAGCCAGCACCAGGTCTCCGGAGGACGGGACTTCTTGCCTATCTAGATCCAGCAGGAAAGAACGAGCCTTCCCCACCCCCTTCTCAGCCACACATCTTTCAGCGGCCCTGGATCACCAGGCTGTCCTGTCCCATCTGCTGGGCAGTGGGATCAGCCCGGCCTGCAACAGGACGACAGCGAGGGCAGAGCCCAGCAAGCAGCTGCCCAGTGGCCCGTCACCCTGCCTCAGAGGAGAGCTAAGCGCATCTGTGATCTGCCCATTCCGAAGCGTGTGGCAATCCCTGGGCTTCAGGCTAGAAGAGGCTCGTCCTACAGGGCCTTGTTCAGTGAGTGGACTCTTGCTTTCTGTGCTGTCCCCATGACGGGGGTTTCCATGGAGCCAGCTCTAGAGGCCGATGCTGCTGACCCAGGTCCCAGCGGCTTCCGAGGCTGCCAGGTTACTTGGATGGCTGGGGTGGAGGGGCTCACCTGGCCTCTTGACTGGCTTCTTGGTGGGTGTGTCCTTCCTCTTGGTGGGAATAGCGGGCGAGTAGGGAACTCCAGAGGCAGAACTGCTTTTGCGGAAATGTTCCTTCAGGCCCTTGATGGATCGGTCTAGCTGGCTGGAGCGGATCTGGTAGTAGACATTCATGAAATCTGAGGAGACATCACCAGCGGTCTGCGGGCGTGGTCTCGGTCTCTGTCTGGATGGAGGGTCTCGCCTCTACCCAGGGCAGAAGCAGAGCCTCTGAGCTGCCTGGCGACCCCTCGCCAGCAACTGCTGTGCTCGAGGCCACCCACGTGACCTCATCGCAAACCACGAAAAGTCCTGAAGAGAGACCATTTTCCAACAAAATAATTACTTCTAAGTTTTTCAAATCTGGCAAAGTCTTAAACACGAAACCTTCTCCAACACGATGCTGGAGACCAAACCCAGGACCTCAAGTATGCTAGGCAAGCGCCACCAGCGCTACTAACTTACGAGTGTTGTTGTCATTGTGTGTGTGTGTGTGTGTGTGTGTGTGTGTGTGTGTGTGTGTGTGTGCATGCATGCTAGGCAAGCAATGAACTACACTACCAGCCCTACTACTAACTTACAAGTGTTGTTATCATTGTGTGTGTATGTGTGCAAGCAATGAACTACATTACCAGCCCTGCTACTTACAAGTGTTGTTGTTGTCATTGTGTGTGTGTGTGTGTGTGCATGCGTGCTAGGCAATGAACTACACTACCAGCCCTACTACTAACTTACGAGTGTTGTTGTCATTGTGTGTGTGTGTGTGCATGCGTGCTAGGCAAGCAATAAATTACACTACCAGCCCTACTACTAACTTACAAGTGTTGTCATTGTGTGTGTGTGTGCAAGCAATGAACTACACTACCAGCCCTACTACTAACTTACAAGTGTTGTTGTCATTGTGTGTGTATGTGTGCAAGCAATAAACTACACTACCAGCCCTGCAACTTACAAGTGTTGTTGTTGTCATTGTGTGTGTGTGTGTGTGTGTGTGTGTGTGTGTGTGTGTGTGTGTGTGCTAGGTAAGCAATAAACTACACTACCAGCCCTACACCTAACTTATGAGTGGTGGTGTTGTCATTGTGTGTGTATATTTGCATGCATGGATGTGTTTTGTTTGTTTTTGAGCCAGGGTCTAGTTCTGTAGCCCAGGTGAGCTAGATCTCACTAGGGAGTTCAGGCTGTCCTCAGTTTCACAATGTTCTTGCCTCGGCCTCCCAAGCACTGGGATTTCTGGCTGGGCGTGTACATGTGCAGTCAGCTATTGATAAGTTTTGAATTTTTAGAGGCGCAGGGCCTGGCTATGTTGCCTGGGTTAGCCTTAAAGGACTGGGCTCAAGCCATCTTTCTGCCTCAGTGTTCCAAGTAGCTGGAGCTGGACTACACGTGTGTGTTACCTGTGTGGCTGGTTGGTGACAGGGTCAGACTATGTAACCCACTGGCTTGAGCTGAGATTTTCCTCCTCAGTTTCCTGCATTACATACCACCCACTCATTTATGAAGGTTGCTTTTTAAAAAAAAAATACCAAGTTAACCTCCAGATTTAACTTAATCAAAGCAGTTTTTAGAACACAAAAAGACAAATGTCAATAAATAGATAAAATAAATAAACATATTTAGTTACTAAATAAGTATAGGTGTGGTAGCACAGGCCTGTAATCCCAGCACTTTGGAAGTAGAGGCAGGAGGATTAGGAGGTCCAGGCCATCCTCAACTATGCAACATGTTTTTAAGGCAAACCTGGGTTAGGAGACCCTGCCTCGAAAATAAATAAATAAGTAAAAACAAGGGCTGGGAGAGGACTCAAGGGTTAAGACTCTGTCTTGCAAGTAGAAGGACCTGATATTGGATCAGGTGTTAAAAACACCAGACAGAAATGGCGGTGGCTTACACTTTCTGTCCCGGAAGGTGGAGCCTGGGAAATCCCAGAGCAAAGTAAAAAGGAGGTAGAAGCAATCCAGGATGACTTCCAAAGTCTCCCTTAGGCCTCCACGGGGACACACAGTGCCCCCCCCCCCGTCACACACACACACACACACAGAGTAAACAATTAACTGCAATGCATGGTAGTGCAGCCTGTAAGCCAGCACCCAAGAGGTGGAGACGGGAGGATCAGAGTACAGAGTGGTCCTTGCTCACAGAGGTGGCTCAGGGGTTAAGCCTCTGCCTTGCAGGCAGAAGGTCCTGAGTTCAGATCCTAGACCCCACGTATAGATTCCAGGCGGGAGCGGGGGCGGCCTGTGTTTCTGGTCCTGGTAGGGCGGAGCCTGTGAATCCCAGGGCAGAGTAAACAAGGAGGAGGTAGAAGCGGACCATGGTGGTTCCCGAATTCGCCCGTGGTTCCACACACACACATACATGGACACATGTCCATACACGCACAGTTAAATAAATAATAATAAAAAAATTAAAAAAAAAAGTTTTGCTGTCTCTAGACTTGAAGTAAAAGCTGTTAAGTGTTGTTCATGTTGGTCCTTTTATGAAGAACAAAGAGAGGGGCTGGGGAGATGGCATGGTTCACCAAGGGCTTGGCACTGGCACGAGGACCTGAGCTCAGACCCGGAGCACCCACATAAATTCTGGGTCAGATGGGAAACAGAGCAGGCACACCCGGGGAGCTCACTGGTCAGCCCGCCCAGCGAACTGTGACTTCCAGTTCACGCTCAGAGAGAGACTTCGTCTTAAAACGTAAGGTGGGGGGCTGGCAAGATGGCTCAGTGGGTGCTGCCACCTAACCCCGATGAACTGAGGCCATCTCAAAACGAGAGAGAGAAAGAGGGAGAGAGGCCAGCAAGATGGTGCAGTGGGTAAAACACTTGTGCATACACCTGGCAACCTGAGTTTGAAGCCTGGAGCCCACACGGTAGAAAGAAGAAAACAGACTTCTAGAGGTCGTCCTCCATCCTCCGCATGTGTGGTAAGCACACGGATGCTCTGTCTGTCTCTCTCTCTTAAATAAATGCAAATAAACATAAAGAAGTAAATGAAATTTTTATTAAAATATAGCTTCTTCTGGGACTGGGGAGATGGTTTAACAGTTAGTGCTCGCTGAACAAGCAAAGGGACTAGAACTCAGATCCTTCAGAGCCTGACCTATGAAAATGCTAGGTGGTGGGCTGCAGAGATGGCTCGGGGGTTAAGACTCTGCCTCACAAGCATGGTCTTGAGTTCGAATCCCAGATTCCATGTAAAAACACCAGGTGGAAATTGTGGCAGCCCATACGTCCATCCTGGTGGGCGGAGCCTGGGAAATCCTAGAGCAAAGCAAGGAGGAGGTAGAAGCAACCCAGGATGATTCCTAAAGTCACACTTTATCCTCTACAGGGACACACAGTGCCCTCTGACACACACACACACACACGCATGCAAGAAATAAATAGAATAAAAATAATAATAATAAAAAAGAAAATGCCAGGTGGCGTGGTGGTCCACCTGCAATTCCAGCTGTGAAAGCAGAGCCTGGGGATCCCCAGAACACGCTGCCTAACCAGACTAGTCCTAAGATGAACTCGGGCTTTGCTCAGAGGCTCAGGCTCCAAACAGTAACGTGGAAGAACACTCAAGCATTACTGACCCCGCCCCCACAGGCACGCCCACCCATCTGCACCCACACGCATAAATATGAAAAAAGAAAGAGAAAAACATTCTAAGGGTGGATTTCGCTAAACAATGAGTGAATAATTAGGGGAGCGGCGGGTGCTGCTCCCGGGGGCTGGGAGCCACTCACCTTGGTTGCGGCCATATTCCACCAGCCAGCGGGAGATGCGGACCACGTCCTGGAGCACGCTCTCTGGCAGGTGCTCCAGGGCCACGTCCTCTGGGACCTCCAGCTCATCGTCGCCGCTGATCAGATCCAGGATGAGCACGGGGGACACGACCTTGCTGTGGCGGGTCATCAGGCTGCGGAACTCCGACTCCAGGGACTCCTTTCCCCGCTCAAACAGCAGCTTCTGTGGGACGGGGCGACGGGGCGGTGGCTGCGCCTGGGGGCGTGCTACAGAGCCTCTGCCCTCCCCGCCTGGGTCCCCCGCCTGGGTCTGCCCTGGGTCTGTCTTGTCCTATGTCTGTCCTGTCCTGTCCTGTGTCTGTCCTGAGTCTGAGCTGTCTGTCCTATGTCTGTCCCGTCCTGTGTCTGTCCTGAGTCTGTCCTGTGTCTGTCCCGTCCTGTGTCTGTTCTGTCTTGTCCTGTGTCTGTCCTGTCCTGTGTCTGTCCTGTGTCTGCCTTGTCCTGCCCCGAGTCTGCACTTCAAAACGCATGTCCACATTGAAACACACACACGAGGTTCCCAGCAGCCCACTCACAATATAATGGGTGGGGGCTACCCAAGTGTTCATCAAGGAAACATGGAGAAACAGAATGTAGTACATGTGTATTATTTGGAAAAAGGAATGACGTTCTGACACATGCTGTGCGTGGTGAACTTGAAAGCATTACAGTAAAGAAGTCAGAACTACGGAAACCGCTCAGTCGGTAAAGTGCCTGCTATGCAAACATGAGGGCCCGAGTTTGACCACCAACATCCTGTCAAAGACAGGCACGGTGAGGTGTGCACGTAATCCCAGCGCCAGACGGGAGACAGGTGGATTCCGGAAGTTCATGGGCCAGTCGACCGACCGAACCCAATAGGAAAGCCCAACACGCAAAGACTCTGTCTCAAAGACTAAAGAACGACACCTGGGACTGACCTCCAGCCTGTACGTGCACTTGCACCCACACACAGGAAAAGGCACACACGTGCACTCCAAACGCCAGCCACGAAGGCCACGTATCACGTGAGCCTGGTTCGCCACGCATGGCTGCAGCGCATTGGTCATTCCGATGAGTTCCCACTGGATTAGTCAGGTCAGGCCTCAAGCAGTCAGGTGGCTCGTGGGTAGCTCTTGGCACCAGTGGCACCAGCTCATCCCGAAATGTCATACACATGCCTCTGTTTCTGACCCAGGCCACGGCATTGGGAAAGCTGGCAGGTCGCTCTCTGAGGCTGGGGATGTGACTTGGCAGGTAAGGCCCAGGGTTCGGTTTGTAGCAACCAAGGAGGAAGAAGAAAAAAGGAGGAAGGAAGAAGAAGGAAGAAGGAAGAAGGAGGAGGAGGAAAGAGGAGGGAGGAGGAGGAGGAGAAGCAGCAGCAACTAGGCATGATGGGACATGCCTATACTCCCAGTCCAGCACTGGGGAGGTGGACATGAGACGATCAGGAGTTCAATGTCACCCTCAGATACAGAGAAGTCCAAGCCCAGCCACAAGACTATGTCTCAAAAAGCAATAATCAAACATACAAACACAACACCAAACAAGGAAGTATTTCTAGCTATGCGAAAAGCCAGTCACCCATCTTTGCTCCTGTCTGCTGCCTCTTCTGTGAGAGACACACACCCGACGACAATATAGCCCCAGGAATAAGGTGTGTTAAGGGCTGAGAATGGAGCTAAGTGGGAGAGTTTGCTGAGCTGTACAAGGGCCTGCATTTGGTATCAGCGCCACTGAAAGGCACAAGTTGGCCCCTCGCCCAATACTCTTCCCTGCTTCGATGTCTGGGCCTCTGTCCATACCCCTGGCCTATGTGTGACCCCTCCCTCCCTCCCTCCCTCCCTCCCTCCCTCCCTCCCTCCCTCCCTCCCTCCCTCCTTCCCTCCCTCCTTCCCTCACCTGCTGGACAAACCTCACTCCCAGCATTCCCTATCTGGCTATGATTAACTAATAAACTCCAAACCTAAACATAAACATAAACTCCAAGACCACACAGATGCAGGATGTGTCGAATTCACAGAGATAGTAAGTAGAATGGAAGTGAGGGATGCCAGGCAGAGATGAGGGTGGCCTGCAATTTCAGCCCTGGAAGGTGGAGCCTGGGAAACCCCAAAGCAAAGAAATAAGGTGCAAGAACAATCCAGTATGATTTCTGGTGTTACCCTTGAGCCTACACACACACACAAAGTATAATAAAAAAAATCTATGATTTCTGAGTCTGAGAATCTAACATCTGTAATAATCTAAATTGTTAGTTACATAGAATAATAAATCTATAATGCTCATGGTACTATATTTTTATTTATTCTTCTATGCACTTTTTTAAAAAAATTTTTTGAGGCTGGTCATCCTGGAGCTCTACATAGCCCACACTGGTCTCAGACTAAAGATCCTTTCGCCTGTGTCTCCCAGGTGCTAGAAGTACAGGTGTGACCTCCACACCTTGCTTCGACACATTCATGTGTCCCTTGTGAGACCACAACAGGGACTAACGTCCCCACATTATCCTCATGACTCGGCTGATCTCTTACCACTTTGTTGAGCTCTGGGCTGTCCGGGCTGTTGTCCTGGAAATACTCCACGGCCTTCTGGATCCTGGCCATGCTGGTCAGGTATTCCTCCAGCCTACCTGTGGGGCTGGGAGGGAAAGGAGCCAGGTCAGCCGGAAGAGGAGGGACTAAGGGCCAGCCATGCAAGAGGAGAACAGAATTCACACAGGGGACCCCGGGGCTTAAATATACCCTGTACTCCTCCTCCTGAGGCCTAGGACCGGTGATCCAGGAGGCCCTGGGGATGTGACCCTCTGTGTGCAGCTCACCCCTCCTTGATGATCTTCTCAGTGTCACTAGCCACATGGTAGTAGCTGATAACATGGTCCAGGCAGGACAGGGTCTTCTCAACGTTCTCCTGCAGCCTCTGCAGATTCTCAGTCTGCTTGTGCACTGGGATGATGGAGTTCTCTAGCTTCATGAGGCGGCTCTCAAAGGATGACAGGATAGATACCTGTGGGAGCAGAGCCTCTTGCTCGCAGACCCCAGGGCTGTTTCCCAGCTGTTTTAACCTCCCGCAGGCATGTGGCCCTCCTTGCCTTGTCCATGTAGAGGGGATGTGGCTTACCTGCCTTAGCCTGGCACATGGCATGTGGTTCAAAATAAATTAGCTGACATTTTCTCTTAAGGCAATCCCTATATCAAACAAATCTGTCCTAATAGTCTCAGGGTATCTTCCTTAGTCATTCACCCCCAAACCTCAGGTTCTCCTATCTCCTAAGTGTTTTTGGATTGAACAGGAAGTAGCTTTATGAAAGTAGCCTCAAATGCACTGCTGCTGCCTTCAAAACTGTCTCTCTCCTCTCTCTCTCTCTCTCTCTCTCTCTGACAGTGACTCGCACTAAGAACGAAGACTTTATTATCTGGTACTAAACATAAACGCAAGTTTGTATTGACCCAGTTTGAGTTTCCAGACTCCTGTAAGAAAAAAGACACGTGCACAGACAGAGCGTTCTGCACTGTTGCAAGACGCATCCACTCCCATGTCCTTCTCAGGCCCTGGGAGGTTGGCATTGCTTCTGTTTTAGCCGACAAATTAAGCAAAACTAAGACTTGCAGGCCAGACGCCAGCCAACCGGGGAAGCGGGAAGGGGTGGGGATCCGCTCGAACCCAGGGCCCTTGGCTCTCCCAGCCAGTCCCAGCCTGGCGCATCCTCCAGGAGTCCTCTGCCTCTCTAACCCCCAGGTACACGCCCCCCACTTGGCCCGAGGGCACGTGGGCCGGCATCTGCCCACCTACTGGGTCTCGCTCCATGATTGCCAGAGGGGAGGAGGAGGAGGGAGAACCGAAGACGGACAGCGGCAGGTCCAGGTCCGCGGGATGCTCGGCGAGGGGCGGGGTCTCGGAAGAGAACCCCCCCCCGGGTCCCCCTCACCACCTGCAAACGGAAGGGCGCCTCACCATGTTCTTGGTGAGCTGGTCGCTCTTCTCCAGGCTGTCTCGGATGAAGGACAGCGTCTCCTCCTCCTGGCAGGGAAGAAGCGGAGGGGGCATCACCGGAGCCGAAGCCGAGCGGCGACCCCGGCCGACCCCCGGCCCCTTCCACCCCGGCCCCCGGCCCCTTCCACCCCGGCCCCCCGCCGAGCGCGCGGAGGCCCCGGCCCGGCCCCTCCCCAGCCGTCCAGCCCCACGCGCACCTGCTTCAGCTTGTCCTCGATCTCCCGCCGCCGGGCGGAAGCCTCCTGCGGGGGAATCATCGCGGGGAGCTAGGCGGCTCGCGCTCCCCAAGACCTTGTCTCCCAGGCCTGCTCGGTTTCCGTCGCTGTCACACCCACTTCCGCCCTTGGCCGCGCCCCGACGTGGCGCCATGTTGGGGGTGACAGGTGGAAGTGCGCCTGCGCAGGCCTCATGCTTGGGCAGCGATGGGAGCCATCTTGAGTGTGGCTAAGAAGTGCCGCCTCCGCGGAGCTCAGGGCCTTCCTTTGGGTCCCGCTGATTTGCTGGATGTCTTCCTGGAAAGGCTGACCCCTGCTGGACGTTTATACCCGTAATCCCCACACGAGAAGCTGGAGTTCAAGGTCAGCTTGGGTTAGGTAGTGAGTTCTAGGCCAGCCTGGGCTACTAAGTGAGACTGTCTTAAAACCAGAAAAAAGCAACAGCAAAACCCGACCCAACTCATAAAGGCTCCTTGGCAGGATGACGAATGTGTTTCTCCACATCACATTCTAAGATGCAAGTCCAGAGACCGAATTCCCCCCTGCCAATGCCTGCTTGACTGGGGCTCTTCCGATGAACCAGGGGAGAAGGGCTTGATTGGCCCTGGACCCTATATTTAGCAAAGGGAGATTGAGCAGGACTGAATATTTGACGAGCTAATAGGACCTCCACAGCTGCTGACAGAGGCTACTTCTCTACCCACAGTTCTAGGGCCACGAATAGGGAGAAGACAGTGGATCAAGAACCTTGCTTTGTAGGATTGGATGTTCTGAACTGGTTCCTGTAACCCCCCCCTTGCCCCATGTGGGGGTATTAAATGTCACTGGACTTTCTTTACTCCCCTTTCAGATCAGGTGTCCAGGCATCAGGGTGAGGTTTGGGAGCACCACCCTAAGTTCTCAAGAGTACTCCCAATAGCCAAAGAAGAAGAAATGGACCACCAGCTTGGAGAGGGGCTGAGTAGGTCCCCCCACAGCTTGGAAAGGGGTGGAGCAGGCCCCTGGCTGGGGGAAGAAACAGTTTCAGACCTCATGGGTCACCACCAGGAAGCACCCAGCGGGGAACAGGCCTATCATAGGTGGCAGAGAGCTGGCAAGAGGGTTACGTGCCCACTCATAAACCTGGAGGCCTGAGTTCAAAAACTAGAAGCCCACATGGTGGAAGGAGAGAATTGACTTCCTAGAGCTGTGTTATGACCTCTATACATAAGCCATGGCATGACGTCTCTCTCTCTCTCTCTCTCTCTCTCTCTCTCTCTCTCTCTCCCTCCCTCTATCTCTTTCTCCTTCTTTCTCTTTAATAGGTAAAGAATTTTTTTCAAAAGAACTCAGGGTTATCTTTGACTACATGATGAGCTCTAAACCATCTGAGATATGTAACTGTTTCAAACAAGAGAGAAATAAAGAAGTGAAGGGAGGAAGGAAGGAAAGAAGGAAGCAGGGAGAGAGGAAGGGAAGATAAGGAGGGAGGGAAGGAAGGAAGGAAGGGAGGGAGGGAGGGAGAAAGGGAGGGAGGGAGGGAGAGAGGGAGGGATGGAAAGATTCACTTTGAACTGAATTTTAACAAGGAAGAAAAAACTACTTGTAGACTTTCTGCATTTTTTCAAAGGTTCTCGGTCCACAGGTAATTTGGCAGCCAACTACCAGGCCCCACAAGCCTTCCGTTCGCTTATCTCTGTCACAAACAGCACCCTGGCCTTAGCTCACGTAATCCTCACAGTAAACCAGTACAAGAAGAGCTGTTGTTTCTTCCTGGGGGAGGAGGAAGCTGGCGTTTGGATCTGCTGCACTAGGTCAACACAGCTGGCGTGGGGGGTCGTGTCTCCTCTGCCCCCTCCTCCTCCACTGGGCAGCCCAGGAGTTTTGTTTGCTACCATGCAGAGCTGCCAAGCTGACTTTCTAGAAAGTTCACCGTGCAAAGCAGGTCATATTTATGACAACCATATCTACGGACAGAAGGGAGGATGGAATGAGAGAAAAAAAAATGAGTTTTAAATTCTTCCCACCCCAATGTCAGGCATGTATTGACAAGCAGATGTTATGTCAATAAAACTCATCAACGTCCAATTGAACAAAACAAACAAGTTACCAGAGCCGGAGAGACAAGCGCTGTTTCAGCAGCAGACTCGGAAGCCTTGATTTTTCACATCCGTGGGCTTGTGAGAAGCGCAAAGATGCCAATCAGAGCCACGCCTCCCCTGCAGCCCTTCCCCGCCTTAGAGAACCTGCTGCTCAGCCAGGGGTCGCAGGGTTCCTCTACGGGGAATGATCTTTAGTTTAACTTCCTAATCCTAGAGTTTGTGCTTCTCCCAAGGAATGAAATGTACAGTTTCTCCAAATCATTGATTCCTCCCCCCCATTCAATATCGACACCCAGCTAGGATGGAAGCGGCCACAAAAAGCACAGGAATTGTACATCCCCAGGATTATAGTCTCTTAAGCGATGAGAGCTGCACTGAGAAAATAAAATACTGAGCAGATGGCCGCCCTTTGTCTAGTTTCTAAAGGTGGCGAGGTTAAGTTGGCTTTCTACTAAAACACTGGGGGGCTGGTGAAATCGCTCAGCAGTAGGGTGCCTGCTTGCCTACCGACGACCTAAGTCTCATTCTGGAAACCCCCATGGGGAAGAAGAGCCTTTTGTCTCTGATTCCCCACCCATGTGCCGTGGCATCTCTCTCTCTCTCATAACAAAAGATTTTTAAAATGTGACACAGGAGTTTTATTCAACAGTAACTGAAGAACGAAATTATGTTATTTGCTGGAAAAATTGGTCAGAACTGACTGTAGTAAGTTTCCACCCGACAATTGGGAACTGAGCCTTTAGGCACATTGACTGAAGAATTCTCTTGTGTAGGACATTATTGATTGAGGTGGGAAGACCCAGCTCGTCCCCGGGCAGGGGGACACAGTGGGGAGATAAGCAGCTGATCTGGGCTCCCTGGCAAGCCAGGGGGCAGCCTCTATCCTCAGCCGCTCTCTGTTCCTGAGTCAGATTGGGGTGGCCAGTTCCCTTGGCTTCTGCCGCTAACTCACCCACCACCTCGCCAGGTGTTACTGCGGTTGTGAGGCATGAATAAAAATCCCCTCATCCCGGCTGGAGAGGCGGCTCAGGGGCTGTATAGCCTTCGCCTCGAAAGCAAAAGTTCAGGATCCCAGGTCCAACTTAAAAAGACCAGGTGGAAACGGCAGCGGTCTGTACTTCCAGCTCTGGTGGGCAGAGCAATTAGGAGGTAGAGCAAGCCAGGGTGGTTCTTGAAGTCACCCGTGGACCTCCACAGGCACGCGCACACATAGACATAGACACACGCACACATAGACACGCGCGCACATAGACACGCGCGCACATAGACACGCGCGCACATACACGCACACGCATAGACACACGCACAGACACACAGGTGAACCATATGGAGGAAGGAGAGTCCAAAGGGATGGGGGGACAAGAAAAAGGTGGGGGGGCCTGAATGACAAATGTGGCATGTAAATGTGGCATGTGCTCTCTCACAGGGAGACTTTGGACTTAAGCATATATGACACCAAAGCAGAGGAGAGAACTATTGGGGGGGGTGGCCTGTGGGAGGACAAGGGAGGGTAACGGAGCAAATGCTTGCAAATTCCAGTGATATCTACACATGAACACGTCATATACTGAGACTCGTCGCATTTTCCCTGAATTGAAAAAAATTAATTTAAAAAATCTTAAAAAAAAAAAAAAAGCCAGGCACAAATGCAGCAATGTACACTTCCGGCCCTGGTGGGCAGAGCCAAAAAATCCCAACATGAAGCAAAAAGGAAGTAGAAGCAATACAAGGTGGTTCCCAAAGTCACCCTTGGTCCTCCACAAGGACTTACCGTACTCTCTCTCTCTCTCTCTCTCTTACACACACACAATAATAACAATAAAACTCACTCTGACACTGATAGGTAGATAGCTCAATGTGGTGTGTAAGGCCTTAGGTCTCCAGGCCACCAAAAAAAAGAGAAAGCTAAGTTGAGTAACTTATTAATATTAGTTTATCACAACTAACTTCTGGGGCTGGCAAGACAGCTCAGGGGGTAAAAGGTGCCTGTTTGAAAGCCTGGTGACCTGAGTTCAGTCCCCGGGAACCCATGCGGTAGAGAGTCGTGCGTCTCTCTCTCTCTCTCTTTCTCTCTGTCTCTCGCTCGAATAAGAAATAAAAGAAAACCAACTCGTAAAAGTTGTTCTCTGACTTCCACACATGTACTGTGTCTCTTCTCTCTCTCTCTCCACCCTCTAGCTCACGAAATAAATAAGGTATTTAAAAATACTGGGTCATCGAACAGTTAAAAAATGTGCTTTACTTTCTCTCTCATTCTCAAACGTAGGAAAAAAAGTAAAATATATTTCCTCAGCTAGTATTTGAAGCCTTAGAACTAGTGTAAGAAGAACCTAGAATCTATATGTGAACCTTTAAATCCTCAATCCGCACAAAAAGTAACTAGGGCGGTCAGTGCCAACAGACGGCTCCGCGGGTAAAGGAACATTCTGCACTTTTCTGGTGACCTGAGCTGGGTCTCTGGAGCTCCAGACAGGAGAGAGAGAACCAAGTCCATACAGCTGTGCTCTGATCGCCACAGGTGTGCCGTGGCACGTGTGCCCCCCAATACTGAAGCAGCAATACTGAAACCTTCTGCAAAAGGCCTTGGCTCCCCCGGGCGCTGCGGGCACATCCCGCCCTCCCCCGGCCTGGTGAACTGTGTCCCCTGGACACCGGGGCCACTGGATGTCCACCTGACACGACCTGCCACCCACCATCTGCGCTTGGAGAGAAGCTGAGGGTGGCAGGAAGGCTCCCGGCAGCTTCTTGAGCTCACGTTCCCTTCGGCCTCCTGGACGCGCTGGTCTGGCCTTCCAGGCAAGCGCTGAGGCCTGGCACATCGCCGCCATCGCTGCCCCTGCCTTGCCACACACACGAGCACACATCGCCAGCCACATGGTCCCCCACTGACGCCACACCCACATTCTACTTACACACACCCCACCCATACCCACCTTCTTCTGTGGTCGCCACAAAACATCACACACACCACGCACATACACCACACTCAGACGCAGCCACTTACACACATTCAGACACACACCTCCACACCTTCCTGTGTGGTCACTGCATGTATAGCACACACATCACACATACAACACTCAGACACAGCCCCTCACACACACACATTTTCTACATACACACACCTCACACACAACCTTCTTGTGTGGTCACCACACACACATGCCACATCAGACACAACTACGGAGCTCTTTTTATGAACCAGGGGCTATGGGTTCGATTGACCCCCCCACATGCCACACTCACACACCCCAACACACACACACCCCTCTTTCCAGACCACAGCCTTCCGAGCATTCGCGCATCTGGTTAGGCTCTAGAGCAAATGTGAGGGGCTGGGGCGCCCGCCGCTTGGCTGTCCCTGGGCGCTGCAGACCCCGCCCGGGTCCCTGTGCCCCCCACACCCCACCTTGAGCGCTGCGGGGAGCGGGCCGGCGGCCGCCAGGGGGCGCCCCACGCCTGCTTTGCCTTGGGCGCGCGGGACGCGGGTGGAACCGGGGGGCGCGCCGGGACGTGCCAAGGGCGCGGGGGGGGAACCACGGAACACCGCGGGCAAGGGCCGTTCGGGACCGGGGTCGGCCCCGATTCCTCGCACGCGCGCGGCGGGGGCGCCCGCACCCCTGGCGACCGCACGCCGCGGGACCGAGGAGCGCGTTTCCGCAGCTCCGGGCGCGCGCTCCGGGCCCGGCCGACGTGACTCAGCGCTTTCCGGAGCAGCGGGGCCTTGGGGCGCCCAGGGAGCCCCTGTGCACGAGGCGCCCCGCGCCTGCCTCTGCAGGCAGAGAGAACAATGCTCGCTGCGGTCGCTCGTGCACTCCCAGAGAGGGTTCTGAGACCCTTTGCCGGGAGCTGGAAAAGAGAGGCGAGGGTCAGCCAGCGAGACCCTGGGGCCCCGCTCGGCCTCTAGGGCTGCAGAAAAGATGAGGACCACTGAGATGGCTCAGTGGATAAGACACTTGCCACCAGACCTGAGGACCCCAGAGCCGGTGGAAAGAGGGAACGGACTCCCTGAGTTGTCCTCCGACCCCCCTACACACGCACTCTCTCTCTCTCTCTCTCTCTCTCTCTCTCTCTCTCTCTCTCTCTCTCTCTCTCCTGATTTCCTGGTCTTCTCCATGTCTGCTCAGATGAAACTCAGGCACTGGATTTAGTTTCCACTCCATCTTGAAAGAATCAGGCTCTATGTCTGCCCACCAGCACGGGAGGCACATGAGCTGCCAACCCAGCGAGTGGACAGGAAGCAGATGTCCAGATGGGCGCCTGACCAGCAGCGCCCAGAAGGCCAGTCTCACCGCCACTGGCATCCCCATCCCTCTGTCTCTGAACCTCACCTCTAGATGATTCTAGAAGCTTCCTAAGGCCTGCAGGCTAAAGGGACTCGCTTCTCTGTTGCTTCTTTCTTTTGTGGGTCAGTCTGTGTCCTTTGGCCAGTATCTGAGCTTGCATCTCCCAGAAACCCACACTCAGTGCAGTTCAGGGGTCAGTATGAGACTCCCCAGCAAATGTGAGCTGAGGACAGCAGCAGGGGCCCAAGGACTGTGTGTCAGTAAGGAAGGGGAGGGAGCTCTAGGTAGACCCAGGCAGAGTCTCAACCCTTCTTTCAACACTCGAGGTGCTGGATGATGACTGGGATGGTGGAATCAAGACTGACGGTCAGCCCGCAGCCCCAGCCATAGAGCCGCATAGATACGAGATTCAGCTCCAGGGTGAACTAGGGAAAGTGGCCTTTCCTAAGCTCTGGCCATGCGAAGGTGGAACTGTACTGGCCCTGACTGGGTGGAAGGGGAACTTCATACATCTTTACAGACACTTGTCAAAACTGATTGGCAGGTCAGTCCAGATAGCTCGTAGAGCAGGTGACCTATATTCAATCCCTAGAAGCTTACATGGTGGGAGGAGAAAACTGACTATTGCAGTCTGCCTGCATGGTTGCTGATAAATGACCATCAAACGGCTTAAGGGAACAAGAGGTTTATTCTCTCTTACGATTCCTGGTTACAGTTCTCAATCCAGCTTGATAGCAGAGCATGCACCAACACCAGGGCCGAGGGAACTGGCCACACCATCACCACGTAATGGCTGAGAGATAGACGATCTTTACTTCCCAGACCAGCGTGTCTGGCCAAGTGAACACAAGGATACTGACTTTTGAAAGTCATCCTCTGACCGCCATCCACACACTGCAGCATGCATGTTCTCTCTCAATATCTTTTTTTAATATTGGGGGGCTCACTAGCTACGGTACAGGAGACTGAGTAGTTGTTGGTATCTGTCCATGAATAGGGAATGGTCATGAAGGAGCCACGTGTGGTCCTCAGGTTGGGAGATAAAGGGTTTGAGGTGTTTAAGGCATATTTGAGGGGTGTCTGAGCTGCTTTTGGGTGATGGAGGTGGGGGGGCATCCTGGGTATACAGCTCTCTCCAGGGATTCTGTTTCTGGGCAGAGCCCAAGCTTGTGGCTTCTGCCTGGGAAGGCCGCTGCGTCACCTTCAAGCCACAGGCTCCCTGCACAAGGTCTGGTTGACTCCACACATCCGGTTCAAATATGCAAGGACACAGGTGACCAGGTGAATGCTAGCCCGTGTCCACCACTCAGGATGGTGACCTTCCCTTCTTGCAGCTAGGAATCCAGCTCCCCTGCAGCTGGAAACGGGAGGTGCCTGGGGACTGGCCCGACCCCTGCGTGCTCAGTCCTCCTCTCAACCCCACCCCACCTTACTCCAGACCTTCCCCACTCCCTCCAGTCTGCTCTGCTGCCCACCCGCCCGGAGCATGTCGTCCTCCACCAGCGGGGCCCCAGCAGACCGCTCCCTTCTCCTGCTCTCTCTGCGGCCCCGCAAGGGCTCATTCTCAGCTCTCACATCCTCCGATCTGTTCTCCAATCAGACACCGTCAGGTCTTCCTTTCCTGGTCATGGCTCCGCCCACAGCTTCTTCCTTCCTCCCTGCGTGAGGTTAGAGCTCTGAGTCGGGGCCAGTACTCAAGAGTACTGAGTTGGGGAGTACTCAGTACTCCTCCACCTCTTGCACAAACGACCCCGTGGGAAGCCCACAGGGACCACCTGAGTCAAGATGGCTTCCTACTGGCCTCACTCTGCTATTCCCCTGTGGGGGCCAGTACTTCCCTGGCAAGCAGGACCCACAGAAGCCGGTGGGCGCAGCACAGCAGCCGTCCACATCTGCATCTGAACACGGGGCGGCTGGCCGCCCCTCCTCCAGCTTAGTTGGTTCTTTGGCTCTGGTTCTCTGCTATGGTGGTCCACATGGAAGTCTCTGGAAGAGTCTGTTCTCCTTCCTGAGCCTTTAGCTCTGCTCCCTCCACTCCCCAGTGGTGCCTATGACCCGCGTGAGCTGTTATCTACCTGCTGAGGACAGCTCCTCAGAACAACCTGGGGTGACCCCCACAGGACATGCCCAGCCAGCATCTGCCCCTCCTGTCACCAAGTTGGCGCCTTTTCACTTACTATTCATAATACTCCCTTCCTTCTCTTCCTTTCTTTCTTCTTCCCTCCTCCCTCTTTCTTTATCTATTCCTTCCTTCCTTCCTTCCTTCCTTCCTTCCTTCCTTCCTTCCTTCCTTCCTTCCTTCCTTCCTTCTTTCCTTTCTTCCTTCTTTCTTTTCTCTCTCTCTTAGATCTTGACATAGTTTTAGGTAGCCAGGCTGACCTTAAGTTTCTCATCCTCCTGTCTTAACCCTCTGAGGGATGAGATCGCAGGAACCCCACACCTGGTTTATGCCTGCTAGGAGGGCTTCATACGTGCTAGGAGGGCTTCATGGATGCCGACAAGCACTCTGCCAACTAAGTATATTCTCAATCCCACTTGGACGAATCTTTAGCCAAATACCCGGAGCTGCACCCTCAGACTTGCCCTGGGTCTCCCCTGCCCTTAGCATAGGGGGTTACCCCGTGGGCTCGGGCACTGGGGTCCCAGGGACTCAGGGGCTGAATCTCCACACCAACCTGGCCTCGTAGCCGTCTCAACCCACTCGCTCCCAGGATGGCTGAAAACCAGACTCGGAGAACGTGGGAGGCCAGAAGAAGTGAGTGGGAACGAGTGCTTCTGTCCACCCTTCTGTCTTGCAATCCTACCCTGCTCCCTACCCCGGAAACCTCTTCCATCATCTTCCCCAGCTCCAGCCAGTATTCAGGACCCTCGCTGGCTCTTCCACAATAAAGAAGCCTAAAACACACAGGTTGACAAATGCGCTTGTTCCTTGCTTCCGCAGTAAGGCAGCTGGGGCTGCTCTGCCTGCGCCGGGAACCCCAGTCTACGGCACCCTGCGCACTTTGCCTCAGCGCACTTTGCCAAGGCAACCTTACGGTTTTCCACCCACAACTCATTCATTCATTCTTTAGTTCGTTTGTTCGTTCATACAACAGTCCGTTGGCCACTGCGTTTGATGATGCTCTAGGTGAAGGACTGGGCAGGATGGAAGTGGTGTGAGCTCAGGGCTCCGCAGACCTAGAGGTCAGACAAACTGCTCAGACAGGGTCAGTGGCCCACGCTGCCCTTCGCTGCCCCTCCCGCCTCACCTTGCCCAGCTCTGCGCAGACTCCATTCACTTGGAGCAAAGTGGTGGGAACGTGGATGCTACTCGGAGAGACGGTGGGAATTGGGCTGTGAACTTGGGGGCCAATGCCATCGGCAGACTGGGTGGGCCACCGGGCAAAGGGGAGAATGCCTGGCAGCTTAGTGCCTATGGCTGTGCCCAGAGGGCCGCTGGTGGTTTGCACGGAAAAGGCCTTAGAGGAGGTGGTCGTGGCTAGTGGGGGTGTCCTGGGAGCTCACTGGAGGTACTTCCTTCCACAAGACAAAAAGAACCTGGGCTTCGGACCCCGGCTTCCTCCCCACCCTGCTAGCAGGGGAGGATGCCTAAAGCAGGTGGGGGGCTGGCCCCATCCAGTGTAGTACTACAGGGGAGACCGAGAGGCCAGCAGGGAGACCCTCAGTCCTGCCGTCCTTCTCTGGTTACTGCCCCCCCCATCCAGGTTGGCTTCTGAGAACAGTGTCCTTTGAGCTATCCCTTCCCGCTCCTGACGCACGCGGGGCGCGTTCAGGCCCTAGCTTGCCTGCCACCCAGGTGACTCTGACCTGTCCTACCTGGGAGGAGCAGAGGGAGCTGCACACTGTGCTTGGGAGGAAGGCACCCCTACCCCCCCAAGGCCTCCATCCACCCCCCCAGGGCCTCCATCCACCCCCCCAGGGCCTCCATCCACCCCCCCAGGGCCTCCATCCACCCCCCCCCCCCAGGGCCTCCATCCACCCCCCCCCAGGGCCTCCATCCACCCCCCCAGGGCCTCCATCCACCCCCCCAGGGCCTCCATCCACCCTCCCAGGGCCTCCATCCACCCCCCAGGGCCTCCATCCACCCCCCCCCAGGGCCTCCATGCAGCTCATCCCCTTTGCAGCGGCTGTTCTCGGTATGTACTTGGCATGGTGGCTTCACAAGGGCCCCTCCCCCGCCTGTATCACCTGTTTTCCTCCTCCTCCTCCTCCTCACACAGGTATGTGTCCAGCAGGACCTGGGCTCCGTCCCATCCCTTTGTTAGCCAGGCCCCACTTCCCCACCCCAAGGGCAGGCCCAGGCTTGTCTCCAGGGGCCAGCCCTCTACCCCCTGCCGCCGTTCAAATACACCTGTTTACCTTTGCATGTCAGTCTGGACTGGCGCTGCACCTGACTCCTGACCACCCCCTCCCCCACTCCCACTTCCTTCCCCTCCCTCCCAGTTCCCGCTCGGCCTTCACAAGGAAGCTGAGGCCCAGATGGGTGGCTGTGCCCTGCCAAGGGGTGGAGGTGCAGGGGGGGGCGTAGATTCCTCTGCTCTGCAGGAGGCCCGGCTGGGGAGGATATCCTTAAAGGACAGGGGGATCCCCAAGGGGACTTGAGGATGAGCGTCAGTGGGCCGACCCCAAGGTGGCTTGTCTTGTGGGACAGGAGGAGAAGGAGGAGCCGCCTTCCCAAGATCTAAGCTTGTGCCTTTCTTGTTCCCTTCCAGAGTTCACGTCCCTAGCTGGGGAGATGCAGTGGGGCTGGAGAGGGACGCAGGAGGGACTAGACGGGCTTTGGTGGGGACCTGCTACTTGAGGACTGATGGAGTAGTAAAGGGCCAAAGACATCACTCGGCGGTGGGGAGTGTGTCCGGAATGTGTGGGGCCCTGGGTGGGATCTCAACATCCCAAAAACAACTGACAGCAGAAAACAAAACAGGAAAAAAGTGCTGGTAAGGATGGGGGGGTCTGGAACTTTCCTGTGCTGGGGGGTTCTACGTAGGACAGCTGCATGGAGGCAGTTTGTCAAAGCAGCCAACACAGGATTGGTGAGACGTCTCAGCAGGTAAAACACCTGTGTGCAAATCTGGCGACCTAAGTTCTATCCGCAGAGCCTTCACGGTGGAAGTTGGTAAGCACCAACTTCTACAAAGCTGTCCTCTGACCTTCCGCCCCCCTTTTTCTTTTCCTTGTTCTCTTCCTTCTCTTCCTCTTTTCTCATCCTCTCCCTTTCTTCTCCTCTTCCTTCTTTTCTATGTCTCCTTCAAATAAATAAATAAGGGCTGGAGAGGTGGCTCAGGGGTTAAGACTCTGCCTTGCAAGCAAATGGTCCTGAGTTCGGATCCAGATCCCATGTACAAACACCAGGGAGAAACGGCGGCCTGTACTTTCAGCCCTGCCAGGTGGAGCCTGGGAAATCACAGAGCGAAGCAAAAAGGAGGTATAAGCAATCCAGGATAATTCCTTGGTCTTCCACGGGGTCACCCAGTGCCCTCTCTTTCTCTCTCTCACACACAATAATAAATAAATAAATAAAAATTTAAAATGAATACCTATTTTTTAAAAAAATCACACACAGATGGATCCCCCAGGCCTCAGCAAGTGCTCAGGCAACTGCCAGTGCAGATGAAACCCTGTGGGTCACATATGGAAAAAGACGCTAAAGTAAAAAGAAGACTGACCGGAAAGGAGCAGGGTTGGGGGTGGATAGTAAGAGGTGTTTAGGTACGAAAGTGTCAGAGAATCAAAGAACAATAATAAAATAAAATAAGGACTGGAGAGATGGCTCAGGGGTCCTGAGTTCGGATCCAGGTTCCATGTAAAAACTCCAGGCAGAAACGATGGCCTGTACTTCTGGACCTGGTAAGCAGAGGCTGGGAAATCACAGAATGAAGCAAAAGGGAGGTAGAAGCCATCCAGGATGATTCCCAAAGTCACCCTTGGGCCTCCGCAGGGACAAAGTGCGGCCGGAGCTCCAGCTACACGGCTCACCGCTGGGGCGACACAGGCATCCTGTGCTCTTGGCTGGACAGGAGCTGTACTTGGACAAGCAGATGGTTCCGAGGGTCTCAGGGAGTAGAAGGGGTCGCCACGCCACTCATAAGGCCCTGATTTTCATGATTTGGTGGGTGCAGCGTCCTAGTTTCACGCTGGAGTTTGCCGCGATGCTCCTCCTCTCATCCCACGGGGCCCGAGCTGTGTCCCCCCCCCACCCGGTCAGTTTGGACTGTGCATTGGGAGATCTGGGGACCTAAATAAATATTGATGAAAGCAAAAGGACCTGAGTTCAGATCCCAGATTCCCCATAAAGGCACCAGGTGGACAAGGCCGCTGCCTGCACTTCCAGCCTTGGAAGGCAGAGCCTGGAAAAACCCCAGAGCAAAGCAATAAGGAGGTAAAGGCGCTCAGGATGGTCCCCGAGTGTGACCCTTGGGCGTCCACAGGCACACACGGTGGCCTCTGATGCGTACACACACACACACACACACACACACACACACACACACACCAGGAAGTCGAGTCTCATCAGTGCGTCTGGACACTGGGATTCTTTCATTTCTGAGTGATCATGAACTTGTTTCACCCAGAGGTACCCACTGCCTCTGGCATCACCCCTCTCTTCTCAGTCTAGGCCTGGAACACACACCCCACTGTCAATCCAGGGTGTGCGTCCACCTCGGCAGCCCCCGAGGCTGATCCTGGGGGCCGATGGCGGAAGCTGGAGCCTGTTTTCTTCTTCTAACTCTGTGGTCTGTGCAGAGAAGACGGAGGAGAGAGAGGGAGGTACTGAAGTGGGGGGCTCTGCTGGGGGCAGCCCCTTCTGTACGCTGTGAAGACAGGGCTCAGCCAGTGACCCCGCAGTGTGTGGACCCCTCTGGAATATTTGGAATAATTAGCAAATGAAAGCAGCAAGTTAGCCAGGGGAATGCCGGGGTGGCCTGCAGCCAAACTCAAGGAAAAAGAAAGAAATGAAGAGAGAGAAAAGGGGAAGGGCTGCTTTGGGGCGTATTTAGTTGAGCTTGTCTGTGTCTGTGTGCATGTGTGCACGCGGGTGTGGGTGTGATGCTCACAGCGAGGGGCTGAGCACAAGGAGGGTATGTAGGGTTAGGTAGGAGCTCGGGGAGGGGGGGCGGCGGGGGGAGGTGGATCCCCGGCAGCGGATTGAAAGGTACAGCCCTGGCACTATCCTCCAGACATGTGTCTAGTCTCAGTTTGCCTTCAGAGCGCTGGTAGCTGGTCTGTCACAGAGAGATGGGGGAGGAGCAGCCAGCCCCCCCATTCTCTGGTGGCTCCCTCCTTCCCAAGCCTGCTCCGAGCAGGGTCCAGTGAGCACACATCAGAGGGAGACGTGGGGTTCCTTTAGGCGAAGACTGAGAGCGCGAGGTGCTGGAAACAGGCCCAGACCAGGGATGTGGGCAGGCGAGCCTGGGCAGGCCCTTGTGCTGGGGGTGGCTTGAGCCAGGGCACACCAGCCTTGGCCGGTAAGGAGGGGCCAGCTCCTCCCGGTGCCTGGCTTCCCTGAGGCTGTGGGCACAGCTGTCCCATTGTGAAGATGGGCACGCTGAGGTCCAGGGATCCAGGGCCCCCAGGGAGCACGGCCTCTTCCCCCCCTGGGACACAGGTGGAGCCGAGTTCCTCAGGGTCTCTCTGTGAACCCCACTGCTCTGCCCCATCCGTCACAGCCTTGGCACTAAAGAGCTGAACCCCCCAATCGAACACAAACAGAAACAAAAAACCTTTTCAATTTTTTTTTTTATTGTAAATAACATTCCATGAAAAAAAAAAAAAGGTTAAATTGCCAAGTGGAGGCTGGATGAGGGTCCCAGCCCCAGGGCGTCAGGATGGAGCAAGACCCCGCCTCCGAGGGCAGGCAGGGTCGCTAGCTGTCGCCTTCTAGCTCCAGTGTTTCCAGCAAGCTGGGCATCTCTCCCAGTCAAGTCTTAGCTACAGCTAAATGTACTACATTAGTCTGTCCCTCCCCCGGCAGCTTGGCTGCCCCTGCCCCAACCCTCCCCCCAATCCCAACTTCCTGTTGCTCTCAGCCTTAAGTCGGGCTCAAAGACTGGGGGTGTATAGCCTCCCTTTCACCCTTCAGGATGGACCTTCACTGTGCCTTAGAGAATGTCTTCTCTCCCCCACCCCCTGCTTGCACCCCCACATCTCTGCCTCCTTTCTCTTGTTCCCTTCCCCCAAGTCTGTCTCCTCCCCAGCCAAGGCTGCCGAGGCCCCTGGGGAAGGCTCTGTGGGAGGGGTCTCCAGGGGGTTAATTTGCTGTCACCTAATTGGCATTTGTTGTACCTGGGAACTTTCTCTGGATGAAGACTTGGGGAGGGGAGCCAGTGGGTGCGGTGAAGGGAACTGCGCGGGACGAGCGCCCTGTTCTGATCCCCCCCTAGCCTGGCAGGCCCCTCCAGGTCTCAGCTCTCACAGCACAGGGCCCTATTTTCCAGTTCTTGGGGTGGGGTGGGGGGAACACGGATCAATGAAACACTGTGTGTATACAAGGTATAGGGGGGCTGGCGAGGGGAGGCAGCAATTCTGGTCCTGGGCCCCCAGTTCTCAGCCTTCTGGGCTTGGATATGAGGACACCCCAGGCTGGCAGCAGTGTGGCCTCATGGTGCCAGCCTTTAGAGACCGGGCCCAGTCCCTGCTGGGTGCTGGGGTGTCCTCGGGCCTGTCTTGAGGGGGCAGTTCTGGGCCCTGACTTGGGCACTGTCCGGAGGTGGGGTGGGGCCTGGCCTCTTACAAGAAGGCACCCACGCTGGCCCAGTCCTGCAGGTCAGCGGCTAGGGTGGCATCGCCTGCCTCGAAGAGGGGCTCTGGGGGCAGACAGCTACTGCCGTTCTCATCCCAGGGATGCTGAAGAAAGGACGTAGCCAGGAAGGTCTCGTCGAAGTCCAGGCTGTCCACAGCCTGTTCCACCGGAGGGCCCCACGTAGCGGGGCAGTCGATGTGGCGGCCGTGGACGGTAAGGTCCACGTCGCCGTGCGAGGTGGGGCTCAGCGGTGGGCTTAGCTCCAAAGCCTCCAGAGAGCTCAGCTCCCCCCCCAGGGTGCCGGCCTCGAAGATGGCCTCCCAGTCAAAGTTGCCTTTGAGGGGTTCTAGCTCGCCCTGCTCCTCCTGGGTCAGCAGCAATGTGCTGGGGGGCCGCAGGACCTTGGCCACCCGCTTGGGCAGCGGTTGCTTGCGCTTATGCCCCAGCCGGCCCTCTCCTACGCCCCAGCCCGCCTCCCCCGTGGCCTCCTCGAACTCCCGCAGCAGCTGCTGAGCCTCTGTGTTCACGGTCAGCGACCCACCCCAGGGGGCAGTGCTGGGCTCCTGCGAGGCCTGCCGGGCAAAAGCGGGGTGGATGTGGACCGGGGGCAGCCGCCGCTTCTTGAAGGCCCCGCTGAGCAGCCGCTCTGCGTACTGGGGGTCAATGCGCCAGAAGCCTCCCTTGCCTGGCTCGTCCTTCTCGCGAGGCACTTTGATGAAGCACTTGTTCAGAGACAGATTGTGGCGGATGGAATTCTGCACCGGGAGAGAGCGAGAGAAAAGGAGCGGCTAGGTCAGGGGGCTGGCATCGGGGTGGCACCCTGCATGCCCCTCTGAGAGGTGGACTGACCCTCCAGCCCGCGCAAGGTGGCGTACCACGGAGACTCCGGGACACCAGCCACGGGGCACCAGGAGCCCAGAGTGCTGGGGGGGGGCTTTTGTTCTCTGTTGCTGGGATATCTGCCTGCTCAGTCATCCGAGCTCAGAGCCACGGGGTGGCTCTCAATGCCACCCCCCATCGCTTGCCCTCCCTTCTTTACCCTGGTTGTTGCAGCCCCTGGCCAAAGCCCTCAGCTCCCCCAGGGCCTGGACCGCCTTTCCCTCCGCCTGGTTAGCCCGCCTTAAAGTGAGTAAGTCAAGGGAGGGGGTCGGGTGGCCAGACAGGGTGTGTGTGTGTGTGTGTGTTGGGGGGACATGGTGACTCCTTGTTTGGTGAGGCGGCTGCTGGCTTGGGCCTTCTCCCCCCCATGCTAGTTGATTATTACCCAGCCAAGAGTGGGAAGCTCATTCCTGGGGCCTGAACTGCACAGGCTTAGGTGGGGAGAGCGAGGGGTTCCTCTGTTTCAGGGTTCCAGGCAGGTGGAATGGCTTGGGACTGCAATCTGCCCCCCCTGGGAGTGGTGGGCAAGAGTGGGCAAACGCGGGCCTCTGTCTCTAATGACCCCTGGGATGTGACGGCTGAACATTTCAGAACAGTATCCCGCAGCCCCAAGCTGTCATTGTGCCCTGTCTGTCCCTGGGCACCACCTTGGGGCCAGGAGCCCAGGCTGGGAGAGCAGAAGAGGCTGTGGACGGTGCCCCTCCACCGGCCAGTGAGGCCAGGATGTTTACATGGCGGCCTGGGCCCCTTGGCTGCTCTGTGCCAGGTCGCGGAGACTTGGAACATGAAGCCAGCACAGCCGCACAGCCCCTGTGGAAAGCACCTGGCTCGGGTAATTGTCCCCCCAGGGAGACTGGCTAAGAAGTGGGGGGGGGGCAAGATGGAGGAAAGAAACCAGGGAGAGAGTGAGGGGGGTCAGTGACCCCTCCACCTGGACCGCCCCCTTCATTCACACTGGGCGTCCTCAACCCTGTCTTACTCCCAACCCACTGCAAATCGGCAGGGCCAGGGCCTGGCGAGGAAGCCCCCTGACTAGCTGTCCTTGGGACCGTAGTTCATTATCCTCCCGGAAGGCTGGGCCTGCTGGGTCAGAACCCTGAAGTCCCTCGCGGGCAGCCCTCTCCCTTCTCCCTCTCTCAAGGTCAAAGGAGTGGCCGGTGGAGACCTTGGGGGTTTACCCTCCCACGAGAGCCCTGGGGGGCACAGGCCTGCCCGGCCCGGCAGATCCGAGTCCCGGCTCAGGGCCGGGAGCTTGGGACTGGGGAGGGAGCGGCCACCGCCTGAGCCTCCCCTACCTGCCAGGTGGGATCGGCGTGGCGGAAGTAGCAGAAGTTGTCCGTGATCCACTTGTAGATGGCCGAGAGAGTGATCTTGGTGGCCTTGCTGGCTTGCATGGCCATGCAGATGAGCGTGGCGTAGGAGTACGGCGGCTTCACGTGCGGGTTGGTGGCATAGTCCACGTCGTCGGGGGGCGGGGCGTGCAGCCCCGGGGGCGCGCTCCGGGACGTGCACGACGACGTGGGCTTGCCCGGCGTGTGCGGCTGCCCCAGGCAGGCCGGGTCCGCCGCCAGAGGCGAGCCCGGCGCCACCGAGCCCGGGCCCTGGTGGTAGCCGCGGGGGTCGGCGCCCCCCGCGGGCAGGGCGGGCGCCTTGGCGTTGAGAATGGAGAACTCCTGCAGCCACTGCAGGCTGGTCAGGCTGTCGTCCAGGGCGTCGGGCCCCTCCGCGCCGCCCTCCGCGCCGCCCTCCTCCGCGGGCGCCGCCGCCGACAGGCGCAGCCAGCTCTCCGCCATGTCTGCGGGGTCCCTCCGGGGGCGCCCACCATCCGCGGCCGAGCCGGGCTGGCCCGCCGCGCTCTCCGGCCCGCCGGCTCCCGGGCTCCGGTTACTCGGCCTCCGGAACGCGCCCTTCCATTCCGCGACCCGGGGGGCGGGGTCGCTCCTCCGAACACGAACGCGGGCCTGCGGGACCACGGGGGAGCTGAGCACTGTCCCCCGCCCTAAGGAGAGGGGGCGCCGAGGGGAACCTCTGCCCACCGGCCCGCGCCGCTGCGTGGAGGTCTGGGGAACACTCGGGGCCCTGGTGTGACCCCGCCACTCCGCCTTTCTCCGGCCGCCCTCCGAGGCCTCATTGTCCGCGCACCGGAGTTCAGACGACTCTGCTCTCCCCCCCCCCAAAAAAAAGAAGTGGGGCGAGAAGGACGGGCGGGACAGTATGACACGGCCGGGGCTGGGGCGCGGGAGGGCGTCCGGTCCTTGAAGGGTCCCGAGGAAGAAAGGAAGGAAGCGGGGCAGAGTTATGGGGGGCGCGACGCGAGTTCCCCCCGATCCCCGATGTCACTCGCTGGCTCCACCACTTCGGTCGGGACCCGGGAGCAGCCCGCTGGCGCCGACGCCCTCCCTTCCCGGGCCCTCGGGTCCCTTACCTGGCTCAGCGCGCAGCCCGGGCCGCAGGAAGGTTCTGGAAGTTCCTCCCACCGCCCGCGGCTCTGTCCCAAGCTCGAGGGCTACGCCGGCTCCCCTCGGCGCCCCCCCCTTCCCGACGGCGCTTCTCTGAGCGGCGGCGGCCCGGGGACCGGCATTAAGTAGACGCTCGGAAGGCTTCTCCTGCTGCCATGGCAACGCCCCGCCCCTATAAACAGCTTCCGCTGCTGTCATTGGCCCGCACGTCTCCAAGGAGACCGCGGGCCCTTGCAGCTCTCTCTGGCGGCAACTCTCTGGAACTCCCCCCTTCCGCCGCCGCTCCCGCGCCGCCCAGCCCCCTACCCGCCACGGCGGCCCGGTTCGACGCCTTCCCGCCCGAGGGCCCCGCGCTGGGTCGGACGAGGGCGCGGCCCCCGCCCGAGGCCCCGGGAACCGCCGAGGCTCGGTGAGCCGGGGCGCCGCCTCCTCCCACCCCCCCGTCGGGTTGCAGTTGCTTCTAGGTACCGACCGCGCTCGGGACCGAGCCCCAGGACCATGACCTGGGCTGAGTGCTCCTTGGTCGTTTCTGCGGCATCTCCTTGGCTCCCGACCCGAGTGCCTGCAAGTCAGACTCTCTGATGCCACCTGTCGCTCACATCCGCAGAAATACCCAGACGGCTGGTAGACGCACCAAGGCCAGTAGGTAGCCCAGCGTCTCCCGGTAAGCAGGTTCCTCCCCCTTTATGTCCCGCACAAGTTCCTGGAAGCTGATTTCCCAGACAGCCTAGGAAGCAGAGCCCCCGGGCAAAACGGAGAAGCCACGGACCTGCCGATTCTCTTAGCGAGGTAACTTGCCCTGTCCATTTAACCAACCTTTAAGTGACAGGAGTTGATTGCAGGGACGTCGGGCACCTTCCCTCCCAGGCTTCCCTCCTGCCACCAGCTTTCCTGCTCTTTAATTATTGAGGAGCTGCAGAGCCGAGAGTTCTCCGGTTTACGGCAGCTTGCAGTCAGATCCTGCTCTGCCCAAGAGTGGGGGCTGAGGCCTTGTGCCCAGACCATGCAGAAAATCAGGCAGCTGGCTCCCACCCAAGAGCATACTTCCTCCACCTCTAGACTGAAAAAGCTCAAGTGCACCCGAGAAATTCCAACGGAAACTCACAAATGAACCGACTTGTAGGAAGCGACTGTCCTTCCCTTGTAAACAGTTTTATTCAAGAATCATGCAGCAATCCATAAATATTGCATCCTTGATGTCCCTACTGTAGTGTGCCCATGAGTATACTCCGGGAGCGTGAGGGGTTGCTGCAGACGGCACGAACAGTACACACGCGCACACACCAGGTGTGCAGGCCCAAAGACAAAGCGAGGAGCCGGCATGCCGACACCAGGTGGACAGGAGCTAGCTCCCCGTCGGATGGCGTCGAGTCCAGTCTGTGTTCAGGGGATGCCCCAGATCACTGGGTGAAAAGGGAAAATGTTCTTTGGGGAAACCAGGATCACTCCATGGTAAAGTATGAGGAGCTAAAGACCCTCCACTTGGTCTGCGCCCTCCAGGAGAAACTGGACCCTCTCCACATTCAATAGGCAGATGCTGACGGTGTCTGCAGATGATCTCAGTAAGGAACCAGGCAGCTGACCCGTCCGCTTGCCACAAACCACAGGGGAATAAAGGCGGGCAGGGATGGAGCAAGGCGGGCGAAAGGGCCCTCAGACCTACCTTGGCTTTGGCCAGCTGAGAAGGTGGACCATGGCCATCAGGAAGGAGGGCTCCTGGCCACCACTCTTTACCTGATCTCCTTCATCTCAGCTGCTTCCCTCTCCTCTCAGGTCACACCACACGGTGGTCTTGCCTACCTACCGCCTGCCAGGAAGTCTGTGCCGCCACCCCGGCTAGTGAGGCTCCTTGTTGCCTCCTGCTTCTGGGGCTCACACTCTCAGGTGATCAGGAAGTGTGGTTATTGCTTTACAGCCTCAAACCTCACCTAGGAAAGGGGCTGTCAGGACACGGGGAAGGAAGGGTGGGCAAGGAGGCTGTGAGCTGGCGAGACCACGGCTGTGTGACGCCCACACTCCTGGCCTCACACACACTCAAGGTACCGGGGAGGACCGTGCTCAGTACACAAGTGTGATCCCCACGTGCAGAGGGTGGAGGCAGGGGGATCTAGATACAGTCAAGATCACCCCCAGGTACCTGGTGAGCTCAAGATGGAAACAGTAAGTGGGCTCCCCCACCCTTTCTTGGGAAGTTCTTACAGGCCACACCTGCAAAGCTTGCTCCTCACCTCACCCTTACAACAGCTGCGCCATTCTGCTCTCCCAACCATCTTGCGTTTCTAAGTTAGGAGACGGGCATCTACCCAAGAGCCCCGTGGAACCCCCTGAGATGAAAAAGGTGCGACACCACATGACTTCCTGCCAGCTTGCTGCCACAGGCTTTGTGAGAATGCCCAGTAGGGTGGCATCTCATGTCACAGCACACCCACGGGAGGCTCCCCCACCTCACCTGTCTGGAAGGTGGGGGAGAACACTAGGATGGAGAGGTCCGTAAGAAGGCCCGCCCCAGCCCTCTGGCTCCTCAGGCTCCTGCCCAGGTGCCAGTCTGAGAACCACTGGTCACAGCTCTCAGCATAGTTCTCCAGCTATTTAAGAAAAAAAGAGCAGAGTCGAGGGAAGCTGGGGTCAGACTTCTCGCACGGCAGAGTGAAGAGGAAATAGGGTGACGGCAGCCCTTGCACAGGTGGCCCCGCAATGCCCTTCTTGCCATGTCACCTTCGGATGGAGTCCCAGGTCTTCGTGACTATCTAGTCCTCAGAAGGGCGATCTACTGCCCTGGGCCTCAGATTCAGGGCTCTGTGCACAGCACACACACAGATGAGGTGCAGAACAGCTGCTACCAGAACTGGATTTCAACCAGCCCTCTGGCTGCCACCTTCCTGTCCTTCGGGGTGCTCTGATGCTTTGGGGGTGGAGAGCAGGAATGTCTTCCCTTCGCATAGGAGCCATCTTACAACGCACCAAGTTTTAAGTTAGATGGGTCACATGAGGTGCTAGAGACCAGAATCGTCCTTAATGAAGCTGCCAAACTCTCCCATCTGCTTGGTCACCCCAAGGAGAAAAACCACCACTGCCTGGCTCGGCTCGGCTGCATGTTTGGCTTGGCAGGTGCTGTCTGGTCTCGGCGAAGGACCGCATGTGACAGTTCACTGAGTGGCATGAGGATAAGGGGGCGCTCTGGTTCTTCTGAGGGCAAGGGTTGTAGTTATAGGAGACGAGGTTAGGAGGTTGAACGCCATGTCCAGCCTTCTGTGAGGATGAAGTCCATGTCCGCTGCGGACGCCTCGGGACCAGTGGTCCAGTGAGGCGGATGGAATGCAAGGGCAGGAGGGGAGCCCAGGTCGAGGGGCTCAGACGGCCAAAGGATCCCATGCACAGGGCCGGTTCTCCTCGGGGTCCTCCAGGCTGTCGGACGATAGGCGCCGGCCATTCCGATGGCTGACGATGTTGTCGGGCTGCCAGGCACCTGAAGGAGAAAAGGAAGGTCACAGGAGCCGGACTTTAAGCCAGCACCACACGGTGTCTCGCTGGGGCTTGTGGGGGTTGACACGGAGCTAGCAGGATGTGTGTGAGTCCTGAGGACCAAGCTACGGTGCGCAAGAATGGGAGACATGCGCTGGGCTGCTCCCGCCTTCCTCGGGCGAGGTACAGTCGCTGCCTCTGTGGCCCTGGACAGACAGCCACACAGTCTTTGCCAACTTACCCTAGGATCCACTTTGCATCTCAATCGCTCGGTTCTGGACTTTGCCTATGTTACGTGGGCGAGGAGAAAGGAGCTAGACCAGCCAAGCTGACTCCTCCAGGCGGGCAGAAGAGGTGAGCAAGTGCCCGCCTGGGCCCAGCCTTCCTGTCTGCCGGGAGGGCAGCGGTGGGGGCAGAGAGGGACTGACGGCGGGATGAGGGATGGAAAGCCTCAGGGGAGAGTGTGCTGCGCTGGCTCCTCCCCACACGGCTCCACCATGCTGCTCCCACGGCTGGTCCATCAATGAGGAGACGCTCGCCTGACAGTCCTGGGGTCCCGTAGAGCCATCCACCATTCTCACCACCAACTCCCCATCCTGGCTACGACTGCGGCTAGGCTGGAAACTCAGCTATGCCACCTCTGCTTGCTCTGCACCCAACCGCCTGCGCCTCACACCGCTTTATTCCTAGTTGCGTCCACGCCTGCATCTCTGGCTCGTGCCGTTCACATCCGTGATGGTGTGATCGTGGCGAGCCGCTCTATACCTCACCTTGATTTTCTCCTCTGCCTGATGGGAGGTGAGTGTGGCCTCGTGTCAGCTGAGCAGGGCATGAGACTCTACGTGACTAGAAATGCCCTTTGTAATCAATGCCCCAGCTTTGTTCCTGGCCACCCTGCCATGTCTCCTGGCTCTCCCCTTGATGTCCTCCAGCTGGTTTATCCCCCCAGGGAAGCCACAGAGCTGCTTGGGTGAGGACACACGGGGCCGTAGCCTGCAGCCTAGAGAGGAAGCCCCACCGTCTTGTGCCTCCACGGCCCACCTCCCGCTGGGCAAGGCTCTGTGTACTCCCCAGCAGCCGAGCTTCCCTCTCTTCCCTCGTGCTGCAGAACCCGAGGCTCCCTGAGCTCTGGGGTATAAGACACACCAGCACTGTTGTCCTCGAGGAGGGAAAGGAGCCTGGACCCCACACAAGTGAGCCCGCCCGAGGCATAAAGACCTGCAATGGCAGAGATGCCGTGAGCGGGCATCAACTCTTGGTTCTCGGCAAGGTCCACTGTGCGGCTGCCGAGGCTGTGCTGCCAGCTCATGGTGGAGCCTAGGGGAAGGAGGCAGTGAAGAAGGTCTTGGGGTCTTTCACCCAACTGCCCCCTGGACTCTGCTCCCTGGAAGGGGGGTCAACAGTGCTTCTTTTCTTCAGGGTGACAGTCTGAATGGTGGAGGAGTATCAGGCAACATGGCATGTTGTTAGAAACCCCCAATAAAATGAGCTGTTGTTCATTTACATAGCTTGGCAGATGTCATACCTATTCGTCAATGTTTAGGGGCAGGACTCCGGAGCTGCGGCTGTTCAGTAGGAAAGACCAAAAGCAAATGGTAAACAAGAGAGAAGACACACAGGTACGCACAAGTCAGAGCAGCCGCCGCCACATCACACTGCCCTGGGCCAGGCTGCCCAGGGCTGACTGAAATCACAGTGCCCTTCTCCAAAACTTGCTGTGGAGGAGCCCTCACAGGGCATCAGGGATCCAGGCGGGAGTCTGTGTGAAGGAGGTACAGGAGGACCACGAGGGATCCGAAAGGTCCACAGGAGCTTTGCTGCTCAGGACCTCCTCAGGGAGTGTGCCATCCAGTCTGGTCAAATTCATGCCCTCCGGCAAGAAAATGGCCCCTGGGGACTTGAGGTCTCAAGGGAGAGGAACAGAGCTCTTCATCCTGTTCTTTCTTTGGGAATAAGAAATGGGAGGAAGAGACCTCTAGGGGCAGACCTGGGGAGCACACTCTGCCCTGCCTCCCCGTGAATGTAAGGAAGGGCTCTAACATGTTCAGGGTTCTGTCCGGGGACAAGACGGCTTGGATTCCCCTTAGTGCTTGATGATCCTGAAGCCGCTTAACCATCCACCGTGAGCCTTGGAGAGAGGAGTGGACTGAACCTCAGGTCTGCAAATGTACAGCACGCAGGCCCACTCTAAAATAGACTAAAACATGACCTCCGCCCTTTCCTCACATAATACCACCTACAGCCTCCTGCCACCTGTGCAATATTCCACCAATTCCTTGGACCATACTGACTTCGTGTGGCCACGTGGCTCTGATTCTTGCCGCCTGTGCTTGTGAGCTTAGGGGGACCCCCTTGGAGAACTGTTTAGGAACAATGTCAGAACATATCCCCCAGATCAAAGAACCAAAAACCAACATCAGCCTTGGAGCCCCCAAAGCCCTGGAATTTTGTTAGGGAAGAGCTAAAACGGCACAGGCGCCTTCTAAGGCCCTCACAAGTGTGAGGAATGGTAAGCACGGTTGTCTGTCAGGGAGGCACGCACGTGGCTCAGGAAGGAGGTGGTCCCCCTGTGAGAGGAAACAGACCCAAGCAGGAACCTGCTGTGTAAGAAGTGGTCCTGACAAGGCTCACAGAACAGAACAGTCGAGCTTGCCTGTGCGTGTCTCCAGGTAAGAGGGTTTGATAGCACAGGTGCGTGTAAGGACACATTCATACAGGAGACCTACCAAGTGGAACCTCCGGCTTCCACCCCATTCTCCCGGCATCGCTGACATCAATGTACTAATGATGGACCAAAGACGCTTTGTCAAGAGAGCAGACACATCCTCCCTGCAAGAGCCCGTGAACCTCTGCTGAGGATTCTAGACACTTCACATACTCGTGTATCCCTGAACTCTTTCCTGACAGCACTACTAATTTCACGTCCAGTCAAACTATGAACCCAAATTGCAAATCCAAAACCACTGCAATTACTCTGCGTGGTTGCTGATAAAATCATGACAAAATAAGGGAACGAGGAAGGGCTTCTAATTTTTTGCAGTTCTTAGTCCAGTTTGGCAGGAGACATGCACGATCACAAGGGCCAAGGCAACTGGCCACACCAAGCCATGTGATAGCTGAGGGAGGGACAATCCTTACTTGCCAGACCAGCACTGCTTGGCCAAATGTACACAAGGATTCCAACTCCCTCAACCAGCACTCTGTGTTTTATTCCCATCAACTAGAAAATCTCCAGCAGATTTGCTTAACTAATTCTCTATAAATGTGCCCAGAGCTCAAGCCCTCAAACATGAAGCTGATACTTATATCTAACTATGACACTTATCCCTTGTCAACCTGACACAAAAAAATAGCACTTTTAAACTGTGACCTTTAGTCTCATCCCCACAGGTGTTAAACCTTAAAATATAAATACATTTAACTTTATTAATTCTGAATCTCTAAAATTTCTCATAGACAAATTTTAAAATATTCTATCATTAAAAGTTCAGTTCCAACATTTTAAAATCTTAAAATCACTTAACCATAGAGTCTATTAAATCAAAATGAGTGGAATGCATAAATATAGATAAACAAAACGGAAGCATCATAACACAGTAAGAGAATATCAAATTAAGTCCAGCAATCAAATACCACATCCTATAGCTGAATGTCCATCTTCTGTTGCTCATCAGAGAATCACGGTGGCTCAAAGTGGCCCAAGCAGTGTTCTCTGAACCAGGCTGAATCTCACCTCACAGTTGTCCACAGCACACAATCCCACGGCTCTGGCATCTCCAACAACACTCTGGGTTCACTTTCCCTCGAAGGAACTCCAAACTTGTCACTTGGTGTCATGCCTCTGCTGCTCTCCATGAACCCCTTAATTGTGCCACAAAACCAGTACCACCTGGGGGATGCTGGCAAATTCTGCAGGGAAGTTCACTTGGACCACAGCTGTACCAACTTTGATGAGCTGACCCTGGAAAAGCCTCGTTTTAGGCAGCCAAAACATTTGAAGGGCAAGAAATGACTTCAACTTAGGCTTTTGACTTAAGTTTTGACCCTTGAAGGAATCTAAGTTTCAAACTACGGAAATCTCTATGAAGTGATACTCACTGGTTCCACCACCCTACTGCAAAAACTAGGTTTTCCTTCACTGTTGTTCATTTCTCCAACTGCAGCAGGTATTCCACTGCCTGCCCTTTCCACATCCAAAGTTTCATGACGGCCAAAGCAACGCTCCTCTAGCAAGCAAGCCAGTCCATCACCTTTAAATTCAACTTTGCCAAAGTCTTTGTTCTCTTCATCACAAACTAGGCCCTAGCAATCCACAACTCTCCTAGATATCTATTTTCCAAATGGACCATTAAACTCTGCAGAATGGTATTTGTAATCCAATCCCAAAGTCTTCAAACATTTCAAACTTTGTGCAACAAAACCATTCAAAATCCACAAAAGCCATATAACCAGATTTATCAACAACACCCCACTTCTGGTATCAAATTCGGTTGCAATTCCTCTGGATGGTGGCTGATAAAGTTGTGACAAAACAGCTTGCGGGAACAAGGACTTTTCATTTTTTTCTTACAATCGTGCAGTTACAGTCCTTAGTCCAGCTTGATAGGAGAGCTGTACCATCGCCAAGGGCTGAGGGAACTGGACACACCAAATCTATGTGATGGCTGAGAGAGGGATGATCCAGCAAGCATGTCGGGCCACGTATACAGAAGGACGCCAACTTCCTCAAGCAGTTCTCTGTATTTCATTCACCTGTCCAGTGCCTAGGTCCACCCACCATCAGCAAGACAATCTCTAGCAGGTTTGTTCTCGGCTTAACTAATTTTCTACAAATGTGCCAGAGCTCAAATCTTTAGCCATTGAGTTGACACCTGTGCCTAACTATGACACTGCTGACTCTACAAGTCACCGTCAAGACCCTCAAGGTTGCTGGCTTCCTTCCTGGCCGTCTGCCTCCCATGTGCCTTCCCTCTATGCAGGTGCGGTGACGAGCGGTTCGGCTGGAGGTTGGCGAAGGAAGAGGAGAAAGGACAAGCTCAGTTTCTATGGCACCGCCAGCTTCAAGAGCTGCCGGCAGCTTTCTCTGCCAAGAACAGGGATGGTGTAGAAGCCCTTGGGCGGAGGCCAGCGGCACAGTGCCAGCAGAGGCAGGTACCTCTGGGCCCAGCTACCATCCTTGCCCTATGCCAACCAAGGATGTCTCTCCGCAGCCCTTGCCGCTGAAGTATACCCATTTTTGTCACAGAAATGAGACATTCCCACAGACACTTCTTGCTGAGATCTCAGCCTATTGCACATAGGCCTTTGTGGGTAGGAACTGAAAGCTTGTCCAAAGCGAGTCCCAAGTGCACGCGCTGCAAGCTTGGGGTCGGCTGAGCAAAGGCAGCACAGTGCTGGCAGGGTGAGCATGAGCTTCTCACACGTCAGGTAACGAAGATGAGTTCAAAATAAACAAACCAGACAGACATCCACAGCTGTAAAAAGACATGAAACATAAATGGACGATGGAAGCCAGGTCAGGAGTGGGAAGGCAGGGGGTGAGTGTGCCTCGGTCTCTAGCAGCTCTGGTCCAGGCTTAGCTGGGCAGGAGGTGGCCACGCGGACCTACCTCCTCTGCCACATTCAGACAGGAAGGAGTACTTCGGGCATGTGTGGGAGAAGCAGGTGAACTGATACCTTCTTTAGGCCTCCCTGGAGACTGAAAACTGGGTAGCGTCTCCAGGACAAAATAGAGTGACCGGAGCGCTCTCTTGGAAAGGCTGCAGAGAGGCTTCTTTTGCCACAGGCTTGCTGGGCCAGGGCCTGCTGGGACCGCGTTGGCACAGGCTGGAGGAGAGAGGCAACCATAGGGTGTGTGGCTCTGACAGCTCTAACCACTTCGCAGAGCGAGTAAAGCACTGGACCCTGGAGTGGCTGTTCTGAAGCTGAGGCAGATCTTCACTGGGGACACAGCATCACCAATAGCACAGTGTGAGGGACAATCTCTGCAGTGAAACCAGGAGGGAACGGCTGACCAGTTAGTTCACTTGGGCAAGACTTTTAAGAAGTGGTTTTTGGAGCCACTTAGGGGACGCACTGAGCTCTGGGCTTGAAGTGTGATTTTTTTCTCAGGGACACGATCTCACTGTGTATCCCAGCTGCTCTGGACCTTGCTAGGTAGACTACCTGGCTGGTCTCCACTGCAGCAACTTTGCTGCCTCTACCTCCCGTGCTGGGAGTGTAGGTGTGCCCCACGGCGCCCGGCTTTAAGCGTGTAATTAACACGGCAGCTTTCACGGTGTCAACCCTGAATCAATTTGAGGTCACGTGAAGAAATGGGCACACTGACGATCCTGATCAAATTTAAAGCTGGAGCTGCAGGGACCTGGGTCGTCCCTGGCCTCTGACTTCTTTGGGCTCCAGATCTAGCATGGCTGATATAACGGTCCCTAAAGCTCACTGGATCACAAAGCCATTCACGGGCTTAGGAGAGGCCGAGGTTTAGATTCTTCCTGATCCTCACACAGCTGCCCGGGGAGGAGTAAGGTTTTAAGGGGCTCAGGCTACCTTTCCAAGACCTTGGAGGGGAGGCCCCTGGGTTCAACCTCCTGGGGCTGAGAACTAGACAATGCACCAGACACGGTGTCTGTAAGACTGTGATGGAAAGCGTGCAGTTTGGCCAGATTGCAGGGTGAGGAATTCCTGCCTGTCCTCCTGCCTCTGCGTGCTCAGCTCCAGGCCTTCTCACTTGCACCTCGGCACACCCCGGCCTTCCTGGCAGGGACTGCAGGGCAGGAGACAGGAGCACCACAGGAGGGCAGGGGCAAGAGCAGAGTTCTCCCGCCAAGTTCATGTTCAGCAGATCGCCACTCACCGGGTAAGCAGACCTCAGAGCACAGCTCATTGTCCAGTGCTTTCACGCTTGCGATGTCAAAGTCATTGTTATTGTCACACTCCATACCTAGAAATGCGCATGTCCTCTGGCCTGTAACGGAGTTAATGCAGTTAGAGAGGGGCTGGCTGTGTTTTTCTCTACTTTTTTCCTGTACTTAACATAAAAAATTTAAGGATGGAGACAAAAAAAAATCAAATCATATGTTTAAAAAAAAAAAAAGACAGTAATTACGTGGGTAAAGAGAGGACAAAAATAAAAAAAAAGGAATCAAATTGTGTCGGTGTGTTGGTTCTGGCACCATCCTGGTTTCCTCGTTGGTCTCTTTCTAGCCACTGTTCTCTAGCAAGTCAGATCAAGGCAGAAGGCTGTGGATACGAGTTCAAAGACCACTACGACGAGCGGCTGTGCTTTGGCCACGCTGATGACGCCATGTGGCAGAAGCTGGAGGAAGTTGAGGAAGGAGCCCTGCTCATGTCTGTGGCGTCCAGTGCAAGCGGGTGTGCGTATGACCACAAGGATCTGCAAGATGATACACACGTAAAGCAACAACTAATGGCCTTAGCGTCATAATTTTGCATATTGCATCAGAATGATCACATTCACAAAATTATGAGACTCTGAGACTCAAGTCATTTTGAATATGTTTTCGTAACTGCCCAGAAACCTTCAGACATGTGAGAGGGGGAGGAAAAGTTGCAGAAGTGGTTTTTTTTTTTTTAAAGCATCTCCTTTCTTCCTTGATGAAAGAGAGAGAAAAAACCCCCATCGTGTGGGCTACAGAGGATCAGGTGGCAACAACGTGGCCACCTTGCACTTCTTAGAAGACAATGTTCTTCAGGGGAACCCCCGCTTGGGTACCCTGGAATTAGCCTCGGAGGCAGGAAAGCTTCAAGCTCTGGGCATGTGTGCAGGGCAGGGGGGCCGCCCGCCCTTGAAGCTGCTTTCCTCCAGGGTCTTGCCAGCAGGAGCTGTCAAGTCCGCATGCGCACCAGACACCCGAAGCAGTGGCCAGCGCTAAAGCAGAAGCAAGTGGACCCCACAAGCCTGTGCTCGGGAGGTGCCTCTGGCTCCCCGGAGGGGGCCCCAGCCCCCTCTTCTTCCTTCCTTGCTTTGGGGGGGGCATGTCTTCTCCCCCAGTCTCACTAGAAAGAAAACTCTCCAACGGAGCACAAGACCTCGAAACTTCTTGCCTATGCCAAGCTGAAGAAAATCCCATTTCCTTGGTTCTCCCTTTAACGTGTCTACTGCTTCCTGAGACCCCTTCCTGGATTTTTTTTTAATCAAAGCAAAACCAGACAAACTGCCAAGCGGCCACCTCCGTTGGGAAGGAGGTGGTCCGGAAGCCCGTGGGCTCAGTGGAGGCTGCCGGAGGCAGCGTGGGGCTCCTGACTGCACACTGGGAACCACGCGTCTTCTCCCTAGGTTCTGAGTCCCATGAGGAGCTGGGAAGGTCAGAGGTCAGAAAGCTTGTGTGCCCCAACATGGTCGAGCCCTGCCGTCACGCAGAGCCCTTCTTTACTTAGCACCCAGGAACGCAACACAGAAGGCAAGAGACCAGGTCTTTTACCATCTTCTCGTGTGGGTGATCCGTTCTCTTCCTCTGTGACGTCGTTTCCCTAGGACAGAGGGAAGGACCTGTGAGTCTACAGAGCATCCGAGGAGGCGAGAGATCATCTGAAGATAGGACAAGACTATTCCTGTCGTCGTTAGTTCCACATCCACAATGCCCATTTCCTGCCCATGTTTAAGGTGCCAAGGGGGCCATGGGAGACTTGATTGGCCACATCTGAGCCACTCTGCAGGTTCCTGTTCAGAACAGTTGTCAGGCATGTCTTAGTTACAGCACAGCTGGCACTAAGGCAGAATAAAAGTTAAGCACAGCAATCAACGCTGGGCATGGGGTGCACGTCTGTAACCCCCATATTGGGAGCAGAAGCAGGAGAGGTGCCCAGGAGCTTGAAGCAAGTGTGGTCCACATCACAGGTTCCAGGTGAGTCGGGGTGCATCATGAGACCGTCCAAAAAATCAACCAACAAATGCAAATTATGAGACCATAAAACCTCAGTGGCCAAACTACCCTAGATAACCTGAGGGGACCCGCGTCACAGAAGTGAGGCTGGGCAGCGCAGCACCTTCGCCCCGAGCTGTGCGGGCGGGGCAGCCAGAAACCTCCCTGCTCAGACCTCTATGAGCTCCAGGCTGCCGCTGTGTCACCCTGTGGGGGAACGACTGGACGCATGAGGGCCAGTACATTCCAGGGGTCTGGCATGAGAAGACCCCTCCCTCCTGAACTCCTGTCCACGGAACACGCTGGGACAAGTGGCCCCAGGAACCGCTCAGTTCCCAGGCGGAGTACGGGGCCGCTCTCACCTACCCACGCTCCCCTTCTAACTGATCAGGGTGTGTCACCGCCGCCCGAGAGGCTTCCCCAGCATTCTGCCACAGGCACCTCCAGCCACACCAGCAGCTCTGCTGTGGGAAGGGCCGCCGCTGCCTGCCAGCCAGGTTACCTCCACGTCCTGTTCTCCAGCGGGAAGGCCAGCAAAATTTCTCTCTGGAGACCCTGCTGGTGTATCCTGCAAAAGAGCGAGAAACCCCAAGGGTTACCCGGCTCTCCCGTCGAGTGTCCATGACAGTGAAGCCGAGCCCCGCCCTCCTCAGCACACGCTGGCGGCAGACAAGCGCCAGCTCGAGGGAAGCCATGCCTTCAGCAGCCAGCCCGGCAGACCCCGGATTAAGTCGCCTTGGACCAGTGTGCGAAGCAGAGACGGGGATGGCTCGTGTGCACTTTGCTTACCTCTCCTTCTTCAGAGGGGGCCCTGCTGGCAGCCTGTGGGGAAGGGAGCGCCTCACCCTCTTCTTCAGTGCCAGGGGCAATGTAAGAGCCAGACATGGAGGAGACCGTGTCGGTGCTGATCTGAGAGGACGCCATGGACATGACCGATTGAGCCAGGCTGCTGCTGGCTGGGTCTGTGGGGACAGCATTGGGACAAGGTTACCCAAGACGCTGCGCCTCTGTTTAGGGATCAGAACTAAACTCACACCAGGGCCGCGCTCCCCGGCCCCTCCCATCTCAGTGTTGAGATCTCACTGCAGGATGGGAACGAAGACCCTGTCCTTTCCGTGGGGCCTGTTGAGTCGGTCACAGCTCAGGCACTTGCCGGCTGTTCCCGCCTGAAGGAAGTCACTGGTCAGCTCTGGCAAGGGCTGGGGACAAGGCGTGCACTACTCTCGCGGTACCTTCTGGGGAGGAGATGGTGGAAGACAGTGGAGTCCCCGTGCAAGATGACTGGTCAATCGCCCCTGAGGAGGACAGCGTGAGGTTCTCACTCTCTGGAGTTGCGCCACATTCCTGGGGTGAAGGACACAGTGTAGGGAAGAGGAAGAGCTGAGCAGGGCAGGGCGAGGAGGACAGGGGGCAACTGGAAGGACGGGTCCTCTCTTCTCAGGATCACAAGAGCCAAGAGAGGCATGTTGGCCTCTCCTCTCCAGCCAGGCTGGGAGTGACTTTCTCCCAGGGGACCACACACCTCCATCAGCACCTCCTGCCTGAGGCCCAGCATCTGCTGGGGCAACAAAGACGGCGGCTCAGGTGACGCAGGTCACCCAGCCGCTGTGACACGGGGATACCCTTATTTCCCCAGGATTATGAGCCGCTTTCCTTTGGAAGGAAAAAATACAAAACCAACAGGGGCCTCACTGCCTGTAGGAAATCTGAATGTGGTGCTGGCTGAGTTCTGCCTATGCGACCTGAAGCAAACACCCTGTTTCCGGCCTGCCGTCGATGGGCACGCCTTGCCCTCCTGCATGGATGTGAAGGCGTGTGGGCAGCTTCCCAGTTGGCCAGTGACTCCTCTTTTCCCAGGAGGCCTTTTTCATGTCAGGCCAGGTCTGGGCTACTGTTCCCCCCCAGGAAACTGCCAGGGGGGCTGTGTGAGGCGGGGCTCTCCCTGTATCCCTGGCCTGCTGGGCTGGGTCTTTCCCTTACCCTCCCTCAGTCCGATCATCTCAAAAGTCAGTCAAGTGCTGCCCCTCCATAACTCTTTTTCTGATTCCTTGAGACCACACGGCACCCTCAGGCAGTGTTTATCATGAGGTCTGGTTTGGGAGTTCTTCTATCTTTCGTTTTCTTTTTTCTTTTTCTTTTAGATGACCTCTGAACGCTGGCATCACAGACAGGTGCTTGGCGTGTGTTTTTATCATGTACAGTTAAAATCACTGTCAGGTGTGGTAGCACATACCTTAATCCTAGCACTTGGGAGGTAGAGCTGGAAGATCAGGAGTTTGTGGTTATCGCAACATAGCAGTTCAAGGACTTCCTGGCCTGGGCAGGAGCAATGGCCACATGTACTACTAGAAAGGAGCTCCTAATGGTGGGGCATCTAGCTGTGTCCTGGAGAGTAGGGGGCTGATAAGTCCTAAGTAGAGCCTGGGAGGATATACAGGGTAGACGCCTCCAGTCCTCTGCAGCTGCTTCACGTGAGTCTCTCCTGCGCCCCTCACCCCTGCTCCAATGTGTTTCCACAGCTTTCATGTGTCTCGAACCTTCTTCCCACTTCCAGCCTCTGGGTTGTGTGGTCCGCACAGCCGTGTGGCCCAGGCCCTGGCTTGCACTACCCATGTCCACCTCCGGCTCGCAGGCCTGTCAGTGCCACGAGGGCCTGAGGTGGTTTCCTCGTTGCTGTCGCCTCAGCCTAAAGGACAGGGCTGGGCAGACAGGCTCCTCTCCATGGGAACCCCTGCAGCCAACGAGAGACCTCTCGGAGGGTACTAGAGGTCTAATGAGCAAATGAAAGCAGGGACATAAAGCCAAGCAGGCAGGTATCCATTCTGGTGTCCACGGAGGGAGAAGAAAGACAGTTACCTCTTCGGGGTGCTGGGCTGATGCTCTCTGGGACAGCTGTGTCTCTGACTCGCTGCACGAGCGCTCATCTTCTTCGTGGAGCACAGAAGAATGTTGGGAAATGGATCTGTAAAAGCCCAGAGCAAAAATCAGCTAGTTCCGTGGTCCACGTAGGAGATCAGAATGGGTCAGGATTCTTCCTCCTTCAGCCTGTGGGGGGCGGGGGAGCAATGGGGAGAGGACAGACCCAGTCTCGGAAGCACCCAGAAGAGCCTGCTCCGTCCTCAGCTCCTGAGGTTGGGGACCGGCGGGATCCCTAGGCCTCAGCCCTCTGACCGTGAAAACCATCTCTGCCGCAGACACTGTTGTGATTGTGCTCGCAGGATTTGAATGCTTAGGAGACGTCATGAGGGTTTGTCATCTTCAGACCGAGCCAGGGTCCCCAGGGGCCTGAGAACTCTGTCCATGGTACTCAGCACCCTGTTCCTTCCGTCCCCCAGACTCCCTCCTGCTCCTGGCAAAGCACACACAGTGGGTATCTAATGGGGATTCTCCTTTTTGTAATTTTATCTTTTTTTCCCCAGTGCTGGGAACCGAACCCAGGGCCTTGTGCTTGCTAGGCAAGTGCTCGATCACTGAGCTAAATCCCCGACCCCGAATGGGCATTCTCCTAAGCGCCCCGTATTTCCATCTCTGGGGTGGCCTGCTTGAGTCTTCTGTGAGCTGAGCAGACGAGTCCACCCAGGGCACGACCAGGACGCCGGTGAGGAGGAGACAGTTTTGAACGATGGCCAGGGCGACCCCGGCGGGCACCAGTACTCACTGGGAGAGACTCTCCTTGAGCCTGAGTCCTTGGCCGCTGCGGTCGCTCAGGCGGTCCAGAGGGGACAGCGCCCTGACGGGGGGCAGGGGGCCTTCGTTGCTGTAGGATGGCAGCATTCCTGAGAGGTGGCCATCTCCAAGCACGTGAAGTGGGGGGACTGCTGGGGATGGGGTGAGGGGCCCATTGAGGGCCTCCAGGAGAGACACCACTTCGTAACCTGGTGGAATGTTCTCCGAGGTCTAGGGGAATCAGAGGCAGGATGAAAAGTTAGATACGTTGTGTTGTGGCAATCTCCCTTTTAGACGTTAGAAAATGTTTGCTTTAAATCTGGTCTGGTAAGAGAGCTTCTGTACCAGATAAAACAACAAGGTTAAATACGAGGAGTCACAGGCTCCAGGTCCTGCTCATAGAACTCTTCAGAGTGTCTGTTTTTCTACCAAGAGAAATATAGAGTCATCACAGGAAATATGGAGAACACATCAAAGATGAAAAAACCTCCAAAATCAATCGTCCAGAGTGAATTTTTTTGGCATTCTAGTTTAACCTCCAATTATTTTCTTTGTACTGTTTATAAATTAGGACCAGTCTGTCAAAACAATTCTATATCCTGTTCATTTAGCCGAACAAAAAATATTTTTCTTTCCTTTTTTTTTCCAGACAGGGTCCTTGTGTAGCCCGGGCTGGCCTCACCTGGCCATGCAGTGGTCGTGAACCTCTGTCACACACACGCTGGATGACAGATGTCTATCACTTGACTGACTTTTCCTATGGTTCTGAAACATCTTCAGATCCATCGTCTTCCAGACATTGTGCGCTTGCTAACAGTGCTAGATGCTTGGTTGTACTAGGCATGTTCTCCTCTGAGTCTTCCGATGGGCGTGTGGGTGTGTAGGCGTCTTCAGGGTTGGGGTGTGATTCAGTGGTAGCACACGTGAGGCTGTGGGTCTGCTCTCTCCACTCACACACGCACGCACACGCACACTTGCACACACTTGCACACACATGACAATAACAAAGCCCACCTTTTTAAGATTATTTTCTTGTTGTTAAAGGCATAACTTCAGATCATTGGATACAAATGTTTTTGAGGCTCTTAATATATACAGCTGTTTTCCCAAGGGCTTCTTACAGTTATACGTCCAACAAGCAATACAGAATACTCATTTTGATTTTTTTCTCTCCTGGCATGGAGCATCTTCACATAAACTTTAAACTGAAGATGAAAAATGGCACCAGTTTTAGTCTGCACAGTACTGACTTTTAAAATTTTTTTTATTATTATGATTATTTATTCAACTGTGTGCATATGCGTGTGTATGTGTGTGTGTGTGTGTGTGCACGCGTGTGTGTCTGTGTGTGTGTGTCTGAGTATGTGTAGAACCACGGACGAATTTGCGAACCACCATGGATGCCTCCACCTCCTTCTGCCCCGGGATTCACAGGCTCCGCCCTACCAGGACCAGAAGCGCAGGCCGCCCCCGCTTCCGCCTGGCGTCTATACGTGGGATCTGGGATCCGAACTCAGGATCTTCCGCCTGCAAGGCGGAGGCTTAACCCCTGAGCCACCTCTCCAGCCCACAGTACTGACTTTTAATGTGACTGAGGTTTTTTGGTTTATTTTGCAGTACTGGGATTTTTTTTTATTATTTATTCAATTGTGCGGTGTGCGAGTGTGTATGTATGTGAGTGTATGTATGTGTGTGTCCATGGACAAATTCGGGAACCATCTGGACACCTTCACCTCCTTCTTGTTTACTCTGCCCCGGAATTCACAGGCTCCGCCCTACCAGGACCAGAAACGCAGGCCGCTCCTGCTTCTGCCTGGCGTCTATACGTGGGATCTAGGATCCGAACTCAGGACCTTCTACCTGCAAGGCAGAGGCTTAACCCCTGAGCCACCTCTCCAGCCCCATGATCAGGATTTTTTGAGACAGGATCTCCCTATGTAGTCCAGGTGGTCCTAGCTGAACTTTTCTAAAAGTAATCTTGTCTTCAGAATTTTTGCTTTAATTCTTTTGCTCAGCTACCTACTTCTTTCAGTCCCTCATTCCTTTATTCTTATGGGCTATGCAAAGACATTAGCTTTTCCTCTGAAATATATATTGCTAGGAGTTTTTTTTTAAAGCATATTTGAAGTTGATTAAAGACTTTTAACAAAGATCTTAAGCACAGAGGTTAACAGAGACTCTCAAGGAAAGAGCAGACATACCCACGCATGGCCCCCCAAGGAGGCAGCCAGAGTTCACGCTTCATTCTTCACGTTAACCACTCAGCCAGTTTCCTAGCACCTTACTTTTAAATTTTGGCCACTTGTAAGAACTCTGAACTTCAATTTCTTACAGTGCTGGGGATGAAACCAGGCTCTTGACCTTACTGGGTAAGAACTCTACCACTACCCATACCTCCAGCCTAGTTTTGAAAAAAAAATTTTTTTGAGACAGTTATGTAGCCCAAAGTAACCTGAGACACACCACGTAACTAACCCAGACTGTCCTTGGATTCATGATCCTCCTGTTCCAATCTCCTGAATACAGGTGTGTTCTATTGCATTGTTTTCTTGAGACAGGATCTCACCGTGTCTCAAGCTAATATAGAACACACTACATGTTCTGGGTTGGCCTCAAAATTCCTATTTTCCTGTCTCAGCCTCTTGGTTGAATTTTATAGTTCACCAAATATTATTATTATTTATACACTTGGGAGGAGAGAGAGAGAGGAGAGAGAGAGAGAAAGAACACATATATGCATGTCATGGTACACAGGTGGAGGTACCTTCCACCTGTGGGCTTCTGGGGGTCAAACTCAGGCAGTCAGTCTGTGAGGCGACACCTCACCCGAAGCACCCTTATCCGCCACACTCTCCACCTTATTTTTGAGGTGGGCTCTTTCACTAAACCTGGAACTCACCTATTTGGCTACATTGACTTGCCAGACAACTCCAGTGATCTGCCTGTTTGTCTCCTTGGTGCAGGATTGCAGGTGCACACATGCTATTCTTGACTTTTCAAATATTTTTAATTAATTAACTTATTTATATATGTGTATCAAAGGGCACTTTGTGTCCCTGTGGAGGATCAAGGGCGACTTTGGGCATCATCCTGGATTTACATCTACCTCCTTTTTGCTTTGCTCTGGGATTTCTCAGGTCCACCTTCCAGAGCTGGAAGTATAAGCTGCTGCCATTTCCACCTGGGATTTTTCGGTGGGATCCAAATTCAGGTTCTTCTGCTTGTGAAAAAGAGTCTTAACTCCTGAGCCATCTCTCCAGCCCCATTCCTGGCTTTTCAAATGAATACTAAGGATCTGAACTGAGGCCTTCATGCTTGTGTGACAAGCACTTTACTAACTGAACCATATTGCCTTCCTCCACTTTTTTTGGGTAGTTTTCTATTGTTTAAGAGCCTTTTACCCATTTGCCTAAAAAACTATGTATAATTTTTCTGTTTTTAAATGTTTTACTTTATTTGCTCTACTTTTAAAATTAAAAATATTCTACATTTATTTATGAGTATCTGGCATGCATGTAGAGGTCAGAGGACAACTTGTAGGAGTTAATTCTCTCCTTCCACCATGTGAACTCCAGGGACCAGACACAGCTCATCAGGTTTGGCAGTGAACAGTTTCACCAGCTCAGACATCTTGCCAGCTCCTGCTGTGGTTTCTTTTAAGAGTTAAACAGTGACTCCATCTGGAATCTCTTGTCGGTCAGCATTAACGTGTAAGATGGTTATTCTTTCCTAAACTACCAACTGTCCCTGTACTAAGCGAATGATACATTTCTGCTGCCATTGGATTCATCTAAGTAAAGACAGTATTTATGCCTTTTATTTTGTGATGTCAGTGACTGAATCCAGGGCCATATGTTCCGTTAGGCTCATCTCAACGACCGAGACACACCATGCCCAGTCTCTACGGCTCTACAGCTGCAGAATTTCAGGGTCAGCCCACTTTACGCCATGGCCCTGACCTACTTGACCCCCAATCCCTAGAGGTGTAATGGGATGACGGGAAACAGTAGTCTTCTTTACGGATTCAAATAAGGACAAAAGTTTTATTCCAACAGCAAGCAGTCATCCCTCATCTCTGCTGGGCCCACTTAGCCCTGAGCCAATGGCTCGGGACTGTGAATCTGACTGGACAAGTTCCCCAGGAGACCAGGGTTTCAATGACTAGGACTCAACTTGCACCTGTAATAGTAGCAACTTTTGATAAAAAAAATCTATTAAATTCTTCAGCGTGCCCATGTTTAGCCCCTTCCTGCAATGCCACAAAGGGCAAAGCTGGGTGTGGTAGCTTCCGCTTGCAATCCCAGCGCTCGGTGGACAGAGGCAGGAAGATAGCTCTGCGTTCAGGGTCTGGTCTGGTCTGCACAGCAAATTCAAAGCCAGCCGAGCTACACAGCTAAACCCCAATCTCAAAAAGAAAAACCTCAGAAAACCACCTGCTTCACAGGGCCCATGGCTTTGAGTCCAACTTACTGAGTGCTCTTCGGAGTCTGATGTCTGGGATGAGATAATGGGGTTAAAGCTGGTTGGGGACAAGGGGCCCAGTTTTTTTCTCATGGCCCGGATCTGAAGCAGTGCCCGGAAGGCTAGGAAGAAGAAAACAGGTATCAGGACATCCTGCTGCAGGATTAAGGATTAACAAGAGCCCAGATGAACTCTGCTCCCTCCTGCATTCATCCGTTTCCAGGCCCGGCAGCAGGGACCTCTAATGTCTTGTGAGCCCCTTCCAGCCTTCGCTCTGGGAGTGAGGGAGAAAGGGACCCAGGGCTTACGCAGCCGGCAGATGGGGCAGTTGTTGGCTTGGTAGCGCAGGGTGTCCGCACAGGTGTTACAGAGGCAGAGGTGCCGGCAGGGCAGGATCAAGGTGTCCCGGACGTCCGAGAGGCACACCACACACTCCGCGCTGTTATCGCTTACTTCATCCTCGGCCACCTGGGCAGAGACAGAAGCTCAGCCAGCGACAGGAGCCCTTGTCTCTCTCTGGATGCAGCTTGGCTGAGGGGACTTCAGTTTACGGGGTGTTGCCTGCCACGCTTTAGCCCCCCGCCTGGAACAGCGTGTCTGAAGGGGAGGAGGAGAGCTCATCCTGCAGGGAATGGGGCAGCTCTGGCCTCGCTGCTCCCAGGGTCTGAGCTGACAGGACCCGGGACAAGGTGAAGGGGCAATGTGTGGCCTCGAGGGAGGGGCTAAGCAAGCTCCGGAGCCCACAGGCAGACCCAGAGTGACCTACTTTGTTTGTCCAAAGGGCAGAGCCAGGACCATTGTACCTGGAACTAGCTGGAGCAGAGCTACTTTGCTAGAGGGAAAAGCAGGTCCTGAGGTGTGGGCGAGCGTACCTTAGAATCTTGCGTGTTGTACTTGTTTTCAATCCCATAGATCTCCTGAAGGAGGTAGGCGACCCCATCCACCTGGACAGCAAACAGTGGAGTTCAAGGCTTGCTGCTGAGGGACAAGGTGGGGGAGAGGGGGAGAGATCCATCCCCTACAGAAACCCGGGACTACTGCCTCACAGTGAAATGCTCTTAGAGATGAGAAAGAAGATCAGATGTTGAATTCTCACATTATTACAGAACAAGAAACACAAAACCTCACAAATACAACAATATTGGTTTTGCAGCTCACTATTACAGACAGTGAAAAAGGCATAAACTAGAGAGGATGGAGGGTATGTGTCAGAATCTAAGCATTAGTTGCATAAGAAAATTTCAGTTCAAACATTATAAAAATAATGGAATAGAAAACAGAAAAAAAAAGAATTGGGAAGAAGAAAGAAGAGAAAAATGTAGATGAGGGTCAATAGGAAAAGGTGATTGCTAGGGTAGCCTGAAGGCCCGAGTCAATCCCCGGTTCACATGTGGTGGAAGGAGTGCGCCAGCTATTACAAATTGTCCTCTCGCCTCCACGTGCACACAACAAATACACGTAAACAACTGTTTACAAAAGGAAAGGGATGCAGGGCCTCGGAGGGACGCTGTGGTGCGTTCTGACACCACGGATGCACAGCAAATGCACCACATTCCTGACGCACAGCACAAATGACCCCCTAGTCCTGTTTTTCTTTCCTTCTGTTGGTTTTTGTTGTGCTTTCACGTTGTTTTGAGATGGGCCTCGGCCTCCTTCTACCTGGGATTGGAGGATGTGCTTCCTGTGAGGCTTCTCCCCCTTCCTGCTGGAGTCCCCTACGTAGAGGCAAGCGACCCATAACTTAGCTCCAACGCCTTGTGCAGAAGAATCGTCTTGCAGGAGACTCTCACCATGACACGGGCTGACCTTAAACCCACGATCTGCCTGTCTCAGCCTCCCAAGTGCTGCGATGACAGTGCGCACCACCACACGAGCTAAGGACTGTATTTTGTTATTACTTTTGAAATATTTAATTTACTTCTTTGAGAATGGGGGGGGGGCATGTTCCTGTCCCAGTAGGTGTGTGGATACCAGAGGACAACTCTTGGTTTTTGGAAGCTGGTTCTTTCCTCCCATGTGAGTTTCCGGATCAAGCTCAAGCCACCAGCTTTGTGAGCCTTTACCACTGAGCTATTTTGTTGACCCTTTATTTATTTATTTTTTTGGTGCTGGAGACAGAATCCAGGGTCTTGTACATATTAAGCAATTGCTCTATCATTGTGTTTTTGGTTTTGTTTTGTTTGAGATGAGAGCTCTTGCTATCTTGTCCGGTCTGACCTCAACCTTCTGAATATCTGGGTCTCAGGCATGACCCACCATGCTCTTAAAACCTCAACTGCCCACGCCTACCCCCACTTCCACTACACTGGGCCCCTGGGGTGCTCGGTGACTCCTCCCTGCTTCCCTTCAGAAGCCCACTCCTTCCTTTTGCCTCACCTCTGCGCCCACAGACCCAACGCATCCGTGATGTCATGTTATTAATTCAAACTCAGCAGCATGTTTCTAGAGACCCTAGAGACCCCAGCCTGTGCAGCACTTCCAGGCCTCTTGGACAAGTCGACGTCACCATGAGGCTCGCCAAGGCTGGCACTGCCCAAGCAGTGACATGGGCTCAGGATCAGTGACCTCCTCTGTCTCTCTTAAAACTGGTTTTAACCTAGCAATTATATCTAAAAAAATCATGTGTGTATGATACAAAAATCAACTAATTTACACTAAAGAACTATCGACTCCTATAAACCCCATAAGAAGGACAAGTACTTAGTTCCAAAGAACGAATTTACAATCTCTGTTACAGTTTGTCTGTATAGTTGCTGATAAATGACACAGCTTAAGGGAACAAAGAGTTTACTTTCTTACGACAGTCCAGTTACAGTTCTCAGTCCAGCTTGACGGGAGAGCACGCACCAACACCAGGGCCGAGGGAACTGGCCACACCATCACTGTATAACGGCTGAGAGAGGGACGATCCTTACTTGCCAGACCAGCATGTCTGGCCAAGTGTACACAAGGATGCCAACTCTCTCAACCAGCTCTCTGTATTTTATTTCAGGGCCTAATCCCACCCACCATGGGCTGGACCTTCCCCATCAGCTAGACAATCTCCTGCAGGTTTGCTCTGGGCTTAAGTCAACCATCAACTCTCTACACCTGTGCCCAGAGCCCAAACCCTCCACTGTCCCTGTGCCCGACTATGACAATCTCTGATAATCATTCCTCTGCAGGGGCAACCTTTGCATCTCAGCAAAGCCAACCCTGCCCCGCCCACTTGCTCCTACCTCCCTAGGATGACTCCTCTCTCCACCCTCTTCATTTTATTACTTTTTGCCTTGTTGTTGACCTGGGATTCGTACAGCCCAGGCAGGCTTCGCTTCCTAAGTGCTGCGACGACAGGCACGCTCCCTTTCCAGTGCTACTATACCCTGTCCCCTCGCCTGTGTGACTCTCCTACCGTGCGCGGGTGGCACACGGTGAGGCCAGCCCTCCCAGCACACGTGTGAAACTCTTGCGGATTATTCCTAAAGGGGCGGATGGCACGTGAACTGGATTTTGATATGGAGTGGTGACTTAAATGATGCTAAGGGCTTGGCTGGTCCTGAGTTGGGCCCCAGCCTCTATCCTTTTTGTTTCTCACCCTGGTATTTTAAATAAAAAGCATTCACCTCACCCTAATGTCAGGAAACAAATCTAATCCTTTTGTTTCTCCAGTCCTTTGCTCAGAGAACTCTAGCTCCAGATTCATCAACAATTCTGGGACCATAAAGTCACCAAAACTCAGCACTGCCACCCAAGTAGTTTCTAAGAGACAAAAGCACTCCCTTAAAAACAAAACAAAACCCGCCTTCAATTAAAAAAAGAACAACAAATGGGAAAGAAAGAAGAGTACTTAGCAAAAAAGTTGACACAATACACACAATGGAAAAAAGAGAGAGGTGGAGAGAACTCTAACAGTCCCAGACCTCGGGTACTTACCACTTGCTTCTGCTTGAGGGGCTTGACACAGAAAGTCCCGTCTGTGTGCTGGAATAAAACACAGTGACTGTGTGGGGAGGGAGGCAGGAAGCAAGCAATCTGCTGGCACTTTTCTCAGTACGCATTCTTGAACACTCGGAGGAAGCTACAGACTCCAAATACCGCAAGTTACAGTTGTCGGTCTGATCTTTTATTGCATATATGTGGGGGGGGCACTGTTGTGTTTGTGGAGGTCAAGGGTGACTTGGGAATCATCCTGGATTGCTCTACTTTCTTTTGCTTTGCTCTGGGGTTTCTCAGGCTCTGCCTTCCAGGGCAGAAGTGCAGGGCACTGCCATTTCGGCCCAACAATTTTACATGGGATCTGGGATCCTAATTCAGGTCTTTTTGTCTGTGAGGCAAAGCCTTAACCCCTGAGGCATCGCTTCAGCCTCCTAACCCACTTCCTAGAAGGAGACTCCGAGTCCTAAGTCTGAAGGTCACGCAGCCGGGAGCAGTGGAGCTAAATCTGTCTGGCCACAGCGCCAGCGCGGTGCCTGCAGTGAGCTCCTCAGCCTATGCTGCTGTGCGGAGCTCGGGCAGCCCAGCGAGCGGGGATCTCGCTCAACAAAGGGCTCATCGTGAAGTTACTCACCTTCTCGAAAGTGCCCAGAAGCACGTGGCAGTGTCCAAAATACTCTGAAAGAAACAGACACGTAGGTAAGAAGACCACCCAACAACCTCAGTGTGTTTTCAAACGACAACCTCAACGCGTTTGCCAACCCTCTCGGCCTCCTCTACCACTGCTTCCCTCACACCATGGCCTGGCAGAACCACGTGCTGGGCGGCCACCGACTGGGACATGGTGTATGCTGCACTTTTACAGCAGGACATGAAGGAAGGCAGACACTGACCAACTGAGACCCCTCAGCATGTGGTCTGGACCACAGTGTCTGGGGGACACGAGTAACAGGGTAGCAGGCACAGCTGATAGAAATGTCCCTACCGTCTCCTTCATCCACCACAGCCTGCACCACCAAAGGATAAACCTCCCGGTCCAGGTCGAAGCCAAGCTGCAGAGAGACGAGCACAGAGGATGGCGTTCGCGCGGTTACGGCAGAATGGGCGCTCCTGAGTGTCACCCGTCTGAGTCTCACCCGTCAAACTCACACTTGTCCCAGCCGGCTTGACTCAAGGCACCTGTTTCCTTTAAGAATCTCACAGGTGGCCAGAGACATGGCGCAGCAGGTAAGGTGCTGGCTTGGAAACCTGCAACACGTGGTGGAGGGACAACTAACTCTGAAAACTGTCTTCTGACCCCACCCATGCGGTGTGTGAGCATGAACTCACGCTTCCCGGTCTCTCTCTTAGAAATACTAAGAAATACCCAATCACGGGCCTCACGGAGGGCTAGTGACACGGCTCAGTGAATGATGTCTGCGCACAAGCCCGGGGACCTGAGTTCCCTCCCCAGAGCCCGGCGTTTGCAGAAGAGAACTGGCTTCTCAGAGGCCCTTGACTTCCACACGCCACAGTGCACAGGTGCTTACTCTTTCAGTGGTAAATAAAGTATTAAAAAAATTATCTTCCAGCGTTAAAGGCTCCTTGACTTTCTGCAGGGCCTTGCACCATATCCTCAAAACACAGAGTGCTTTGGAACAGAAAACGAGCAAAGAAGATCCTGAACTAAGCAGACTTAAAAGGGCATGACGAGGTCACCAGGCATCTGGACAGAGCCCTGCTGCGGCGGGGTCCTTGGTAGCCTTGGTAGCTAGCTCTTGGGCCTTCTGTGGTGATGGGGGGCCCTCAAGAGGGGCGGCTCACCTCGTCTTCAGCCCATTCTGAGGGATCCACGGTATGGGAGGGCAGGCAGAACTGCTGGCACACCCCTCGCTTGTAGTGCACCGTCTCCGACTGCAGGCTGTTGTCCTTCGGAATGTAGCTGCGTCAAGTGAGAGGCAGAGCTGCAGTTAGAATCAGCCAGGCTGACAGCTGCCTCGTGCCGTGCCGGCTCCAGCAGCCAGGGCTTCCCCCTTTCCCTGCCCCGCCTGGCGTCTCAGCCACCCCTCCACAGGCAGGGGAGCCCAAACAAAGAAAATCCAAACCCAGGGACTATACCCCACCTGGTTGTAGAAAAAGCGCCGCCCTCCCACGTGGTCACAGGGAGCAGAGGAAAGCGGCTCGCCCGCTCTGCGGCTCACCTGGCGATACCGTTCTGGAATTCTTCAGTGGCCTGATAGTAGATGGTGATGGCAACCCGGGCGTCTGTGTCGAAGGTGAACTCCACGTTGTAGTGGGCTTTAGCTCTGCCCGCCTCTTCCCCTGGGCTCTTCATCTCCTCAGCACATCTGCGAACCACAAAACACTCAGGCTTTCGGGGAAGCTACCAGGATTTCAACACTTACTTTCTTTAAAAAAAAATTAATGTATCGTGGGCTTCCCTACGTGGCTATTAACATGTCTGTGCCTTCACCGTGAATATCACACGGTCATTTTTGATCACTGTCATTGGGCATTGGGCTATCTGTAACATCCCGAAGTCTACAGAGGAACCTGCGGGAGTGCGTGTGTCAGAACTTTCTGATTTCGTATTTAATCAAGTGTATTAATCACATGGCTTAGTAGCCTTGAGGCCTGTTAACAACCAGCCAGCCTTCTCCCTTCCCTTCCCTCTTCTTCACCACAACTTCTGGACATGGGAATGGGAAGGAATCACGTTTCTCAGTAACATGCCCAGTTACCGAGTCTTGGTCTTCGGTCGTAGCACATCTACTGCAGACGCCAGGGCCGGTCTCTTTCTGCACTGCCTGTGAAGACGCTCTGCGGTCCCCACCACGTCAGGACATCCTAACTATATCAGCCCTACGCCCGAGAGGCCGGATTGCCACGACTAGGAGAGCACATTCCTTTGCCTCCTGCTCGTATCGCTGCAACCAGCTAAGCACTGCTCACGGCTGGTCTCTTTCCTGCCCACCTTCCTGAATTCGGGCTCATCTCGGCCTTTTCAATTCCTTGTTTTGTTTTTCATGTACTCATCCTGAATGCCAACCCAAACTGTTAGCTGTGTGAACCTTCTGATGCATTCAGATGTGCCAGCTTGTCTTCTTCCTCTTTTTGAAAAAAATTTTTAATTTATCTTTGAGAGAGAGACAGAGGCAGAGACAGAGAGAGACAGAGAGAGAAAAGGGGGGGGGGCATTTGTACGCCATGGTAGATGTGGGTAAGTTGAAGGACAATTTTCAGAAGTGGGCCCTCTCTCCCCTATCACCACGTGGGCTCTGGAGATGGAGTTGAGGTTGCCAGGTTTGCAAGTGGTAGCATTCCCTGCTGGGTCATCTATCGCTTTCTTTGACACAGGGTCTCGCGGTAAAGTCAAAGCTGGCCCCACACCCTTAGTGTCCCTGCCCAGCCTCTAGTCCCCCTGCCCAGCCTCTGCAGTGCTGGGACTTCTGCATGTATTGTCGCATCCTGCTTAAAGATTATATTATATTCCTAATTCAAACATTTCCTCATTGCTCATGCTTTTGGGAATATCTGTAAATTTCTCCTTTTCCTTAATAATTTTTTTTTCTCAAAATAGGGGTAATATTTACAACATCTGAGCAGGTGAAAATCTTCTACATAGACCAAGTCCTGAACACCACAGGTGTGGCGATATATCATTTAATTTGTGAAGGCCTCACTTGGCAGGGCCTAGCAATGGTCTCCCCGGGCACATGCTTGGGGGCAGGGGGAGGAGGTGGCAGAAGCTGCTCTGTCCCCGGGGGACCTGGCTGGAGCCCTCAGGAACTTGCCTGACGAGTCTCAGCGTGTCCTTTCGGATGTTGATCAGGCTTCTCAGAGTCTTCACGGGTTCTTGGGGAGGGGGAGTAGCATAAGGAAACTGTAAAAGACAAGATGGGAGAAAGTAGCGTGTTTGTAAAGCCCCTCTCCCTGGCTCTACGGTGGCTGAAGAGCAAGGCTGTGATGTGAGGCTGGAGGGCTGAGTCAGGTTGCTCAAGGTCACAGCTAAGGGGAGAACCAGAATTCAGTTTGTGTCAAAAGTACAAGATTTATTTGCTTTCCCCCCCCACTCTATGAAGCTTATTTGGGTCAGCGTTCAAAACCTGGAGAACTAATCAAAGACTCCCGTACTGAAGTTCTAAATACCTAAGGACACGCTGTGGCTGAGTTAATCACCAAAGACTTTTCCATCTGATGTTGGACGACGGTGAGGCAGACCTGCAGGCCCTTTCCTTCAGGGAAGCCACGAGGTACCCTAGGAATTCAGGGGCTGCACATAAAAGAGTGCCGGTCCCATCATGCCACATGCAGGGCAGAGGCTTGCAACCGCAGCTGGCCACGCGAGCAGAGCTGCTCGCGTGCGAGCCAAGAGCACGGTCCTGGGCACTGCTGCCCACCTCCTGACCTTCCCATCTGGACCTTTAGAGGTCTAAGCTCTGAGATGGTGGAGGACAAACGATGGGACCAGGGATGATGTGAAATGTTCTCAGTGTTCTTGCTATTTGGGAAACCTCATTTTAAAGTATATGCAGCCGTGTGTTACTGATGGGATGTGTGCTGAGAACGTGTCTCGGTGCCCTCATCACCGTGGAACACCACAGAGCACACGGACACAAACCAAGATGGCTGAGCAAATAGCATCTTATACGATGACCTTGAGGGGGATGTCATCACGCTGCACAAGCACGAGGACCTGAGTGCCATCCCTAGGACCCATGTTTTGTTTTGCTTTGTTGAAGCTTGGTGTAACAGTGCACACGTGCAATCCCAACTCTGGGGAAGTAGAGACAGGAGGATCACCAGGGCTTGCTGACCAGTCAGCCTAACCAAATCTGTGAGTTCCACATTCAGGGAGAAGTCTATCTGAAAACCGTAAGGCGCAGAGTGACTAAGGAAGATACTGATGTTAACTTATGGTCTGTGCATGCATGTGCACATTCACGCACGACGACCTACATGTGTACACACACACTCAACAGCATGTCTGCTCTATTCTCATTGCACCACTGCAGATGCTGAATTGGTTATTTTATTTGGGGGACATAATTAAGCACATCTGGCTTTCGGCACTTTTGGCGTAACGTGGTAATTCACACGTATGTGACCCCTGGGAAAACACGTCCACCAGCACAGTAGCACACGCTAGAGTCAGCACCTGGGCAGTGGAGAATAGAGGTTTAAGGTTACCCTCTGTGCAAACTCATTTCAAAGTCAGCCTGCATTGCATGGGACCTTGTCTCAAGGAAAAAATTCTATTTAAATTATTTGCATTCAGATTGTCTACTCTGCAAACATTATGTATCAAATTTTACTTTTTAATTTTTCTGTTTGTTTTTAGGTTGAACATCCCACTCTGCCTGAGCCTCTTATGTCGCTGGATATAGTGTGTGCCTCCATGCCTGGCCTGAAAAATTTATTTTACATTACTTTGAGACATGGGCTCATGTTGCCTAGACTGGCCTTGTATTCCAGATCTTCCTGATGCTCCGTCTTGTCCCGAGTGCTGAGATTACAGCATTACCACCATGACTTGCAGCAAACTTAGTTTTATTGTTGATACCGCACAGGAATACTCTTAAAGATACAGCTGTGGGGCTGGCGAGAAGCTCGGTGGCCAGAACTCTTGTAGCACCAGCCTGAAGGTCTCCAGAACCCAAACGAAGGTAGATGGAGAGAACCAAGTTTGCCTCCATACATGCATTGTGGCATGCATGCAGGTGGATGTGCATACGTCCACACATGCACATCATACTCATACAGATATAAATAAAAAAATTTAAAGAGACCTGCTTTTTCTAATGACAAAGCATCATGTTTAAACAGAAACTTGAAAAACACTAAAATGTACAAAGTCAGTCATGATTTTACCACTTACCAATACTGAAGTTAGCAACGCAGAAAATGTTTTCCCAGAAAGCACTGTGTCTCTCTCCTTCCCTTTCTTTTTGTATCTGGTATTATTTACAGTGTGCAATCTACTACACAGTCTTTTTTTCCCCACTTAGATAAGGAAAAAGTTCCAAAGTCTATAATTTTGACATGTAGAAATACATGCTGCTTTATTTAATTGATTCTGTGTTTTTCAGTGTTTCTACTTGGTTTTACTTTTTTGCTGATGCAAATGTTGTGACCACCCTTGTCCTTCTTTCTGCGTGCTCCCTTGATTATTTCCTTGGGACACATTCCTAGAACTGGAATTACAGGATCAAAGAGTAAGTAGGTTTTTAAGTCCTTAAAGACATGTGCCAAGCTGTTCTGTGCAAAGCTGGCTGCAAGGCGGCTCTTCTGTGAGCAGACAGGCGGCTTTGATACGGAAAACGGAAAGTCTGTGCAGATCCCATCTGTGGTCTATTCCCCCCTCCCCCATTTCCTAGGCTGTCATACTGAAGGCATTTAAAACAATTTTAAAATAAGCTTAAGCAAAAAGTAATTAGGCAGGAAAATCCGACACAAATGCTAGTCTACGCTAAAGCCAAAATAAATGACTTTGGGATTAAAATTTTTTCTGTAGTAGCAAAGTTAATTATTTCACTTGTGCAGCTACTAGGGCATCATCTACAACTTCTACCTGAGTTAGAAAAAAACTCCAGTCCCCCCCACACACACTCTTCATTCTTTCTCCTCCATACCACTAGAAAATTTTCCACTCTGAATATTCTTTTGATGAGTACTAGTCAATGAACAAGTTATTCAAGAAGGGATTAGTGGGATCAACTATTAATAAATCCACCCTACAGTTTTGCACACCTCCCCCCCAAAAAAGAAAACAACTGGAAATGTGTCCAGCGGAATCTCCTTTGGTTGGCAGGTTGCTCCTGCTGTCCCGGGTGCGTCTCAGGCATGCATCAGAGTCTATCGGTGGGAGGAGTAAGGAGAGCCAATGCGGAGCGGTAAGGCCTGCCTTCAGGAAGGTGTTCAAAGGCTGATGACACCACCACATACTTGTGACATCAGCAAGAAAATACCGTGAGGAGGAAAGTCGAGGATGGCTTCTGGCTAGGGACGCTGGGCAGCTCCCAGGAGCAGGCGTATTTGACGCGGAGTCTTGAAGGATAAGTGGGATTTGTAAGAGCCAGCAGCAGACAAGGGACTGGTTCCTGTTCTAGGCTGAGCAGCAGGGCCGCTATTCTCAGGCTCTCCTGGATCTTAGTCCTCTTCCTTTTAAAAATTACCAGCTGGGGACATAACTTGGTGACACAGAGCTTGCCTCATCTGCAGGAGACCCTGCCTTCCATGGTCAATTGGAAATAAACAAAACAAAACCGGTGCCAGACCAGCCGGGGATAGAATCTATCTCAAAAAGTCAAAACCAAACCAAAGGAAAGACAACAATGACAAAAGACTGCCAATCGGCCTGGTTGTTTAAGGGCTTGTATGTGCCAGGCGAGGTGGGAAGTCGGTCCTGTACAATCATCTTTGGAACAATCTCATGAGATAGACATGGCTGGCTGCTTCATTTGCCTGTAAGAACACAGACCATCAAGAGGCCGAGGAGGGTCCCTAGAGCCTCCAGGTTTTAGGGAGCAGGGCTGAGATCTGATGCTCCCTCTTCCTGTCTCCCTGCAAAGCTGCTGAGTGTAGCTTCTTACTAGATGAAGAAGTGTCCCCAGATTACAGTGTTGTTGATTGAAAGACCGAAAACAGCACTGATCTGCTCCTCTTTCCTATCAAGACACTTGTCTGTCTGTCTGTCTGTCTGTCTGTCTACACTAGCTCCTTTTTGTACAGTCTGTGTGTGCTGTGACAGTGTGCATGCATGTACAAGAGCATCATCCATGTTCATGGAAGGAGTGTGCACACCGATGTGAACATGTGGAGATCGTAGAACAACCTTCTTCAGCACTGTGTGAATCAGGCCAGTGGGCCTCACAGGGTCTGTGGTTTCTTGGGTCTCTGCCTCCCATTTCCTGCAGGCGCGCTGGACTGCAGACCTCGTGCTACTCGTGTGGGCTTCCCTGGGTTCTGGGCCTCCTGACTCAGGCTGTCAGGCTTGCAGGGACACCTCCCCAGCCCCATCGCCATCTCCTTAATGCTTGCACAGGTACTAAGCTGTATCTAAGACAAAAGAAGAATCTCTTTCCACTTTAAGCCAGAGGATTACTTCATAGACTAACATAAACATATGAAACAAGAGGAAAATAATGTCTTCTTGGGACTGAAGAAGACCGAGTGATTACCCATGGTCCCCTGGTTCAACGGGAGAGTCCTTTGCTTAGCTCGCATCATTCTCTCTCTCTCTCCAAGGTGTGACACAAGACAGCCACGTTCTCCACCACTGAGTTATGCCCCAGTCCCTCACTCTCTCTTGAGAGTTTGAAAGTGTTATTTTCTCAGTCCTTGATCCAGAGTTAAGACATAAAGGATCCATGGGGACTGTGTCTCCACTCCACAGGGCCAGGAGACAGAAGAAGGAACATTCTCTGTCACGTATGCAACCTTTGGGTGCCCAGAAAGGCTGAGCAGTGTTCCGACTCCTTGCCTCAGTGTTTCATGAAACATTCAGGGGCAAATAAACTCTTCGTGGGCTTATGAATGGTTCCATATGTAGCTTCCATAAGTCTATTAATAGTCTGGGAAATACTCCCTGGCACAGCACTTGTGATATGTGCTTAAGGGTCAATCCCCAGTACCATGAACAAATAAGTCACACATTTATTTCACTTTTCATAATGAAAACAAATTTTAGATTCAGATTAATGGGCAAAGAATGAAATTTGGTCTGCTCAGGAATTTAGTGACCAAGCTTCATAGGTAAGGCACCCCAATCTAGTCATTTAAGCATAAAAGATGCAAGAAAGGACAGTTAATTCATCCTGAGTTATAGCCAGAGACTAGTGTGTGTGTGTCTGTGTGTGTGCGTGAGTGAGAGAGAGAGAAAGAGAGAGAGAGAGAGAGAGAGAGAGAGAGAGAATGTATTAGACAGCAGAGTGTCCCTGTGGGGGGGGAGAGAGAGAGAGAGAGAGAGAGAAGAGAGATGAGGAGGAGAGAGAGGAGACGAAGAGAGAAGAGAGATGAGGAGAGAGAAGAGAGCACGAGAGGAGTCCGAGAGGGAGAGAGAGAGAGAGGAGAAATGTATCAGAGGGCACAGAGTGTCCCTGTGGGGGGGGGAGAGAGAGAGAGAGAGAGAGAGAGAGAGAGAAGATAATTATTAAGGGCACAGAGTGTCCCTATGGAGACCTAAGGGTGATTCTGGTGACTGAGAATCATCCTGGATGCTTCCACCTCCTTTTTGCTTTGCTCTGGGATTTCCCAGGCTCTGCCTTCCGAGGTTAGAAGTCCAGGTGGCCACCATTTCTGCCTGGTGTTTTTATATAGAATCCTGGGTCCAAACTCAGGTCCTTCTACTTTGGAGGCAGAGTCTTAAGCCCTGAGCCACCTCTCCAGCCCCCTTTTGCTATTTTTTGACTGAAGCAGTTTCTTATGGCTCCACCCCGCTCCCTCAGCGTGACAAACACAAACCACCACATCCGGCCTTTGAGTGGTTCCCGGGATTGAGCTCTGGTCCTCAGCACTCCACTGCCTGAACCGGCGCCTCAGTCCCACTTTACTTTATTTTTTTTACTCTATAATATGGCAATTTTATTATTATGTTAGCATATATTCATTTTATGTTTTATGTTTATATTTTATGTTGTCTGTACAATACATGTATAAATACAATCTGATCCTATTGAGTACAAGATATATATCTCTATATTAAAGTTAACTTTGTAATTTTACACAAGGAAGAATTGCTTTAAAACTTTCAGAAAGAGAGCGCAACAGTAGACATTTCTTTCTATAGTCTGTGTGTGGTACTCACACCTGGCACGCTTCTGGCTGTCGCTGTTTTTTAAAAAGGCTTATGTATGTATGTATGTATGTATGTATGTATGTATGTATGTGGGTGTGGGTGTGTGTGTATCAGAGGCACTTCTGTCCCTGTAGAAGTCCAAGGGTGACTTAGGGAATCATCCTTAATTGCTTGTATCTCCTTTTTTGCTTCGCTATGGAGTTTCTCAGGCTACACCCACCAGGCCCAGAAGTGCAGGCCACTTCCTTTTTTTCCTGGTATTTTTACACGGGATCTGGTATCCAAACTCAGGACCTTCTGCTTGTGAGGCAGAGTCTTAACCCCTGAGCTCTCTCTCCAGTACTACTTTATTTTTTTAATTGTGGTAAAATACATGCAACATCAAATTTACTACATTTTTAAAATTTTTTTTATTATTATTATTTATTCAACTGTGTGCATGTGCGTGTGTATGTGTGCGTGTAGAACCACGGACGGATCCGCGAACCACCATGGACGCCTCCACCTCCTTCTGCCCCGGGATTCACAGGCTCCGCCCTACCAGGACCCGAAGTGCAGGCCGCCCCCGCTTCCGCCTGGCGTCTATACGTGGGATCTGGGATCCCAACTCAGGACCTTCCGCCTGCAAGGCGGAGGCTTAACCCCTGAGCCACCTCTGCAGCCCAAATTTACTATATTAATTGCTTCTGAGACACAGTTCACACGGCATCAAGTGTATTCACAGGCTTGCTGCTGTGAATCGCAGCTGTCATTCAACCTCAGGTCAGACATACGCATTTTCTATTCTCAAGACAAAGAAACGTGTCTCGTCTCCCACCAGCTGGTGAGTTCTTACAGGACAGACTGAGATAGCAGGGAGCGCCAAGTCTGGTGACTGAATGGATAAATAAAGAACGTCAGTACTAACACTTCTATCTCACATAGGGTATAATTCAGCATACAGTACTTGCCAAACAGTGTAAAACTCTGGGCTCAATCCCCAGTACAGAGGGGAGGGAAGGAAGGAGAAAGGGAAACAGGGAGGAAGGAAAAAAGTATCCAGACTCAGAAGATTCATGCCCAGCGTCGAAGTTCCAGGCTCTGAGCAGAAGCAGGATTTGACCCAGATTTGAGTTGGGGGCCGAAGCCACACATTGCCCTGTGAGCTGCCTGGGTAGAGCAGGCCCCTTCACGCTAGTCTCCTGTGAGCCTCCTCGGAACATCCAGGGAAAGTCACCAAACAGTCCAAGCTCTGTTCAGGCTCAAAGCTGCTCAAGACCCTCTGTCACGCCCTCTGCTTGGACAGCTGCGCTCACAAGAGAACATCTAACACCACATTCCCTTCAGTCACAGGCGGTCTTCAGAGAGAACAGCTCTCTTAGAGCCTCGCAGGACAAAATCCCGTTGGAAGGCCTAAGAATCGTAGAGGACACCCCTGCACTTGTAGGGAGCATCAGTGTGAAAAACCAGCACTGCGCAACTATTCACCTGCCGCCCAAGATGCCTGGAGCGTGCTATTGGTAGACAGCATCCAGCAGGCTGATGCAGAGCGCAGACAGTTGCCCACTCAGCCGCACCTTCGCTACCTCTGAGCACTGAGCTTGGCAGGAAAGCAGGGAGAGCCCACCGAGCTGCAAGCAGCCAGCACTCCCTGTACTGTACACAGCACTCCCAGAACTGACCTGCTCCTGTTGCTACTGGAGTAAGCTTGAATCTGAGAACAACAGAAGTCTCAAAGGCATCAAACCCAGGCCAGGGGCATAACTCAGCTCAAACAAGAGACCTCATTCTGTAGCTCCCAAAGCACTGCCTCTGTGGCGCCCCGCAAGTCTTTCCTTGGCCTTTGTCCTTACCAATGCCCCTCGCATGAGCAAAGTGCCACCTGGTGCTCAGAGATGGAACTGCCACTTCAGGCCCTTAACTGAACAAGACACGCCCATCTGTCTACCCATGGAAACATCAACCATGTGCCCTCCATCTTCTTCTTCTTCTTTTTTTTTTTTTGCTTGTGTGTCTGTATATATCAGAGGCACTGTGTGTGCCTGCAAAGGCCCAAGGCTGACTTCGGAACCGCCCTGGATTGTGGTACTTCCTCACTGCTTTGCTCTAGAGTTTCCCAGGCTCTTCCTTTCCAGGGCGGCCACCATTTCTCCCTGGTATGTTGGATCTGGGATCCAACTCAGGACTTTTTGCTTATGAGGCAGGGGGTTAACTCCTGAGCCATCTCTCCAGTCTATCTAGATCTTTTTTTAAAAGCATGTTAATTTCAAACATCTTGTAAACCTGTCCGTAAGCTGCACTTTCATTTTTGTCATAGGAAACAGGTCAGAGAACAGCACAGGGTACCCAGTCCTGGCAGAGCAGGACGGCCTGGGTCTCTCGCCCCAGAACTTGGAGGTGCAGGCAGGAGGGTCACAAGCTCAAAGTTGTCCTCAGCTCTGGAAAGTCTGAGGCCAGCCTGAGCTACATGTGAGTCTGTGAGAGAAGGAAGGAAGGAAAGAAAGAAAGTTAGTTAGCTTCATTCCATTATTTAAAAAAGTACTGGGTAATTTCTAGTTGTCAGAAAAACAAAGACGACAGTCTGCTCATAAAATAGCATTCTAGCTTCCACAGCTTTTTTAAAAGGCCATGATTTGCTATGCTACCAGTCATGCCCAGTCTCATACATGTAGCACAGGTAGTTGTCACTGTGACAGTCGCCCATTTGATCTAAGATAAAGTTACTGTGTAATTTTTTTCTGACTGTCTCATTAATGATGTTCTAGATTTTCTCCATTTATCAGAACCATTAATAATTTATAACCCACCTTGAGAGTAGGGCAGCATTATTAAAAAGAACCTAGGGGCAAGTGGGGCGCCAACTCACAAATGTGGTGATCTGAGTTCTGTCCCCAGAGGCCCACATGATAGAAGCAGAGAACTCTCTTCTGACTTCCATTAGTACACCATGGCATATTCTCTCTCTCTCTCTCTCTCTCTCTCTTCTCTCATAGAAATGAAAGAAAATAAAAGAGAACTTAGGTTTGATCCCTAGTATTGTTGAAAAGAATACAAAGCACATTGAGCACCCTAGAAACAACGGAAGGGCTCAGGATGCGGCGGTAAGAAAGCCCGATTCTTCCCGTGGCCGTGCTGCGGTGGGGACAGTGAGCATGTGACTCTCTAGCTCTGGTTCCGATGCCCTGGGAACTAAGAATCACATGGATGTTCTGAAAAGCATGTTCTCAGGGGCTCTGCCACTAGAAAGCTGATTCTCCTGTGCTGGGAGGCACCATGGTTAAAAAAAAATAACCACTGATTCTGATGGAGACAGATCAGATGACACACTGAAAGGACAAAAATGCAGCTCTTCTGTATTTAGTGACAGTTTATTGTGAACCAAAATAAATTGCACATAGTTCTTTTTACATGTTTTCTTACCTAAAAAAGTAATGCACGGTTGTTATAAAAATAGAGAAGGTAGAATATAAAGCTGTCTACAACCTTCTCCTAAGCACATCTGTGTAACATACACACTTATTTTTACACTTAGAGATGGTCTTGGCATGTAGTCCAGACTGGCCAACCCCTCCCCATCCTCCAGCGCAGCCCCCCATGACAGATGATGGAAGTAGACCACCAAGCCTGGCTTGCATATATACTTGGAAATTTATTTTTTTTTAATTTCTGTAAAAATAAGATCAGCTGGAGCTGGAGAGGTGGCTCAGGGGTTAAGCCTCCGCCTTGCAGGCGGAAGGTCCTGAGTTCGGATCCTAGACCCCACGTATAGACGCCGGGCAGAAGCGGGGGTGGCCTGCGTTTCTGGTCCTGGTAGGGCGGAGACTGTGAATCCCGGGGCAGAGTAAACAAGGAGGAGGTGGAGCCGTCCATGGTGGTTCCCGAATTCGCCCATGGTTCCACACACACACATACATACACATGCACACACACAATTGAATAAATAAATAAAATATTAAAAAAATAAGATCAGCTTTATACTTTCACTTTCCCACCAGCTCAACTTCATGGGTTTTGAAAACTTTGCGCCACCCATCCAGCATTGGCTAACCCTAACATCAGCAGCATATGTAAGTGGATGTTACTAAAGCCAGAAGTCAGCACCACTGGTCCTACTGACAGTCCACGAATCCTCAGACTCTCTGGCTGCCCCGTCCAGTCCTTTTCTCACTCAGAACCTTTTAAAATTTCCCACAACTTTGCACAATCAAACATTTCAATATGCATATAGTCTATAGGAATTCTATGGCGGTGACTAGAATATCACCTGGAATCAAGATGAACAGCCAAGTGTGGGGGGTACACTCGCCACCGCAGCACCAAGAAGCGGAGGCTGCAGGAACAGTGCCCACAGCTAGCCTGGGCTACACGAAACTGTCTCACACAACCAGCACTAACAACCACGCAAGGAACAGAAGCAGGGTGCTGGGCAGTGCTTGTTTGCTCCACTATCTACTACTCGTCATCCACGTGTTTGGTGTGTTCAGTGTAAATCACAGATATGATGACGCACTAGAAAATGAAGTAGCCAAATCTCTGTCTACCTGAGATGTTTTCTAACCACTCCTGCGCCTCCTGCTCGGTAAATGTGCACACCTAGGAACTGCCCTTGTCTCCCGTGTCTCCCGCCCGTGTGGCCCAGGCCGCCTGCGCTGTGCTGAGTGAGGGACACTGACATGCACGGCTGGCTGCTTTGCCGAGCATCTCACGCTCTGGACTGTGGGACGCTCTCTTCCCTGCCCATTCCAGGGGTGTGGTGACTTCTTACAGGTCTCTGTGTTGATCGCTAATCTAAGATGGTGACCCTCAGGCTTCTCACTGAACAGTTACTGGGTATCTGTGCGGTCACCATACTTTCATCAATTAATTTTAGCATCCATTGATGACTGGTGTCATGGTTTGAAATGTGTCCCCCACAGTCTCATGTGTTTGGCAAGGTCATGGCACCTTGAGAGGTGGAGCCTTGCTGGAGGAAGGCAGTCACAAAGGGTGGGCCTTGAGGTGAATTAGTCCCCCCCTACCTCCAGGAGAAGTCTGCCTTTGCAGCAAGCAGTCTGCAGCTCTCAGCTTCCAAGATTCTGCAGTGACTCAGCCTCCTCCAGCTTTGGCCAGCCAGCCATGCTGCCTCTGCTTCGAGAGACTGTAACTTCCCTCTGGAACCGAAAGCTGAATAAACCTCCCTTTCTCCCTTAAGTTGATTGACTTTGGGTGCCTCTCACAGCAATGGTTAAGAGTAACTGCTACAACTGGTGTCTGTAGAATGACTACTGGTCTACTAGTGGGTATTCTTTTGTTTTTTAAATATTTTACTTATTTGAGAGAGGAAAAGAATGAGAGAGCGAGCAACCAAGAGACAGAGAGAGAGAGAGAGAGAGCGCATGGCACACGTGGCGGGCAGAGGACAACTCTTCCAAGGCAGTTCTATGAGGACTGGACTCAGGTCGCCAAGCTTTGCCTACTGAGCCGCCTCGCTGGCCCTATCGTTCTTTGTGGAGCAGGTTCCTGATACGTTGGGATCGCACACATGCATCACCTTACCTGGCTTTACTGGTGACTTTCTCTCCTCACCAGTCCTTCTACATTTATCACTGCGTAGCTCTCACATTCATTTCTTTCTTTCTTTATCTGATTTACATTATATTCATTTTTATACTTAGGTTTAAAAAGGATGTCAAAATCTGCTTCCAAAGAGAAAGAAAAACAAACAACAAACAAACAACAAACATAGTAGTCAGCATTATAAAAACAATGAGCATCTGGGTAACTCTAGAATTAGGGTAACAGTGATGTGAAAGAATCAAGCAATAGTGACTGTGGAAACCAGCCTCTGTGGTTAAATCCATAAGTCATCTATGGGCCAGTGAGACAGCTCAGTCAGTAAAGCGTCTAATCACAGACCTGGTGCCCTCAGCCCAGTCCCCAGAAGCCCCGAGTGGAAGGAGAGAACCGACTTCTGAAAACTGTTCTAACCTCCAACCATATGTCATGGTATGCACGAGCCTACCTTCTCCCCAGCCGCAAATCAATAAATAGGTCACCTTTCACATAAACCCACTAGAAATAGTTTCTCGGGCCTCGATATTAAAATCCCAGTCCAGCTATCTTGGTGGCGCACACCGTCACCCCAGCACTAGGAAGGCCCAGGCAGCATGACCAGGAGTTCAAGGTCAACCTCAGCCATGTGCTGTACGGCCAACCTGGACTATATCAAATCTGTCTCAACAAAGTTTAAAAAAAAAGAGGCTGCTGGCAGTGTTCCGCTACCATCCAGCCGGCTGCCCCCTGTAGTCTACGCCACAGAACCTGTTTTCATGAATAAGTGAATGAATGAATGAATGAATCCTGGTCCATTTTATTTTGGTGCCTTATTCTCCTCTGCTCTCCACTTCTACTCTCAATGTAGAAACTTATGTCCAAAGCGTCCTAATGACTATTTTTAGCTAGGGGATGCTTCAGAAGTTTCTTTAATTAGTGTCAGGGGAAAAAGGTTGGGTCTCTGAAAGCTGTGGTGTGAATACAGATTTGCCTGTTTAACCAGCCATGTCCCTGAGACAGACACTACAGGCCAGCATGCCGAGCTCTGTATTAATGAAGTAAAACCCCCTTTTACTAATGTCTGCGCAGTCCTTATAAGGAGCTGAGCAGCAGTTTAGGAAGACGCCACAAAACTGACAAGGCGCTTGTCACTCAGACAGGAAGGAGACATCAACAGTGCCACAAGGTGACTTCAGAGATAAAAATGCTCAGTGTTCAGATCTGGCCACCAACAGAAGTCCTGCAGTCCATTCGTCTATAGCTACACCGAAAGGTCTCCTGGCAGCACTGCACAGGACCAGCATCACGGCGATCCGATGTTTTCCCAAATATTTAATGATTGACAATTAAGCGGTCTTCTCTGTTGAAGTAATAGGTGACGAGGAGAGTGTCAGAACAGCCTCCAAGCAGGGCAAGCGTCACCGCATTGTGTACCACATGTTTAAAGCCAACCAGGCTGCATTTTTTCTCCTCTGAGGGTTTGGTCTTGACTCACTACTAACACGCTCAGCACCACCCTGACGCCAGATGCGCATGCTCAGCTGTGTGGGTTGCCTAGATGACAGACAAATTCTGACTTCCAGGTCCCCCTGCGAGGGCACCTCCCTTCTCAGTAGACTACCCAGTCATACTATGCTTCTAGAACAAACCCTGCTGTGCAGAACACGCAAAGCACTCTGCACAGGACCAGCTAATTTTAGTGGAGCTAAAAGGAGGAAAGTGGTGCTTTCAGCAGACACAGGCAGCTCCCCTCTCCAGCACCTGGTAAATGATGACTAATGGTCGGAACTGTTCCTTTCAGACAGGCCGCCCCTCCTCCATCACGCTTCCTCCCTCTGCTCAGGAGACTCATGACACAGCGCAAAACAAGAATCCACTTGCACTCAGATTCTGTACATGAAGGATATGCTTGGAGAGACAGGCGCAGGACCAGCTGGTAAGGGATGTAAAAATACTAGATACACACACACACACACTTTTACCAAAGAAACATTTGAATATTTTAATACTACCAAGTGTTAGTTTTCCACTTTTCGAAACAGAAGCATGTCTTTTTGCACAATTACTAACAAAGGTAAGAGAATCAATGTATTCCCAGTCTCCATTTCAAACGCACAAGAGGAAAACTGCAAGTCTGTCTCCAAGCTAAAAACTCCATGTTATCTTCTTGCGTACTACTGAAATACATCGACTCTAAAGCTACCGACGTAGGACTCTAGATGAATTACAGAGTTATCAAGCCTTAAAGTCTGCGAGGCTGTAAGACTCGGCTATGGCTCAGGGAAGACTGATAGGACGTGCAGAACTCAAAGCATGGCGAGGTTGGCTACTTTGGCTCATCTGAGTGTTTAGAGGTGCAGCCATCTGAAGAAAGCCAACACTCAATCCATAGTGTAACGGAATCTTACTATCTTTGGCTTATCCTGAAATATGGAAGCCCTATTCAGTGAGAATTAATGGCATGAAACAAAAAGCCACAGTGCATATCTGACAGTCTTACTTGTTAAATTATTAATATGATGACCTGAGGAAACTATTGGAAAAATTTACTTTGCAGCTACTCGAACAAGGTGGCAGGGGTTCTGTTTTGCCCTGTGAAGCTTCTAATTGTTTTGAAAAGTCTGATTTATTCTTTGGTCATCCCTCCACAGCAGTGGCTAGCCAAGGTTATATAAACCAGCTGAATTACGATCATTGGCTTTTTTAAATCTATGGTTTAAATACCACATGTGCTGAGGTCTAGTGGCCGGAGTATATGCTGTAGCTGGTCCTAGTCTAGGCAAAGACAGACATCACAATGCACCAAGCCTGGCGTGTAACTCCAGGGTGGCTGCATCTTTGGCCTCTCCCACTCCCTATGTTCTAACGTCCCCCTTCCTGTGGCCTTCCTGGGCCATCCCAATCTTTGCTCCTGTCACTTGTCAATCTCCCTCTTATGTCTCCATTGTTGAGCGTCATCCTTCAACCCATCCAATTCTCCTGCTGTCAGTGAGCCTTTCTTTATATTTCTTTTGACTGATTCCTTGCCTACATATGAAATCCTGTCAAAAACAGTTTTTAAGAAAAAAACAAAAAAGGAGCCTTGGTCCAAAATTCAATTTAACTATTTGTCTAGTGTGCATGTGTGCACACGAGTATGGGTGTATGTGTGCCAAGTATACCTGATCAGTTGGTTCTTTCCTTCTACCTTGTTTTTGAAGCAGGGTCTCTCTTGTTTCTGTTATTAAACTATAGTCTTATGACTTGAACTACCCTATCCAGTTTTTTTTTTTTTACATAGGTTCTGGGAATCTAATTCAGGTCATTAGGCTTATGTGGCAAGAGCCTTTCCCGACTTGCTGGCCCACGCGCAAATTTAAAAGGTACACAGGAAAGGTACTAGGACAGGCAGTTCTCCAAAAAGCAGTTCGCACTAGAATGTCCCCTCCGCAGTGGCCTCTGCTTCTAACACTCGCTTTCACCGTTCTTGAGATTCTTCGTGCTAGGGAAGAACCTGCACAGACCTGGACCAGCAGGATCTCCTACTGACCTCTAGCCAGTCACAGAGGGTGAGCACCTGTCCCAGCTGGACCAAGTGATCAATCACGACAGTCCTCAAAATCTGCAACCAAACCTTGAGACACATCACACGAAAACTGGATCCAGAGCTGCTGAGATGGCTCAGTGAGCAAAGGTGCACGGAAACCTGGGGATGAGTTCAATCCCTGGGGGCACATGGTGGGAGAGAACCAGCTTCTGAAAGTGTCCTCTCATCTCTACGCATGGCACGTGTGTACCTGACATGTCACACATTCTCTAATAAATAAATAGTTAAAGAAGCAGCATTACCTCTCAAGAGGTAAGAAAAAAAAACAAAACTCCTGAATGACCTAGTTAGTGTGAAGTAACGCGACAACAACCGAGTTATCTTCAATTCATGGTGGCTGAGACTTAAAGGAACAGCTCTTAGTAATACCAATGGAAAAGAAGCTACCCTCAACACTGCTATTGGAAAAAATTCCTAATAACTATAGATAAAGACAATGTAAAACTTTAAAAAAATCTTAATTTCAGAGCAGGTTGTAATTGCTTCACAAAATTCTGACTAAGATCAAGTTCACATTCAGTTGTGAGATTATTAAATCATCTATAGGAAAAAGGGGCTACGAAAATTCTATATTTTAAGGATAACACTGTCATTGTAAACTTACATAATAATCTAGTTTGCTTATATCCATCTCTGATTTAGGTAAAAATCTTTACTGGGGCCTGCAAGACAGCTCAGCAGACAAATGTACTGCGTGCAAACCTGGTGACCTGAGATCAACACCCGGAGCGCAGAGAGAGACCCGAAGGAGAGACCTGACCTCAGAAACCATCCTCTAACTTCCTTCCACATGTGTGTCCTGTCAGGTGTGCACCTACTCGCCCCCCCTTCAAAGAGATGAAGTATTTTTAAATGTTTACCGATCTTCCCACTGAAAATAACTGGCAGTGGAAGAAGGCGCCGTGACAAATAAAGAGCAACGGCCCCTTGAGTTTGCAATGCGCGGCATTTGCTGATGCTCTTTTTAAAATTTTTTTTTTTTATTATTATTATTATTTATTCAACTGTGTGTATGTGCGCGTGCGTGTGTCTGTGTGTGTGTGTATGTGTGTGACTGTGCATGTGTAGAACCACGGACGAATTCGTGAACCACCATGGACGCCTCCACCTCCTTCTGCCCCGGGATTCACAGGCTCCGCCCTACCAGGACAAGAAGCGCAGGCCGCCCCCGCTTCCGTCTGGCGTCTATACATAGGATCTGGGATCCGAACTCGGGACCTTCCGCCTGCAAGGCGGAGGCTTAACCCCTGAGCCACCTCTCCAGCCCCTGCTGATGCTCTTTTATGCAGTGAAACAACAGCTTTGCTGCAGAGTAAGAAGCAAATAACTTCCTCAATAAAAAAATTTAGGAAGTAGAAGGATGGCTGAGGCCCACCTTCCAGCCCATCAACATGCCAACTTTTCTATAGGTCACTTCATTTGTCAGTGCTGTCCTCAGAGGCGCAGCACCGACAGGCTGATTTCTGAAGTGATCCTGGCTTCTTCCTTGGCACTGGAGGCCCAGCAAGGGTGTGCTAGAAACGAAGCTAGTGCACCGCTCAGGAGCGCTGCTTACAGGACACCTGTAAAGTTTATGATCCAGAAGTGTTCATTTTGGGTGGACGTCAGAAGAACCAGTTCACTGCAATTCAAGGTCCCACTTCCATCCCTGGTGGGCAGAGCCTGGGAAATCCCAGAATGAAGCAAAAAGGAAGTAGAAGCAACTGGGCCTCCACAGGGACACAGTACACACACACACACACACACACACACACACACACACACACACACACTCTCTCTCTCTCTCTCTCTCTCTCTCTCTCTCTCTCTCTCTCTCTCTCACTACCCAGCTCTTTAAAAGCAGGAAATCAGTTGGGCGTGGTGGAATGTGCCTGTAATCCCAGCTCTGGAGACAGAGGAATCACAGTTCAAGGCAAACAAGGGCTACACAGTGCGACTATATCTAAAAAAAAAGACAGAGAGTCACATCTTTCTTTGAAATGAAACACCAGTGAGTATAGTTTCCCGTAAGACGGAGTCTCCACACGGTGACAACAGGAAACAGAGGTGAGAGTGTGTACTTGGTTTCGGTATGTTTCAAAGAAATTTCGAGGGAATTTCTACAACACAGATGCTTCAGAGCTTGTGTGCAGCGCAGCTGTGCGCGTGGCTGAGGGCAGGCGGGCCTCACAGCTGCTGCAGCGCTGGCCCCGAGAAGCCTGCGCTGGGCGGGTCTGGGCTGTGCGGCGGGGTCGCTGCAGGCTCCTGCAAGCTGTCTCCAGTCACCGTCCACCTCCCCTTCCACACCGACTACATGTGCATGCGTCTGATCTTGTCAACTGACACGCGTGAAGGCTAAACGCATGTTGGTCTCACCATTTCTACCACAGTGATGAGATCACCACAGGCAGAGGTCCTGGTGGAATAAGTACGCGTGGCAGGATCTTGAGAAGAGTATAATGTGTGCAGGGGTGACCGGCTATATGTGAATACCTGTCTGTCAGACTAAACAGCACACATGTACAGTTAATGCTCATTAAACAGCTGAAGGTTAGCGAGTGTCTTTCTTTTGAGACAAGGTCTCACTACTTAGCCATAACTGGCGTGGAACCAACTTTCAAGCTGGTTTCAAACTTGCAGTGATTTTCCTGTCTCTGCCTTGAGCAAAGTATGTCATCATTCTGGTTTGTGGGACAATATTTATTAACATACCTGATACTTAAGATTTTTCAAGCTAAGAAGCCCCCTCCCCTGGGCTTTCCAGTGAGCTGTGACAAAACTGGAGAAAAAAAAAAACATGAAATGATCTAAGAGCATAAGCAAGGTACTGGCAGCCGGAGGAGCCGGACTTAACACCCTTGAACACTGGTGTCCGCGTCTGTCGGGCCTGTTGCCCCCGTGCCTCTCCTAGGATGACGCTTTGGAAGCCATGCAGTGGCTGAGGTAGGCCATCCTGTGGCCATGGTGGCTTGTCTTCATTAAAGAAGTCCCTTGCGATGCCATTTTTGGTTTTAATGTTTTTTCTCTTATAATACCACTTCAAAGGCTTAGAAAAAAAGAATACACAAATGAATCTATGCAATTAAATAAGTATGTCTTATCTATAAATCCCAAAGCACTTTGAGTGAACACAATTAGAATCTATCTCCCTTTGTTGTGGCCCTGGAGAACTAGGGTAAATTTCCCCAACACTCCATTGGAATGTGAACTCTTGAGACCGCAAACCTCCCACAGGGTCGTGTAAATTCCTACCCGAATGACTGGCAGACTCCCCAGGTCCTCAATTTATGAGTAAGAAGGGACGTGAAGACACTGTGAACGAGAGCTAAGCAAGCTCTCCTGTCGTGGGTTGTGACCTCGGTGGTCACGTGACCATGACTCTTGCACAGCAGCCCAAATCATCACGCTCCAAGGAGAACACAAGGCGTCGTGTGGAGCACTAGGACGTCCTGGGGAGCCCCGCGGCTCCGTTCCAGCCTGCTACTGTTCCAGAGCTGAGTTGGAGGCTGGTGCCACCACACTGCACCTCATCTGCATGAAGCTGAAGGGGGGCACCTCAACAGACCCCCAGAGCAACATGGAAACCAGGCCTCAGAGAGCTATCGCCGCTCTATTGGACACTCTTGCACCTCGAGATACATTGCTTTAAGGCGGCTTTGCCAAAATATAATTTATCTACAACAAATTCACCCTTCTAATACTCAGTGCTATAAATGTTGACTCTTACGCAGCGGGGCACTCAGTATCACAAGCAAGATAAAGGTGTCCCAACCCCCAACAATCTCACGAGCTTTTGTAGTCGCCTGCTTTCCGTGTACCGGGGCTTTGGCAACAGTGACCTGTTCTTGTCCTTACAGTTTTGATCTTTCAGTGACCAGACAATCTTTCCAGTGCTTAAGTAGACCAGCTAAAGACCCCATTTGCCAGGCGCAGAGCGCCATGTCTCAGTTGCCAGGGGCACAGTAAGAGGCATGGGGAGCCAGCATCTAATGGGTGAGAAAGGAGGAAATTCCTTACAGCCTGGGATGGCTGTGCAGCTGGTTCAAACTCGAAACAACGATGTCTAAAAATGAGCGCTACAGAAATGGCCCAGTGTTTTCCATGACGGTAAACTAGACACAGTTAAGTTTCGTTTCGTTTTAGATGAACTCTGGAAACACAAATGCCAAGCATGGTGGTGAATGCCTGTAATCCCAGCACTAGGGAGACCAATTTAGGAGGGTCAGGAGTTCAAGACCAGCCTAGGCTATAGGAGACCCTGTTTTACAAATAAACTGAAGAAAGTGTGAATTACTACAGCTGAACTGAATAAAGATCCAATTCCTGGGCCCACAAAGGAACCACTCTCTCTGCAGGCACGGGAGGCTGCCTCCACCCACCCCTCGCTGGAGTACACGACTGAGCAAGCGCAGAGTCTCACGGGGCGACCCTTGTTCCACAGAGGATCTGCTCCAACTACTTGCCTGGTCTCTGACCAAAAATCAGTAGAGAGGAGGGACTTGTTACACAGAGGTGCTGGGGCACCCAAGTAACACAAGCCCCGGAGAACACGTAGGGCCATCTTGAGAGTGCTGGAGCACGGCCCTGACCATGAGATCGGATGAGGGAGAATCTGGAAATACAGCAACATGCTTTTGAGAGAATTAACATCTCAGCAGGGATCCTAAGTATGATATGTGCCAGTAGAGATGGTGCTCCGGAAAGTAGAAAGATGATGGGCCATGCCATTGATTCAAATACTGTCACAGAGGTCTCTCCCACATAGAGGAGCAACATGTTCCAATGGAAGGAGTCTGTCATATACACTGGGAAAACCCATTAGCTGGCCCTGTCTGTAGGAAGGCCCAGAAGATGCTCAGATAGCTAAAGCACCAATTCCATCTCTTCTATTGGCTACTACACAGACGGTCTCCCCAGTTCTGTGTCTTCTATTAGCTACTGCACGATTGTCTCCCTGCATAGTAGTGTGTCCACTGAGACCTGGACAATTGGGACCTGCAGTCATTCATATAACCCCCAAACCATCTTCTGTCATCGGAGATCTTTCGTGCATTATAAAAACCCATCCGTGGTTTCCCAGGCCTAGAGGATCAAAGTCCAGAAGGTGGAGAATTGGCCTTGCAGCCTTGTCTTCTCTGACCCCTGCCCTGCGCTCCTGCTGGCCGCAATCACAGGCGCGCTGCCTTGCACTTCCGGGCTGCAGAGCAAGTTCCTTGGGCAGAGACTCTACTTTGTCTGTGTCTCCAGAGTCTAGAATCAGTTAGACGAGCAGAGAGGTTCAGCAGAACGTAGGAAAGAACGAATGAAGAGTTAGAGAAGGACCGGGATCGGCAGGAAGCAAGCAGGGTGTAGTGAATACGAAAGAAAACTCCAGCTAGTACAGAAGAACAGAGAAGGCGGAGTGTGTGTGTGTGTGTGTGCGTGTGTGTGTGTAAAATGCAGTTCACTACCGGAGCACTTTCCTGCCATTTCAGTCCTGGGTTTGAGCTCCAGTGCTGTAAAGGCAAAAGCAAAGCCAAGCCCATGTGCGCAGGCTCATACACTTCACGCCCTCTCTTCTGTTTATAATGCAGATTGCCTTTGAAACTCCCGTACACACAAAGGCAGCCCTCTGTGCTACATTTACTCCATGTACCATGCTCCTCCAACAAACTTCCTCCCCAGACAACTTCTGCCTTCCTCTCATCGATTTAAGCTATTCATACAAGCCCTGGGCCAAAGGTTGTGACCATGAAATCCACAAAGCCAAGCCCAAGCATCTATGCCACACAGATAAAAACCGAGTTTCTGTCTGACATCTCGAGGCAGCAGGAGATCTAACAGTAACACTCTACTTCCCCAACCTCAGCCAACCCCGTCTTGTTTTGCTGGTTTATGAGACAGGGTGTTGCTCTGTGGCCTCCAACCCACAATTATCCCCCTGCCATCACCTCCCAAGGAGCGAGCCTCCGCCTGTGACTCAAGTCAGTGTCTTTTTTAATTGGGGGGGCATGGTGTCCCCATGTGTGTTTGTGTGGGTGCTCAAGGCGGTGTATGTGTTTGGGGGTGGGGGTATGAGAACATGTTCACGTGCGTGTGCAAGCCAGAGATCAACACTGAGGCTTCCTCTATTGTTCTCCAACTTTTTTCCCAATATTTACAATTTTACAATATTTACAAAATTTGCATACTTATCATGTATGTGTATGTGTGTGCCTGTAAGCATGCAGGCACACGTGTGTGCCCTGGTGCGGGTTTGAAGTCAGAGGACAACTCGTTGGTTCTCCTTCCACCAAGCGAGTCTCAGCTCAGCCAGCCGCAGGTTCTCGCCCAGGAGTTATCTCCTTGGTGCCACCTTTTTTTTTTTTTTTTTAAACAAAAAACAAAAACAAAAAAGATGCTCTCATTGGAGCCAGCTGTCCTGCCGGGAGCCCAGGGCGTCTGAGCGGTGCCGTCAGGTGTGTGAGCGCCGGGCTCTGACCTCAGGTCTTCGCCGGGCTCAGCCAACACTTCAGCCACGGAGCGCTTTCGCTCTCCTTCACCTTCAGCCGAGGAAGGCGAGCGCAGAGCCAGCGCCGGGGTAGAGGCGAGAAGCGTTGGGAGTTCAGGTCTTTCCTGGCTAAAGAGCATGTTCAAGACCAGTCTGGTTACATGAGACTTTGCCAGGAGGGTAAGGAGGGGGGCGGGACAGACTCCTCCCCCTCACAAAACCAAAGGCCGCTACTTACCTGTAATGTCTGAGCCTAGTGACCCAGCACTCTGGGAGGCTGAGAAAGGATTCAAGGACAGTCTGCGTGACATGATGAGTTCAAGGTTAGCCTGAGCTCGGGTGACATCTTGCTTCAAAAAATAAAAACTTTTTAAAAGGCAAACTTAGGGCTGGAGAGATGGCTCAGGGGTTAAGACTCTGCCTTGAAAGCAAAAGGTCCTGAATTTGGATCCAAGTCCCACGTAAAAATGCCAAGGGGAAGTGCCCTGCGCGCGCACACACACACACACATACAGAAGGAGGGAAGGAAGGGAGGGAGGCCAGGAGGGAGGGAGAAAGGAAGGAGGGAGGGAGGAAGAAAAGTTAGTTTAAAAAAAAACCCTCTGAAGACAGACTGCAGAAGGGTAAATGTACTTGTCACTGTCTAATTGTATGCTTTAAAACAAATAAGACAGCAAACTGATATTAGATATGTTAAATTGCGATTTTTTAAAATTTTTTTTATTTTTTTATTATTTATTCAATTGTGTGTGTGTGTGTATGTGCATGTGTGTATGTATGTGTGTGTGTGTGCAGAACCATGGGCAAATTCAGGAACCACCATGGACCGCCTTCTCCTTGTTTACTCTGCCCGTGGATTCACAGATTCCGCCCTACCAGAACCAGAAACACAGGCCTGGCGTCTGTACATGGGGTCTAGGATCGAACTCAGGACCTTCTGCCTGCAAGGCAGAGGCTTAACCCCTGAGCCACCTCTCCAGCCCTATTTTTTAAAAATTTTATATTCATTTATTGTGTATATGTACTGTGGCCCCTGAGGAGGAGGACCAAAGGTCACTTTGGGAATCATCCTAGATTGTTTCTGCCTCCTTTTTGCTTTGCTCTGGGATCTCCCAGGTTCCACCCACCAGGGCTGAAGAACAGACCTCCCCCATTTCCACCTGGTGTTTTTATGTAGGACTTGGGATCTGAACTCAGGACTTGCTGCTTATGAGGCAGAGTCTTAACTCCTGAGCCATCTCTCCAGCCCTAATTATAGTTTTCAGTAAAGTTAAAGTGAAAGTTGAGAAGGCCACCATGGAGCTGAGCTGAAATGTCTCTTGTAGAGAGGCTGGATGTGGGGGAAGTATATTATTGGAACACAGTTTTGAAGCTCTTCAGTGACAGTCTCTGCGAAGTCTAAGTCTTAAGAAATTTACCAGGTGGGATTTCCTTCCCCGAGTCAGCACTTTCACAGACTGGAGCGAGGGAGTGAGCGAGTGTGGGGAGGTGACTCCTTGTGCCACAGGAGAGGGGTGGAGACGCGGAGCCCTGCCTGGCATTCTCTGCTATTCCTTTGAGACAGGGCTTCTCACTGATCTGCTGGGCTGCACTGTGGTCACCGATCCCCAATACTCCCCTTGTCCTGCCTGCACGAACTGGGGGACAGGCACGCAGCGCCCGGCCCAGCATCTTCTCTTCTTTAAGTGAGTTCTGGGATCAAATCAGGCCCTTACATCTGTACTACAAGTGCTGCTTCCCACTGAGCTGTGTCTGGTCTAGAACTGCTCAGGCCGCGTCCGTACCGAGGCCAGGGTTTCTAAAGGCACACCGCCTCACCTTAGCACCGCCACCAGAAACCTACCGGCTCCACCCTTGGCAGGCTTTCCCGGTTCACTGTGTGTTTTCCACAAACTCCATTAGCTTCCTGCACCACATCCCAGCTGGATTCTGCGGAGCCGAGCTTTCTTACAGTGCGCGGAGAACCTAGCTTTCTTACAGTGCGCGGAGAAATGAACGTTACTCTTTTGTGAACTGATTAGTTTCCCAAACCTACTTCCTTCCTTTGCCCAGAAATTTTTCTGTTGTTGCTTTTTAAAAAATATTTTATGTATTTATTTTATGAGTGTATGTATGTGTGTATCAGAGGGTACTGTGTGTCCCTTTGGAGAATCAAGAGTGACTTCAGGAATCATCCAGGATTGCTTCTACCTTCTTTGCTTTGCTCTGGCATTTTCCAGGCTCCGCCGCCCACCAGGGCCAGAAATCCAGGCCACCACCGGTTCCATCTGGCCTTTTTACATGGGATCTGAACTCAGGACCTTCTGCTTGTAAGACAGACTCTTATCCCTTGAACCATCTCTCCAACCCTGTTGTTGCTCTTTTAAGATAGCCTCACATAGCCCAGGCTAGCCTTTGACTTACTATGTGCTGACCTTATACGCTCGATCCTCTGCCTCCATCTCTCAAGTGTTAGGATAAAGGTAGGGTCCACCACACTTAGCCTCTTCCCTTCTCTATTTTTAAATAAAATATCTATTTAAGGTGCTTGTCATAGACACAGGTGTCAACTTGACAGTTGAGGGTTTGAACTCTGGGCACATTTATGGAGAATTAGTGGTTGGGTCAAGCAGAGCAAACCTGCAGGAGATTGTCTGGCTGATGGGGAGGCCCAGCCCATGGTGGGTGGGACTAGGCCCTGAACAGGTAAATAAAATACAGAGAGCTGGTTGAGGAAGTCGGCATCCTTCTGTTCACTTGGCCAGACATGCTGGTCTGGCAAGTAAGGATCGTCCCTCTCTCAGCCATTACGTAGAGATGGTGTGGCCAGTGCCCTGGGGCCTGGAGTTGGTGCTGCTCTCCCGCCAAGCTGGACTGAGAACTGTAACCAGACTGTTGTAAAGAAATAAACCCCTTGTTCCCTAAGCCATTTGTGGGTCATTTATCAGCAACCATGTAGGTGAACTGCAACAGTGCTTTTAACAGTCGTTCTCTGACCACCACCCCTGAATTCTTAAATAAATAGATAGCTAAAAATTATTTGACAATTCCCAGTAGTTTATAAAAAAAGACTATACTCAATCATAAAATAAATTATGAACTTCAGTAAAAAGCTTTCTAAACGTTGTAACTCTGCCTTTCTACATCTCACATTACCTACAATCCTTGTCTGTTTTCATTTTTTGCATGTGTTTACGTGTGTGTGCATCAGAGGGCATTCTGTGTCCCTGTGGAGGCCAAGGGTGACTTTGGGAATTATCCTGGGTTACTTCTACCTCCTTTTTGCTTCACTCTGGGATTTCCCAGGCTTTGCCTTCCAGAGCAGGAACTGTCAGCTGAAGCCATTTCTGCCTGGCATTTTACGTGGGATCAGGAATCTGAACTCAGGACCTTCTGCTTCTGAGGCAGAGTCTAAGCCTGAGCCATCTCTCCGCCACTTTCTTATTTTTTGAGATGGAGTCTCCCTATTATCCAGACTGGTCTCAAACCTGCTTCTACCTCGTGAATGTTGGAATTACAGATTTAATCTGGATTAATCGTATTTATCATTTTTTTTCCAGTGGTGCAGCTTTATTAATTAATAAACACTTATACAGTAGTTTCTATATGCTTATCACAAACCCAGATGCTAATATTTATTTGAAGAGTAAGTAAAACTGTGGCAGTCTGTACATATGTTTGGGGGATTACAATTTAGTCAAGGCTGCAAACCAGCAGAGCAGCAAAGTGCAGAAGTGAACGGAAAACAGGGTTGGTTGTGCAAACGCAGTCAACCAGGTCTTGGGACTTGAAGGATTGGTGGAATTTTGATGAACAGATAAAGTAAAATTGGTAAAAGGGAGAAAGATAGTCTATGGAGAATGACTAGCATGAGGAAATACATAAGCTAGAGACTGATGAGTCATCAAACTGAAACCAGATCCTAGAGGACATTGCACTCCACACCGGAGCACACGCTTATTGCCCAATACAGAGATCTAAAACTAGGGTTTACAAACGAGAAAACCAGTGAGGGCAGGATGAGCATCTTCTTTTTTCAGTGAATCTATGAACTTAGTTACTGTTACCTACAGGCACACAGGTGAGGGGTTAAAGGAACATGGACAACTTTATTTTTTGTTTTTCTATTGGGACAAAGTCTCACCTGGAACTTGCAATGTAGACCAGGCTGGCCTTGAACTCGCAGCAATTCTCCAAATGTCACTGAAGCCCATTTCCATGTTCCTTTTTAAGGCCATCATCCTACTCAGGCGTTTCATCTTTTACTCTTTTGTTAACTAAAATAAATCACTTCCTAATCAATGTCTTTACTTCCTGCCTTCTGAATCATTCTCTATACCATAAGATAATCCACAGACTTAACATTTGCTAAAGAAAAATCAGGTTGTAATGGGTATTTATTATGTTTTTGAGTCCTCAAGATGTTCCTGTAAGAGACGCATTTTTCATGAGAGACTGTCCCTCCGTCACCATAACACACGAGCTCGTAACAAAGGTGCTCAGTGGCAAAGCCAACTACAGTGTTCCCAGCCCCTCCAGGAGCAGCTGACTTCAGCCTCATCTCAGACCAGCTTCCTTCTCAGTCTCATCCTGACACACTACATGCTGCTGTGGAAGCCCCGGGCTCTGCAAACCCCAGGGAAAGACTGTACCTCTGTGCTTCTTGCTACTCATTAATTCTATCTTGGAGGCTTCTTCCGATCTCCCCACTCCCTGGGGAAAGTGGGCTCAGCCCGCTAGGCTCATGGTGGCCCCTTTCAGAAGGCCCTTTGCTCTACCGAGCAGGCTTCCCAGTGTGTGGCAGAACACCTGATCCGCCGTACTGTAGCCCTTACTCAGAACCATGGTAGAGATGAGTTGGGTTAATCCACTCACCTTCTTGACTGAATGAATGGCATCTTGGCTGAATGAAAAATGTACTGTCCTTTTCCACCTCTATGTGTAAAACTCTATTTCACAAGTACAAGTAGATATAGCGTTAAGTTCCTATAAATAACTTGCTCTGCAGCTAAATATTATGATACAATCCTATAGTTCTACCTGATACTAAAGCAGGAAGATCCCTTGGGGTTGGCATGAGAAAGACCAGCGTGGGCAACATGCAAGACCTCATTTCAAAACAAACACATGAACAAAAAACAACAAACACACCTTATTCCTGTAATCCCAGTACTTGGGAGGTAAAGACAGGAGGACTGGAGTTCAAGGTTAGCCTGCACTACATAGTGAGATCCTGGTTCAAAAAAAAAAAAAAAGTCACTTAAAAGCTCAGGGATAGACAACCAACTTAGCATGCATGAGACTCAGGTTCAGTCCCTTGCACTGGAAAAATACAGGTAAAATAAAAATAAAGCAGTGTATTTTCCTCTACCCACAGTGGTCACTGGCTGCAGAAATAGTGGCTGGAAGCAGGCGCGGCCCTAGGCTCGGCCAGCACCGCACGCCTCAGAAGTCAGAGCCATGCGTACTTTGCAAGCGGTAACCTGAGACGTGCCAAGCTCACTGAGAGTAATGGCAAATATAAATAAAACTTGAACTCTTGGTTCCCTCTTTTCAGCCGCATCCCTGTACACACTCACGTACTCTCGTTTCTTTAAACCTAGCCCTGAAGACTAAAAACACACACTCCAGTAAACTAGACCGAGCGACAGCTGGCTTGCTGATGCAGTCCACGATCAGAGCTGACAAGAAATACCACACATTCCAGGCGCTGCAAACCACGGCACTTGGATTTTAATAAGACAACGTATGCCAGCATATTTCTCTGCCCATCCTCCTTCTCTGGGAACAGCGGCTCCTACCACCTGTTGCAGGATAGCTTTACCAGGGCGTCCTCTGCTACTTGAGAGTGGAAGTCCATCTTCAGAACTCAAGCTTCAGCCTGGAGAGATGGCTCAGGGGTTGTGACTCTGTCTCACAAGCAGAAGGTTCTGAGTTCGGATCCCAGGTCCCACATTAAAACAAAACAAAACGAAAAAACAAACAAACAGAACTCAAGCTTCAGGTCAACCCTCCGTCTTGGGATGTCCCTTACTCAAGCATGAAGAACAGCCAAGGCAAAACCCAGAGGTCAGGTGGGCAGATGGAATCACACACCGTACACTGGAGAGCATGTCGTTCTCAGGTTCTATTTTTAGATCACCTAGATCCACAAGCTGCACCCGCCACACTTCTCAGTCTACCTGACCTCACTCCAGCTCAGAGGTGAACTGCCAGGTTCAAATCCTGGCTGGATCCCTTGCAGGCGCAGTAATGTGAAACTCTCCGTGCTGCTACACCTGTCAGACTGAGGATACCTCGACACAGACAAAGGGCTCAGGACCACCAGTCCTCGCAAGCTAGGACGCGTTCAAACCTGTGGCCATTAGTAACATCAAACAACCTGTGGGTAGAGAAAGGAGAAGCATTGCCACACTCTCTGCCACCTGCACTTGCTCTTTTTTTGAGACATAGCTTCGCACCGTAGCCCAGGCTAGCCCCGGACCCACAGCAATCCTCCTGTCTCAGTTTCTCAAATGCTGGGATTCCAGAAATGAGCCATCGCAGAGGTGAGACAGGCCCAGCCTGGCCTTCAACGAGCTCTGAAGCAAGGGTGACCTTGAACTCCTGAACCTCCTGCCTCCACCTCCCAAATGCTGGGATTATAAGCGCTCAGTACCGCACCACACTTGGCTTTTTTAGTTTTTGAGACATGGTCTCAGTGTAGCCAGACTGGTCCCAATCTTGACAGCCTCCTGCCTGCCCCTCCTGCATGGGGGTTACAGGCACATGCCACCACATCCAGTTTGGTATTTCAGTATTTTTTAAAAACTGCTCTGTTCAGTGTTAAGCATATTTAATAACTGCCACATAAAAATACCAACAAACTCCAGTGTCAGTAATCCTTGGGAAAAAGCCTCGAACTTAAGGTCAAAGCTGCTACCTAGTCGTTCAGGAAGATCTCCGTCATTCACTGGCCTCCACAGACTTGTAAACAAGGTGACTCACCTTGGGAAAGGTTGCCAGCCAGCACGAACCTCGAAATGAAAGGCAAGAAGCATCTGCTTATCTTTAGTTGTCTGGACAGCCAGAAGAGACAGGTTAAAAAGCAGTAAATTATCCTGGCACCGCAGGGAAGAAAAGAAAATTTAAGAAACTAATGCAATTATCAAGTCTACAGGATGGGAAAGGGTCATTTTCTAGGCTGACTGTAGCAGAAACGAAGACAGCCCCTCTCCCAAGTGCCGCAGGGCACGTGGTAAGCGCAGAGGCTGACTTGAAGCAGAAGGACTGAGGCTTTTCTTTTGTCTGAACGGTCTGGTTCTGAGCATAGGCCAGCCGTGACCGCAGGACAATCTTCCTGCCTCCTCACAGTGCTGCACGTGACTTAGAGCCAGGACCTTGTACTTGCGAACAATGCTGCTAGACTGAGGTGGAGAAGGGTCACCTGAAACAGGACAGAAAACAAATCAAACCACTTCTAAGATCCAGCCTGAGCTAGAAGTCACCACCACATCGGATTCCTGAAACACGATTTCCCTAGATGCTCACTTGCCCTGAATCTTAACTATCTCCCAAAGCCCACAGGAAAGAGTGAGACCCTCAGCTGCACGTCCACTGCCTTTCCAGTCTTGTTGCCGCCGCCCACACTGATTCTGTCCCTGTTCCAGGGAGGAACAAATGCGCTCATGTTGGCTGGGCTGTCATGCCCAGCACAGTACCTGACACACAGCAGTCGCTCGGTAAATGTTTGCTAAGGAAAAAAATGCTTTGGGGCCCATACTCTGCACTGTTCTCCAGAGAAGCCCCTCTCTACCCAGCCAGCCCACCTGCCCCTCTGCCTGTGCGCCGTCCAATGCCTGCCACTTCAGATCCTCACTGTTGCCAGCGGTTCATCTGGCCCACACAAAAAAGAACAACGACCAAAAAGCAGGTTTACTGTGGCCGCCTGCATGCACCCAGCAGGAAGCGCGGCGCTCTGCACGTGACTACACATTCTTGTGACAGGAATGGGACTGACTTTAAAGACATCTTTAACAAGCCTGTGAAAAGCCCCTTTCCTCTGACGCCATCTCTAACTCCTTTTCTAACTCCACTAACTTCCCACCCCTTTTCTCAGCAAGTTTAATCCAAAGTTAATTTCAAAACTCTCACAGACTTCCTGACCTCAACCTGTGGCTACTCCTTTAATACTTGTTTTGCTTCTCACGTCTAGATCTCTAATCCGCGCGCTGGTACGGTTCACTGAGAACACTGCCCAGTGGATACCATCAGTGTCACGAGGACAACATCTTCTGGATGCAGACACCAGGCTGACACCTAACTATGGATGCCGTGAGAGGAGGAGGGAGAATGCCCGCCTAGCACCCACCACTCTGCCTTGTCCAACTTGACACAGTCAGAGATTTGAACTTGGTGTCCCAATTCACTGGGCCCCACTCCTCTACATCCTAGCATCTAAAGTCATTTCTTGTTTTATATAAACAAAAAGGCTAGAAAGGTTAGCTCAAGGGGCTGCCCTCTAAGGAAGGGCCCAAGACTGACTGGCCTCTGCTGCAGCAGGAGCTAAGTCAGCCTTTTTCCCTCTGCTGCCCAGGACGAAGATCTAGCCACGCTTTCCTTGTGTCTCTGGTCTCCACCTCTTGTGGAGGTAACAGTTGTGAGTAACAACTCTGCTGACCCCCAGAGTGGAGGGCTTCGTCACATAACGTGAAACCTCTGGCCACACTCCGTAAGCCCATCGAGTCCAGAGTCAGCTTTCTTTGCGGCGCTCAGAGGCTGAGCTCCATGTCTTCAGAACCACTCAGCGCACTGTCCTTGGGGCCATCTTTCCTATTCTCCCTCTCTCCCTGCCTAATGCTCTCCTTTTGTGAGGTCCAGTCATGTCGCCGTGGCACAAAGCTTTCTTCTGATAAAGCTCATACTTCAAAGGCATCCTGCTAGCTTCCTCATCCACGAACCAATCAACCTGCTCCTACGCGTAACAACTTCTCATTACATGCTCTGTCTGTCTTGCTAACTGGCAGTCCAGTGCGGAGCGCTGCGAGGCAGTGGACACCGTGGACAGATGTTTCAGCCACGCACACTAGTCCAGTGACTCTGAGGACTGAGGCGGGGCTCAGTGGTTAAAGCACTTGCCCCACAGGCAGGAGGCCTGGCGTTGAGATCCCCAGATCCCAGGGGGCATGCGGCTGGGTGTTCGGTAGGAGCACCCTCAAAATTCAGAGACAAGGGATCCCCTGAGCAAGCTGGCTAGTGAGATCAGCCCTATGGGCAAGCTCTGGGTTGGATTAGACCCCCTGCTTAAAAAAAAAAGGGGGGCTGGAGAGGTGGCTCAGGGGTTAAACCTCTGCCTTGCAGGCAGAAGGGCCTGAGTTCGGATCCCAGATCCCACGTATAGACGCCAGGCGGAAGCGGGGGCGGCCTGCGCTTCTGGTCCTGGTAGGGCGGAGCCTGTGAATCCCCGGGCAGAGTAAACAAGTTGGAGGTGGAGGCGTCCAGGGTGGTTCCCAAATTCATCTGTGGTTCTACACACACACACATACGCACACACACACATATACATACACACACGCGCGTACACACACAATTGAATAAATAATAAAAAAATTAAAAAAAGAAGACGACAGAGAGCACTTGAGGTTGATTCTCAGTGTATTCACATATTCACACACACCCACACCTATACGCAGGAACATGTGCACACACATGCCGCCCCACACAAACATACCCATGAAAATGGAAAAAGAACCCAAACAAATAATACATGAGTGTGTGAAAACTAAAGTAAAACACCTGGGTGGGGCCTCAACACAGCACGAGCGCCAGCTGAGAACCAGCTGCCCCCCCATGGTGACGAGGCCTCTGAGAGGCGAGTAGGCCCGGCCTGCAGCAGCTGCTCTCAGTGCTAAGGTCGCCTGGCCTACACAGTGAGTTTTTATTTCAAAAAGTGAAAACCAGGGGGATGGGGAGGGAGAGGAGGTGGAGGAGGGGGTCCAGGGGGAGGAGGTGGGAGGGAGGGAACTGGTAAAAAAATTTTTAAATGTATAATTACATTTTTAATAAAAAAAAAATGTGAAAAACAGAGGCTGGGGAGACAGCTCAGAGATTAGAGCCTTTGTCTTGCAAACAAAAGGACCTGAGTTCAGATCCCAGGCCCCACACAAAAATGTCAGGCAGGGCTGGAGAGATGACTTGGAGGTTAAGATTCTGCCTCACAAGCAGAAGGCCCTGAGTTCAGATCCCAGGTCCCACATAAAAAGTGCCAGGTGGAAATGGCAGCAGCCTGCACTTCCAGCTCTGGTGAGCAGAGCCTGGGAAATCCCAGAGCGAAGCAAAAAGGAGGTAGAAGCAATCCAGGATGATTCCTGAAGTCATCCTTGGTCCTCCACAGGACACACAGTGCCCTATTCTACACGCATGCACGTGTACACACACACACACACACACACACACACACACACACACACACACGCGCGCGCGCACGTACACGCACACAGAGGCACCTACACACGTGCAAAATAAAAAGCGAAAAGGAGAAGGAAGATGAAGAAGTAAAGGAAGGGAGGAGAAGGAGGAGCGGCAGCGGCGGTGGCGGCACTGTCCTGAGGACGTCGCATGCACAAGTCCCCACAGTGTCCAAAACCCTCCCCCCAGGTGAGAACTGTGTGTAGTAGGAAGTGTCTGGACCTTTCTCAGCACATAGATGCCACTCGAGAGCCACTTGGCAGCTAGTCACGAGGCCCCATGCAGGTGCAGAGAAGGACTTCACGGAAGTTTCCAGAGCCAGTGTAATGGCCTATGCCTGTAATCCCAGCTGCTCAGGAGACTAACAGAGGATTTAAGGAATGAGCTGGACAAACAACTGGAAGAAAGGTTTTCCTTTGCTTTGTTTTGAGACAGTGTCTCACGGGGTTGTATCTGGCCTTGTTCTCACAACAATCCTCCTGCGCACCCCGAGCGCTGGCATCCCCGGGTGCATCACCGTCTTAGCAAGATGCATTCTAGCATCGACTCGGACACAGGCATGTGTCTTCCGTCGTTCATTCAACAAAGACTTTCCACAGCTCACTGCGCAGGCTTTGTGTGAGTCCTTGCCTTCTAAAGGGAAGGCAGACAAACAGAGAAATAGAAAGAGGCAGAGCCGAGTGCTAGGAAAAAGGGAAACATGAGTGGGAGCTGCCAAGGCTGCCAGAGACAGAGCCGTTTCTTAGAATCCTGGGTTTCCTGCGGCAGGACACCTGGCTCCCAGGTCCCTCAGCCCAAGACAAGTCTGCAAACTGGTGCGCCAGAGACTGGAGACTTGCTCACTGGGCTGTCTGAACTGGCCGCTTGCACCCCAAGCCCCCGGGCAGTGAAAAGGTTACAGCCCTACCGCCACTGGCCTGTTCCCCAGGAAGTTCAAGTCGCTGTTCTCGCCAAACAGGTAGCCTTCTGGATGCGTGGAGTCAAACTTCTCTCCTCCCATGATGAAGTGGCTGGCAAAATAGCTGCCTAGAGAGAATCAAACAGAAAGAATCAGACAAGCAGAGAGGGAGCATTGAACGGAGCAAAAACACTGTGTGTGTGGGGGGGGGAGTTAACCTGCCCAACAAGTAAATTAATTTATCCTCTTGATTTCAGACAAAGACACAAACTAAGCAAAATTACGGCAGAGAGAGCCTAAATCAACCAGCGAAAGAGATTCCTGCTTGTGACATATGCGAATCCTTGTTCTTTCTGAAATGCCCTCTGCCAAGACACAGAAAGTCCACCGCCCACTGAAGATCTGTGTCCTGTTCCTGGTCACCCAGTCCCTGGTTCCCCACACAGGATCTTATTGTGTAGAGTAGACAGGGAACCCACCATCTTCCTGTATTAGCATCCCAAGTGCTGGAATTGCAGCACGCACACCAGGAGTGGCTTGGTCTGGATGTTTTTTGCTCTTAAACTGGAAGTGATTACTCCATGTGTTTGGCTATCGTTGGCTATAGGTATTAGCATCTTATACACACATTAGTTTTGCCTAGATTCCACAAGGCAGCTTGTACCTGCCCCCACTGAGATCCCAGGACAAGTTTTCTGTCCCTTCTGTATCTCCACAATCTGGCTCTTCACACTTAAATCTGCCATGGACAAGAGAAACACCAAAGTACGTTCAAGGTCGGTCTGGGCTACCTAAAGAGGCTGTCTTAAATGAAAAAAAAAAGTCTTAAAGGGCATTTTCAATTCCATCCAGGTTTATATTTATATTTATAACTCGAATGAGGACACAAATTCATTTATTCTAAAATTATTTTATTTGATTGAGATAGAGTCTCATGTAACCCGGAACTTGCTATGTAGCCAAGGCTAGCCTTGAACTCCTAAATATCCTACCTCTTCCTTCCAAGTGCTGAGATTATAGGACTGGGCCTCCATGCCCACCCCCCAAAAAAAATTTCGATCATCTGATTATTAGGTAAACTGCCCAAAAGACTGATTCCACAGTAAACTCTATCAACTCTCAGTCTCCATATACGTTCTGCTCAATGCAGAGAACTGAAGAAGCGACAAAGGCTTGCTTATATGCAGCACAGTCCAGAGAGAGCTACTTGCCCATGAGATGAAATGTTTGTTTACAATTTACTGGAAGGGACTGGAAAACAGTTTAGGCTGTGCAGAAGGTGCAGAAAGGCCAAGGAAAATGACCCCCAGGAGGACAACCAGCCCAAGCGTTCCGTCTTCACACTTTCTTAATGTGGAGCTGACATCCAGAGACATGGATTCTACGAATCACTGCGGATAAACTCACAAAATGAGGCAATTCTTAAATTAACCACTAGGAAAGCAGGAGGATCAGGGATTCAACTGTGACCCAATCGAAGTAACGGCTGAGGAAGCCACCGTGGAAAGGCGCGGCTGCGTGACACAGCGTGCAGTCTACCACTGAGGACAGCACGTCAATTATTCACGTCTCACACTGCCCATCCCTATTCTCTAACTGCATAATTTATAGAGGAAGTGCCTACTGGCCCACAGGAGAAAGCAGCCTTTGTGGTTGTGGATTAGTAAAACACATTTCTTTGCTATGTTTCCTATGCATCAGGTGAAACTAGAAAAGTTACAGATCTCAGCTGGGGTTCTGGCGCAGGCGCGGGGCCTGGGGGACACAACTCAGTGGCAGAGCATCCAGCACCCGCCGGCTCTGCTCCCGTCGCCAGCACTGCAAGGGAAGGAAAAAAGCAGCTTTGTTTTCCCCGTTCAGGGGTGACCTGCCCAAAGTGCACAAGGCTCTGGAGGACAGTGCCAGTCAGCAGGAAGTCACGGGAATGGCCGCCCGAGGGCAGAGATGGCATCCTGAGAGAGCAAAGCACAGGCCCTGGGGCAGGCAGGAAGGTTAAGCAGTGGACAGGGTTGGACTGGGGATCTTTTTTTTTTTTTTTTTTTGCCTTGTTTCATTGTTTGGTGTATTCTGTTCTTTTTTTTTTTAATTTTTTTTATTCAATTGTGTGTGTGGTGTGCGCGTGTATGTATGTGTGAGTATGTATATGTGTGTGTGTAGAACCACGGACAAATTTGGAAACCACCATGGACGCCTCCACCTCCTTGTTTACTCGGGGATTCACAGGCTCCGCCCTACCAGGACCAGAAACGCAGGCTGCCCCCGCTTCTGCCTGGCGTCTATACGTGGAGTCTAGGATCTGAACTCAGGATCTTCTGCCTGCAAGGCAGAGGCTTAACCCCTGGGCCACCTCTCCAGCCCCTATGTTCTTTTTTTTTTTTTAGTCAAGGTTTCACTAGCCAGGAGAGCCTTGAACTCACTACGTAGCCAAGAATGCCCCTGATCCTCCTGCTTGGGATCCCAGGACTGACCCGCCATGCCTGGCCAAGTTTGCCAAATACTATAAGAAAGGAAACGATCAAGATGCACAGAGATAATGTGGTTTTGTCTTGAATAAAATCAAGAGTTGTCAAGTGTGTTGACACACAGCAACAATCCTAACACTCAGGAGACAGAGCTAGGGGACTGGGAAGTCCTGAGGAGCCTTATCTACAGTGGAAACCTTATCTCTAAACAACTCCAACCAGCTCAGCTCAGCCACCAGTGCCTGTAGCCGCAGCTACAAGAGGCTGCAGCAGGAAGACAGCTTAGGTCCATAAACGTAAGGGGAGCTATTCCCACTACCCCCCACCCCGCTCCCCAAATCACACAGAAACCAGCGTCAAGAATACACATTTCATTTCCGCACAAGAGATGATGTGATGTCAGCCTGGACACGGTGCTCGAGGCCCTAGCCCCATCCCCAGCCCTAGCCCCATCCCCAGCCCTAGCCCCATCTCCAGCCCCAGCCCCATCCCCAGCCCTAGCCTCATTCCCATCCCCAGCCCTAGCCCCATCCCCAGCCCTAGCCCCATTCCCATCCCCAGCCCTAGCTGGTAAGAAGGTAGCACAATCCAGGGTGATTCCCAAAGTCAGCCTTGGACCTCCATAGACACATGGTGTTTGTTCTCTCTCTCTCTCTCTCTCTCTCTCTCTCTCTCTCTCTTCTATCTCTCTCAAATCCACATACACAAATTAAAAAAAAGAACTTTAGGGGCCGGAGAGGTGCTTCAGGGGTTAAGCCTCTGCCTTGCAGGCGGAAGGTCTTGAGTTCAGATCCTAGACCCCACGTATAGACGCTGGGCGGAAGCGGGGGTGGGGGGTGGGGTGGAGGGGGTGGAGGGGGCTGCGTTTCTGGTCCTGGTAGGGCGGAGCCTGTGAATCCCGGGGCAGAATAAACAAGGAGGAGGTGGAGGCGTTCACGGTGGTTCCTGAATTCGTCCGTGGTTCTGCACACACATACATACACACACACACATACATACACACAGAGCACACATGCGTACACATACAATTGAATAAAAAAAAGACAATTGTTTAAAAAAAAAAGAACTTTAATAAAGAAAATTCAGGAGTCTGAGGCAGGAGGATCGCCACAGTGAGTCCAAGGCCAGCCTCAGACAAACAAGGTACATTCTATCTTTATGGAAGTTTCCTAACTCTCTCCAGTGAAAGGGGGCAGAGCAGCAGCGAGGCTTCAGCTGACATTCCCACCCCCAGGACCCAGAGCTCAGGAGGATTTGTCCAGAGCCGGCGCGGGAAATGCACAAGCAGGGTCAGGAACATCTCCTGTGGTACTAGCAAGGAGCGCTCAACGCCTGCTAGAGCCATGTCCAGCAGACATGAAGGACAGAGATACAGCTGGGGACACACTTGTCCAGCATGCACAGCCCTGGGTTAATCCCCAACACCAGCAGGACCACCAAAAAAATCATATCTGGTGACTCCCAAAGATGGACAACTGAGCTTCTTCAGAACAGTACATGCAGACACAAGTTGGAGACCAACTTAAGCTACATAATAAAACCCTGTCTTAAAAACAAAACTCTTTTTGGTCTGAACCACCGAGGCCATTGCTGGCAGGAAAAGGAGGCTCCTTCTGAGTAGAACCTGTAGGAACAAGTGAAGGAACTTCACAGAGTTGAAAGTAAAGTGTGTGCAAAAAGGAAAAGGAAGAGAAAAAAGACTGCCCCAAACATGCTTTTCAAGGCGAGGAAGAAGCTTGTCTATGAAAACATTCGGCAGGATAACGAGGGACACAGTGGGTGTGCAGGGCTGGATCTGAGCAGCCAGGCTGGCGGGGGAAGCTGCCAAGGTCTACGTTCCCACAAAACCCAATGGCATTTGCCAAGAATCAGAGGCATCCCTGGGGTGAGCCCAAAACGCTGCGAGATGCTGCAGCTTCTCACCTGCACCGACCTCAGGGGTACCCTGTGAAGTGCAGTTAGATTTCAGTTTCCAAGCTGAGGACTGCGGAAGCTTCCCTGGCGGGCGGAGCATGAAGTAGGTATTGACGACACAGCGTGGCATGTGGAGCGTAGGAAGACATGAACTACCAGGCAGATAACTGGCCTGTGTGGAGTAATGGAAACCCCTTCAGGGAAGCACACAGCTTATTAGAAAGGAGAACTAAGTGACCCACCATAACTCTATTTATTTATTTGAGACACACAGAGAGAATACATCCATGCCATGCCATGCCATGCCATGGTGCATGGGGGGAGTCAGTGGGTAATTTTCCTCCATCCTGAGGGATCAAACTCAGGTGGGCAGGTTTGCAAGCCTGTGCTTCACTCACTGAGCTAGCTCGCCCACTCATAGTTTCATATTGGTCATCAATAAGCAGTGATTGCTGAAAAAATAAGAGGAGACAGAAGAGACGAGGAAAAGGAGGAAAAACTATTCATAGACTGTACCATCCACAACAGCCAAACAGGTGGACATAATTGGATAAAGAAAATGGAGTAACACTCAAAGGAATGAAACATCGATACAGCATGAAGAACCCTGGAGCCATCAAGAGAAAGGAAAGACACCAGACATGAAAGGCCACATTCTGCACACATGCAAGTGACAGTGTTTTGTCATTTGACTTGTAGTGTTAGCTTTTCAAGCATGTAGTCTAATCGCCTCACTTCCTGCCATCTGAAGCTAGCTGGCACCAGTCGAGAATGGAACAGGAAGAGCTCAGTGACTTAGAAACGACAAAGTCCTACAGCTAAGAGGCGGCGGGGACAGGGAGAAGCAAGGCTCAGGCCCACATCCCGCCCTAAGCCAAACAGCCTCTGACTATCAAGAGGGGCAAAGAACAGCAGAACAGCGTGGGTGGGAACTGTCCCCTCCGAGCAGGTCCACACATGCAAGCTCACGGGTGCCGGTTCATGCATAAATGTGAGAAGCACATGGGTCTTTGATCACAACACTATCTGCTCTTACTTTTCCTGCACTGAACTAGGAAGAGGAGGGACAAAGTCTTAGATGATAAAACACCCAACCAGATAAAGCCCAGGATAGCCATCGGCCTTTCTGGCTGGCAAACGAGAATTGTAAATCTCAAAAGCAGTTTACTTTCATCACCTTGAAATATTTCACTTTACTTATCTAGTGGAAGGAACTACAATTTCAATATACACCTCATCCATCTAGAATAAATAAGAAACTAAACAAAACAACTTAAATCTGCATGGTCTTTTATAATTTTTCAAACAAAGGCATAAGACCTCTGGACTGAGGTTAAAAAAATTAGATACTCAATGTTTGTAACACAAACACAATTACTATATAATGTGCCTGAGAACTATCAGAAAGAAGCAAGCAGTCGGACTGCAGCTCTGTTGGAAGAGAGCTTGCCCAGCACGCAGCTCCATCCCCACACTTCACAGGCCCGGCATAGCGGTGCCCCATGCCTACACGCCAATCCTTTACCACCGGGGCCATCTCCCCAACCTTGTTTTGACACAGAGTCCCATGTGTCTCAGGCAGGTCTCAAACTCACCATATTGCCCAAGAGGTGAGGAAGAAAAGAAGGGAGGGGAAGAGGAAGAAGGCAAAGAGAAGGAAGCCCAGGATATAGGTCAGTAGCAGAGTGCATGTGCAAGGTTTTGTCCCCAACACACAGGAACAATACACTTGCACATCTACACGCAAATAAATCACGTTTGATTATACGGAAGCAAATGCAATAAATTGTTCTAACAAAATGTGGAGAAAAAACTATAAAATTGGGATCAACCAGGACAACCTGGGAACTTTGGGAATCATTCTGGATTGCTTCTACCTCCTTTTTGCTTTGCTCTGGATTTCCCAGGTTCCGCCTTCCAGAGCTGGAAGTACAGGCTGCTGCCATTTCTGCCTGGCAAAAATTTTATGTGGGACCTGGGGTCTGAATTCAGATCCTTCTGCTTGTGAGGCATAGTCTTAGCCCCTGAGTTGTCTCTCCAGCCCAAAAAATAAAGAAGTTTTAAAAACTTTTGTCTAGGGTACCCCAGCTCCTCATGGCACTCCACACCTGGAGTCCATGAGTTCCAACCTCTCTCTTCTAATACACTCCACCTTAATCAAAACAAAAGCAAAGACCCTTTGTCTACATAACTCAAAATCCCACTTTTTTACACTCAAAAAAAAAAAAAAAATCCACCAAGCCAACAAGTATTTTCCCTTAAAGGTCTTTACACACGTGCCTGCATATGCAGAGCCCGGAGAGAGATGGAGCCCCCCGCCCCCCCGCTCTCCCCTCCATCTCATCCACTCAGGACGCAGTTGCTCTCCGTATCTCACTGCAGACTGGCTGCTGAGCGGGTGCTGGGGACCTGAACTCTGGCCCTCGGGTTCTTATCAGATCCATCTCTCAGCTCCACATCATCTAAAATAACAAGACAGTCACCAGTCTTTGCTGTCTTCATAAATTGAAGGCGTTTAAGTTACATACAGTTAATTTAGTTAAATACATACTGATTCAGTTAATATTTCATCTTGGTGGTAGCCAGGGTCCTGGGCTCAAACCTCAGTACATTAAAAAAAAAGAAGAGATGATGGAGGGAAGGAGGAGGAGGAATACAGATGAAGAGGAGAAACAAAGGCTAAACACTTTACACAGTTACACGATTGGAAAACTGGAATTCTGTAGAGTTTTCACATATTTGAGAAGTCTCTGTCTACATGGCATTTACATAACACACACGAAACTTTAGGTCCCCAAACAAAATGAAAATGAAAAAAAAATCCAAACACTTCACCTGGTGTGTCTCAGTTCTGCAGTGTCATGATGTCTTCAGACTCTTACTTTAAAATGACACAAGTGAAGTAGCTGGGCATGGTGGGGCATGAATATTATCCAGCTCTGGGGGTGGGCATGGTGGGGCATATATATCATCCAGCTCTGGGGGTGGGCATAGTAGGCATGTATATCATCCAGCTCTGGGGGGGTGGGCATAGTAGGGCATATATATCATCCCCGCTCTGGGGGGGGGCACAGGAGGATCAGTTCAAGGTTGACATCCCAAACATTTTTGAATGGTTTTATTTGATTTATTGTGTATGGATGTCCATGTATGTAGTGCCCTTGTATGTGTATGTGGGTGCTGGGCATCTGTTTTGGGTCCCCATATTTGAATGTCAAATACCTCACTGCCTGTGTCATCTCCCAGCCGTGCTCTACTGCATAGGCAACGGGAGGATAGTCTCAGCTGCCTGAACATGTGCACCTAAGATTGAAGTCTCAAAAAATTACACAAGTAATTTACCAAAATTATATCAATCCTTTGCAAAAATACTATTTCACACAAGTATACAATTCAAACTGTGACAATCCTACCCTATTCCATAAGAAGAAATGGAAGTAGTTGGATTGTTTTTAGGCTTACTTAGAAGTGCATTTTGAAAAGATGTTTCCATTTGTTTATTTTGAGAGAGAGCATAAGCATATGTGCATGGTGCTTATGTGGGGGTCACAGGGTAACTTCTAGAGGTTTGTTCTTGCCTTAGAACCATGTGGACTCTGGGGACTGAACTCTGGGCTCCACACACGAGCCTTTATCCACTAGCTCCTAAAATGTAATAAAATGTAATGCGAAAAAATAAGCAAATAAGAAAAAGACTGGGGAGATGGCTCAGAGGATAAGAAGGCTTGCGGTGAAGAGTGAGGACCTGAGTTTGTGTCCCCAGAATCCATCGTTTAAAAAGCAAAAATCTGAGTGTACCCACATGAGCCAGTCGCCCCAGCACTGTGAGAAAGCAGAGACGGGATCCTGGGACTTGCTGGGTTCAGTGAGATGCTGTCTCGAGGAGTAATGTGGGGGGCCTTGTGCTCTAGCCTTACATATGTGTGCACGGACACGGGCAAGACAGACAAACCAACATACGTACCACTAGGGAGCCGAGGCCCTGGTCAGCTGGAACTGTGCAGCAAGATGAACTCCTAGTGTCGTTCTCAGACCCAAACAAACTGTTCTGCTCACTGGCTCCATATATTTGCTTCTTCTAGTCATTTCATATACTCGTATAGCATGTAGGCTTGTTCGTGGCCTCTTATACTCAGCATGTTTAGAAGGTTAATTACGGTCTATGGCATATACCAGTGGCTCATTCCTCTAACTTAGTGAATAAGCTTCACTAAGTAAATATATCACAGCTCATATAAAGTCGAATGATAAAGCTCTTTCCGAGCATCTCGATATTCTAGGTTCAATCCCCAGCATTGTAACAGCAACAAAAAACTGGCTGGATTGTACTCTGGATACAATCCAAATCAAGTAGCTATTTTCTCCTACATCTTTTAAGAGTTCTATAGCTTTACTTCTTACATTTATATCTATGACCCATTTTTCAAATAGCTGACATACCACATAATGATCTTTTTAAGATGTATAATCCAGCCTGGGCACAATGGCACAGGCATATAGTCTCAGTGCTTTTAAGATGGAAGCAAGATCAGAAGTTTAAGGCTTCCCATGGCTGCAAAGCAAGTTCAAGGCCATCCTGGACTACATCAGAAGAACCTGTCTTACACACACACACACACACACACACTCACACACACAGTTATAGTTAAGCACAGGTGTCAACTTGACTGTTGAGGGTTTGAGCTCTGGGCACATTTGTAGAGAATTAATGGTTGAGAAGAACCTGTCTTACACACACACACACACACACACACACACACACACACACACACAATGTTATAGTTAAGCATAGGTGTCAACTTGACTGTTGAGGGTTTGAGCTCTGGGCACATTTGTAGAGAATTAATAGTTGAGTTAAGCCCAGAGCAAACCTGCAAGAGATTGTCTAGTTGATGGAGCAGACCCAGCCTGTGGTGGGTGGGACTAGGCTCTGAACAGGTGAATAAAATATAGAGAGGTGGTTGAGGAACGTGGCATCTTTCTGTTCACTTGGCCAGACATGCTGGTCTGGCAAGTAAGGATCATCCCTCTCTCAGTTGTTATGTAGAGATGGTGTGGCCAGTTCCCTTGACCATGGTGCTGGTGCGAGCTCTCCTGTCAAGCTTGGACTGAGAACTGTAACCAATAATCGTAACAGGAAATAAACCCCTTGTTCCCTTATGCCATTTGATGTCATTTATCAGCAACCATACAGACTAACCATGCAGGCAAACTGTAACACACACACACACCAAAAAGTAAGGCATACAGTCTAATGGTTTGGTGACTATGCAGTTATGCAACCATTCATTATGTATTTTTGGAATATTTCATTAGGGGTGAGGCAAGATAACTCAGCAGGTTAAGACATTTTCTCACAAACCTGGACCTGAGTTTAATCTGCAGAAGCCCACATGGTGGAAGGAAAGGTCTGACTTTTGAAAGTTGTCCTCTGACCTCCACAGTGGGCCTGACATGCATGAGTTTTCTCTCTCTCTTAAATAAATGTTTTATTTTTTAAATAACATTTCATCAGCAGAGGGTAAGAGAGCCCACTGGGTAAGGTGTCAGCTTGCAAACCTGGAGACCTGAGTTCAATCTCTAGCAGCCCACCTGGTGGAAGGAGAGAACTGACCCCCCCAGGTTGTTCTCTGACTCATGCCATGAGTGCATTCTCTCTCTCCCTTTCTCTCTCTCTTTCTCCTCTAAGAAATAACTCTTATAAAAGAACATTTTCACAGCCCAAAAGAAACCTATTTGCAGTCACCTCCTCAGCCTCCCCAGTTACTGATCTACTTTCTGTCTCTATGGATTTGCCTCTTGTGACATCATTCAACATCTGGCCTTTGGAATCTGGCATCGTTCACTGAGCACATATGCAGAGGCTGTCCATGCTGAAGTATCAATGCCTGATTCTGAGCATGCCTGCAAGAATTGTTCACAGTGAAACCTGTATTAATGCTTGATCCTGAGCATGTCTGCAAGGGACTGTCCACACTGAAGCGAGTATCAGCGTTTCACTTTATTGTCCATAACATTCTTAGAGTTTATTTTTTAAAAACTTTATTTAAGAGTGTGTGTGTGTGTGAGAGAAAGAGAGAGAAAGAGAGAGAAAGAGACAGAGAGAGAAAGAGTGTACTGTGTGTCCTGTGGAGGCCCAAGTTTGAATTCAGGAATCATCCTGGATTGCTTCTATCTCCTTTTCGCTTCACGCTGGGATTTCCCAGGCTCAGCCCACCAGAACCAGAAGTACAGGCCTGTGCTGGTTCCGCCTTGCATTTTTACATGAGACCTGAGATCGGAACTCAGGATCTCTGCTTGAGAGGCAGAGTCTTAGCCCCTGAGCCATCTCTCCAGCCCAGTCCACATTCTGTGACACGGCTCTACCCTGTCTTCTTTTCAGTTGTTCGTCAGTAGATGGACAGCTGGGCCATGTCTCCCTTTTCCCTAGTTTGAATAATGAGCTTTGCACATCCACTGCAGTTTGTGTGAATTTATTTTCTCTCTTCTTTGGTTCTCAGGCATATACCCAGGAGTGGAACTCCTGAGTCATATGAAAACTAACATTTGAGAAACTCATACTGTTTAATATGCTGCGTGATTTTCCAGTCCAGACAGCAGGCATGAGGGTTTCATTTTCTTCTCATCTTATCAACACCTGTCATTATCACTGCACTTTTCGGTTAGGAGCCAGTGTGGCGGATGTGAAGTGGTATCTCACCGTAACTCAGAGGAGGCGCCTGTGTCTGGTCCTCAAGCCCAGGCTGGTCTCAGCCCCATACTAACTGACATTCCAGGCATGAGCCACGGCTGGCTCCTGAAGTGACTTGATTCATATTCACCTGATGGTGAATGGTGTACGTCACACATGCGGCTACTGTCCATTCTGCATCTTTTGTGGAGAAATGTCTATCAAGTCCTTTGCCTGTCTCTTTTCTGTTAAACAGCCCAGATCTCACTACCCCAGGGTGGAGTCCAACTTGTGACCTTCCTGCCTTCACCTCTCAAGTGCTAAGACGGCAGGCATGTGCCGCCATGCTTCATCTTTGCCCATGTTTAATGGACTGTTTATTATTATTACCGAGTTGTGAAGTTCTTTGTATATGCTAAATACAAACTCCTTATCATACATATGATTTACAAACATTTTTCTCCCATGCTCTGGGTTGTCATCTCACTTTTATGACCTATTTTAAGTTTTTGGTGATATGAAGAGTCTGATTTTTTCCTCCAGTGTTGGGATTCGAATGCAGGAACTCTCAAATGTTAAGTAAACACTCTACACTGAACTCTGTTCCCAGCTAAGGGATCTGGGTTCCCTTTATTATTTGTTAATATCAACTGTTCCAACCCTTTGTTGAAAAGATGATCCCTTCTCCATTGAACCCTTTGCCCCTCACCCCAGTTGTTTTTCACAGTAATCCCAGTACTTTGAGTAAAAATAGAAGCTCAACGCCTAGGGGGCAGCGGTGGGGAAGGGAACATGCTTTCCTCCATGGTATACCCACTTGGGAGGAAGGTGTGAAAATAACATAAATTTCCTGTATTCATGTATGAAACTCTGCAAGACTGTTAAAGAACTTAACGAAGTTAAAAAAAAAAAAAAAAAGATCAAGGCCAGTCTCAGCTACACAGTGAGTCAAAGTCAGGAGACTCTGAAAAAAAAGTCAACTGACAAGTGTTATTTATTATAGGCTCAGAATTCTGCTCCATTTAACTACAATATGCCTTTTGTTACACTGATAAAGTATTTTTATAATTTTTTTTTTTTGGTGTTAGGAATCGAACTCAGGGCCGTGGACATGCTAGGCAAGCCCTCTACTACTGAACCACATCCTCGGCCCTCATGTTTGATTTCCCTGGCTTTCTAGTAAGTTCTAGAATACGGGAATGAGCTAGGCATGGAGGCTCATACCTGTAATCCCCAGCCACTGGAGGTGAGGTTCAAAGTCATCCTTAGCACACAATGTATTAGAAACTAGCTTGGGCTACAGATGACTCTAAAAAAATAAATGAACAAGGGCTGGAGAGATGGCTCAGGGGTTAAGCCTCCGCCTTGCAGGCGGAAGGTCCTGAGTTCGGATCCCAGATCCCACGTATAGACGCCAGGCAGAAGCGGGGGCGGCCTGCGCTTCTGGTCCTGGTAGGGCGGAGCCTGTGAATCCCGGGGCAGAAGGAGGTGGAGGTGTCCATGGTGGTTTGCGAATTCGTCCGTGGTTCTACACATACACAGACACACACACACACACACACACAGACGCGCGCGCACATACACACGCACATGCACACAGTTGAATAAATAATAATAATAATAAAAAATTTAAAAAAAAAAAATAAATAAATGAACAAAAATGAAGAGGGGTCAGTACTAAAGACAATCCAGCTGGAAAGGCTCTTGCCTCCCATGCATGAAGCCCCAGATTCAATCCCATGCCTGGTATCCAGCACTGGGGATGGGAGGAGGCAGGACAGAAAGGAATCCAATGGCCTCCTCAGCCAGAGTCTATCTCAGAAGCAGGAGGTTGAATGGCAAAAACAGGCGTCTAACAGTCAAATACAAAGTAGTACTGTGCGAAGTAGTACTGTGTCATTAAGTAGGATGCTGGCTTCCCGCGGATGTCCTCTGTCTGGCCAGCTCCTTTCTACTTTTAATTTGGTGTGAAGGTCAGAGGACAAGTCACTTCTCTTCTCCCGATACATGGCCTTCGGGGATCGAACTTGGATCGCTAAATATGCAACCAGGTGCCTTGTCTGCTCATCTAACTTGTCAATCATAAATATAATTTAACAAAGAGCCTCAGTTTCAACTTGCTGGTCACAGCAGCTCTTTGCTGGGACTCCACTTCTCGTGCTTCGAAGGCCTGGTCTTGTGCTCACCTCAAGCTCTTGATCCTTCTGCTTCTCTCAGTTTCCCAGTGTTGGTATCACGAGTCTGCATGCCACAGCCGGCTCACGTCGCCATTTTTAACAATGACTGTTGTAAGGGACCCTACCATGTCAAAAGACTGTGATTTAGTAAGTAGTCAGGTTTACTTAAAAAGCGGAAGAGTCAGGTATGGTGGGCAGCCTATACTGCACACTGAGTTCCAGAACATTCTGGGTTTTGTGGAGAAACCCTATCTCAAAAATAAAATAAAGATTAAAAAAAAATCTTAAGCCCAGCATGATGTCATTCACCTGTAATCTCTGCTACTCTGGAAACCAAGGCAGGAGGATTGAGAGTTAGAGGTCTACAGGATAAAACCACATCTCAAAAAATACAAAGGGGGCTGAGTAGTTGGCTCAGTGGATAAAAGCTCTTTTTTTTTTAATTTTTTTTTATTATTTATTCATTTGTGTGTGTGCACATGTGTGTGTCTATACGTGGGGTCTAGGATCCGAACTCAAGACCTTCTGCCTGCAAGGCGGAGGCTTAACCCCTGAGCCACCTCTCCAGCCCCAAAAGCTCTTACTGTACATGCTTGATGATTTGAGTTCAAATCCCCAGAACCCACACAAAAGCTGGATGAAGTGGTGGAACTGTCTACAACCCTTGTGCACCTCCAGAGAATGGGGTGTGGGGACAGAAGCGTCCAAAGCTCCCAGGCCAGCAATCCTGGCTTGCGCAACAAACAAAGTTGAGAGGCGAGGAGAGGACCGACTCCTGGATTGTCCTCATTTGTGCGTGCACGACACACACACACACACACACACACACACACACACACACTAATTAAAATAGGATGCCACAATGAAGCCTATGACTTTGTAAGTTAACTTAAAAATTGATAAAAATTGAAAATAAAGGATGGTGGCATATGCTTATAATTCTGGAAGATGAGGCAAGAGAATTGCCTCAAGTTCCAGGCTAGCCTGGGCTACACATAATGAAACCCTCTCTCATGAAATGAATACATATTTTTTAGTTCGCTTAGTTTTGAACCTGTGTCTGTGTCAGAAGGCACCATGCATGCCTGTAGAGGGCCAAGGGTGACTTCAGGAACCATCTGGCTTGTGTTACCTCCTCTTTGCTTTCTTATGGAGTTTCCCAGGCTCCACTTTGCAGGCCAGGAAGTACAAGCCACAGCCATTTCTGCTTAGTGTTTTTACATGGGATTTGAGAGGGGTCCAGGATCTGAACCCAGGACCTTCTGCTTATAAGGCAGAGGCTTAACCCATGAGCCATCTCTCCAGTCCTTTGCTTTTATTCTGAGACGGGCCCTCACTCTTAACTCAGACTGTCCTGGGATTCACGCCACAACCCAGGATAACTTCAAACTCACAGCAATCTACCTGTTTCACCCTTCCGAGACTGGGATTACACGTGTGCCCCACTGTGCCTGTTTTACAGATAAATATCTAAAAAATAAGAAAAAAAATCAAAGATATAAGTGGTAGAACCCTTGCCTAGCACGCAGGAGGCCCTACATTCAATTTCCAGTATTGGGGTAAAGAGGGCTGTCTTGACTGGGACATGAGTGATTCCTGTTGTCTCATTTATTGATGACAAATACCTTGGTTTACTCTGCAAAGATTCTTCTCATAACGGTTGATTAGAGATGATCTGGAGTAACTAGGATAGCGCTAGCTCAGAGGTGCAGCACGTCTTTAGCGTGCACAAAGGCCTGCGTTAGGTGCCCCACGCCTAAAATCCAACTGATTCAACTTTTATTTTTTAGTTGCTTTATTTTTTAACCCGTATGTTCATGTATGTGCTGTACTCATGTTTTGTGTTTGTGTCTAAAAGTACTGAGTGCAGGCATGCACATGCCGCAGCATACTTGTGGAGGTCAGACCACGCCTGGCTTTTGCAAGGATTCTAGGAACTCAAGCTCAAGGGCTCACGCCGTGTGGCAAGCACTCTACCGCACTGAACGATCTCCCCAGCTGCTGGTTGATTTCTTTAAACGCCTGGGGATGCTTATGTGGGAAAGCTGCAACAGAAGAATGCAGAGTTCAAGACCAATCCATATATAGAAAGAGCCGATCTTTCCTAATTAATTAATAATCTGGGTCGGTGAAATAGCTCAGTTGGCAAGATGCCTACTCGAAAATCTGGCGACCTCAGTTCAGTCCCTAGAAGCCCACACATACATTTGTTTGTTCTCTCTCTCTCTCTCTCTCTGATAAGTGTTTTTTGAAAAAAGAAAAAATAAGTCTGGAGAGATGGCTCAGGGATTAAAAGCCTTTGCCTCACAAGCAGAAGGACTTGAGTTCAGATCCCCATTTCTCACATAAATACGCTGGGCAGATACGCCTCGATACAGTGGCAACCTGCAATTCTGGCCCTGAAAGACAGAGCCTGGGAAACCCAAGAACAAAGCAATAAGGAAGTAGCATAATCCAAGATGATTCCCAATGTCACCTTTGGGTCTCCACAGGCGCACACACTCAAGTGTCCTTCTGTACATGTGTATGTACACATGCACAATAACAGTACTAATAATGAATAGATAGATAGATAGATAGATAGATAGATAGATAGATAGATAGATAGATAGCTTAAAATAAATAAATAAAAATCAGGGCTGGAGAGATGGCTCAGGGGTTAAGACTCTGCTTTGCAAGCAGAAGATCCTGAGTTCGGATCCCAGGTCCCACATAAAAATGTCAGGCGGCCTACACTTCTGGTTCTGGTGGGTGGAGCCTGAGAAATCCCAGGGTGAAGCAATGAAGCAAGGAGGTAGAAGTGATCCAGGATGATTCCCCAAGTCCAGAACCAAGGAGTTCTCCTCAGGGACACACACACATACACACACACACACACACACACAGTAAATAAAGAAAATAAAAATCAGAAGCCAATGTCTATTGAATATACTCAGTTGGTAGAGTACTTGCTCAGTATGAAGAAAGTTGTGGGGTCAATCTTGGACTCAGTCCCCAGCACTGTATAAAACTGGGTGTGGAGTCACATGTCTACTAATTCCATCAGCTGGAAGACAGAGGCAGGAGGATCAGCATGTCATCTTTGGTCTCCATGAGACTTTGTCATATAAATAAATAAATAAAGAACATGGAAGCCAAGTATGATGATGTACACCTTATAGAAGACGAAGGCTGGCGAATCGAGAGCTCAAGGCTAACTTCAGCTACATACACAGTTCGAGGCTAGTCTGTGCTACATGATACCGTTTCAAAAAAGGTAATTATTACTTAAGAAATAGATAAAATGAGTTATAGTTTGGTAAAACTTTTAAAGATGGGTATATCGGGGAGCGTTATTTTGGACTACGAGTACTGAATGTGTTGTAAGAATCCAGTGAGACGGTTCATCGGGTAAAGGAACTTGCATTCTGACAACCTGAGTCCCCAGAGCCTGCATGGAGGAGAGAACTGACTCCTGCAAGTTGTCCTTTGGCATCCACATGGATTCCCGCACCCATCTTCCCCAAGATTTTAGAGCCAGGTGTGGTGGCTCGATCATTTAATCCAAGTATTTGAGAAGCTGAGGTTAAATATTAAGTTTAAAGTCAGCATGTGCAAAAGAGACCTGCCCAATTTTAAAAAAATCAACAAATGAGGATGATTTTTTTTCTTTTGTTTTAGATGGTATCTTCCAGTAGCTCAGGCTGATCTGGAACTCATTATGTACCGGGGCTGAGGACCTCAAGCTTGGGACCCTCAGAGTGCTAGGAGTATAGCTGCAGTACAACACAAGCATGCCTTCTCTGCGCACAGTGCCTGCGTTTTGTCTCAGCCGAAGTATCGACGGAGGCATAACTGGCAAGAGCATCATCAAAACCCCAACGATCAGCAGTTTTACCTTAGACCTCTCTAAAGCGGCTCCTGCTCCTCCCTGCAAGGGCTCATTCTCTGGCACAAAGGCAGTGAGAACCGGCTCTGGCAGACACTCTGCGGGGAGGCAGGTTCATTGTCTGGTCCCAGCTTCCACCTGGCACAAACGGGATGTACCGCTGAGGAACCAGCTCGACTCATTAGCATGTCTTTATTCTACCAAAGGGAGACCGGGAGCCGCTCCAAGTCTGACACCTCGCTCTGCGGATCACCAAAATCCCCATCAGGCTCTTAAGCCAGAGTCAGAAGCTGGGTAGACGTGGGTGCCCCGGAGTCCTGAGAACAGCAAATAGAAAAATAAAGAGCAGATAGCTGGGTCATGCACCAGAAGCTCGGGCGGCTGACCTCCTCCATCGGACTACCTTGAGCTCCATCTTCGGCTGTCAAAACCCTTCTGCATCACCAACGCTGATGCCGCCGTGGGAGGCTGGGGGATTTGCCTTTTTGAGTGACCCTATGCTTCTAAAAGCAAACACAATACTTCCATACCGTTCAAATACTTCGTCCCCAGCTATCCCTGTGCCAGAGCCCAGGCTCGCCGCAACTCTGGCAAAGGGACAATCCAAGAGCCTCCGACAGCCAAGATTTCCAAACGCTGCGGCTCCAACACAACACTTGGTTTTCCTGTTGACGGCCTCTGTTAAAGCCGATGCAAGTGCGCTCTGCACCCCCCTTCCCCGGCAGCCAGAGACACTTCCCGCGGGTGGGGCGGGGATCAGGCAGCCCGGGGACACCTGGCACTCGGGTGCCTGCGTCGGGGGCCGAGATCGCGTCCGGGAACCCGCAGACCCGGGATGCGGCGGGCCCGTGCCCAGCGCCGACCGCCCCGCCTGCCGCATCCCGGCGGGCGCACGTCCCTGTCGCGGGGCGGATTGCCGCGGGGGCCGCGCGCGTCCTCCGCGGACGGTGACCCCGCGGGCCCCCGACGCTCCGCGGCGCACCCCGAGTGCCGAGTGCGCCCCGGAGGGGGCGACCCCGGCTTCCCGACGGCCTCCTGCGCGCCGCCGCCGCGCGGCCCGTCCGCTCCCCTCCTCCCGGCCCGCGGCGCGCGCGCGGCCCTCACCGGACTTGGGCGGGTAGCGGTACACGGAATGGGACGGGACGTCCACCTCCTCCACGCCCGCGTGCTGCCGGCTGGTCAGCGCCCCCATGGCCGCGCGCCGGAGCCGCTGCGCCCGCCGCCCTCGCGCTCACCGCGGCCGCCTGCCCCGCGCCGGGTGCGGGGGTCGGCTGCCCGCCGCGGCCGGCCGGGCTGAGGCGCTGCGGCAGTGGCGGCGGGGAGCCCCGTGCGCGGCGCGCACCATCCTCTGCCCGGCACCGCGGCGGCGCCTCTCGCCCGACGGGGGCCGCGCGAGGCTGGGCCGGGGGGCGCCGCCGCCTCAGGCCGCGTGATGTCAGCGGCCGCTCGCGCTCCGGAGGACGGCGGGGGGGCGGGGGGAGGGGGCGGCGCCGCGGCCGCCTCAGCCAATGGCGCGGCGGGGCGGGAGCGCTCGCCGCCCGGCCGGCCAATGGGAAGCGAGCTGCGGTGGGAGCCGGCGGCGCGTGCCTCGCGCGGGGGGCTGCGCCCCGAGCCGCTTGCGGGGCCGCGGCCCCCGGGGCTGACCGAAGTGCCCCGCGGAGTGTGGCCCGCGCGGAGCCGCCCCGCGGGGCCGTGAAGGCGGACGCGCGAGCGTCGGGTGCGCGAAGCGAGGTCCCCCCGTGCCCGTGTGTCCCGCGGGCTCCGATTACCGCAGCGGGATCGCGAGGCCTGCAGGAGCGCGCGCGCCTTTGTCCCGTGTCCCGCAGCGAGCGCCGCGCCTCGCGACCACCCGGCATCGCCTGGGCCTCTGTGGTCTGGGTCTCCCACCCTCCACTCAGGAGCTTCGGTGGGCTCCGCGGGCATCCACTCTCGTGCTCCCTGCCTTCCCCGTCTTTCAAGGGTGGACAAGATTAGCAGGTGCTGGGGTCCCGGGCTTAGACCCCTCTCCTAAGTCTTTTTCAAGACTTCGAACTCTGTACACAACCGTTTGTGCGCCCCCCCCCCCAGCATTGGACAGCTCCGGTAGCCTGTAGGGTTTAGGTTTAAAGAGCATCAACTCAAACACATTTGCTTTCCGCCTGTTACCTTGGAAACCGTACACTGGCGGCTTTGGAAAGCTGGGTGTGTAATGTAAAGAATCTTCCAACCGGAATGGGAATCAGAAAGGGCAGGTGAAGGGGGAGGGCTGGATAAAAACACCAAACAGTGGGCAGCTAGGGCGGGCAGAAGACGTCACTGCTGGGTTTAATTACAGACATTCGTGTTTTCAACCTTTTATTTGTGGTTTTGCTGAGGTGTTGTTTTTTGTTTTTGTTTTTGTTTTTCCTTCTGAGAGGGCAGACTGATCAGCAAAAATGCCAACTGCTATAGCTTCAACGTTGGACAACAGCAAAATGTGTAGCTTGGGTATGTGCTTCCCTTGTACAGCTTTTCTCTAGATCTGCCTCCAGATTGTACTGTGCATGGTGCATTTCATCTATTTAAGAGAGAACACTTACACATGCATGGATGGGGTGGCACGTGGTGGAAGTCAGAAGACGACTTTTGACAGTTCTGTTGAACTCAGGTCGCAGGCTTAATGGTTTATGAGCAGGCGCGTTGAGGAAACAATATCATTCCCACCTTGTTTGGGTGCTTTGTTTTGGAGACAGGGTCTCACGTAACTCAAGCTACCCTGAATCTTTTTGTAGCTGTGACTCGCCCTGAACTCTGGATTCCTTCACCTCCTGAGTGTATTTTCCATTTTTTGTTCTCTCGCTTTTCAGCAGTAGCTGACTTGGCTGTCTTGATTTTCTCCAAGGTCCCTGGAAGGCAGCAACATGTTCCCATAGAGGGAAGCCTGGGCTACAGAGCAAGTCTTTGCCCCAGGCTGCCTCTTCCAGGCCTTAGGACTGCCCTGGCAGAGTTCAGAGGTCTCCTTGTAACCCCTGGCCCTAACCACTGGAATATTTTCTAGACATACCTTACAAAGGGAACTGGAGTCCCTCGTGTACATGTAATTACTTGGCTACAGTAAAATGGTTGGAGCTGGGTGTGGTATAATCCCAGCACTTGGGGGTGAATAAAGAGGATAAGGAGCTCAAGATTACATAGTGATGGCCAGAGAGATGGTTCAGCCGGTAAAGATACTTGTCCCCAAACCTTGACTTTGAGCCCCAGAACCGACCCGGAAGTAGAGAAGCAACTGCTGCAGGTTGTCCTTATATACACACACGCACATGCACACACACGCATGAGTGGGTGCACACATATGCACACACTTGCATACGATAAGTAAATGTATTTTTCTTTCCTCCCTCCCCCATCTTCCAGGGTTAGAGTTCCAAGTAGGCTGCTACACCCATCCAGCATATATTTGCATGGGGTCTGGAGATTTGAACTCATGACCTTTTGCTTTCAAGGCAAAGCCTTTAACCACTGAGCCATCTCAGCCAAGTCTAACATTTGAAAAGTTTTTTTAAAAAAAGTACACAGTGAGTTCAAGGCCAGCAAGGCCAATCTGAGCTAATGTGGCCCTATGTCAAACGAAACAAAATGCATGCCCCACCCACATATGTGTACACACACAAGCATCAATTATCATTTTTCTTTAGATGGAGTCTCACTGTGCTACCCACAACAGTCTCAAATTCTTGAGCTCATATTATCCCCCTGCCTCAGCCTCTTGAGTAGCTGGGCCATTGTGTGTGCCTCAAAATAGAAGGCTTCATGTCACAGAGTCAAGTGTCGCCTTATAAGCCTGGACCCTATTCAGAAGTTCTACCTGCCCTCAGCAGTAGCCGGCTACTATCAGCGCTTTGTAAATGGGTCATCTCTCTCTTTAATGGGGTTATCTGTGTCTGAGAGTTTCCTCCTAGCCCAGCCAGGCAAGCACTAAGTTATGTGGCTCACAAGATAGTTTGTTCTATTTCCACCTCAGCCTACACTGGACCTGGGAAATGCATTCTTTCTGTCTTCCATAATGTTCCCCAAACCTAGAGTTGTTTCCTCTCCCAAGGTAGAAGTCATAGCCCAGGACTTGGGTAGCAGGAACACTAGGGAACATCTGTCAGACACCTTTCTGTGCCAGGCCTGCCCTTTGTTTGTGTTTATTTAGAAGGAAAGAAGATTCATTTAGTTCAGTGTGGGAGCCTGGCAGTCCACACAGGATGATGCGGGCTCTTGTGAGGTCCCCTTGACTGCCACTCATCATGATGGGAACACGTATGCTCCTTTCCACATGCTGTTTTAGCCATTCCACACCTATGGAAACCTTCAACCTGCACAATAGCTGTAGGAAGTACGTGTTACTGACATGCCCGGTGAAGAAACAGAAGCTCAGAAAGGGCACCAGATTTCGGGCTGAATGAAGCAAGACCCCAAACATTGCATTCCCTTAGTCTTCATCTCAGTCTGCTTGTCTGAAAACAGCTGGCCCTTCAGTTGCTAGTCTCAAAATGCAGTGAGTCCAGTTTCTGTTTTAAACTGGGTATGCTGGTGCCCTGGGGAGGTGGAGGCAGGAGGATTGCAATTTGAGAGCCAAACAGGACCCAAATAATGAAACAAACAAAACAAAAAGCCCTTCCCCCCTTTTTTCCTTTTTGAGACATGATTTCTTGTACCCCAGGCTGACCTTGAATTCATTTTATAGCCCAAGATGACCTTGATCTTCCTATCCTACTCCAGATTTTGGGATTATAAGAATGCACAGCCAATTCCAGATTATTTTATATAAAGTTTTTTTAAACTTTATTTTGCTTGTGTGTGTGTATCAGAGGGCACTGGGTGTCTCTGTGGAGCCCCAAGGGGTGACTTCTGGAATCAACTTGGATTGCAGCTACCTCCTTCTTGCTTCATTCTGGGATTTCCCAGGTTCCCACCAAGCCCAGAATTGCAGGCTGCCACCATTTCCTGCCTGGCCTTTTTTTTTTTTTTTTTTAATGTGGAATCTAGGATCTGAACTCAGAACCTTCTGCTTGTGAGGCAGAGTCTTAACTCCTGAGCCATCTCTCCACCCCCCAATTCCAGTTTAAGTGCAAGAGATTAAACTCAGAGCCTCACACATGCAAGGTAAGCACTCTACCAACTGAACCACATCATTTTGAGACGCATTTTGAAAAGAAGTGATGGAGCCAGGGAAACAGCTCTCAAACCTGGTGACCCTAGTTCAGTCCCCGGAAACCCACATGGTAAAAAAATAGACTTCTGAAAGTTGTCTTCTGACCTCTATCCTGGCACAAATGTGCTCTCTCTCTCTCTCTCTCTCTCTCTCTCTCTCTCTCTCTCTCTCTCTCTTTCTTCTTTCAAATAAATAAACATATAAAAAGAAGAAGAATTGATGAGCAGAAGCAGAAAAGAAAGAGGTAGGATTACCTTAGAGAATTTTCTGGACCAAAGAGATTTCTGTTAAAAAGCGATTAATCAAGTTAGAATTTCAGTCTACATACAATATAACCATGGTGATAGATGATAGAGTTTTGGAAAGAGTCTTATCCAGGTCCTGGGGCAAAGGTGAGATAACCAGGTAATGGATCCTGCATTCCTGTCCGTCCTGATCCTCCTGGAGATCTGGGCCTAAGGGTGAAGATGGCCCAAGGAAAGGAAAAATATCCAAAACTGATTCTATCAAGAGAGCCCACAAACTGCTTTTAAACTTGAAAACCTGGCCTGGGGAGCGTTGCACACAGTTCCTAGGGGAATTCAGTGTGGATTCCACACGCTCGCCTCTGTGCAGAGCTCTCCATTCCACACACACCCCCAGAGAGAATCGGTGCAGAGACCCCGGCATTCCAGGGTGTCAGGGAATCCTCTGTGGAAGGCAGAAGTACAAAGCGAAGCACTATCTCAGGCCAAGCCCTGAGTGGAGAACAGAAAGGAGAAGATGCGGACAGAACAGAAGTCAATTCTAGGTCAGCTCGTTCCTTCCAGCTTTCTGGTTTGGTTTCTTTCAGCTGTCCCGATTTCAGCCATCCTTGTGACACATGCGTTTCCACATATCCCCACAGCAGGAAGGGCCGAGAGCCCTGGGGAAAGGCTGGCAGATGCTGCCCTGGAGCACAGCATTCCAGAGTTGCAGGGCCAGGAGACAAGTCGGTGCTGCCCAGCGGGAGCTCACTCACATAGGCTGCAGGGCCGAGCGTCAGGAGGATTAGCGCCTGGTTCCTCCCTCTGAGTAATCCCAGATCTCTCCAAAGCCAGGGTGCACTTATCAACGTAAGGATTGTGATCCCGCTCTCAGTCCTCCGCCTCGACGGATTAAAGCCATCACCTGGCTGGCGATGTAGCTCAGCGGGTAAAGTGCTTGCCTCACACCTAGAGAACCTGAGTTTGATCCTCAGAACTCAAAGGAAAATGCCAGATGTGTGACCAGCGATCTCACACTTTGCTCCTCATATCTGATAACCTGAATTTGATTCCTGAACCCACAGGTGGAAGGTCAGAGTGGAGTCTTGAAAATTGTTCTCTGAGGCTGGTGAGATGGCTCAGTGGTTAAAGCCCTCCTTTGAAAGCAAAAGACCTGAGTTGGGATCCCCAGAACCCGCATAAAAAGTGCCGGGTCACATTCCTCCCTCCCCCCCTAATTCCAGCCCTGGAAGGCAGAGCCTGGGAATCCCCAGAGCAAGCTGGCTGGGCAGACCAGTCTTAATGGTGGGCTCTGGGTTTAATAAGAGACCCAGGACCACAACAGTAAGGTAGAAAAGCAATGGCGGATGACCCCTGATATCACCCTTGGGTCTCCACAGGTACATATACTCAAGTCATTGATGTATGTGGGTGCACACACACACACATGCACACACACACATATAACCCTCCATACACACATACATGAAAAAAAATTGTTCTCTGATCTTCACATGCACGTACATACACATATGTACCTGCACGTACACACATTAAAACGTGTGGCGAGATGGAGAAGAGGAGAGATGGCTCACGGGTTAAACCTTTACCTGGAATGCTAAGGAACTTGAGTTCAGATCCCAAAGCCTATGTTAAAGGAAGGAGGGAAGGAAGGAAGGAAAGGAAGGAAGGAAGGAAGGAAGGAAGGAAGGAAGGAAGGAAGGAAGGAAGGAAGGAAGGAAGAGAAAAAGGAAAACAGAAACGGTTCCTCCCTGGAAGGAGGAACTTGGGAAACCCCAGAGCAAAGCAATGAGGAAGTAGAGCAATCCAGGATGAGTCCCATATCATCCTTTGACCTCCACAGGTACACACAGTGCCCTTTTTCTGCACATACCCACATACATACTCACACCTACACATGCAAGAATAAAATAAAATAAATAGTCAAAGTCATCAACAGAGATTGTCACAGCCCACTCAACATCTGGCTTAGCCTTAGTCTAGACTAAGACCTGCACTAGGGTCTTGTTGCAGGCAGCCTGCATGGTTGCTGATACATGACCAACAAATGGTGTAAGGGCACAAGGGGTTTATTTTCTCTTATGATTACTGGTTACAGTTCTCAGTCCAGCTTGATGGAGAGCACACACCAACTCCAGGGCCCAGGGAACTGGCCACACCATCACCATATAACAGCTGAGAGAGGGACGATCCTTACTTGCCAGACCAGCATGTCTGGCCAAGTGAACAGAAAGATGCCGACTCCCTCAACCAGCTCTCTGTATTTTACTCATCTGTTCAGGGCCTAGTCCCACCCACCATAGGCTGGGCCTTCCCCATCAGCTAGAACAACTGGGCTTAACCCAATTACTAATTCTCCACAAGTGTGCCCAGAACTCAAACCCTCAACAGTCAAGTTGACACCTGTGCCTGACTACGATGGGTCTGATCCTAAGTGCTTTGCGGCCTTGTCCAGGGTTCTTTTGGTAATTAAAAGCTATCTTGTTACAGGAAACAACCTTGTCCAGCAGGCAGTCTTTGGTCCTTTTTCTTCCTTTTCGCGACAGTGTCCGGGTGGCTTCACATTGAAATCCTGCTGCCTGTCAGGTACCAGGGCCACGGGCCTGCACTACCACACCTGACTCCTATTTTTCCTCTTGCCAGATGTGAATTCATCCCTGGTGAAGACCCTCCAACACAAGGAACCTGTTCCAACGGCCGCAGACCTCAGCTGGATTTGTAGCTTCTGAAACTTGCTTTCTCAGTTAAGAGCAAATCGAAAGATGATGCTTGTACTACATGGGGTGGCAGGGACCAGGGGGAGTCAAGCACCCACCCACAGCGTACGCCTGACTCGCAGTGTCCATGAAGCTTCCTTAAGGTACTGGCCTGCTGCCCAGGATGTGACGCTGGAAAAGTGAGGGTCCCAAGACATGATTAGTTACTGCTTGCAGATTACTTTATAAAGAAATTAGGGACAAATATGATTCAAGTCATCTTACACATCTGTGAAAATGTCAAGATAAAGCCGGGCATGAAGCCACATGCTTGTGATCACCGCACTTAGTGTGGCTGCAGGAAGACGAGTGACATGTTCAAAGAAAAAAAAGAAAGAGGAAAATGCTATACTAAAATCCTTTGTGGGGGGGTCAGTAGGTATGCACATGTGAGCGAATGCAGATGTGGAAGAGGGCACTGTATATGTCTGTGCAGGTGCAAGGCTAGCTGACTTCTGGAATCATCCTGGACCGCTCTGCCTCCTTATTGCTTTGCTCTAGGGTTCCTCAGACTCTTCCCTCCAGGACCAAAAGTACAGGTCACTGCCATTCCCACCCCACATTTTTACAGGGGATCGGGGATCTGCACGCATGTCTTTTTTGCTTGTGAGGCAAAGTTTAACCTCTGAATCATTTCTCCAGCCCTAAAATACAATTTTTTTGCATGTGGTCTCTCTGTGTGTCTCTGTGTATGTAAGAGGGCGCAGTGTGCGCCTGTGGAGGCCCAAGGGTGCTTTGGGGAATCACCCTCGATTGCTTTTGCTTCCTGTTTGCTTTGCTCTGGACTTTTCAGACTTCATCTTCCAGGACCAAAAGTACGGACCGCTGCCGTTTCTGCCTGGAGCTTTTACATGGGATCCAGGCTCTGAACTCAGATCCTCCCGCTCTCGAGGCAAAGGCTTAACCCTTGAGCCATCTCTCTGGCCCCCTAAAATCCAGTTTTAATAAGTCATGTGTACAAGAAGAAAGAGAAAGAGGAAGAAGAGAAATTACCATCACCGCCGGTACAGGAGCACCTATGCATAATCCCAGTGGTCCAGGAAGTTGAGGCAGGAGGATGACGAGTGCGAAGGCAGCTTGGACTAACTATATAGCAGCTTCCTTGGAGTTGTGTGGCAGGTCTGGGCTACATAGTGAGTTCTAGGCCAACATGTCTCCAAAAGAAGGAGGAGGAAAGATAGATGATAGGTAGATAGATAGATGATAGATAGATAGATGAATGATAGATAGATGATAGATAGATAGATGAATGATAGATAGATGATAGATAGATAGACAATAGGTTGATTGATAGATGATAGATAAATTGATAAATAGATTGATAGATGATAGATTGATAGATAATAGATGATTGATAGACAGACAGAAAGAGAAGAAAGAAAAATGGGGGCTGGAGAGGTGGCTCAGGGGTTAAGCCTCTGCCTTGCAGGCAGAAGGTCCTGAGTTCGGATCCTAGACCCCATGTATAGACGCCGGGCAGAAGCGGGGGCGGCCTGCGTTTCTGGTCCTGGTAGGGCGGAGCCTGTGAATCCCGGGGCAGAGTAAACAAGGAGGAGGTAGAGATGTCCATGGTGGTTCCGGAATTCGTCCGTGGTTATACACACACACACACACATACATACACACACGCACACACATGCATACACACACACTTAAATAAATAATAAATAAAAAAATTAAAAAAATATTATAAAAAAAAGAAAGAAAAATGGAGAAAAAGAAAGAAAGGAAGGAAGGAAAGAAAAGGAAAAAAGGAACTCAAGAGGGAGAGAGATGTAGAAGTCAGGGTTTGCTCCTGTTTTGCTGTCCTGGAGTCACAGATGGTTTCCATCAACCCCCATGCAACCCCCCTTGCAAACATCTTTCTGCACTACGTGTCCACTTCCTTCTTGGTTTTCCTCACTGACGGTCCTGCCTTTCTTCTTTTGGTTTCCAGCTCACCCCACCTGGAGCTGCACATTCCGTGTGGTAAAGTCAATGAGAAAAGAATGTGCCGCTAACATCTCAGCCCAGCCTGGGCTCAGCTGCCCCCGCATCCTTCTGGGGGAAATAGAGGAGGCAGGCGCAGAGCCCAGCATCTGTCTCTTGCTCGCCGGAGAAGCCAGAATGCGGAGGAGGCAGCGTGGTGACAGCCCAGACCTTTCTTTAACAAAATAAGGGCTCCACTGCGGTTATTCACAAGATCAAAGGAAGAAAGTGAGAACAACTTCTCTGCCTTCCCTTTTCCCCCTTCTTTCCTCCTTCCTTCCCTCCTCAGAGCTACCCTCTCTGGGTTCTAGGGTTTTCTTAAAAATGCCTGTCGGGGGGTTGGGGATTTAGCTCAGTGGTAGAGCGCTTGCCTAGCAAGCGCGAGGCCCTGGGTTCGGTCCCCAGCACCGGAAAAAAAAAAAAAAAAAAAATGCCTGTCGGGTTGGGTCATCTAATCTGGAAGGATCTTTGAAGGCGCAGCAGCCCTGCCAAATGAGCCCAGCTGCAGCCTGGTGGCCCCAGAGCATCTCGGAAGCCACAAGTCCTGGCAGTGGGAAGCTGGAGCTGCGAGCGTGGTGTCCCTTTCCTTCCTTCTTTCTTTGGGTTTCAAGCGGAGCTGTCTCCTAGCGCTGACAGGAGAACGACCAGGCAACTTAAGAAAGAAGCTCAGAAACACACCACACACACACACACACACACACACACACATGTTTATTAGTGTTCCACTGGCTCAGTGGCTATGCAGACAAGCAACACACGTGCCTCACGTGAAAACCGCCACAGCTGTGCCTCACTTTACCAAGAGCACACTATGCTGCTGGGGGTGGGGACCCCCATCCCAGCATCTGGACATGTTAGAGCATGATAATAAACAGCGTGGGTGTGAGTAAGATTATTCCACAGTTGTTCTTGTTTTCCTTTCTCCTGTTGACCATAAAGACTAGAATTGATAAGCCGATATCCAAAACCTAAGCAGACTGAGTCAGGATTCAAGTTCAGGGCCAAGCTAGTGTGACTCAGAAGAAGAAAAGCTCTTCAGAGGTGGAGGCAAGAGGATCAGGAGTTGAAGGTCACCCTGGGCTACATAGTTCCAAGGCTAGCCTAGGCTGCATGGTGAAACTCCTCTCGGAAGAAATAGATGAGTCGTGTAGAGCTTGCTATGCAAGTCTGGGGTCTTGAGTTCAAGCCCCCAAAACACATCTTAACAAACAAACAAACAAACAAACAAAAAACACTAAAAAATGGTGCCAGTGAGTTGGCTCAGGAGGCAAAAGGACTTAAGGCATGAACTTGACAACCTGAGCTTGATTCCCAGAACCCACAGGGAAGAATGAAAACACCCCAACAGGGGCTGGAAAGGTGGCTCAGGGGTTAAGCCTCTGCCTTGCAGGCAGAAGGTCCTGAGTTCCGATCCTAGACCCCACGTATAGACGCCGAGCAGAAACGGGGCGGCCTGCGTTTCCGGTCCTGGTAGGCGGAGTCTGAATCCCGGGGCAGAGTAAACGAGGAGGTGGAGGCATCCATGGTGGTTCCCGAATTCGTCCGTGGTTCTACACACACATACATACATACCATACCCACACATACGTGCACATACACGCACAATTGTAAATAAATAAATAAATAATTAAAAAGAAAACACCCCAACAGCTATCCTTGGCCTCCACAGGCGTCCAATGGCCTGTGTGTACCTGCTCTCTCTCTGTCTCTCTGTCTCTCTCTGTCTCTCTGTCTCTCTGTCTCTCTCTGTCTCTCTGTCTCTCTCTGTCTCTCTCTGTCTCTGTCTCTCTGTCTCTCTCTCTCTCTGTCTCTCTCTCTGTCTCTCTGTCTCTGTCTCTGTCTCTCTCTCTCTCTCACACACACACACACACACACACACACACTTAAAATAAAACAAAAATGTGACATGGTTGTGTAAACTTGTAATTCCAGTACTGGGGAGGTAGACTTACTGAACAGACATCCAAGCAGTCAGGCCTAATTGGGAAGTACCAGGTCTTGATGAGACACTCTGGCCTCCCCCAAAAAGGGTGGAAGGTACCTAAGGAATGACGCTAGAGGTTAACCTGTGCCTCCACACGCACCTGAGTGCTCGCATGTAAGCATGCGTGTTGCACAAGCCTGATGCTCTGACTTGGATCCCTGAACCCTACATAAAGTTGGAAGGAGAACCCCAACTCCACGAAGTCATCCCCCGACTTCTATACACGAACCCTGGCATATGTAGGCCATGACCCCCACGTCATACACACCAGACACACAATAGTAATAAGTAAAGTTAATGAAATGCAGAAAAAAGAAGAAAGAGAAAGAGGAAAGGCACAAAGAAAAAGAAAAGGAAAAAAAGAACAGAAAGAAAAGAAAAGAAGAGAAAAGAAAAAAGAAAAGAAAAGAAAGGATAAATTGCAGAGCTGCTCTCAGCATCCCCCCCACACCTTCTCTTCTTGCTCTGAACCCATTAACCACCTCTAACCTGGTCGTCTAAATCTGCCCAGGCGCAGGACTCAAAAAGCAGAGGAGAGAAAGGAACTGAGAGCCGGCACCACGCGTGAAGACACGGGACCCTCGGCAGGAGGGTCGTAAGTCCCTAAAGGGAATCGTGTCCCAGGCACCGTCCACTGCGGACTGACCAGCTGTCCATTCACAAGGACCCATTTATCCTTGAGCTAACTGCTTGTTTATTTAAGTGATAGCTGCTGTCCGGTTAGGGCACTTCAAAGACCACGTGTGGAGCTTGACAAAGCAATAAACACAGACACTATTCCCTCTGGTTCTTCCAGTAAACTATGGGAGGCTTAGACCTCTCCTACGCACCGCCAGGCGGATATTTATTACGGTGCTTAGTCATGAACTGCTGGCTTTTAGATTCCAAGATGAAATCTACCTGTGTAAAGAAGTCTGAGCAGGGCGTGGTGCACACGCCCATAACTCCAGCACTCAGAAGGCTGGAGCATGAGGTCTAAGCCTTCAGGGACATCCTCAGTTACACTGTGAGTTCCAGGCCAGCTTGGGCTATAGAAAACCCTGCCTCAAAGGAACAAACAAACAGCCCCCAAGAGAGCAAGCCTAGCCATTTCGTCATCCCTACTTACACCCATACAGCATTGGTGGCTCTCTTACCTGACAGAAGATGCCCGACCCTGAGCCTCAAATACACTCTGTGTCACAGGTTTGCCTGCACGTCGCTGATAAATTCCTGGCCAAAGGGCTTAAGGGAACGAAGGGTTTATTTTGGCTTATGAATGTCCACTCACAGTTCCTTGTCTAGCTTAGCCAGAGAGCCCACACCAACACCAAGGGCCAAAGGAACGGGCCACACTATATGCACAGGCCGTTGAGAGGAACAGTTTTCATTTGCCAGATGGGCACGTCTGGCCAAGTTCACAGAAAGATGCCAACTTCCTTAACCAGCTCCCTCCACCTTATTCACGTCATAGGGACTGATTCTGCCCCCATGGGTGGGGCCTCCCCCATCAATCAGACAATCTCTTGCAGGCTTGCTCAGGGCCTAACCCAACCACTAATTCTTTACAAACATGCCCAGAGCTCAAATCCTCAACAAGTTGACACCTGTATCTCTCTAGGACATCCTGTCATTCCTGCTCACATTGTAGCTTGGGTTAAAGTTTTTCTATGTGAAGCCTTCCCACTCCTGTCTGTCAAACTGAACTCCCCCCCCCCCCCCGGCTCAAATCCTTCTCCATGAAGCGGACCTCTGAGACCACAGCTTGCTTGTGGCACTGGCTCTTCCTCAGAAGTCCTGTTGGAGAACTTATTTCCTGAAGCAACCGTTAGACACTTATGTACAGGTTGTCCCAGGCCTCCCAGAGCAAAAGAAGACTACAAGGCCCTTTGAGTGGAACTGAAACAAGGGCAAGACCCAGCTCTTCCATTTTGTGTATCTTGGAAGAGTCCCTCAACCTCTCTGAGCCTCACTTTCTTACTTTCCTCATCTATAACTGAACACAAGAGAAAAACAGAGCTTTTTAAAAATGTATTTATCTTGTGCATATGTGTGTGTGTGTGTTTGTGTTTGTGTGTGTGTGTATGTGCATGCATCAGAGGAGGCACTGTGTGTCCCTGTGAAGGACCAAGGGTGACTTCAGGAATCATCCTGGATTGCTTCTATCTCCTTTCTGCCTGGCATTTTATGTGGGATTTGGGATCTAAACTCAGAACCTTCTGCTTGCAAGGCAGAGTCTTAACCCCTGAGGCATCTCTCCAGCCCAAAACAGAGTCCTTTTAAAAATCACGTTTATTTTATTTATGTGTGCGCGTGTACACGCGCGTGAGTGTATAAGACAGCACTTGAGTGCCTGGATTGTTCTAACTGGTTAGTGCTTTGCTCTGGGGTTTCCCAGGCTTCGCCTTCCAGGCCTAGAATTACAGGCTACAGCTATTTCTGCCAGCATTTTTATGTAGAATCTGGGGATCCAAACTCAGGTTCTCTTGCTCAAGAGACAAAGGCTTTAACCATTGAGCCATCTCTGCAGCCCAGAAGACAACTTTGAGAGTGGGGGTTCTCTCCTATTTTCTTTTTACGCAGGGTCTCTGTTGCTTCTGACAAGCAGCACACCCAGACTGTCTGGCCTGGGATTGTCTCCCCGTCTCTCCCTCCATCTTCTGAGGACGATGTGTGCCATTGCATATGGCTTTGTATCCGGGTGGGTTCTGAGGATTAAAACTCTGGGTGTTGGGCTGCCTAGCAAGTGTTTTCAACCTGGCCTAAGTAGAGATGTTTGCCCATCGAATGACTGGCATGGTACATCCTTGTACAGTTATAAGTGCGTAGCAGGCCTTTGATACATGCTAGCTCATTAAATAAATTTTTTTAAAAAGGGAGCAGCTGGGGAGTTAGTTCAGTGGTTAAAACCTTTCCGCCTCGCAAGCAAAATAACCTGAGTTTGGATCCTCAGATCTGATGCAAAAATGCCACATGGATGTCCCGGTGGCCCGTAATTCTGGCCCTGAACAGCAGAACCTGGGAAACCACAGAGCAAAGCAATTAAGGTGGAAGAACAACCCAGGATGATTCCAACGCAATCCTTGGGCCTCCGCAGGTGCACATACCCAAGTGACCTCTTATACACAAGCCTGCACATACATGTGTGCGTGCACACACACACACACACACACACACACACACACACACACACACCACACAGAGAAAAAGAATGGGAAGAAGACTAGACATGGTGGGAAACTGCCTATAATCCTAGAGGTTGAGGCAGGAGGATGGAAAGTTTGAAGCCAGCCTCTGCTACATAGGGAGGTCCTTTCTAAAGACAAAAGGACTCTTTGTGGTTGCTCAGTTTTGCTGAGGACCCCAGAGCTGTGAGAAGGCCAGGCAAGCCCTCTGCCCCTGAGGCCCACCCACCGTCCAACCACCTGCACGTTTCAGAGATGACTTTTCATGAAGACTCATTCATCTTCCAAACCCAGACGCTGGGAGAAGTCCTCCTGCGGTTCCCACCACCCAGATGAGGAAGCTAGCCTCCACCAGGACCACCAGGAGCAGGGACTTCCCTGAGTTTCACCGTCCGCAGCCCAGGTCTTCCCCATAGAAGGCCAGTCCCACCGGCCTGGGAGGGGAAGCCCATCCGGGCGCCAAGCACATAACCAGGAGCGCGCGTCTCCCAGGCAACGTACCAGTGACTAACCGACCCGCCAGGATTACAGCTCTCACCGCTCTGCCATCGGGCCTAGCCTCTCCATGCTCACCGGTTCCTCTTCCTCCTCCTCCTTCTCCTCCTCCTCCCTTTCTGAGACAGAGTCTCGCAAGTAGCCCAGGCTGGCCTCAAGCAACCCTTTGCTCCGCTTTCCACAGGAACTGGGACTGCAAGTGTACACGTCACACCAGGCTAGCCCTTGGTAGGTGTGGACTTATTGTTGCTTGTTTGAGTTTTTTAACATTGTGTGTGTGTGTGTGTGTGTGTGTGTGTGTGTGTGTGTGTGTGTGCGTGCGCGTTTTTCTGAAAATAGCTTCTTTCTTTCCTTTCTTTCTTTTTTCTTTTTTTCTTTCTTTCCTTTCTTTTCTTTCTTTCCTTCTTTCCTTCTTTCTTTCTTTCTTTCTTTCTTTCTCTCTCTCATACAAAGTTGATAAGTACCCCATTCCCCTCCCTCCCTCCACCCCTCCCTGGATCCCCTTGCTCCCTCCCCCTTTTTCCCTTTCCTCCCCCCCTCCCTTTCTCCCAATGCTCCCTCCCCCCCATTTCTGGAGCATCCTTTAGTGTGTCTGTCAAACTTCCCTTTGGGTCCTCCTCTCTGATGAGGTGTAAGGACTCAGTGGCATTGCCTAGAGCTCTTTTTTTGTGTTCCCCTTTAGTATAGGAACACTATTGTGGCTGTTAATTCCTTGCCTCTAAGGGTCCTAGTGCCTGTGATCCATGCTAGACTTTTGGGGGTCAATGATATGTTGGTAATTGCGCAGGTCATGCAAAGTCCTATTATGATTACTTCGGCCCTAACTTGTGTGGAGTATCTTTCATGTCGTTGCTCCTCCCCATCTTCAGGCTCTTACAATCTTACCGCCCCCTCTTCCGCAAATTTCCCTGAGCTTTAGGATGGGGAGAGATTAGACTGGCCTGGTTCCAGGTGGTTGATGTAGAGTCTCTGATTTTCTGAATTATGGTTTGTTGATTTTTTTTTTTCAGTTTTGCTGTTCCTGCACCGCCCTTGGCTCCATCCTGATAAGCATTGGATATCACCCCCTAGGATGGAGGACCTCGAGCGAGTCCTGTCCCAGGTGAGCGGACGGGCAGGGTGTGTGTGTTTTGCTTTGAGGTTTTCCAGGCTCTGCCTTCCAGAGTGGGAAGTACAGGCCACTGCCATTTCCACCTGGTGTTTTTATGTGGGATCTGGGATCTGAATTCAGATCCTCCTGCTTTGGGAGGCAGAGGCTTAACCCCTGAGCCATCTCTCCAGCCCCTGGTTGGGTTTTTTCTTTGTTTCGTTTGTTTGAGTCTCACAATGCAGCCCAGCTTTACACATGAATACGTGTCATTTTTATCCCTAATTACACAACCCCAACCTCCTACTTTCCCCAGTATAAACCTCCTTCTCCACCACCAGTTTTCCCTCCGCTCTTGTGTGTGGTCACTAGGTCCCCCCTGGGTTACTGCTCAGGACATGCATCTGGGTGCAAGGACGAAATGCCAGTAGGCCCGCCTTTGGGGAGAGTAGCCCCCCTTCTCCCTCACCCAGCATCAGATCTGAGGAACGAGTGGTCCCTTCTCCTCTCACGGTATAAGGCTGAGAGGCCAAATCTTGGGCTTGGAAGTAGACACAGCTCCAGTGAGTTCATGGTCACCACATCCTGTCCCCTCTGGAGTATGCCGCCTGGCCTTTCCTTTCCCACCATTTCTTCCTAATCCCACCTCCTTCCTTCTGCAATGTTCCCCTCTTTGAATTCAGGTCCTTTTCTCAGGAAGCTCTGAGCCAGTCCTGGTGGGTCCCGGCGCTCAGGAGGCTGAAGCGGGAGGACTGACTTGAGTTTGAGGCCATGAGAAATATGGGGATTTCTAGATTTGGGAACTTAGTCTTCTCTCTCTCTCTCTCTCTCTCTAATGCTAAGGTCTCCTGTAGTCCAAGTTGGCCCCAGGCTGGCTCTGGAGTGGAGGCCGCCTTTGAACTCCCCATCCTCCTTCCCCCAGCCCCCAAGTGCTGGAATTACCGGCATGTGCCACCATGTCTGACTTTAAGGAAGTTTTGTTTTGGTTTGGTTTTTGGGTTTGTGTGTGTGTGTTGTTTGAGACAGGGTCTCACTCGTAGCTCAGGCCGTCCTAGAATTTACAATCCTCCTGCCTTGGTCTACCGAGTGGTGGTGTGTCGGGCATGCACAGCCATCACACTGCTTCCTTGGCCGGAGCACTCTGGTGGAGAAGTCGCCAGACTTCTGAAAGCTATTTGGCACTCTGTGCTTTCCAAATTGCCTTGAGGGACCAGGCAGACAGGCTGTCTTCCTGCTCAGCCCTTCATGGTGTTGTTTTGTTTGGGGACTGGAGGTGGGGGGTGCTTGGTCCCCTCTGCTGACTGGGCTCTGTAGAGAACCCCGATACACTGGCTCTGGTCTAGAAGCAGCCCCAGGACAGGACACCGGTTTTCTCTGGCTGCTCCCAGGCCTCCGGGCGTGCTGGACCTGGTCAGGCTGGCCACACACGTGGACGGTGACGAGGCACCTTCTGGGGGTTTCCTGGTTCCGTTTGCACCTCCCAGTGCTCTTGCGCTCAGCATGTCTTCCTCTTCAGGCCCAGCTCTGGCCTGGTGTTTAGTAACAGCTTCGCAATGCCTCAGGGACCCGAAAAAGCATTCGATGTTTCACCCTGGAGGCGGATGCCCTGTTCCTGAAGACCAAGAGGCCCCATCGCCCCCAAACTGAAAAGCAGTCTGGGTGGGAGCCCCGTCAGCAGCCCAGGGTAGCTTGGAATTTGTACACATCCCAATCTGACCTTCCACTTGAGTCAATCCTCCTGCCTCAGCCCCAATGCCAGATTACAGATGTGAGCTACCACTTGTCTCTCCTAAGATCTCTTCTTTTCCTCTCCCCTCTCTCTCTTTCTCTCTCCCTCTCTCTTTTCTCCCCCTTCTTCCTTCCTTTCCCTCCTGGTCACATGACGGTTTATGTTCCTGAAATTTTCTAAAATCATATACATTATCTCACCAGAAACTTCACACACCTCTTTTAACCTTTCCTTCCTTCCTTCCTTCCTTCCTTCCTTCCTTCCTTCCTTCCTTCCTTCCTTCCTTCCTTCCTTCCTTCCTTCCTTCCTTCCTTCCTTCCTGTCTTTCTTTCTTTCTTTCTTTCTTTCTTTCTTTTCTTTCTTTCTTCTTTCTTTCTTTCTTTCTTTCTTTCTTTCTTTCTTTCTTTCTTTCTTTCTCTTTCGTCTTCCTTTTTTCCTTCTCTCTCTCTCTCTGGGTATGCCGGCATGTACCTATGTGAGCATGTATCTGTGAGGACCAGTGGTCAACCTTGCATCTCATTCCTTGTGTTTGGAGACAAGATCTCTTTCTTACTGAGCCCTGAGGCTCCCTGACTAGACTAGGCCACCTGGCCAGTGAGCTCAGAGCTGCCTGTCTCTTCTCCCCGGTGCTGGGACTATATGCTCTACCATGTGGTGCTGGGACTAGAACTGGGATCTCCATGCTGGTGCTGCAAGCACTACTGACAGCCACGTTCCCAGCCTCCCTTCTCACCCCTTTCTGCTGAATCACGGTCAGCTGAAATTTCCTCCATGTGGGGGCTAGAGAGATGGCACAGGGATTAAAGCTTTTGCTTCACAAGCAGAAGGATCGGATGCCAAAAAATACTAGGTGGAAATGGCTGGCAATTTGCTTTTTTTTGGAAGGCAAAGCCTGGGAAATCCCAGAGCAAAGCAACAAGGAGGTAAAGTAATCTAGGATGATTCCCGGTGTTACTCTTGGGCTTCCACAGGCACACAAAGTGCCCTCTTATACACACACACACACACACACACACACACACACACACACACACCTACACATGCAAAAAAAAAAAGCAAAAACCCCTTCTTTTTTTTTTTTTAAACAGTTGTTTTTTTTAAATTTTTTTTTATTCATTCTTATTCAATTGTGTGTGTGTGTGTGTGTGTGTGTGTGTGTGTGTGTGTGTGTGTGTGTGTAACCACGGACGAATTCAGGAACCACCATGGACCGCCTCCACCTCCTCCTTGTTTACTCTACCCGGGGATTCACAGGCTCCGCCCTACCAGGGCCAGAAACGCAAGCCACCCGCGCTTCTGCCCGGCGTCTATACGTGGGGTCTAGGATCCGAACTCAGGACCTTCTGCCTGCAAGGCAGAGGCTTAAACTCTGAGCCACCTCTCCAGCCCCAAAAAACCCCTTCTTGGGGTTGGGGATTTAGCTCAGTGGTAGCGCTTGCCTAGCAAGCGCAAGGCCCTGGGTTCGGTCCCCAGCACCGAAAAAAAAAAAAAAAAAGATAAAATTAGAAAAAGACCAAAAAAAAAAAACAAGGGAAAAAACCCCTTCTTTTGAGAGCACTGCAGTCCATATAAACAAGGAGAGAACTGACTTCACAAAGCTGCCACATTCATGTAGAAGCACACACGTGTGGTAGCTCGCACACAACACACACACGCACACAACACACACACACACACTAATAGCAAATAAAATGAAAGTGTAACTAAGCAAATAGGTAAATCAGTTCCCTCCATGGAGCTGTGCTGTAGCTCCCATCTCACATGCTACAGACTTGAGTTCTAGCCATGTTACTTCACAAAATAAAATAATAAGCCGGCATGGTTCTTAGTGATTGTAATTCCAACACTCATGAAGCTGAGGCGGGAGGATTGCTAAAAATTCAAGGCCAGTCTGCACTACATGGTAAATTCCAGACCAGCCTGGGCTCAAAACACCTAAGTAAACAAACCAAAAAAATAAATAAAAATGAATAAACGAATGAATGAATAAATATATAAATAAATAAAGTACCCTCTCAAATCCGGTGGTGGGAAATGCCTGTAATTCCAGCACCTGGAAGTAGAAGCAGGAGGATCAGGAGTTCAAGGCCAACCTCAGCTATACAGCAAAGTTCAAGGCAGGCCTGGACTACACAACACCCTGTTTCATAGAACAAACAGAGTGAAAGAGATGGTTCAGGGGTAAAGTGCTTGCTGTGTAGGCATGAAGACCTGAGTTCGGATCCTCAATACCCATGTGGGGACAGCAGGGTCTATCTATAACCCCGGCCCAAAGGGAGGCAGCAGAGACAGGCAGATCCCTAGGGCTCTCTAGCCAGGTGGTCTAGCTGATAGTGAGCTCCACATTCGGTGACAGACTGTCCCCAAAAATAAAGTGGAGAGAGACACAGGACAGTAGTCTCTGACCTCCATGTGTGTACACACACACACACGCACACACACGCACACCATAAAGGTGGATCTCACATAGTCTAGCTGCCTACAAGAGAGTAGTGGCGACTTTGTTAATGGCTCCCACACCCTGTCCGCTGCGTTAAGTATAGAGAGACTGGTGCAGTGCAGCGTCCTGGAAATCCAGAGGCGTCACATGACTCCACAAGACAGTGAACTATGAACATGGGTGTATCACCTGGGGCCACAGCATGTCATTGCTGGCACTCGGCTTCCAGCCCCACAGTCTCACCGCCTCCTGGAACATTCTAGAGGCAACCGCTTAACCTCGTCATGGCACCAAGGGAGTTATGCCAATAAAACTTTATTTTCAAAAACAGGCCCGAGGGCTGTCCAAGCTGTGAGAGCATGGAAGATTCCAGAGTCTGGATTATGATGTCATTGCCCAGAGGGTAGATCTTCCTGGTTCACAGAATTTAGTTCAGGTGAGAAGTCAGGCTGTAAGACTGAGTTACTTAACATGGTTTAGTCTGCCCTGCCCAAAGGTGAGGGGTCTCTGGCCGGTCTCACAGCACTGCTACTCTTCCTCGAGAAAAGAAGTCATATGACCCCCACTCCCCCAAGCCCAGAGCTTCCCCCGGCCTCTTTCAGCTCCATCCTTTTGCACCCCTGCCGCCCCCCCAACACCTGCTCTAATGGCTCTTTCTTTCATACAAATATATCCCCCACACCCTCCGTTCCCTCTGCTTCCCCCTTCCCCATCCCGCTTCCCATTTATCACCTTTGTTCCCCTAAACGATTCCATTTCTAATGTCATTTTACACATACCTATGGGAGTTTATGTGATTATATATAGACTGAAAAATGAGGCAAAATACCGAAATTTGCCTTTCTGAGACCCATTTAGTTCCTTTAATATGATTGTCTCCAGTTCCGTCTATTTTCCATCAACAGACACTATAATCTCACTCTTGTTTATGATTGAGGACAATTCTATTGCATATACAAACCACTCCTTCATTATTCATGTCTCTGTTGGTCCCATAACTTGAGCTATGGTGAACAGTGCTGCAAGAAAAATGGACGTGCAAATGTCTCTGCGCTGTGGAGTCTCCTAAGGAAATACCCAGGAGTAGGATAGCTGGGTCTCTTTCAATTAAAACAAGTGTATGATTGGGGGTGCACACTTGCATACCATGGTACACGAGTGGATGGCAGAGGACGACAGCTCTCCCTGGTGGGCTTACAGAGATCCGCTTGGGCGGCCAGGTTTGTAAGTGCTTGTCTCACCTACCTCAATGACACTGCAGCTTGTTTGTTTTTGCGTGTATGTGTGTGTGTCACATGGGGGGGGGGAGTGTACATGTGTGTGTGTGTATACCTGTGAAGGCCCAAGGGTGATGTGAGGAATCACCCTGGATTGCCCTCCTCCTTACTGCTTTGCTCTGGGGTTTCCCAGGCTCCTCTTTCCAGGTTCAGAAGTGCAGGCCACTGTCATATGTGCCCGGCATTTTACATAGGACCTGGGATCTGAACTCAGGTCCTTCCACTTGCAAGGCAAAAGCTTTAACCACGCAACCATGTCTCCAGACTCCTCTTTCAGTTTTTTTTGAACTGGGCCTCATTGTGTACCACAGGAAGCCTCTTACTACTCATTGTAGATCATCTTGCCTCTGGCTCCCAAATTTAGAGACCACACCTCTCCTCAGTGGATTTTGGTATGAACTTGCTTTGGTTTGCATTATTCCTCTGAAATGTTTTAACTTTATTTTGCCTGTGTGTGTGAGTGTGTGTGTGTGTGTGTGTATCAGAGGGCACTGTGTGTCCCTGTGGAGGACCAAGGGAGACTTCAGCAATCATCTTGGATTGTTTCTACCTCCTTTTTGATTCATTCCGGGATTTTCCGAGGTCTGCCCACTAGGGCCAGAAGTGCAGGCCACTGCCATTTCCGCCTGGCATTTTTAAGTGGTACCTGGGATCCAAACTCTTGCGAGGCAGGGTCTTAATCCCTGAGCCATCTCTCCAGCCCCCTTTCTAGGGAATTTATCCAAATCTAGGATTTATCCGACTCCTTCTTGGTTCTAGTTTTTCTCGATTGAGTCTCCTCAGACTGTTTCCTTGTGACCCATGGTTGCTCGCGTGGTAAGAGCTGCTGCTCATGGAAGAGAGAAAACAGTTCTTTGCATACCACTCAGCTCACCCACCAGATCAAGGGAGACGGGGCCACGCCCACGGGGTTCCTGGAAGGAATGCATATGTAGTCACCAAGCAAAGTTCGGGCAATGATCGATGTGAATCTGGGGACCCAGAGTCTCTTGGAGATTGGAGAGATGGCTCTGTGGGGAAAGGCGAGGACCTGCATTCAGATGTCTCTGACCACAGAGCTCCTGTGCCAGGCAGGACTAAGAGATTCTCTGGGAAGCTCAAGGGCGGCCAGCCCGGCATATGCAGAAGTAAACAGCAAGACACCTGTCAAACAAGATGGAGGGTGGAGACCAAAAATACCAGAGGCTCTCTTCTCACCTCCACGGCCCCTCAGGACCTGTACACTCCTGCATGTGTGTGCGCATGCACAGCTGTCTGCAGGGATGTCTTTGGGAAGGAACCATTCAGAGGGCTTCAAGCACCTTGAACCTCTTAAATTCTGGGGTGGGTATGTGGGTCACTTTCTTGGTCCTTAGACTGTGTATGTGCGCTATGCACAGGCTTTTCGTATAAATTCCTCACATTTGAGACAGTCAGTTTTGGGCCAGCAAGATGGCTCCATGAGATAGCTCAGCAGGTAAAGGCACCTGTGCGAAAACCTCGAGACCCGAGTTCAAGTCCTGAGGCTTACACAGAGGAAGAAGAGGGCTTCTGAAAGTTGTCCTCTGACCCCTGCGCCTGCAATGCCACGGCGATTGCTTTCTTTCTTTCCTGCTCTTTCTCTCTCACTTTCTCATGTGCTCTCCCTCTTCCTAATAAAGATTCAAAAGAAAAGAGAAGAGAAGAAAAAAGGAAAAGGAGAAAAGGAGAGAGGAAAGAAGAGATATGGGCCAGACAGGAAAGCTGCCTTGGGTTTGAAGTCAGTGCTATGTCAGAAATACAGCCCCGTGGGGCTGCAGAGACAGCTGGGGGTTAAAACTCTGCCTCCCAGGTATGTATTTGGGAAGGACTCTGCCTCCTGGGTCTTGAGTTCAGATCCCAAATCCCATATAAAAATGCCAGGCGACAACAGTGATGGCCTGCACTTCTTGGCCTTGGTGGGTGGAGCCTGGGAAATCCCAGAGCAAACCAAAAAGGAGGTAGAAGCAATCCAGGATGATTCCCAAAGTCACCCTTGATCTTCTACAGGGGCATACAGTGCCCCCCCCCACAGGAAAGAAAGAAAAAGAAAGAAGGAAAGGCAAAAGGAAAGAAAGAAAAAAAGGAAGGAAGGAAGGAAGGAAGGAAGGAAGGAAGGAAGGAAGGAAGGAAGGAAGGAAGGAACGAAGGGAGAGGAGGGAGGGAGGGAAAGAGGGAGAGGGAGAGGGAGGAAAGAAAGAAAAAGAAAGAAAGAAAGAAAGGAAGAAAGGAAGGAAGGAAGGAAGGAAGGAAGGAAGGAAGAGGAAGGAAGGAAGGGAGAAAGGAAGGAAAGAAAGAAAGAGAGGGAGAGAGGAAGAGAGGGAGGAAGGAAAGAAAGAAAAGAAAGAAAGAAAGAAAGAAAGAAAGAAAGAAAGAAAGAAAGAAAGAAAGAAAGAAAGAAAGAAAGAAAGAAAGAAAGAAAGAAAGAAAGAGAGAGACAATGCCATGTCTAGAATACAGAACTAGGCTAGAGCAGCCCAGGCCCAGGGTTCTGCGGCATAGAGAGGAAGTGGCCCGAAGTCTTGAATCAGAACAGAACAGAAAGCTAGTGTCCCTGATAAGGAGGCTGTTCCCTCTCGTCTTCCTCTGGCTGAATGGCCAAGACACACCTATGGCCCAGAGGTGGGGTGGCTTATCATAGGGCTGCTGCCAGTACAGCACAGAGTGTCCTGGCACAGTGCAGCTTTTGGGAAACACACTTAACTCTGCCAGGAGTGGTCTGTCCTTTGCCCCTTGAGAGCTGGGTTTATGAAAAAAACATAATCTAAACTGGTGGGGACCTAGCCCGGGCCGCAGCCTGGCTGCTTCCAACAACACAAAAGAGTTCTAACCTTGTCAGTTTCATCAAGGAAGGCCAAGGGCAGGTCTTGAAAGTAGAATGTGATATCATACACCTGTAATTCTTTCCCTGGGTGAGGGAGGCTGCCACAGGAGGCAGATCATGAGTTCGAGGCCAGCCTGGGATATATATTAAAAACCTGTGTTAAAATTAAACAAATGGGGTTGGTAGCAGCTGGGGCAGATAAAGGCAGGTGTGTGTAAACTTGGCAACAGAGATTGATCCCCAGAGTCAAACATGGTGGGAGAACAAAGATGGTCCTCTGACCTCTACATGCATGGTGTGATACACACATGCCCTCCCATAAACAAAATATTTAAAAGTAAATAAAAGTTTGGGGGCGTAGCTCAGTGGTAGAGCATTTGCCTAGCATACAGAGATCTCCAGCACTGCCAGGAGAAGGGGGTCAACAAAAGTACACTGCCTGTAGTATAGACACTGGACTCACATCTCAGTTCTGTGGTGTAGACAGAGGACTCAGATTTCATGATCCAAGGAGATCCAAAGAGAATTAAATACATAGCTGGCTTGGAGTCTGTTCTCCGGGGGTACAGCTGTTATCTCTGGGGGGAACTGGGTCTGCTGAGTACTCTCCAACTCATTCCAGGCTGGCCTTGAAGTGCTCCTGCCTCGCTGCTCCCCCAGGCTTGGAATTACAGGTGCACCCAGCCTGAGCAGCCTGTGGCTGTGAGACAAAAGACTTGGAGTAGGGGACGTGCTTTCCAAGGGGACAGAGTCCAGATGGGCAGTGCTTCACGCCTGTGGGGATGCCCGCACTCCCCAGACCAAGGCAGGAGGATTGCTGAGAGTTCCAGACCAGTCTAGATTACAGTGGGAGGATCTGTCTCAAAACAGCCACAACCACGGGGCTGAGAGATGGCTCAGTGGTTAACACCTTGCCTCACAAGCAAAAGGGCCCTGAGTTCAGATCAATGTGGAAACAGGCAGCGCCTGAGTTCAGATCAACATGGAAACGGCAGCGGCCTACAATTCCAGCCCTGAAAGGTGGCCCCTGGGAGACCCCAGAGCAAAGCAACAAGGAGGCAGAACAATCCAGGGTGATTCCCAATGCTTGGGCCGTCACAGACACACACACTCAGTTGCCCTCTTACACACACACACACACACACACACACACACACACCAAACCGAAACCCAGCAACCATCCAACTAGACATGGCAGCTCTCTCCTGCAGGAGGATGGCTGATTGCTGCCTATCTGAAACCAGCCAGATATAGATAGCAAGACCCTGTCTCAGAAAATAGAAGCAAACATGAAGGTAGACACACAGAAAGGAAGGAAAATGGGAGAAAAGGAAAGGAGGGAGGAAGAACAGACAGAAAACAGAGTGTCTGAGGAGGTAGCTATCCATTCCTGTCTACTCTGGTCCAAGGCAGCCGGGACCCTTCCGCCCCCTCGGGGTTCACTCATTTTTGCTCTCCCCAGCCGTTATTTTCAGGAGCCTCCTTCGGATCCCCACTAAAGTGGCAACGGCGGCACTGAGGGAGGTGGGAGGGTGTGACCTCACTTGCTGTGTGAGCTTAGGGCTACGTCTCTCCTACTCTGTCGCTTACTTTGCTGCCTCCCAGGGGAAACGGGATTCCCAGGATGGTTCTGAGTGCGGAAATGAGCTGAGAGAGGTGGCAGGCTCCCAGCAAATGCTTGGCACCAGGGCAGCTGCACGGTACGGTCTGCAGCAGGGCAGACTCAAGGACTGGCATCTGCACCACCCACCTCAGCCACCTGCAGCCCCTGGAAAGACGGGCTCAGACCGCCCCCTCTCCCCATCGGCCGCGTCACATCACAGCTAGTTCAGAACTCCCTATTGATGTAACTATGGTTTTGTTCTCTGCTGTGGTGTTTCAGTTGTTTTTAATGGGCATGTTTTTATTGCCCCATCTTACCTGCCTCGTATTGTCCTTTCAGATTACGATAATAACACCTTCCATTAATAATACCTTGCACTTGGGGACTTGCTTTCATCTCCGGGGCTCAAGTTCTCTGCAAACATGACCTCATTCATTCTTTCTCGAGCCCAGGAACGGGCAGCTGCTTCCGCTGGCAGACACTGGACTTCAGCTAGATTCTCAGAAGCCCATGTATTGATTAATCCCTTCCAGCCCCCAGAACCACAGATCAGGGGAGCGGGAGTCTGTGCCTCTTCCTGGCCTGACCTTTGCCCAGAGAAGATAACTTGGGCTCCAGCCCCTGGGGCTTAAGAGGGGCTGCCCCACCTCAAGTGTCTACAGCTGATTGCTGTGTATGGTAAACATTAAATAAACCTTGCGGATAAATAGCCTGGATGTCCAGGAAATAACAGACTTAGGGGTTTTGAAGATCTTCGCTCTTCCTGGAGAGCTGGATTTGGACTCACTGTATAGTCCAAACAGGCTTCAAACTCCTGATCCCTGGCCTGCCAAGTGCTGGGATTACTGGCAGTTGTGCCCCTGGTGTGGGAACCTTTTAATTAAGACCTGGAGGCTGGGGAGCACCTTCGTTCCCTGGCAGTCAGAAACGTCTCTAGCCAAGCATGACTCTTCTGCTTCGACAAGGGCATGCTTGACATCTGTGTGTACTCGTGAAAGTCTGCGGCCCCTGGCCACCGAGCTTCCTCCTTCTGAGGAAACTTGAGGCCGGAGCTCCCTGGCAGTGTTATCAGCAACGACTGGAGTCTAGCAGCTGTGCACAGAGCATTCCAGCCTCCCCCCCCCACCACCACCATCTTTACCCCTGGACCCAATTCTGGGTCTCTGGATGCAACCAAACATGGGATTGAGATTACTTGGAACTGTGTGTGTCAGAGGGCACTATGTGTGCCTGCGGAAGCTCAGGGGTGACTTCGGGAATTACCCTGGATTGCTCTACCTCCTCTTTGCCCCGCTCTGGAGTTTTCCAGGCTCAACTTTCCAGAGTTGGAAGTACAGAGATCCAGGACCTGAACTCAGGACCTTATGCTTTCGAGGCAGAGGCTTAACCCCTGAGCCATCTCTCTGCCGTGTGTGTGTGTGTGTGTGTGTGTGTGTGTGTGTGTGTGTGTGTGTGTGTATCAGAGAGTCCCTGTGGAGATCCAAGGGTGACTTCAGGAATCATCCGAGATTGCTTCTACCTCCTTTTTGCTTTACTCTGGGATTTCCCAGGCTCCGCCCACCAGGACTGGAAGTGCAGGCGGCAGCCATTTCCACCTGGTGGTTTGTTTGTTTGTTTTTGTTTTTTAATGTGGGACCCGGGATCTGAACTCAGGACCTTCTGTTTGTGAGACAGAGTCTTAACCCCCGAGCCATTTCTCCAGCCCCCTCACATTATTTCTTAAACATGTTCAGACTTCCTGGGTCTTTTTCTACATGTGTATGTGAGATGTGTGTGGTACGTACATGTATGTTCAAATGGGTGAGGGTACACATGTATTTGGATGTTCATGCATGTATGTGTGCGTGTGCAGGTCAAAGACTGACATAAGGGAGTCTTCCTGATTCTCCAGTGCCACCCCCCCTAATTTTATATTGCCGAAGCAACTCTTTTGCCAACCCATCTCTGCCCCAGGAGCCCTGGGGTTGCAGTGTCCACCTAGCTGGAGACTCTAATCCTCACACTTTATCTTCTAAGCCATGTCTGAGGCCCCAGATACTTTGTTTTCCTTATCCTTTCCTTAGTAGTACCACAGCACAACTCTTGTTTCATTACACTCTGCCAGGTATTATTACAAGGTTTTTATGCCTGATTGAAAATATATGTGAGGACTGTGTAGGATATGTGCAAATACTATGCAATGTAAGGGATTTGGATATCCACAGATATCTCAGCACCACTCAGGGTAAACTATAGTACTCCTAGCCCTCCAACACAAATGGGTCAAGAGATAGATGCACTGGGCTTCATTTATCATTGTGCCAAAGGCCCCCCCCCCCCGCTTTGGGGTGCTGGGGATTTAGTTGGAGCCTCTTGTATGCTGGGGGGAGGGGTCTGACCACTGAATCGCACCCCTGGTTTAGTTTTTCACCTGTATGTTAGCACCATATGTAATCTTACCCTTATGTATATACTTTTAAAAATACAATCTTTCTTAGTTGGAAAGTTTAATCTTTCCAAGTAAAAAGGCTGTGGCTGGCTTTCTTCTCATTAGCCTTATAGTCTGCATGCCCCTGATTAATAGTTTAAAAAAAAAAAAAAGAAATCTTCCCTAAAGAGAAGTCCCAATGGCAAATTCATAGGCAAGCCACAGTCTCCAGAGGTAGGAGGAAATGGTTCCCGGCCCCTCCCCCACCACATCAGAATCCATCACGCTCAGGCAAGTCACTGTCCCATACTGTCCCATACGAAAGTTTAAAAGGTCCCAAGTCACCATCAGACCCCTTAGGGTCCCTGATACAGGAGAAGTGTGACGTCAGCCGTAGAGGCACTGACCCACCACATAGCCCAGGGAACAGTGACAGGAAAAAAGTCACATGCCAGAAGCTGTTGCAACTTTTCTGTTAAAATTGTCGTTTTGAGACCAGTCTCACTGAGTCCCCAGGGCTGACCTTGAACTCTAGATAATCCTCCTGCTTCTAATTCCAGATGCTGGGATTCGAGGGGTTGGTCACCATGTCCAGCCAAATTTGGGTTTTATTCATTAATTAGCTTTATTCCTGAGACAGGGTCTTGTACCCCAGGCTGGCCTGGAACTTACTATGTAACCAAAGATGATCTTAAATTTGGGATCTTTCTGCCTCCATCTCCCAACACTAAGCCTGTTTTTTTTTGTTGTTTTTTTTTCAGATATTGGGGATCCAACCCAGGGTTTCCTGCACTAGGATAAACGCTTAACAGCTGAATTATATCCACTGCCCCCAAAGTTGGACTATATTTATTTATCTTATTATTATTGTGGGAGGTATGTACTTGTGTGTGGGGGCATGTGTATCAGAAGATACTTGTGTGTGTGCTTGTGGAGGCCCAGGGTGACTTCCTGAATCATCCTGGATTGCTCTATCTCCTTCCTGCTTTGCTCTGCGGTTTCTCAGGCTACCTTCCAGAGCTGAAAGCACAGGCCGCAGTCATTTCTGCCTGCTTTTTGGTTGTTTTTAATGTGGGATCTGGGATCTGAACTCAGGTCTTTTCACTTACAAGGCAAAAGCTTAGCCCTCCCTTGATTCTCCCCCCTCCCCCCCATGTGTATTTTAAAGCACTGGATTTTCCGAGCGTGGTGGCACTTACCAGTCTGTAGCTTTGACTTCCCAAAGGACTGAAGTGACCAACGTGCTCCCATAGACTAGCGAGGATCTCAGGAGAAGTAATTACTTGCAGTAGGACCTTGGGGTTCTACACAGGTGAAGGGGAGCACCTCTATCAGTGGTCTGCCCAAGGAAGGGCCACTTGGTCTACTGCAGAGGTCTGAACCCCACCAAAGCAGTGGGAACCCTGAGACTCTAGGAGCAGACAGACAGGAGGATGGAAGGGAGTGGGATGGACCGATAAAGGGAGAAGAGGGAAGGAGGGAAAAGAAGAAAGGGAAGTAAAGGAGAGGGATAAATACTCAATATGCTTCTAAAACTAGGAAAGCATAAATTAAAAAGTTATGAATTAAAAAATGAGGCTGAGGTAAAAGGAACAGTCTGAACTAAACCTCGGGGACTTTGTGATGGCGTCTTTAAAAGGTCAGGGCTGGGAGTCCGGCCCTGTGTAAAAACACTCGTTTTTAAAAGATGGTAAGGAAAAAAAATATCAGTTTCTATTTAAGTGATTTGAAAGTAAAATAATTTCTCAGTGTGGGTGGGAGTCAATTAGGGAGTGACTTTTCCTCTTGTAGTTTTAAGATTTGCATATCAGACAGCAAGGTTTTAGTGCCGAAGGTGGCTCCATCTTCCAGGGAGGGTAGAAGCAGAAAGGAGCCCAGAAAGGGCTTCTTGGAAATTGGGTAATGTTCTCCTCCTCCGGCTTTCCTAGGGGTATCTTTCTTTCACGCTCCTCTCTCCCCTCCCCCTCCGTCCTTTTTATTATTATTATTATTATTTATTGTTTTATTCCCCGAGCTAGATAGTGAATCCAGTCCCTGTTTTCAAAAGTTGTTTTTATTTTTCTCACCGAGGCGGTGCGAAAGCTATTTAAACATTAAATACTCTTGAGAGTTGAGTAACTGCAAAGGTTCTGTATGTTTTCTATTTTGATCATTCCGTTTCCCGAGGTGACCACATCTTTCAGAGGAAATGAGTCAAAGCCACTCCGTCTTGCTTTTCCAGCTGAGCATGTTCAGTTTAAGTGAAGTAATGAATGAACTTGGCCGCACCCCCTCCTCCAGCCCACAACAGCAAACAGAGGGGCTCTCCGCCAATCGGCAGGCGCCCCAGGTTTTCGAGTTGAGTTCAAACAGCCCCACGGTAGGCCAATCAGCGTTGCAGACCCCGCCCCCGGAGCCCGACCTCCGCCAACCGCGAGCCTAGACTAGCCAAAACACGGGGGCCGGCCAATCCCGGGGCGCCCCACGGCGCTGAGTTCCGCCAATGGGCGCGGCCGGGTGGAAAGGGAAACAGAGCGGCCGAGCCGGCCGCAGGATTCGAATCGAACGTCCGTCTGGGAGCCGGAGCTGTCCGGGCGGCGCGCCGGCCAATCAGCGGCGGCGGCTCCAGGTTCCCGAACGTTGGGGCGGCGCGGCCCCGCCCCGCGCTGTTGTTTGTGGTGTCGGCGCGGCTGCGGGAGCCGGACCACAACACTCGCCGGCGGCGGTCAGTGCGAGCCCCGCGCGGCCTCCCGCAGCCGCCGAGCCCCCGATCCGCGCGCCCGCAGCGGCCGGGCCCCGCGTCGCGCCATGTCGGTGAACATGGAGGAGCTGCGGCACCAGGTCATGATCAACCAGTTCGTGCTGGCCGCGGGCTGCGCGGCCGACCAGGCGAAGCAGCTGCTGCAGGCGGCCCACTGGCAGTTCGAGGTGCGCGCGGGCGCCGGGCGGGCGCGGGCGGGCGGGCGGGCGGGCGCGGGGCGGGTCTCGCGGGCGCCGGGCGCGGAGGGCGCGGGGGGCGCGGGGCGGAGGCCGAGGCCCGGCCGCGCTGACGCCGCCCTGCCCCGCGTGTGTCCCGCAGACCGCCCTGAGCACGTTCTTCCAAGAAAGCAACATTCCCAACAGCCACCACCACCCCCAGATGGTAAGTGTCCCCCGCGGCGCGATCGGGGGGCCTCGCGGGCGCCCGGCGCTGCTCCCGGGCCTCCGGGGCCGCGGCTGTCAGCCCGGGGCGGTGACAGCCATGTTGCCGGGGAGCGCCGCGCCGCGAATGTAAACAAAGAGCCAAAATGTCTTCCAGGAAAGCGCTCGGGGCCGCCGGCCGGCGCGGCGCCGCCGAACTTTGGGACCCGCCTCCAGATGGATGGATCGGGGCCCAGGCCTTGCGCCGGGCACGTTGCCGCGGGGAGGGGGCGTCCAGGATCCGGGGGGCTGGGCAGGAGGACGGAGAGATGGTGCCCCTAGGGCAAGCAGGGGGCTTGAGGATGACCAAAGTCTGGGGGGCTCGGGGAAGGGGGCCAGGATGGGGGTATTCGTGGCTGGCGTGAAGCACGAAGACACGCGCGCGTACACACACGCGCACACACACGCACGCGCGCACACGCACACACACGCACACACAAGCACGCAGCAGGAAACAGGGAAGGGATAAGCCCACCCCGGCTCAGGAAGCCCAACTCTATCCACAGAGAGAGGCGGGCTCTGCTAAAGCCCCGAGGATATGGAGACATACAGATTATGAGCCAAGATAACAGCAGAAATTCGCTTTTTATCTCCTATTTGAAGGGGCACGCAGTCCGGAAACATAGCTCAGGGCTGAGCGTGTTTTTCTTCTGTTTGGAACCTGGGGGCCCAGGTCCAACCTTTGCCCTCCTGGCCAGGAGTTACCCTGCTTTCTCTGAGACTCGGGCTTTCCTTCACCATCCCCTCACCCCAGTCAACCGTCAGCTCCGATTGGGTGGGAGGGCACAGAAGCAGGGTCAGTATGAGAAATATTCCCTGGGAGATTCGGAGTCGTTTTTCTTTGCTGTCCTTGCCTGCGGCTCCCCCCTCCCCCGACACACACATGGCTGCTTTGCCACATCTTGTCCTTGGCCACTATTTTCAGCTAGTTAGAAGAGAGGTCTGCCTTAACCTAACCTCCTGTCTTCCTGCGGCTCAGGCCACCTTCTGAATCCACCAAGTATGAAAGATGGAATGGTACCAGCTGCAGGCCCTGCCACCAAGTTGAGATCTTAGAAGTTCAGGGAGGGACTCCCCTCAAAGATCCCTCTCAGATCCAGCCATGGAAACTTCTAGCTCCCTGAGCCTGCGAGTGCCCGGCCTCCACCCCCACTCAGTCTTGAGGTTTGTTCCTGCCCACTGGCCATTCAGAAAAGCATGGCCATGCTAAGGGGCCTGGAAGGAGGAGTCTCACAGGCCCCACCCAGCCTTGAGTTGAGTCCTGTTGCTTCCGGTTCCTCTTCTCCCTGGTCTCTGGATTGTAAACCCCTTGGGAAAGCTTCCCTTAGGGAAACAGCAGGGTTGGAAACAGACATTATAATCAGTGTGTCCACCAGAGACAAGTACCAGGTGCCTCATGAGCAGGAGAACGGCTGGCCCTGCTGTCAGACAAAGCAGTGGAAGAAGTTAAATTAAAACGCTGGAATCCGCCACCTGGCAAGGTGATCAGAGAATTGCTGTGAATTTTGAAGTCAGCCTGGACTACTAGGTGATGGTTTCAAGAGCTCACCTAGTGATGGTTTTGGTAGGAGGAAGCCTCCCAGATAAGAGTGACCCATTGTATGCAGTGGGACTGGAGAAGGGCAGTTGCAGACCTTAACCCAGGACCTCCCCTGAGCCAAGGACACAAATTTGAGGGCCGAGGAGGAGGAGCTGGTGGTCTAAGACCCCCTGGTGTTACCAAAGCAGAGACCTCAGAGAGGTGCAAGGACTTGCCCAAGCTCACGCAGGCAGGCAGGCAGGCACAGGCCCTGGTAGCCGCACTCAGGGCTGGAGCCTGGAGGCCCAACTGGGGAAGTCCATGTGATGCAATTGACCTCCACCCCACCCCCCATTCATTGTTTCCTGCTGCTGAGAAGTCAGAAGTCAGCCCTGGGGGGCGGGCAGGGAATCATGGGGAGAGGGGAGGGAAGTGACTGGGTGGGGTCAAAAACCTGCCAAGTCCTTCCGCGGCCCCTGAGCCCCCCCCAGCTCCCAGAGCTGATGTGGCTCCTCCTCAGCAAACTGCCTCAGTTTACACAGAGTTTATCCCCCTCGGTACCAGGCCTGGGGGAGGAGCCAACGTTACCAGAATTGGGAGAAACTGAAAGGAAACTGGCGCTCCTGTAGGTTCTCTGACCTCCCTGTCGCCTGCTCCCAGGACAGCCCTGGGGGAGGGGCCGCAGGATTGAGGCTGCCCAGGGGCAGAATGGGCTGCCCACCGGGTCCTGGAAGCTGCCCCCTGCTGTGGGTGCACTTTGAGCCCCCAGAACCTGCAGGTGGGGTTTGGGGGTGATGAATGGGGGAGGGACAGCAGGAGGGAGGCCCACCAGGCCCTTCGTCCCATCCCGAGACCTTGGGGACATCTGAGGGTGAGGAGGCCAGCTGGCTTCTTTAGCCAGGAGAGGCACTGGGCAGTGGTGTCCTGGCTCCTTCGCTTTAATTTGACACCTTCGCTTCGAGTTGGAATTAACCGTTGACTTCTCGGGCCCTCATTTCCCAGCATCGTGCTTTTGCCTTGGACGGTGATGATGGGATTTTTTCCTTCGTGGGCTCTGGAGGAGAAGGGTGGTTCTGTTGTGTGGAGGCTGCTGTGGGCTGAACAGCGAACAGCCCCAGGACTTCACAGGAGACACTCCCACGCGCTCCCCTTCTCTCTCCCCACAGATGTGCACCCCCAGCAACACGCCTGCCACGCCTCCCAACTTCCCCGATGCCCTGGCCATGTTCTCCAAGCTTCGCGCCTCCGACGGCCTGCAGAGCAGCAGCCCCATGACCGCGGTGGCCTGCTCGCCCCCTGCAAACTTCAGCCCCTTCTGGGCCTCGTCCCCGCCCAGCCACCAGGCGCCCTGGATGCCGCCCTCGTCCCCCAACTCCTTCCACCGCCTCCACTGCCCACAGCCCACGTGGCCCCCCGGACCATCGCAGGGGGGCGCCCAGCAGAAAGCTATGACAGCAATGGATGGCCAGAGATGAGACTGGGTGCTGCCGGGCGCTGGGGGCCGTCCAGGGTTGTGGGGACACAGTGGAGGGCTGGGGAGGGGGGATCTCGAGGGCAGGGGGTTTCCTGAAGGTCGCACTGGAAGATTTTATAAGAGAATTTTTGTGGGTGGGGGGGACAGTAAATGTCCTGGGCCACTTGGGTTCTTCATGAGTTTTTTGGGCAAGTTTTTCCCCCCTCTTTTTAATATATAACTATAATATATATGAATATATAAATATAGCTAAATGTACGTGAGGCCGGTACACCGCGGTGTAAGGGTCATAGGGAAGGGTCACAAGAATCAGACATCAGCACCCCTTTATCTAGTCTGGGGGAATAAGTAAAGGGGTGCCTCAGCCAGATGGAGTGTGCTGGTGGCCAGGCGGCTGAGCTTCCTCCAGAAGGCACACCTGCCGGCATGAGCCACCTCCCCTTCCCCTTGGGGGAGCCCCAGAAGAGCCTTGTTGGAATCATGGCTGTATCTGTCTCCCCACCTCGTCACTGCCATACCTGCTTCCCCTCTGCCACCCTGACAGGTAGCTGTGGCCTTTTGGTGGTCAACAGCTTCGTAGCCACTGGCCGCCAACCAGTTGGGGCTGCAGGGCTCCCAGGACTGAAGGGCCAGTGAGTGGAGGGCGGCCTCTGGGGGGGGGGCGGTACTTGACTGTCCTGTCCCACATTGTCCTACAGCACTAGCCTCTCCCTCGTGTCTGGGGCCAGAGGCAGGTGGTGATGACAGGGCCTGACTTTTGATTGATTCCTAAATCAGAATCACGTCTCACCAGGGCAAAACTTTAATTCAAAAAAAATTTTTTTTTCTACCTTACTCTGGTTTGTGGTGCTTTTGTCTCGATAGCGGAAGAACAGTGGGGGCTTTGGCCATACCCTGAGTTGGGGAGGGCATATGGCCTTGGTTGGGGTGAGGGGCCTTCTGCGCTGGACACTGGGTGGCTGAAGGCTGTGGACAGGGCGGCAGCAGTCCCCGTGCATTTTGTCCTGGGAGCTCCACTCCGGCCTGGAGACCATCCCCTCGCCTGTCGTATGCCCAGCTGCCGAGTGGAGGCTTCCCCGTGGCTGGTCCCTCAGGCCCTCCCCTCCTGCCCCCGCTCGTGACCCTATCATTACAGTCAGGGGCCTCCCCCAGTGTGTCCTGAGAGCACCATGCTTTGGTGACCCTTGACACTGAGCCTTCCTGTCACTCATTTCTGTGGCCTCTTGAGGGTCCAGGTGCTGTTCTGGCTGGAGGGTGGCCCCCAAAGTGAAGTGAGACTTGAGGGGCTCCACTAGGCAGCCACTCCACCCTGATCCTGGTGTCTCACCTCGCTCCTCTTGGGGGCACCCCCTTTAGTGGAGCGTGTCCTCCCTCATGTGACACGTGGCTGGACTTGGAGGCTGGGTTCGTCCTTTCAGTTTTGTGCAGTGGTTAGAACCCGGGTACTCTTGCACCTGCCCACCTGTGCTTTCCCAGACTGGAAGGGGAAACCCCAAACGGCATGTGGGTGGTCATACCAACTCCCCCCCAAGGCTGCTGGGATCCAGTCCAGGGTCCACTCGGGTGTGGGGCTGGCCTCTGGGGAGGGTGCGGCGGCGGTGCCCAGGTATGGAATGGTGGGGGCTGTGCAGCTTGGGGAATGCTGCTCCCCTCGTGGGCGTGGGCGAGGCCTGGGTGAGGAGCGTTGGCTGTGCCTGCCAAGCCTGTGAATTTGGCTTCTGAACCTGGGAAACTGAGCCGACCTTCTGACATTTCACCAGGGAGGAGCCAGGAGGTGAGAGAAACAGGAGCTGGGGGGGGCTGGCTCTCAGAAGGGCACCAGAGGGGATTCGCCGGCCAGGTGGCCCCTCTTCCATCCAGCCACCGAGATTACACGGTTACATAAAGGTTCAGTAGTTCTCAAACCTCTGCCCCTTGGTGCCCATAGTGAGTCCTCTGACGCCCACAGCGAGAAACCCCTTGGCCGTTTCCTGCCACGCTTTCCTGCCATTCTGCCGCCCTCTTCTCACCTCAAAGTGAGCTTCATGCCCCATGTGAGAAGAGGAGCCGGAAACTGACTGGCCTTGGGGAAGGGGGAGCCCCATCTTCCCCTCTTCACCCCTTGTTCTCAGGTGGGAACAGACCTGAGGCAAAAACTGCTTTGCTTTGAGGTAGTCTCCTTGGGTGAGCCCAGGCTGGCCTTGAACTCTGGATCTTTCTGCCTCCCGCCTCCTGGCTATGTGCACTACCACGCCCTACCCTGCCCCACAGTTAAGGGTTTCTGGACTCCGAGTGGAGGCAGCTGTCCTGTCCATGGACTCCTGAGATCTCCCTGAAGGCCCAAGATGAGGAGGGGCTGGGAGCAGAAGAGCCAGGGGGCTCCTGTCTCACGGTAGCTGCCTTCTTCACCCCAACGCACTTGCCCAGCAGTGAATCAGCCCTGCCCGCAAGAGTGGAGTCCAGCAGGAACGGACCAGAAACCGGCTCCCCAGAGTCCTTCACCCACTCTTGCTGGCGCTGACTTTTGAGTCTGGCCGTCTGGCTGCAGCGGCCCATCTAAGGGTATTCCAGGGGAGTCCCCCGGTGAGTCCCTCACATACGAAAGGCAGAGTTAGCTGTAGCCCCGTAAGCGCTGACGGGGTGTCAGGACTAGCCACAGCCATCTTCCCGCCTGGGAGCAACAATCCCTAGTGTTCCCGGAGCCCTCAGATGGCTCTCCAGCCACAAGCCAGATCTGCTGCCCAAGGAAAAGGTCTGCCCTTAGGACTTGAGGCCTGAAGGCGGGGGTGGGGGAGGGGGGTGGGGGAGTGGGGGGTGTGTCTCTTGTTCACCTGTCGTCCTGATATCAAGATAATCAGAGAGGCCAGGCAGAGCTAAACTCCATCCTAAACATTTATTTATAGCTCTGTCCGGTGGGCAGCGCTGGAGCGCGGCCCCCGGGTGGGCTCCTCGGGTCCCTCCCCTGGAGGCACGTCCAAGGACACGTTCATCCCCGAGGTCCTGTCTTGCAGCCTCAGCTCCGGGGAGTTGGGGGAACGAGCCACATTTGACTGGGCGAGACGTCCTTCCGAGGAGACAGGTCTGTCTGTCCGGTGTCGGGAAGGAGCTGCAAGATGGGGGGGGCTTGATTTGTCCTGCCTTTTACCAGGTGTCTACCAGGGTCTACTCCTGGCTGCCTGAAGTGCTGGGAAGTCAGGAACAGCCCCCCCCATTAGCTGCTGCACTGGGCTGTGCAGCATAAATGCTCCTAGGAATTCCTAAACAAACCTTCATGGCTCTTTTATAATCTTTGTGGATGACAATTGAACAAGACCCTTGCGTAGGAACCCTAAACCCATTAATTTGGGGGCTGTTTAGATATTCACACAGAGAGACCCAGGAATTTCTCCACCTCCAGCTTCTATAGTGTAAGTGCCTCTGCGGTCAGTAGGGCCTGAGACCAGGAAGCCAAGTGACTCCCCAAGCCCTTCCTCTTGGAGGTCAGTGCTGGCCCTGGGCCCGACTGGCCTTGAAGTCCAGCTCGGCCACTTCTTGTGGTGACCTTGGGCCGCAGTGTCCCCAGCTGCCGCTGTGGCTCCTGTTGGTCTCTATCGTAGTGTGGGTGCTTGGATTAGAAGAGGTTCATGGGTGTGAGGCTCCTAAATGCCTTAATGAAGGTGGGGTGCCATGACGACTGTGACAGATGTGCTCACTGAGTGCAGGAATGGGGGAGCTCAGAGGGAGGACTCTGAGTCTTATGGGGAGCAGGAGTGCTGCATGAGTCTCAGAACCCCCTGGTTTCCGGCAGGCTCTTGCAGAACTGTTAAAGGAAGCTGCTTTAGATTACCACAGGACCCTGATTCAGGGCAGCACGGACCCAGCAACCCGCTGGTGACAGGCAGCTCTGCAGAGGGAAGGAACAGGTGCAGGTCACCTAGCCTCTTGGCCCCATGTTCCAGCCCCGTGGCCTAACTCTGGGGCCCCTAGTTCCCTGACCTTTCAGTCCGTCCAGCCCCTCACAGGACTCCTCCATGTTGAGGTCAGAGAGAGAGAGAGGGGCAAGGTGGTTATGTTCTAGGCTTAGGGACGGTGTGGTCTGTCTGAGCAGGAAAGGACTAGCCCAGCGCAGAGACCAGTGTGCCCCTCTCCCCGCGTTCTCTGGGGAGTGGGACAGGATGAAGCCCACCCCGCAGACCTGGCATATTCCAAGTACTCAGGAACTGGATTTTCTCACTTCTCCCTCCCATTCTGCAACTCCCAGGCCCGGCTGCTTCTGTGAACATGAAGACATCAGCCAGCATGGGCTGGAGAGGACTGCGGGGCTGGAGAGCCGGCTCACCGGGTAAAGTCTCCAAAGCAAAAGGACCTAAGTTCGAATCCCAGATCCCACGTAAAAATGCCCAGCAGATAGGGCAGCAGCCTAATTCTGGCTCTGGAAGGCATAACCTAGGAAATCCTATAGCAAAGCGATAAGAGGAGATAGAGAAATCCAGGGTTCCTAATGCCACCCTTGGGCGCCACAGGCACACGCGCCCAGTGCTCTCTCACACACACACAGATAAAGGTAACACTAGAGAGTTTCGAGCCATGCAGGGGTGTGGGGTAGCGTCAGGACGCCCAGAGCAGCTACCTGAGCTGTCGGCCAGCATCTGCGCGCTCTGGGGTCGAGAGATGGGCATGCTGCTGTTGCTCGGGGGCTGCTGCCTTTGCCCGTGGGACCGCGCCTGCTGCTGCAGCTGCTGCAGCTGCTGGAGATGCTGGAGCTGCTTGGCCTTGTGCTTCGTCATCCCTGGGGCTGGGAAGGTAGCGGAGGGACGAGTCAGTGCTGGCAAGGACTCAGGGCGGCGCGGGGCTGGGGAGAGCTGCGGGCTGCTGGCACAGCGCCCTGAGCCAGGGCAGGTCTTCTCAGCTGCCTTCGTACCCGGGTCCTTCATGAGCACTGCATTCATTGACCGCCATCTGTTGCCCCTCCACCCATCCACCAGCCCGCCCGCCCACCCACCCGTGAAGCTCAGGTTGTCTGAGGACCTAACACCTGTCAGCCATATTGGCCTGGGGCTCGTGGGTCAGGAGAGGGGACGATGAGAAAGGGAGAGGGAGGGTCACCTGACATGACAGGAAGTGAGCGGCCATGCTTCAGGTATGGACAACCGGAAACAGGCCTGGGAGACCCCCCCAGAGTCGGACTTGGACGAAGAAGGTACTTGGAAAGGTGAGAAGCTGGCTGTTTGGATGGCTGACAAAGGAGACAGGCTGCATACATAGCTCAGCCGAGGAAGGATGAGAACGAAGGCCCGGAAGGAGAGAGGGGTCACTACTGGGCGACCGGCTGACGCTGGGCAGCTCTCCACTGACAAACATTCACCAGACCCAGACAGGGAGGCAGAGAGCGTATACAAATACTCAGGGTCTGGTGGCCCCAGATCTCCCCAAGAGGACCCCAAGGGAGCGCCAGCTACCTGGGCACACGGTGTCTTTGCTGAGAATGCCCGGCAGCCTCATATCCATCCGTCCCTTGTAGATATGTCCGTCCAGGCCCAAGATGTCCACTTCGTCATGCTGTAAGGGACATGAGAAGCCATCACCACTGTGTGCAGAGTGACCTGCAGAAGGCACTGTCACCAGCCAGCACACAGAAGCCTGCCTGGGAGGGGGGCATGGGGACAGGCGCCTGTCACTCCAGCACGCTGGGAGACTGCGCAGCGGGGTGCAAGGTGGAAGGAATGTGTTCTGAAGCCCGTGGTAGGAGGCGGCCAGAGGATATTCTTGCCAGGCGAGAGCCTGGGGCTTGAACCGGGAGCTGGTTAAGAAACTGCCTCAAGCTGAGCCCGGCAGGAGAGTCACAAGTTCAAGGCCTGACTGGGCAGCTTAAGGAGATCAGGCTCAAATAAAAAGCAGAGAGACTGGGATGTCAATGGATAGTAAAATGCTTGCCTGAAAGCAAAGAAGCCCCGGGTTCGATTCCCAATAATTCAAGGGAGGGAAAAGAGGAGGGAGCAGCTCAAGGCACAGGGCCGGAGGAAGTGGCTTTTGGTGACTCTTTGGAATGACTTGGGAATCTGAGGCACAGCAAGGCGGTCTTTCCTGAAGCCTTCCCCGTGGTCCTCCCGCATGACCCCCAGCACCTTCATGGCGATCTGGATTTCCTCAATTGGGTTCAGGTGCTGCGAGCGGTTTCGACGGTAGGGGTAGGTGAGGGTGTGACTTCCCCCGCAGCGCCGCGGCACTGTGGAGTAGGTGTAATCTGCCGACTCTGGCACCCTGGGACACAGACACAGGGAGTCACTCTGAGTCCCTAGGAAGCCTCCTGGGACACACGCGGTGGGGGCAGCCAGGAGGAGGAAGACCAGAGTCTCTCCCCAGGAGTCAGAGTCAGGAGGGGCCAGCGACACAGAAGCCAGGTGTGTTGTTATCACACACACATTTAGCTTTTCCTTTTCATGTGCAAGTGTGTAATGGGAGTGCATGCATGTGTGTGCATTCACGTGGAAGCCCAAGGTCGATATCAGAAGTCATTCTCCCTCACTCTTCAACTGTATTCTTTGTGTGTGTGTGTGTGTGTGTGTGTGTGTGTGTGGCTGTGGAGGCCCAACGGTGGCATCAGGAATCATCCTGGACTGCCCTACCTCCTTATTGCTTTGCTCCGGGGTTTCCCACAGTGCCTACAGGGCCACTGCCAAATGTCTGGCATTTTTTACATGGGATCTGGGGGTTTGAGGCAAAGGCTTTAGTTGCAATCTGGGGATTGGAACTCAGCTCCTTTTGCTTGAGAGGCCAAAGTGTTAATCCCTGAGTCCTCTCCCCACCCTCATCTCATCCTTTTTTTTTTTGGACACAGGATTTCTAATCAAACCCAGAGATCGCTGATAGAGCTAGTCTGGGCAGTCAGCTTGCTCTATGGGTTTCTAGTCTCCCCCTTCTGAGGCTAGAGTTAGTGGTAGGCCACCCCCCCACACCAACACTGGGGTCTGAGGATCTGAACTCAATTCCTCTGCTTGTGCAGCCAGTGGCTTCATTATGGAGCCGTCTCCTTGGGTCCGCACCCTTCCTTATTTCTACACCCTCCTTCTGGCCTGGCACTGTTTGCCCAGGTTGCCCTGGGTGAGCAGAAGCCAAGCGCCCCGGACGCCGTTCCCCACCGTTTGTAGCAGGGGTGGGTGAGGCACTGGGCCTGCAGCAGCTCGCGGATCATCTGGCTGCTGGCCTTCACAGAGCCTCCGAAGTGGATCTGCACCTTCTCCATGTCCATCAGCATCTTGGAGTGCATGGTGCGCAGGCGCCCCACGCTCCGCTCCATCTGTGACAGGTCGCCCCGAGAGAAGGTGCTGCCCATCTTGAGGCTGTGGGCAGAGGGAAGGAGGTCAGCTTGGGACCACACGGAATCAGCTCACTCTCAGATCTTGCATCCACCTTCCTTTGGCTCCAGGTCTTCGTTCTACACGATCCCATGGGCTGAACTAGCCCTGGGCAGCTCACGCCAGGGTAGGCGTCCTTTCCAAGGTAGCTGCGTTGGACCAGACATGCTAGGGAGATCATCTTCATGTGCAAAAGGCCAGGTGTGGGGAAGGGCAGGTGGGGGGGAGGGCAGGTGTGTAGGAAGGCAGGTGGGGGAGGGCAGGTGGGGGAGGACACAGGTGCACTGGGACAGCACAGGGTTCAGGGACTTGGTCACCCCTGAGCACTCCCCCCCACTGCACGTCTGGAACTCCCCGACTCTGAAGAATGAACCCCACACTTAGGAGGTGGAAGGTGGGCGAGAGCACTTGGCCTGCAGCTCCCTGCGCTCCTCCTGCCCACCCCGGGCTGATCGATGCCTGGTCTCCCCTCTTGCTCAGGCTTCCCACCGTCCTGGGAAGAACAGGAGGGTGCGTGCCCCTCATCCTGACCCTCAGCACTGCCTCCAGACAGTGTCTGCCTGCTCCCCCCAGTCCTGCTTGAACCCGTGCGTACTTGCGGCTCTGCTGGCGTATCTGCTCCAGCTCAAACACGGTGTAGGGCCGGATGGAGCGGTGCCCGGGCAGGCTGGGACCCAGAGGGGTCACGGAGATGGCTCTGGGTAGGGGTGGAGAGAAGGGAAAGGTCGGGGTATGAGAAGTGCCCCCACTGGGGTCTGCAAGCCACTTCCTCCCATGGGCCGGGAGCCCTGGGAAGACCAGAGGTGGGGAGGGGACTGGGAAGCTCAGCCCTGCAGCTACCAGCCGGGTGGGTGGGTACTCACTGTCCAGTCACAGTTGTCTCCAAGGGGCGGTCACACGAGAGGCAGTGGAAATGAGCCAAGAGCTGCCTGGGGGGGGGAAGGTCACACCGAGCGTGAGAACCAGAGGGTGTGACCCCCTGCAGCCCAGGCAGGCAGCAGTTAGGCCCTGACGGCAACTCGCCTGTGCCTAGCCAAGCCCTTCCAAGGCGCACATCTGGGACCTGCCCTCCTAACCTGAAGTCCACAGACTTCCCTGCCCCGAGGGATCCTGCGTGTGCCTTTGGCGCCCCCTGGTGTCCAGAAATGGGAACTTCCCAGCTTCAAGCCCATGCTGGCCAGATGCCCCCGAGGAAACTCTCCACTCTGACTGTGGACCTTTCCCTGTCCAGAAACCTAGTGTAGAGACTTAGTCCAGAGAACCTTCTACTTCTTTGCCCTCCCCCGCCCCCCTCACATTGAAGGACTGATCTAGAAGATTTTCCAGCTGTGAAAAGCAGCAGTCCTGGGTGGGGTCCCCAGCACAGCCCTCACCTCCGCATGGCGGCCGCCTCGTCCGCCTGGTAGAGCGGGGAGCGCTCTTTGAGCTGCTGCCGCAGCGATTTCCATCGATCCTCCAGCATCTGCTTCACCGGGTCCAGCTCTAGGCGGTCCAGCTGGGGGATGGGAGCAGCTGAGCCTCAAGGAGGCGTGGGGGGGTGAGGGTGCCGTCCTGGGGGGAGGGAGGCCCACCTGCCGCTGCGCCCAGCGTCCTCACCTTGCTGTCCATCTCCATCAGGAGCCTGTCCAGCATCTTCTGCCAGTCCTGCTCCTGCCCGCTCATCTTGGCCACCAGCTCCTGCATCATGTGGTTCAGCTGCTCCGTGGTGCTGTCAAACTGGACGCGGCTCACTTTGGAGGCCAAGGCACTCTTGTCGGCTTTCTGCATTGTGGAGAGGGGGCTGCGGCCTCAGGCAGTGCCCTTCCCGGCTCTCTTCCCGCTCCTGGCTGGGAAGGGGGCAGGGTAGTTGTGGGGGGCTGACACCCACCACATCGATTTCCATCTCCAGGTGTTCTCTGTCGGCCTTCTCCTTCTCCAGCTTCTCTAGGCCCTGGTACAGCACCTGCCGGCCCAGAGAGTGGAGGATCAGGTGGCAGCCTCGGAAGGGCGGTGGCCGAGTGGGACGGGCCAGCCTCCGCTCCGCCCCGGGCGCCCGTGGCGCTCACGTCAATGTCCCTCTGCTTCTGCCGGTGGTCCTCGATGAGGTTGCTGGTGGTAATGTTGAGCTTCTCGCAGTCGCCCTGGACTTGCAGGATGGCGCTCTGCACGTGGCCCAGCAGCTCCTCGTCCTGCAGCAAGAGTGACAGTGTGAGGCTGCCGGACCAACCCCAGGACGCTGCTCCAAGCGCACAGCAGGTAAAGGCGCCTGCGCGCGAACCCAGAGACCTGCGCTTGATCCCCGGAGCCCGCGGGTGGGAGGAGAGCAGAGACTTCTAGAAATTATCCTCTGAACTCCGTGTGGGCACTGTGGCTGCACGCGACTGGTTCTCTGTCCTCCCCTTCCTCTCTGCAGCGTTCTCAAGTAAATACATGATTTAAAAAATTATACAGCATCACCCAGGGGGCAAGTGTGCTGGTGCCTGACATCCCAGCACTCGGAGTGGAGGCAGGAGGGTCGTGAGTTCAAATGACGCCTGTCTAAAACACAAAACCAAGCCACAGCCCAGCATGTGCGTCCACTTCAGACCTGTCGTGTCTCTTCCCAAGGGCGTCACCGACAGGTGCGTCCAGCAACTCGCTGTGGTCACCACTCCCCCACGTCCTTGGGATTGATTTCAAGGACTTAGGGGAGATCAGAGAGGCGGCCATACATGCCATCCCATGACCTTGGAAGTGAGGTGTGACTGCAATCTGAGCCAAATCTAAACTCCTGTGTCCAGAGGCACAACCTAAGGTCTTGTGGCTGACGTCACACTCACTCCAGCAAACCTGCCCTTTGGGAGAAATGTAAAGGGGCTGGGGAAACCGGCAGTTGGGGAGAGGGGAGTCCGCACCCCCCACAGGCGTGCCTGTCTCCCTGTGGCACGCAGAGGACACAGTTGCACCCTTGGCCAGTGCTGCTCCGCCCACCCGATGCACAGCTCCCATGGTCTCCAGTCCCTGAAGCGGCTGCGCAGCCCCGTGACACAGTGAAGGGACCGGGCGATCGTGCGGGATCTGACTAAAGGGCTCCGTCACGAAAACCGACCCTTCAGACCAGACACTCCTCCCTGGAGAGCGCTGTCCGCCCGGGCCCCGTGGGCTCCGAGGGGCCCCGGGAGGGAGGTGAGCAGACTCGCCTGGCTCTGCAGTTTGGCCTTCTTGGAGGGCCGGGAGGCGGCCAGGTTGTTGACCATGTCCTGCAATTGCTCGTAGCGCTGCACCAGCAAGCTGACCTGGTGGCCTAGGTCCATGCTGCAAGCTGGACACGTGGCCTCAGGGTCCATTTGGCCAGGCACAAAGGTGGTCGCAGACTTCTGTGGGGTCAGGCTCATGGACAGCAGCGTGGACGAGGAAGTCAGCATGCTCTCGATGATTATCCTGAGCTTGTCTAACTGGATAGGGGAGAGAAGCGAGGGGCAGGGTAGGAAGGTGGTCACAACCACGTCTGGCTACACAGGCCCTTTTCTGCCTTTCCCCTCCCACCAGATGGGCAAGTCGCTGTCTCCTCAGGGCATGGGATTGAGAGGGGCAGTGAGCACTGGATCCTGTCTGTCACACAGTGGAATTTTTCTACCGGTGTGTGTGGGGGGGACAGTATTCATGCCAAAGACAGCGCCCGTGAGAGGGGGGTTCTCTCCACTCAGTGTACACACGTGACTCTTGCACCTGAATCCTACAGGGGTGTGCGCCCCTAAAGACCCTGAGGAGGAGGGGGATGGATGTGAACGGTTGTGTTACATGTGGCCTATTCCACGCAGGATACCAGCACCAAAGGGATTAACAAGTACAAACAGTGCTTCAGAAATCTTCGACCCTCAGAGGCCACAAGTCCCTATCCAGGGGGGCGTTGCGTGGCCTGACCTTCCTGCTCTCTTCCCCGTCCCATGGTTTCGGCTTGTTACCACCAGTGATTGGTCCTGGGCGGGCCACTGGATTGAAAAGGAAACAATCTGCCAAGGACAGTACGTGGCTCCAAAAAGGGGGGGTGGCCACACGGCACCATTCCCTTCCAAGGGTACGATGAAGCCAAAAAAAGACTGCAACAGGGCTGGAGAGATGGCTCAGGGGTTAAGACTCTGCCTTGCAAGCAGAAGGTCATGATTTCTGATCCCAGGTCCCATGTGAAAACCCCAGGCACAAATATATGGCAGCCTTTCGGCCCGGTGGGTGGGGCCTGGGAAATCCCAGAGAGAAATAAGGAAGTAGAAGCAATCCAGGATGATTCCCGAAGTCACCCTTGGTCCTCCACAGGGACACACAGTGCCCTCTGACACACACACACACACACACGCACACACACACACACACCACCACCAGTGCAACAGTCCCTTCTCCCACCAACCCTCTGGAATCCACTAGGATAGCTTTACTGTGTATCCAGAGTGTCCAGTCAGGGAGGGGCATCTGGCTGTATTATCAAGTGGTCTTTTCCCTGTCCCTGGCATGCAGGATCCTGATGGGGGGCTGGAAGCTATGTCCCAAAGTTGTCCATTCTCTTGGCCCCCTGTTAGTGAGTTATCACCCACCATGGCCTGTATGTGGGTGGAGACAGGAAGAAGTTTGAGATGTTGTCTAGGCCTATGTCAGTGTGTTGTCCAATACAGCCAAATGAGGCCGTAACCTAATGAGGTTCCTAGAATTGAGCCGGAGGGTGGGTATCGCCCCACATCTGGCCTGTGGTTGTCTCACCACCTCAGATCTGAAAGGCTGAAACAGAGCAAGTGGTAACCGTGTCCTGCCGAGGTCGGTGTGGAGAGATGTATACAAATGTATAACACTATACAGAAAGATCTACGAACTTCACCGTGGAAGTGGATCAGCTCGCAGTGGTCCTGCAAGCATCCAGTACAGACACAGGGGCAGTGAGTGGCAAGCCTACTAAGGCTACTGTCTGCTGGAGCCGTAAGACACACACACAAAATAATAGAGTACACACACAACATGCATGGTCTTGAAAACTTGGCAGGAAAGAGGCCAGATGCAAAAAGCCCACATAGGGCAAGATCTCATTTCTATGAAATAAACATCCAGAAGAGGAAGATAGAGAAAGCACATGTGCAGTGGTAGGGGGTGGGTACTGGAAGGCCCCTGGCTCTGTGTGTGTGTACCCAAGAGGGCACTCAGAGTGTGTGGGCCTGTAGAGACCCAAGGATGACATCAAGAACCATCCCGATTGCTCCGTCTCCTTATTGCTCTGCCCCCGGGGTCTTCTAAGTCCCAATATTTCAAGATCAGAATTACAGATCACCCCCATTTCTGCCTGGCATTTTTTTTTACGTGGGATCTGAGTATCCTAACTGAGGTCTTTTTGTTTTTGAGTCAAGGCTTTAACCCCTGAGCCCTCTTCCATGCCTGTCACAGTGCTTTTTGCACTGGTAAAATGTCTTGGAATTGGATGATGGTGAATTCCTTAAAATCTCATGAATGCAGTAAAAACAACAGCTGCTTGCTTTAGAAAAAGGTCGCTTTATGATAAATGAATTACTTAAGGGAAACCCATCAAGAAAAAAAAAAAAAAACCAGCCAATCAGAAGCACCCATATCTCACCTCCTGCATAGGCGATATTGGAGGTACCTGGTGCCCATCACCTCAGATTCAGCTTCGCCACAGGATGAGACTCATTCTCACTACACACACACACACGCACACACACGCACACACACGCACACACACACACACAGTAGAGAGGCAGGGCCTCAGAACGGCTCAACATTTGTGGCCCCTCCAAGAGGCTCAGGGACCCTGGAGCTGAAGGACAGACTTGCGCTCACCTGATCCTGCAGGTAGAGGGAGGCTTCAGACACAGAGTTCTCCATGGTGGTTCTGCCTCGCTCCTGGCTCTCTCTCAGCTCAGACAGCTCCTTCTCAATGTCCGCTATGGTGACTCTGTGGCACATAAGACACATAGCCAGGTTGGAGAAGCTTTGAAATGTTTGAAGTTCTTGAGTCTGTAGATTACAAATACTGTTCTGCAGAAACCCTAGCTCAGCACTTTTGGAGAGCTGGCCATTACAGGAACAAAGCAGGATGTGACCAGAGGGGGGTTCAGAACCAGGGCGCTCTGTCTAGGGGATCCCCGATACTGCTTCTGTCCCAGAGGGGGCACCTGAGCTGTCCTGAGCTACTAGGTGGTGGAGTGTCATAGTTAGAGTTGATGGTTGAGGGTTTAAGCTCTGGGCACATTTGTAGAGAAGAAGCAGTTGAGTTAAGCCTAGAGAGAACCCGCAGGAGAATATCTAGTTGTTGGGGAAGGTCCATCCCAAGGTGAATGGAACTAGGTTCTGGAAAGGCGAATAAAATACAGAGAGCTGGTTGAGAGAGTTGGCACCCTTTTGTATACTTGGGCAGACATGCTGGTCTGGCAAGTAAGGATTCTCCCTCTCTCAGCTGTTATGTGGAGATGGTGTGCCCAGTCCCCTCCACCCTTGATGTCCTGCTAAGCTGGACAAAGAACTGTAACTGAACTATCATAAGAGAAAATTAACCCCTTTGTTCCCTCAAGCTGTTTTATCAGAATTCTATCAACAGCAATGTAGGTGAACTACAACAAAATTTGGTACTAAGAGTGTGATGTTGCTAACAAATCTGTCTGTGGATTTTGTGGACTCAACTTTTTTGTTGGAGAAGCTTTGAAATATTTGAAGTTCTTGAGTTTGTAGATTACAATACTATTCTGCAGAATTTAATGGGTCATTTGGATAATGGAAATGCTGAGAGAGTTGTGGATTGTTTGGGCCCAGTTTTTGATGAAAAGAACAAGGACTTTGGTAAAGTTTAAAGACAACTGACTGGTTTGCTTGATAAAGGAAAGCTGTGTTGATAACCATGAAGCTTTGGATGTGCAAAAGGCAGGCAGCAGAACAGTTGTCACTGTTGGAGAAATAAACCTCGGTGAAGGAAAACTTAGTGCTTTACACTGGGATGGTGGAAGACATGAACACCACCATATGGAGATTCTGTACTTTGAAAACCCAGATTCCTTCAGGAGCTGAAAGCCCAAGTTGAAGCTATTTCTTGCCCTTTATAAGTTTCCATTGCCTAAAAGGGGGACTTTTCCAGGATCAGTTCATGGAAGTTGGTGCAGCTGTAGTTTGTCATTCAAGTGAATCAATCTACATTTCAACCTCGCTGCAGAATTTGTCAGCATCCCCCAGCTGCAGAGATGAACCCAGAGTGTTGTTGGAGATGCCAAAACCATGGAATGTGTGCTGTAGACAACTGGGGGCTGAGATTCAGCTTGGTTCAAAGAACACTGCTTGGGCAACCTTGAGCTGTGAGGGGGGACTGGGATTGCCTAGAATCTTTGAGCCACAGGGACTCTGTGATGAACAACAGAAGATGGACATTGAGCTACAGTGTTTGATTTGCTGGGCTTGTCTTAATTTGATATTCTCTTATTGTGTTATGATGCTTCCATTTTGATGTTTTATGTGTGTTAGGTATTCAACTTATTTTGGTTTGATAGACTGTATGGTTAAGTGATTTTGAAACTTTAAAATATCGAAACTGAGCTTTTAATGACAGAACGTTTAAAATTTTTTCTATGAGACCTTTTTAGAGATTTAGAATTAATAAAATATATTTATATTTTGAGATAAACTTAACACCTGTGGGGGGTGGGATTGAAGGTTACAGTTTAAAAGTGGGTTAAGTTTCATAGTTAGATACAAGTGTTAACTTGATAGTAAGAGTTTCAACTCTGGGAACATTTGTGGAGAATTAGTAGTTAAGCCCAGAGTGAACTTGCAGGAGATTGTCCAATTGATGGGAAAGGCCCAGCCCAAAGTAGTAGGGTCTAAGCCCTGGGCAGGTGAATAAAATGCAGAGAGCTGGTTGAGGAAGTTGGTGGCATCCTTGTGTACCCTTGGCCAGACACGCTGGTCTGGCAAGTAAGGATCGTCCCTCTCTCAGCTATTACGTGCACATGGTGTTCCCTCGGCCCTTGATGATAGTGCAGGCTCTCTTTCCAAGCCGAACAAAGAACTGGACTGTTGTATGAGGAAAATTAACCCCCTTGTTCCCTTAAGCTGTTGTGCCATGATTTTATCAGTAACAATGCAGGTGAACTGCAGCACGGGGCACAGTCCTATAAGGAGGAACTCAGAGGGGGTGGGGCGAGCGGCCTTCTTGGCCTCCTACTGGGGACAGTGGAAGGAACATCTCGCTGCCTCTCCCAGTCCCGGTACTCAGCTCAGCTTCTGTCAGTTGTTTAAACAGGACAACCTGAAGAAGCCAGGTCAAAGGAGTAGTCAGTGTGGGGGTGAGGGGATGGAAGGCGACCACGGGCCTGCAGACTTGAAGCCAGGACAGCGGCTGTGGGGAGGCGTGTCACCTGAGGATGCCCAGCTGCAGGCTCAGCTGGCTGGACTTTATCTCCTTCCCTGGTTCTGGCTGCATTTCCGTCTCCAGAATCCTTTGCAGTCGGCTCAGCTGCACACACGAGGAAAGCAAGGGTCAGGCGAGTCATGAGACTCCTTCAGATGGTTCACGGGACATCCAGTCCCTGGATCCACCCCATGGACGAGATTGCTGACCTGGAGACCTTGTAATGACCTCTGGCTCTAGAAAAATCCCTCGTTAGAGATCACTCAGAGGTGAAGACTCTGCCTCATAAGCCATAAGACCTGTTTGGATCCCAGATCCCAACAACAACAACAAAGAGAACAGGTGGAAATGGTGACAGTCTGCCCTTCTAGCTCTTGAAGGCGGAGCAAAGTCAACAGGAGGTAGAAGCAATCCAGGATGACTCCCAAATACACCCTGGTCCTCCACGGGGACATACAGTGTATACAGACACGTGTGTGTCCACGTGTGCACACGTGTGCGCGCACACACACAAATGCAAAAAAAAAAAAAAAATCCCTAGTTGGGCTCAGAAGCTGCCTTATGGAAGAGGAGCAAAGTTCTCATTAGCTGGCCTGCCTATAATGGGGAGCTGAGTGTGTGTTTACAGAGGCACAGAATGCACACACTGACTCCAAGTGTGAACCTCAAATGCCCTGATTTGCCCTGACTCTTCCTTACGTACTTTGGCTTTGTCCTGACGAACTTCTTTGGACAAGGACTTTAAGTTTTTCATCTGCTCTTGCAGGTCCTGAGGTAAGACTTTTTTAACTGTGGAATAGAGAGACGTTGTTTTAGATTCCCAGTGGGCCCCCAACCTCTGAGACCCCAGAGGACAAGTGGGCGGTCACTCCATCCTGCTTTCTTTTCCATCCACTTCTATGATCTTGTGGCTGAGGTGTTGGTGTCAAAGTTATGGCTGGGAGACTAGAGCTTTATTCTTCAAATCCTCTCTGCCCGCCCACCTTCCACTGCTATGTTCCCCTCAGCCTCCCTCACTGCTCTCCAGGCCTGAGGACCTGCTTCCTTCCTGAGCCATCCCTGATGACTTCATCTTAGCCCCTGCCCCTCCATTCATTTGGCTCTAGCAGTCAAGAGTTAAGGGCTTGCCTGGGGAGGAAGAAAAGCAAGATTCTGCATCCGTGCAGAGGATTGCACTCACCCATCACTGAGAGCAGGTACTGGATCTTCTCCAAGTCAGTCTGGCCCGCTTGCTCCTCATCCAGATCCTTCATTCTTTCCTTCAGCTCTATGTAGAGGCCAATGAGCTCGCCCATCAGGCGGAACGTTTCCACCGCCATGGGGAAGGAGGGAGCCAGTCTCTCCAATGACTCCCGCCGCTCGCTCCGCTCCGTCCATTCACTCTGGCTCTCACTTTCTGATAAGCGTTGGCGGAAATAGTTCATAGAATCTCGACTCCTCAAAAAGGCATCTCGACTTGGGCGAGTCTGGACAGGGAATCCAAACTGAACTGCCGCATGTCTTTGATCCCAAGCCGCCTGGCTGGCAGCATCCACAGGAGCATAGGAGATATCCTGTGGAGCTGTGCCCAGGGGTATTTGTCCTGGTTGGACTGTGCCTGGGTATGTTTGGTCTTGTTGATATATCTGGCCTTGTTGAGCTGCCAATTGCTGTTGCTCTGCAAACTCCAAGCCCTGCTGTTCTGTGATATGGCGCGCCATGCCTTGTTCTGCACCAGGAGGCACCATATCAGGCTGAAAGGGGCGTAGGCCTGGAGGAAGTTCCTGAACTACCGTTAAGCCATGAAGCTCTATACTTGGTGTCACAGAGCCTTGCAGATCGACACCAGGCTGTCTGAAACCTCGCTGATCCATTCCAGGTCGCACCCAACGTGGAGGGGCGCCAGGTTGACCCAAACCATGAGGAAAGATGCCAGGTTGGACCAAACCCGAAGGATATGCACCAGGCTGAACCAAGCCACGAGGTTCTGCACCGGGCTGACTTGTTCTAGGCGGTATCATACCAAGCTGACCTGCCCCAGGCTGCAGGTAGCCACGCTGGTCCATCCCAGGCTGCAGGTAGCCACGCTGGTCCATCCCAGGCTGCAGGTAGCCACGCTGGTCCATCCCAGGCTGCAGGGATCTACGCTGGTCCATCCCGGGCTGCAGGTAGCCACGCTGGTCCATCCCGGGCTGCAGGGATCTACGCTGGTCCATCCCGGGCTGCAGGAGTCTACGCTGGTCCATTCCGGGCTGCAGGGAGCCACGCTGGTCCATCCCGGGCTGCAGGAGTCTACGCTGGTCCATCCCGGGCTGCAGGGAGCCACGCTGGTCCATCCCGGGCTGCAGGGAGCCACGCTGGTCCATCCCGGGCTGCAGGGAGCCACGCTGGTCCATCCCGGGCTGCAGGAATCTACGCTGCTCCATCCCGGGCTGCAGGGAGCCACGCTGGTCCATCCCGGGCTGCAGGGAGCCACGCTGGTCCATCCTGGGCTGCAGGGAGCCACGCTGGTCCATCCTGGGTTGCAGGGAACCAGCCTGATCCATTCCGGGCTGCAGGGAGCCACGCTGGTCAGCCCCAGGCTGCAGGGAGCCAGCCTGGTCTATTCCAGGCTGCAGGGAGCCACGTCGGCCTGCTGTGGGCCGCAGGGAGCCACGCCGGTCTGCCCCAGGCCTCAGGGAGCCAGGCTGCTCTGCCGTGGGCCGCTGGGAGCCACGCCGGTCTGCCCCAGGCCTCAGGGAGCCAGGCTGCTCTGCCGTGGGCCGCAGGGAGCCACGCCGGTCTGCTCCCGGCTGCAGGGAGCCAGGCTGCTCTGCCCCTAAGACACGCCGGCCTGTCGTGGGCGCCCTGGGCACAAAACCACGCTGGTATGCCATAGGTTGTACCAAGCCACGCTGACCCACTCTGGGTTGTGCCAAGTCACGTTGGTCTGCACCAGATTGCGCTAAATCATGTTGGTCCACATCAGGTTGGGCCAAACCTTGTTCATCCATTCCAGGTTGGGCCAAACCTCTTCCATCTGCACCAGGTTGTACCACTTGACGTTGATCCATTCCAGGTTGTATCCAACCAAGCTGACCTACCCCATATGGCACCAAACCATGCTGACCTACACCAGGTTGGGGTAAATATTGTTGTGCCATCCCAGTTTGCACTGAACCATCAGGCTGAACGAAACCACTCTGACCTGCACCAAGTTGGACCAAACCAAGTGGATATGCACCAGGCTGCATTGTTCCAGGAGAATACGTACCAGGTTGTACCGAAGCACTAGGATATGCCCCAGCTTGCATCACACCATACTGAGTCACTGTAGGCTGTACCAAACCTTGCTGAATGCCACCTGCTTGTGCTATAGAAAGTTGATCTGTACCAAGCTGTACCAAACCTTCTTGAACTACAACAGGTTGTACCAAACCACGCTGATCCATTCCAGGTTGTACCAAGCCACGCTGATCCATTCCAGGTTGTACCAAGCCACGCTGATCCATTCCAGGTTGTACCAAGCCACGCTGATCCATTCCAGGTTGTACCAAGCCACGCTGATCCATTCCAGGTTGTACCAAGCCACGCTGATCCATTCCAGGTTGTACCAAGCCACGCTGATCCATTCCAGGTTGTACCAAGCCACGCTGATCCATTCCAGGTTGTACCAAGCCACGCTGATCTGTCCCAGGAAGCATCACACTACTATAATCTGGGGCAGGTTGTGTCAACCCAGTTGAATATACATCGGGCTGCACCAAGCCAGGCTGAGCTATGTCAGGCTGGACCGAAACAGGCACATCTGTGCCAAACTGCACTCCTGTACCGTGCTCATCTGCACCAAGTTGTGCTAAACTAGCCCGATATGTACCTGCTTGAATCAAGCCAGGCCGACCTACACCAGGAGGCATCAAACCTTGTCCAATACCAGGCTGCACCAAGCCAGGTTGATCTGCTCCAGGCTGTGCAAAAACTTGCTGACCTGTACCAGGCGCCAGTCCAGGCTGAACGGCCCCGCGGGGCGCCAGGCCAGGTACAACCGCCTCGGGGGGCGCCAGGCCAGGCTGAACGGCCCCGGGGGGCGCCGCCTCGCCAGGCCGAACGGCCCCGGGGGGCGCCGCCACGCCAGGCCGAACGGCCCGGGGGGGCGCCGCCACGCCAGGCCGAACGGCCCGGGGGGGCGCCGCCACGCCAGGCCGAACGGCCCCGGGGGGCGCCGCCACGCCAGGATGAACGGCCCCGGGGGGCGCCGCCACGCCAGGATGAACGGCCCCGGGGGGCGCCGCCACGCCAGGCACAACCGCCCCGGGGGGCGCCGCCTCGCCAGGCTGAACGGCCCCGGGGGGCGCCGCCACGCCAGGCTGAACGGCCCCGGGGGGCGCCGCCAGGCCAGGCACAACCGCCCCGGGGGGCGCAGCCAGGCCAGGCACAACCGCCCCGGGGGGCGCCGCCACGCCATAATGAACGGCCCCGGGGGGCGCCGCCACGCCAGGATGAACGGTCCCGGGGGGCGCCGCCACGCCAGGCACAACCGCCCCGGGGGGCGCCGCCACGCCAGGATGAACGGCCCCGGGGGGCGCCGCCACGCCAGGCACAACCGCCCCGGGGGGCGCAGCCAGGCCAGGCACAACCGCCCCGGGGGGCGCCGCCACGCCAGGCACAACCGCCCCGGGGGGCGCCGCCACGCCAGGCACAATCGCCCCGGGGGGCGCCAGGCCAGGCTGAACGGCCCCGGGGGGCGCCAGGCCAGGCTGAACGGCCCCTGGGGCCGCCAGGCCAGGCTGAACGGCCCCGGGGGGCGCCAGGCCAGGCTGAACGGCCCCGGGGGGCGCCAGGCCAGGCTGAACGGCCCCGGGGGGCGCCACGCCTGGCTGAATTTCCCCCGGAGGCGCCACGCCAGGCTGAATTTCCCCAGGGGCCGTCACGCCAGGCTGAACCTCCCCGGGGGGCGCCAGGCCAGGCTGAATTTCCCCGGGGGGGGCCAGGCCAGGCTGAACGGCCCCGGGGGGTGCCGCCGCGCCAGGCACAACGGCCCCGGGGGGTGCCGCCGCGCCAGGCTGAAAGGCCCCGGGGGGCGCCGCCGCGCCAGGCACACCGGCCCCGGGGGGCGCCAGGCCAGGCTGAACGGCCCCGGGGGGCGCCAGGCCAGGCTGAACGGCCCCGGGGGGCGCCAGGCCAGGCTGAATGGCCCCGGGGGGCGCCAGGCCAGGCTGAACGGCCCCGGGGGGCGCCGCCACGCCAGGCTGAACGGCCCCGGGGGGCGCCAGGCCAGGCTGAACGGCCCCGGGGGGCGCCTCCACGCCAGGCTGAACGGCCCCGGGGGGCGCCAGGCCAGGCTGAACGGCCCCGGGGGGCGCCAGGCCAGGCTGAACGGCCCCGGGGGGCGCCGCCACGCCAGGCTGAACGGCCCCGGGGGGCGCCAGGCCAGGCTGAACGGCCCCGGGGGGCGCCGCCAGGCCAGGCTGAACGGCCCCGGGGGGCGCCGCCAGGCCAGGCTGAACGGCCCCGGGGGGCGCCGCCAGGCCAGGCTGAACGGCCCCGGGGGGCGCCGCCACGCCAGGCTGAACGGCCCCGGGGGGCGCCGCCAGGCCAGGCTGAACGGCCCCGGGGGGCGCCGCCACGCCAGGCTGAACGGCCCCGGGGGGCGCCGCCAGGCCAGGCTGAACGGCCCCGGGGGGCGCCGCCACGCCAGGCTGAACGGCCCCGGGGGGCGCCGCCAGGCCAGGCACAACCGCCCCGGGGGGCGCCGCCACGCCAGGCTGAACGACCCCGGGGGGCGCCGCCAGGCCAGGCACAACCGCCCCGGGGGGCGCCGCCACGCCAGGCTGAACGACCCCGGGGGGCGCCGCCAGGCCAGGCACAACCGCCCCGGGGGGCGCCGCCACGCCAGGCTGAACGGCCCCGGGGGGCGCCGCCAGGCCAGGCACAACCGCCCCGGGGGGCGCCGCCACGCCAGGCTGAACGGCCCCGGGGGGCGCCGCCAGGCCAGGCACAACCGCCCCGGGGGGCGCCGCCACGCCAGGCTGAACGGCCCCGGGGGGCGCCGCCAGGCCAGGCACAACCGCCCCGGGGGGCGCCGCCACGCCAGGCTGAACGGCCCCGGGGGGCGCCGCCACCCCAGGCACAACCGCCCCGGGGGGCGCCGCCACGCCAGGCTGAACGGCCCCGGGGGGCGCCGCCACGCCAGGCACAACCGCCCCGGTGGGCGCCGCCACGCCAGGCTGAACGGCCCCGGGGGGCGCCAGGCCAGGCTGAACGGCCCCGGGGGGCGCCGCCACGCCAGGCTGAACGGCCCCGGGGGGCGCCGCCAGGCCAGGCACAACCGCCCCGGGGGGCGCCGCCACGCCAGGCTGAACGGCCCCGGGGGGCGCCGCCACGCCAGGCACAACCGCCCCGGGGGGCGCCGCCACGCCAGGCTGAACTGCCCCGGGGGGCGCCGCCACGCCAGGCTGAACGGCCCCGGGGGGCGCCAGGCCAGGCTGAACGGCCCCGGGGGGCGCCGCCAGGCCAGGCTGAAAGGCCCCGGGGGGCGCCGCCAGGCCAGGCTGAACGGCCCCGGGGGGCGCCGCCAGGCCAGGCTGAACGGCCCCGGGGGGCGCCGCCAGGCCAGGCTGAACGGCCCCGGGGGGCGCCGCCAGGCCAGGCTGAACGGCCCCGGGGGGCGCCGCCACGCCAGGCTGAACGGCCCCGGGGGGCGCCGCCACGCCAGGCTGAACGGCCCCGGGGGGCGCCAGGCCAGGCTGAACGGCCCCGGGGGGCGCCGCCAGGCCAGGCTGAACGGCCCCGGGGGGCGCCGCCAGGCCAGGCTGAACGGCCCCGGGGGGCGCCGCCAGGCCAGGCTGAACGGCCCCGGGGGGCGCCGCCACGCCAGGCTGAAGGGCCCCGGGGGGCGCCGCCACGCCAGGCTGAACGGCCCCGGGGGGCGCCGCCACGCCAGGCTGAAGGGCCCCGGGGGGCGCCGCCACGCCAGGCTGAACGGCCCCGGGGGGCGCCGCCAGGCCAGGCACAACCGCCCCGGGGGGCGCCGCCAGGCCAGGCTGAACGGCCCCGGGGGGCGCCACGCCAGGCTGAACGGCCCCGGGGGGCGCCACGCCAGGCTGAACCGCCCCGGGGGGCGCCACGCCAGGCTGAATTTCACCCGGGGGCGCCACGCCAGGCTGAACGGCCCCGGGGGCCGCCAGGCCAGGCTGAACGGCCCCGGGGGGCGCCACGCCAGGCTGAACCGCCCCGGGGGGCGCCACACCAGGCTGAATTTCACCCGGGGGCGCCACGCCAGGCTGAATGGCCCCGGGGGCCGCCAGGCCAGGCTGAACGGCCCCGGGGGGCGCCAGGCCAGGCTGAACGGCCCCGGGGGGCGCCACGCCAGGCTGAACGGCCCCGGGGGGCGCCACGCCAGGCTGAACGGCCCCGGGGGGCGCCACGCCAGGCTGAACGGCCCCGGGGGGCGCCGCCACGGCAGGCTGAACGGCCCCGGGGGGCGCCAGGCCAGGCTGAACGGCCCCGGGGGGCCCCAGGCCAGGCTGAACGGCCCCGGGGGGCGCCAGGCCAGGCTGAACGGCCCCGGGGGGCGCCAGGCCAGGCTGAACGGCCCCGGGGGGTGCCACGCCAGGCTGAACGGCCCCGGGGGGCGCCGCCACGGCAGGCTGAACGGCCCCGGGGGGCCCCGCCACGGCAGGCTGAACGGCCCCGGGGGGCCCCAGGCCAGGCTGAACGGCCCCGGGGGGCGCCGCGCCAGGCTGAACGGCCCCGGGGGGCGCCGCGCCAGGCTGAACGGCCCCGGGGGGCGCCGCGCCAGGCTGAACGGCCCCGGGGGGCGCCAGGCCAGGCTGAATTTCCCCCGGGGGCGCCAGGCCAGGCTGAACGGCCCCGGGGGGCGCCGCGCCAGGCTGAACGGCCCCGGGGGGCGCCGCGCCAGGCTGAACGGCCCCGGGGGGCGCCGCGCCAGGCTGAACGGCCCCGGGGGGCCCCGCGCCAGGCTGAACGGCCCCGGGGGGCGCCAGGCCAGGCTGAACCGCCCCGGGGGGCGCCGCGCCAGGCTGAACCGCCCCGGGGGGCGCCGCGCCAGGCTGAACGGCCCCGGGGGGCGCCGCGCCAGGCTGAACGGCCCCGGGGGGCGCCAGGCCAGGCTGAACGGCCCCGGGGGGCGCCAGGCCAGGCTGAACGGCCCCGGGGGGCGCCGCGCCAGGCTGAACGGCCCCGGGGGGCGCCGCGCCAGGCTGAACGGCCCCGGGGGGCGCCGCGCCAGGCTGAACGGCCCCGGGGGGCGCCGCGCCAGGCTGAACGGCCCCGGGGGGCGCCAGGCCAGGCTGAACGGCCCCGGGGGGCGCCGCGCCAGGCTGAACGGCCCCGGGGGGCGCCGCGCCAGGCTGAACGGCCCCGGGGGGCGCCGCGCCAGGCTGAACGGCCCCGGGGGGCGCCAGGCCAGGCTGAACGGCCCCGGGGGGCGCCAGGCCAGGCTGAATTTCCCCCGGGGGCGCCAGGCCAGGCTGAACGGCCCCGGGGGGCGCCAGGCCAGGCTGAACGGCCCCGGGGGGCGCCAGGCCAGGCTGAACGGTCCCGGGGGCCGCCAGGCCAGGCTGAACGGTCCCGGGGGCCGCCAGGCCAGGCTGAACGGCCCCGGGGGGCGCCAGGCCAGGCTGAACGGCCCCGGGGGGCGCCAGGCCAGGCTGAACGGCCCCGGGGTATACCAGATCAGCCTGAACGGCCCCGGGATATGCCAGACCAGCCTGAACCGCCCCGGGGTATGCCAGACCAGCCTGAACCGCCCCGGGGTATGCGAGACCAGCCTGAACCGCCCCGGGGTATGCCAGACCAGCCTGAATCGCCCCGGGGTATGCCAGACCAGCCTGAACGGCCTCGGGGTATGCCATACCAGCCTGAATCGCCTCAAGGGGCTCCATTCCAGGCTGAACCACCCCAGGGGGTGCCAAGCCAGGCTGAACCTCCCCGAGGGACTCCATTCCAGGTTGACTGTCCCTGCGGGCCGCCAGACCAGGCTGAAGGGCCCTGGGGGGCACCAGGCCAGGCTGAACAGCCCCGGGCGGCGCCAGGCCAGGCTGAACAGCCCCGGGGGGCGCCACGCCAGGCTGAAGAGCCCCCGGGGGGCCCAGGCCAGGTTGAACGGCCCTAGGGGGCGCCAGGCCAGGCTGAATGGCCCTAGGTTGTACCAAGCCAGGCTGAACGGCCCCGGGGGGCGCCAGGCCAGGCTGAACGGCCCCGGGGGGCGCCAGGCCAGGCTGAACGGCCCCGGGAGGCCCCAGGCCAGGCTGAATTGCTCCTGGGGCCGCCAGGCCAGGCTGAACGGCCCCGGGGGGCGCCAGGCCAGGCTGAACTGCCCTAGGTTGTACCAAGCTAGGCTGAACGGCCCCCGGGGGAGCCAGGCCAGGCTGAACGGCCCCCGGGGGAGCCAGGCCAGGCCCAACGGCCCCGGGTTGTACCAAGCCAGGCTGAACCGCCCCGGGAGGCACCATGCCACGTTGAACCGCCCCGGGGGGCACCATGCCAGGCTGAACGGCCCCGGGTTGTACCAAGCCAGGCTGAACAGCCCCGGGAGGCACCATGCCACGTTGGACTGCCCCAGGGGCCACCATGCCAGGCTGAACGGCCCCGGGTTGTACCAAGCCAGGCTGAACAGCCCCGGGAGGCACCATGCCACGTTGAACCACCCCGGGGGGCACCATGCCAGGCTGAACGGCCCCGGGTTGTACCAAGCCAGGCTGAACTGCCCCGGGAGGCACCATGCCACGTTGAACCGCCCCGGGGGGCACCATGCCAGGCTGAACTGCCCTGGGTTGTACCAAGCCAGGCTGAACTGCCCCGGGGGGCACCATGCCACGTTGAACTGCCCTGGGGGGCACCATGCCAGGCTGAACCACCCCAGGGGGCACCATGCCAGGCTGAAACATCCCAGGTGCCAAGCCAGGCTGAACTGCCCCAGGTTGCTGGGTGGCAGGTGGTATGATGCCATATGGTCCCAAACTGGGCCGTCTAAAACCTTGATCCGCAGTACCCTGGGTCATATCAAGTCTGTCTGCAAAAGATGGATACAAGCCATACTGCTCTGTAGCAGGCATTCTCAGTACTTGCTGATCCATGCCAGGTGGTACCGGAGTTAGCTGACCTATGCCTGATATTACCATCCCATGCTCATCTACACCAAATGGTATCAACCCTTGCTGATCCATGGCCCACGGTCCCAGACCACCCTCAGGCTGTTGTTGGTCTGTGCCAGGAGGTATCATGCCATGCAGAACTGTATCAGGCTGGTCTGCTCTGGGTAGTGCCGGTCCTCGTCCATCTCGGCCAGGTACCAATGGTGGCATCATACCACGCTGATCCATGTAAGATGGCATCAATCCCTGGTCATCCATTTCAGGTGGTCGCACACCAAGCTGACCCATGGTGATAGGTACCACGGCATGTGGCAAAGTGGCAGAATACGGAGATCTGGGCTGATCCAAGCCAGGTGGTCCTAATCCATGACGATCTGGCCTTGGCTGGACTTGGGCTTTGCCAGTGGGCATTCCAGCACGCTGGTCCTGTTGGGCTGAACCAGGTTGTGTATCTAGTTCACCTATCTTCGGCTGTGTCGAAGGCGCAGGCTCCTTGGCCTTCTGGCGCTTGCGATCTGTTTCTGCTGGGGATGGCGCAGGTTCTCTTCCGGTGCTCGGTCTGCTCTGGTCTCTACCAGTGACCCTTTCAGATCCCGGCGAGGTCTGATCTGGGCTAGCAGTGGACTCTGGAGCTTGATCAGTGCTTGGGCGCGTGGGAGGGAATCCACTTGGAGCAAGGTCCGTTGATGTCCTGGAAGGGGTCCTTCTGCGTTTAGTAGATGTTCCTGATAACGAGTCAGAGCTCTGTTGGAAGAGGGAAGGAAGATCAGTCCCTATGAGTCAAGTGCACTGTAAGAAATAAGAAGGAAGATATCTGACTGCCTTTTTAAAAAATGTGTCCTGTATTATTTTATTATTCTATTTTTCTAGTTTTATAAGCATATTGAGTACTTATCCCTGCTTCTCTCTATCCCCCCTCCCTCCCTTCCATGTCCCTCCCCTCCCTTCATCAATGCATCCCACTCCCTCCCACCCTCCTGCCTGTCCACGTCTATGGATCCCATGGTTTCCTCTGTCTTGTCTACTCTTATGGGGGTTCAGGCCTCTTGTGGCATAACAAGCTGCCCCTCCACTGATGGAGACATTTCCTTTCACTCATCCAGCTTTAGTCTCCAAGATTTCCACTGTATGTTGGTGTGTCAGTCATTATGCAGGTCTGGTGGGATGGATTTTTGCAGGGAAAAAAACAAAACAAAAAAACAAAAACTCTCTGGTCCTGAAAGCTAAGCTGGACATGAAGGAAGGCAGATAATCTTGAAGGTTGACAGCTGCTGAGAATCTACCCTTTTCCCAGTAACATCCTAACATGCAACTTCCTTCGCCAAAGCAGAAGGCTGCACAATCCCTGATCCTCAGATTATCAGAACACAAAGAAAGGGCATATGTCATTTATTAAATTCAAAGTTTTCCCATTGTTGGCTGGTTGGAAGACATATACTCCAGGAGAGAGATGAGCAACCCCTGATATGTCATAGATAGGAAGAAACCTTCTATGTGGGTTAAAAAAAAAGGCGTCATGGTATGTAAAGATGGAATCTGAGGCATTGATATGAGAAACAACTAGCAGACCAGCAAGTTATCTCAGCTGGTTGGTGTCCCTGCACTCAAAGTGGGGGCCTGAGTTCCAGGGCCCACACGATGGGAGGAGAGAGCTGACTTCTGAGAAGTGATAATTCATAGGTTGTCCACTGCACACCCCTGCAGTGGAATGCTAGGAATCCAGAAAAAAGTTCACGGTGGACAGTTCCACTTCCGCCGTGATGGAGTAACAGGTGCACCCGCCTACCTGTAACCATCAAGACCCAAACACAACCACCAACGACTATGGACTGGGCATTTTCCAGAGGGTGGGTATAAAGCAATGAAGAGAACGCCCCCCAAGGGATGGACCCCATGGCTTGCTCCCTTGGTGGGATGTCCAGGCTGCAGAACAGGGACGGGAATTGAGGTGGACACTCTAAGCTTCCCAAATGGAAGCTGCGGAGCTGAGCAGGAAGGGAAACAGGGGCCACCATTCACAGCTTGTAGGGAAGCATCGGAAGGAGGGAGATGTGCAAGGTTCTGACGTCAGCACACACCGTCTAGGGGGAACCGGAGCCACATTTCCATGGGGCTGCCAATCCTGTCTGCATCATATTTATGAGTCAGGTCCTCCTCCAGAGCTGAGCATGAACTCTTACATGTATGTTGTATTGTGTGTGTCTGTGGAGGCCCAAGGGTGACAACAGGAATCATTCTGAATGATTGTTTTGCTCTGGAGTTTCCTAGGCTCTGCTTTTCTAGAATTTTTATATGGGATCTGGGGATCCAAATTCAGGTCCTTTTGATTGGGAGGCAAAAGCTTTAACCCCTGAGCTGTCTCCCCAGCCCCAGCCTCAAACTCTTCACCCTCACACCTTGCCTCCTGAATGCTGGGGTGCAAGGCACAGGCCAGAATACCTGGCTCTGCACAGCAGTTTTGCAGAGAAACCTCACTCTAGGGAAAGGCAAGAGTGCTGAGCTGGGTTAGAGGGGAGTGTGTGCGTGGCCCTAGGCTGGACGCTGCTCTGGAAATGGAGCAAGTCCCAAAAACAAGACCTGGAGCCAACATGCTGCTGCGGGACCTGCACTGTGGGGGAAGGCAGCGGGGAAAAATAGATGTACAGGACTCCTAAAAATATCCAGGGGCTGACCACCTGTCAAAGTTACTGGCACATGGAGAAGAGGGAGGAAAGCATGACCCACAGTGAGGAAATAACTCAGGCCCCAGGGTTAGAGTCGGCAGAGAAGACCACAAAAATAGTTATAGATGCGAATTCTTCTTCTGTTGAAATATTTATGTGTGTGGAAAAAGAGAGAGAGAGAGAGAGAAAGCACATATGTGGAGGTCAAAGGACAACTTTCAGAATTTGGTTTTCTCTTGGGTCAGCAAGATAGCTTAGTGTACTATGCTCAGCATGTCTGCTTGCAAATCTGGAGACATGAGTTCAGTATCCAGAGTCCACATGGTGGAAAGAGAGAAGAGGTCCTGACTTCTACCACCACACACATCAGGCATGGTTCACCTTATCTATCTATCTATCTATCTATCTATCTATCTATCTATCTATCTATCTTCTATCATCTATCTTAATCATCTATTTATCTATTAATCATCTATCTTCTTGCTCTTTCTCTCTAATTAAAAAAAAAGAAATTGATTCTCTCCTTCCATATGCGGGCTCTAGGGATTAATTTAAGCCTCCAGATATGCTTGTAGATGCTTTTACCCACTGAGCCATCTCACTAGTTCAATAGCTGTTAATTTTTTTTTTTTAATTGGATCTCATGTAATTCAGGTTTGTCTAGAACTTGCTATGAAACTGAGAAAGACCTGATCTCCTACTTTTCCTGCCTCTGCTGGAATCACAGGATTGAGCACCACAGCTGCTACGTGCCCAGAAGCTACTAGCCCAGACATAGATCCGTTTTCAAGAGGAAGGACCTGCACTGAATTTGTGGAAGTGAGAAGAATAATTTTCACTGCTTGAGGTTAAGGGTGGATCAGACCCGGGCAGAGTCAAATTTCGCTGGGGCAGGAACTGTGTGTTAAGGTTAGCATGCTGCAGAGTAGAACCCTGTGAGTCAATCCATCCATCTCCGGTGAGCTGTTAAACAACTTTGCATGTGCACAGATTGCAGTCACTGATGGAGAGGAGGAGAAAGGAACAGAAATGAGACTTGACTCTGGCAGGTGGTACAGCCTGGGACCCCAGCCCTTGGGGAATTATGAGTTCAAAGTCAGTTTGGGCCACATAGCAAGACCTTATGTCAAAGAAAGATCTTCCTGGGGCTGGAGAGGTGGCTCAGGGGTTAAGCCTCCGCCTTGCAGGCGGAAGGTCCTGAGTTCGGATCCCAGATCCCACGTATAGACGCCAGGCGGAAGCGGGGGCGGCCTGCGCTTCTGGTCCTGGTAGGGCGGAGCCTGTGAATCCCGGGGCAGAAGGAGGTGGAGGCGTCCATGGTGGTTCGCGAGTTCGTCCGTGGTTCTACACACACACAGACACACACGCGCGCGCGCGCGCATACACACACAGACATGCGCACAGTTGAATAAATAATAAAAAAAAATTAAAAAAAAAAGAAAGATCTTCCTAAGCTTGGCTTGAAGTAGGTGTACAAAGTTCAAAGTGCTGGATGGAGCATGGGAACTATGACAATGATTCCGTTACACATTATTAACTCTCCAGACTTTGTGTGTGTGTGTGTGTGTGTGTGTGTGTGTGTGTGTGTGTGTGTGTGTGTGTGTATGTGTGTGTGCTGGGGATTGAACTAGGTTCTCACAAACACGAGACAAGTATTCCATCACTAGTCCTATATTCCAAACCTTTAAGTTTACTTTTCTTTTTATTTTGAGATGGGGTCTTTTTTTTTTTTTAAAGAAATTTGTATTATTTGTTTGTTTCACATGTACATGTGAGTCTCGTCCTAATCCAACCATATTATTCTCACAAGGTCATAATATGGGAGAAAATGGCTTCAAGGAAGCATTTTCTGGAAGAAGGACATGGCACTATTTAAACTTAATATGATATATGTGGAGGTTGTCAGGCCTAACGCCTGCTCTCTGGAAAATGACACATTAACATCTAAATGGACAGTTGCTATGATAGGGGCTCCTCCCTATGTAAATTAAGTTTTGCCTCTGGCAGAAGGATTCCTTCCTCTGGGAGTTGAGTTTACCTCCTATCTGTTCTTAGATCTTTTTTGTTTTTCTCGGGACTGGCCAGTTACAGTTCCTTCCCTATGCATTTGATGTTAATACATAAATCAGGTATCTGCTATGAGACATATATTGTCTGTTTCCCTTTTTACAACTAAGTGTCAAACCTGTTTTTTTTTTTTTTTTTTAACTTTACCTGGAGACATCACATTTGGTCCACACAAGTAAATATCCCTTCTGCCCTTCCTTTGTTAACTGGAATGAATGTGTTTTACATAATCCTGTAATGAATTTGGTTCTGCTTTTCTTTGATATTTTCCCTATGGGCATAGAGACATATTCTTTGCCCTCTACCCTAGATTTTTTTTTATAAAAACTCTGCTAAAATTTCAATGAATGAGGGCTGGAGAGGTGGCTCAGGGGTTAAGCTTCTGCCTTGCAGGCAGAAGGTCCTGAGTTCGGATCCTAGACCCCACGTATATATGCCGGGCAGAAGTGGGGGCGGCCTGCGTTTCCGGTCCTGGTAGGGCGGAGCCTGTGAATCCCAGGGCAGAGCAAACGAGGAGGAGGTGGAGGCGTCCATGGTGGTTCCCGAAATCGCCCGTGGTTCTACACACACACACGCACACACGCACACGCACAATTGAATAAATAAAATTTAAAAAAAAAAAAAAAAAAAAATTTCAATGAATGAGTTCGGATTCACTCAGCCTGGAGCTGGGAGTCTAGCCGTTCTCCATTTTTCCACCAACTCCTTGTACCACCTAATCAGGATCCTGGATCCAGGTTGCAGCCGGACTGCGACATTTGGCGTCCGAATAGAGACACCAATAGGTTAGTCTTTTCTTTTTCCTTTTTTTTTTTTTTTTTTTTTTTCCTCTTCTTATATTTTACAAACAAAGAAGATCTCATCAGGGTAAGAAGACAGGTAAGAAACATGGGTCGTACTGAGTCTAAAGAAAGACAACTTTATCGGCATAACTAAGCAAATGTTAAATACGCGAGGCATTCATGTCTCTTCTAAGCAGTTAAGAAAATTTTTGCGTTTTGTACAAAAATGTTGTCCTTGGTTTCTGGAAGAAGGATCCTTGAATCTAGAAACTTGGAAGAAGATAGGAAAAGAGATGAAAAACTATTATAATGTTCATGGACCAGAAAAGGTTACGGTTTTTGCATTTTCTCTGTGTAGTTTAATGATAGATTCTTTAGATCCTAGGCAGGAAGCAGTATGCTTAGCACGGAGAAAACTCCTCAGACTCAAAAAGAAAATAAAGCTGGAAATTACAAAAGCTTAGCTAAGCCTCAAGGTGTTGTAACAGTAGGTGTACAAGTAGGTTATGGTTATGTTCTGTCTCCCTCTGAGGAGACTGACTTAGAGGGAGAAGCAGCACGCCATCACAGTGAGGACGATGGGATATTTCTAAAGGCTCAGTGCCGTTTCCCCCCGCCCTATAATCAAAGATAGAGAAAAGAGACCTAGAAAGCCTCCCACAAAAGTAGGCTTTCTTGGAGCAGTACAACAGGCTAGAAGAATGGGAGATCATTCTTTCTTATGCCCTATACGCCAGGGAATGGGAAATGAAGATCCCACATGGGAGCCACTGTCTTATAAACTTTTAAAGGAACTCAAAAAGGCTGTGAAAGACTTTGGTCCCACGTCTCCATACACACTGCAATTAGTAGATACTATTGCAGGAGAATGGATGACTCCTTTCGATTGGCAACGAACAGCTAAATCATGTTTAACTCCTGGCCAGTTTTATTATGGAAAACAGAATATGAAGACATGCTAGAAGAGTAATTCAAGGACAAATGATCAAGAGAGCAAGAGATGCCTTACCTATGACTATGCTAACAGGCACAGGGGATTATTATACACCTCAAGCTCAGCTGAATTTATCTAGGGTGGCTCTAGAGGAAATTACCAAATTAGCAGTAGGAGCTTGGAGAAGTCTACCGACCCCAGAGACTAAATCTATTCATTTGGCAAATATTAAGCAAAAGGCAGATTAACCATATGAAGATTTTATAGCTCAATTGACTGAAGCAGTGGAAAGGATGATTGCTAATCTGGAAGCTGCAGAAATAGTTATAAAACAATTGGCCTTTGAGAACGCAAATGCAACGTGCCAGGCTCTGTTAAGATCAGTTAGAAAACAAGAGTCTGTGGAAGATTATATTAGAGTATGTACGGATGCCTCACCAGCCTATATACAGGTAGTAGCTATAGCAGCAGCTTTAAAAGGACAGACTTATACGCAATTTGTTAGGACTATTAACAATGGGGACAAAGGATATAGACTGTTTTGCTTGTGGCAATAAAGGGCATCTCAAAAGAGAATGTCCCAACAAAAATAAAAGTCATGAACAAGGTAACAAGCCAAAAGGACTATGTCCCAGATGTCAAAAGGGCTATCATTGGAAAAGTGACTGTATATCTAGATATCATAAGGACAGAACTCTTCTGCCTCCGCAGGTAGATAGAAACAATCAAATGATGATTCAAAAAAATGCAGGAGAATCGCCCTATGAGAAATATACAAGTACAAGGGAAAAATATATCAGGATTAATAGATATATTTTTCCGTATTGCAGGAAGAGATTGACCTCCCACTTGGTCCATAATTAACAGTTCTTCTGCTTTGGTGGGTTTAGGATTGGCCCCAAATGTAACAAAAAGTACACAAATATTAAAAGACAGATAGTATTAAATCAGAAAGTTTTCAGCGTTATGTCATTCCCTCTCTTCCTTTCTGGTTATGGAGAAGAGATGTTTTATCCTCACTGGGAATGGTTTTACTAGTCCTGATCCTGTAGAATTGGAATAAAAATTTTTTAAATTCAATTGTGCGTGTGTGTGTGTGTGTGTGTGTGTGTGTGTGTGTGTGTGTGTGTATGTTGTGTGTGTGTGTAGAACCATGGGGGAATTCAGGAACCACCATGGACCGCTTCCACCTCCTCCTCGTTTACTCTGCTCTGGGATTCACAGGCTCACCCTACCAGGACCAGAAACACAGGCCGGGCGTCTATATTTGGGGTCTAGGATCCAAACTCAGGACCTTCTGCCTGCAAGGCAGAGGCTTAACCCCTGAGCCACCTTTCCAACCCCGGAATAAATTTTTTTTTAATTGGGGCCACTGTTACTTATTAAGCTGATAAGATACAGTGGAAATGAGAAGAGCCTCTATGGGTTAAACAGTGGCCCCTATCAATGAAAAAAATACAGGTTATAGAACAATTGGTAAAAGGACAGTTAAAATTAGGGGATATAGAACCATCAAACAGAAAACTTAAAAGCAGTGGCTTTGTAGATTAAGTTGTAAATTTACATCTTTCTTTTATTGAAGGGAGCATAAATCCCAGATTTGGTTTCATATGATTAGAAAATATATATATATATAAGAGGACAAGAACATTCTGGATTGCTTCTACTCCTTTTTGCTTTGCTCTGGGATTTCCCAAGCTCTGTCTTCCAGAGCCGGGAAGTACAAGCTGCTGCCATTTCTGCCTGGCATTTTCACAAGGGCTCAGGGATCCAAACTCAAGTCCTTCAGCTTGTGAGGCAGAGTCTTAACCCCTGAGCCCTCTATCCAGCCCCTTAAGACAGAGTCTTGATAAATGGTCCAGGCTGGCTTTGAACTCACAACTATTCTCCCGTACCTGCTGGAATGGGATGACAGGCAGGCATCACAATTCCACTGCTTCTTATAAAGATGGCCTGGGTCATGTTACTGAACTCGTCTGCAAAATGAAGGGGACTCTCCTGTCTCAAGTTCCTTGAGTTTAGCACACCTGCAAAGTCCTTTTGCCATGGAAACATAGCAACCAAGGTTTGAGGGATCCAGATACACACACATCCTTAACTTACCGTGGTGATGGAGCCCCATGTTAGAAAAACGTAGAAGAATGGTCACAGTAGCTACAGAGGTTGAAGGGGGTGTGTACAGAATGGAGCTCTGGAAAGGGCAATGTTTTCATTAAGAGAATCAGATAAGACCTGGAGAGATGGCTCAGTGGTTAAAACCGGCTCACAAGCAGGAGGTCCTGAGTTCAGTCCCAGGTCCCTTATAGAAAACACCAGGCAGAAACGGCAGTGGCCTACACTTCTGATTCTTGTGGGCTGGGAAATCCCAGAGCAAAGCAAGGAGGAGGTAGAAGCAATCCAGGATGATTCCCAAAGTTACCCTTGATCCTTCACAGGCACATACAGTGCCCTCGACACACGCGCGCGCGTCGACACACACACACACACACACACACAATAATGAGAGGCGAAAATGGTGGCAGCCTGCACTTCCGGCTCTGAGACGTGCAGTCTGGGAAATTCTCAGAGTGAAACAAAAAGGAGGTAGAAGCAATCCAGGGTGACTCCAGAGTCATTCTTGGATCTACACACACACACACACACACACACACACACACACACACACACACACACACACTCTGGAGTGCCCAGTGTGTGAACAAAGAACAGAGAAGGACTGAGGCTCCCCGCAAGCAGCTCCCATGCCTTCTGTGAATGTGTCCTCCCAGCTGTCCTGGCCTCCACAGTTTGTAAGGACCCAACGTCTCCAGCAGTCTCAACACACACTACCATGCTTTGCTTGAGCGTTTTGAAGCAGTTATGCAGGATACAACCCTGGGAGCCAGCGCTCTAACCTATGTCTATAGAGGCTTGTTCCCGGCCCTCAGGTCCACCTTGGTCTTAGTCTCTTGTTTTTGACTTCAAGGTTCACTGCAGACTTTGGAGTGTAAGAGATTACAAGAAATGATGCGATCATCTCGCTGCCATTTTAAACGTGTCACCCCCACCCCTGCTTCCTGGCTCTCAGCACAGGCCTGCAAGTACAGGTTTCACTTTTCTAGCTTATTCAGTCCACCGGGCCACCAAAGCTTGGTGAACAGAAGGCGTGTTATTTTGCAAGAGGCCTGCCCTCCAAGTCCTTGACTTCAGTGAAGACACCATTGAAGGTGTTCCTCTCTGCATTCGAACTGATCACTTGGGCCTCCGTAAGCGGAGGAGCATTTTCTTCTCTCTCTCTCTCTATTTTTTTCCCCCAGTATTAGGAACTGAACCCAGGGCCTTGCGTTTGCTAAGCAAACACTTTCCCACTGAGCTAAATCCCAACCCCACATTTTCTTCTCTTAAACAAAGTAATTTTTTAATTCGTTTTGTTGCCAATGCTGGGGACAGAACCCAGGACATTCCACACAACTACCAGGCTACCACTGAGCTACATCTCTGGCCCTTTATTAGAAGGTTTTGTCCGTATTGATTTAGAGACAAGGTCTTGCTTTGTAGCTCAGTAGCCCAGGCTGGTGTTTCCCTTTTTATTTTTCTTTTACCATTGATTCATCCTGCCTCGTTCTCCTGAGTGCTGGAATGATAGGTATGGAGCAGTGCATTTGCATGGTGGGAGAGCCGGGTGTGACTGGTGCATTTGCATGGTGGGAAAGACTCAATTAGGGCTCTGGGTTTGGATTCCCTGCTTTCTATCATGAGAAGACAGGTAGAAGGAAGAGGAGGAGGAAGAGGGCCCTCCCACCATGTTCCCTGATGTCTCTTCCTAGTAAAAGGATGTTCTTAGAGGTTAACACAGTGTGGATAGTGCTTCCAGAAAATACTTGCTGTTTTCCATCGTGGCCCCTAGAGGGTGCCAAAAGGTTTGTTCTTGGCCTGATTTCTTGGGATCCAGCAGCCCACAGGAAAATAATCCAGAAAGATGTCATTTAGATGACATTGAGGGGAGGGGGTTGGGAATGACTTGGTTGTCACATGCTCTACTGAAGGAGGCCAGCCATGCCCAGGCTGTCACTCTCAAAAGTCACTGTGGGCCAGAGAGCCGTTCATAAAGTGTTCTTCCTTTGCCTTTTTTTATTTATAATTTTTAATCTCTATTTATTCATTCATTCATTTAGTGTGTGTGTGTGTGTGTGTGTGCGCGCGCGTGTGTGCGCACGCGCGTCAGAGGGTACTGTGTGTCCCTGTAGAGGACCAAGGGTGACTTCCGGAATCATAATAAATTGTCCCTACCTCTTGCTTGCTCTGGGATTTCCCTGGCTCCACCTACCAGGGCTAGAAGTGCAGGCCGCTGCCGTTTCCACCTAGCATTTTTTATGTGGGACCTGGGATCTGAACTCAGGATCTTCTGCTTGAGAGGCAAGGTCTTAACCCCTGAGCCTTCTCTCCAGCCCATAAAGTGCTATTTCTTTCAATGTGTGTGTGTGTGTGTCTGTCTGTCTGTCTATATCTGAGGGCACTGTATGTCCCTGTAGAGCCCCCTAAGGGTGACTTTGAGAATCATCCTGGATTGTTCTACCTGTTTTTTGCTTTGCTCTGAGGTTTCCCAGGCTCTGCTTTTCAGGGTCAGAAGTACAGACAGCTTGTCATTTTGCCTGCCATTTTTACGTGAGATCTGGGATTTGAACCCAGGTCATTCTGCTTATGAGGCAGAGACATAAACCCTGAGCTATCTCTCCAGACCATAAAATGCTATTTCTAGGACTAGTCACTCTGGTCAATGAATAGCTAAGAGATTTTGTGGATCTTAGGGCAGACAATATTTGGAAAGGTATAGAAGCAATGAAAGCTATCTTGTGTACCTTTCTTTACCCAACCCATTGGCAAAGCTCAAAAACTTGGGTAGGGACATACAGTGTGGGTAGGAGACTGTGTGAGAACCTATGTGAAAAAGTGCTTTACAACTGGAGGGACTGAATTCTCACCTCTGTTACTTGCTGGCTTCCAAGCTGGAGCCATCCTTGGAAAGCCATTCAGCAACAAGGACCCAGATCATAAAGGCGTGTTTCCATTCCTATCCTGTTCACCCACGTGAATGTCACCTTGGCAAAGATGCATCCCACATCCACCATGGGGAACGCACGAGGTGGACTCTAAACATTCAAACGCCAGAACTTGGCGTAGTGGTGAAGCGAGAGATGTTCGGGGAAGCTCCACCCACCATGGCGCGGGACCCCTCTGTGCTCACCCCCAGTGAACTCCTCCAGCCATCAGAGATTGCTTGCTCCAACTCTTCCCAGGTGACCATGGTAACGTCTTCTCCACCAGGAACAAAATTCAGCCTCCGACCTAATTGATCCTGAGAGTAACAGACAACATGTGGACACACACACACACACACACACACACACACACACACACACACCGATTAAACTTAATACCAGGAAAGATATCAAACAGACATAAATCCATCCACAGCCTGAGGCATAGTGGGGTCCACTTTCCTTCCAGTGAGCAGCTCTCGCTATCCCAACAAAGCTCGGGAAGGGATGGAAAGATTTCCTCTCTGTCCAGAAGCAATGCCCCCTTAGAGGCCAAGGGGCAAGGACACAGATAGGCAAGCCCCAGAGAGAAAGCCACGTAAGACCCCTACCCTCCCAGGACTCTCTCCCCCAGAGTTGGCCCATATTACCAGGAAATCCTCCCGATCTTTGAGTTTCTTCTCAAGTTCAGCCATACGATGAAAGAGGTCCTGGAAGAGGAATTTGGCTAAGTGAGGTGTTGAGTGTGCACATTCCTGCACACACTGACTTGCATAAGGGAGGAGAGGATGGAGGTGTGTACGTGCCTCTAGGTTGAAGGCAGGTTGCTAGTGTCTATCTGGTTTTACCTGACACGTATAATCAGGGAAATGGGGCACAATGCACCCTTAGTGTTAACGCAGGGGTGAGACTGCTGGGGACTGGGTTCAATGAGGCCCGTCTTGCCTCTCAAGGAACAAGTGTCCCCGACTTCAGCAGCTTCCGTGGGCTTGTGCCGTCTACAGAAAGCAATCCAGGAAACGACAGGAGCAAATCATTAACACTTAAGCTAGTCCTTAAAACTTGTGCCAACCTTCAGGAGCTAAGATCAGAGCCAAAGCAAGCCTACCACACGTTAAAGTTTAAAAAGTGCCCAGGTAGGGGCCGGAGAGATGACTCAGTGGTTAAAGCCTTTGCCTCCCAGGCAAAAGAACCTGTATTAGAACCCCCAGATCCCATGTAAAATGCCAGGGGGAAGTGACTTCAGCCTGCCGTTTCAACCCTGAGAGCAGAGCCTGGGAAACCCCAGGGTAAAGTAAGAAGGACGTAGAGCGATCCAGGGTGATTCCTGATTCCCGATGTCATCCTTGGGGCTCTACAGGCACACACACTCAAGTGCCCTCTACACGCGCACACGCACACACACGCCAAGTGTAGTGGTGAACTCCTGTAATCCCAGTCCTTGGGAGGTTAAAGGCAGAAGTTCAAGGTTCCTGCCTGGGCTATAAGAGACTTTTGTTTAGACAAACAAGCAAAACAAGGAAAAGCGGATACACACTCCAGAACAAAGATAAGCAGAACTTGGGGTGATGCCCACGATTAGGTCAGGCTTGATTGTCCCCCGGGGCCTGACTTCTTCTGGCCTTGCTTCCACTGCTGCTTCTCTTCTTAACCCCCCCCCCCCCCGTTTCTTGTTGATTTGCTCCTCCTTTTCCCTCCAGGGTCACCCCCAATTCCCAGGGCCTGATCTGAGTGGGCCATGACTTGCTCTGTTACCCAGTGCTCATGGGACAATTCTTATGCAGAACCTTCTAGATGAATCTCTAGAAAACCCAAGACGGGGCGAAAACACTTCAGCCTATAGCATTTTGCATCCGTGACAGCTGTGTGAGGGTGTCCGGGGCTCTGTCCCAACCCCGCCCCTCGTGGACTGCTTTCCTGGCTCCGATCCCTCCCCCTCCTGACCCTAGGCTGGCCTGGAACGCACCGGAGCGCAAACTGGTCTCAAACTTGGAGTCATCTCCCTGCCTCAGCCTCCCAGGCACTCTGGGCTTAGGGGATTGAGCCCCTTGTACCCTGTTCACTATTATTCCTAATTCACCCTAAGAATAAACCGAGTTAAGTCAACTCTGCCCTGGCCAATTTGGGCTTCCTTGGGGTGGGGCTAAGTGGGGAGTGACCCAAGAAAGCAGGGAGAAGGAAAAGGGGTGTGGGCAAGGGTGGCGAGGTGGTGGGTTCCTCACCTGCACCGCAGGGGCCTCCTGTACTTTCTGATGCATTTTTCGCAGGAGTTTTACTTCTTCCCCTGCATCCAACATTTCCACCGACTGCAATGCAAAGGGGGGGGGGCGTGTGAGTGGACGGTGGTTCTGGGCTCACACAGCCCCCCACCCACCCACCCAAAGGCTAAGGAGTGGCCTGAGGAACTGGGGCGCCTGGGAGTGGGGGGCGCTCACCTTGGTGGAGCTGATCTCTTTGGCCTCCTGGATCTTGGAGGACAACTTGGACTGAGAAGCCTGGGGTATGGGGCCCTTCTCCTCCTTTTCCTTCTCCCTCTCCTTCTCTCTCTTCTCCCTCTCCTTGGCCTCGAGGACCTCTAAGGACTTTACAGACTTTGTCCGGGAAATTTGGGGGCCCACTACCAGCATTTCCTCAGTGGATTTGGGGGACTCCACTTCAAGCTGGCTGGGCAGGGCAGCCATGAACTCCACGTGCGTGGCCAGCCCCTGAACCTTGCTGTCTACGTTCTTGAGCTCCTTGGAGAGGTCCTGCAGCTGGTCGCCCAGGTCCTTCACTTGAGTCTCCAGCGTCGCCTGCGGGGCCTTGGTCACGCTCCTGCGCCGGTCCCTGGGCGCATGCAGGCCCCGCGGGGCCTCGGCGGGGCCGGTGGGGCCAATGGGGCCAGTCCGCAGGGCGTCGGAGAGGCGGCCGGTGTCGGAGAGGCGGCCGGCCGGCTGCGGCGCCGTGGGGTACAGATACTCGGTGGATGTTTCCTGGAGGTTGAGGCTCTTGAGTATGGCTACGAGAAGCGTGTGCAGGGCCGTGAAGTTCACGGCGCCCACCTCCGGGGTGCCGATGGCCAGGTCGGCCAGTTCCCGGAGGGAGACCTTGGTGGCCACCACGGATGGCGGCATGGTCAACCTTGGGGGGGGTCGTCCCCCGAGGGCCGGGCGACGAAGCCCCCCTCACTTTTTGCGGGGTCCCTGCGAGGAGCCCCCCCAAGGGGGGCACCTCTGTTCCGCGCCCTGGTGTGTGTCTGCCTACAAAGGTGGGGATGTCCGCGCCCCGCCTCCTGGCGGGGTCCAGGGAGAGGCCCGGCCTGCTGGGAACCGCGGCCAGGCCCCCCGGCTGCACTCCCCTCTCTGGCTCGCGGCCCGCGGACGTTTGGAAGGCGGGGCGCGGGGTTGCCGGGCACGGGGAGGAGCCCCAAAGAGGATTCTAAGAACGCGCGGGCCCCCAGAGCCGCCCACGTCGCAGAAGCGGCTTGTGAGCTCCAGGCAGCCCCAGCCAACGAGGAACCCCGGTCCTCAGCAGTTGAGCTGTTCACTTTCCTGATGGAGTTTTCTCGTTTCCTGTGTGTGTGAATGCGGTTTGTGCGTGTGTGTGTGTGTGTGTGTGTGTGTGTGTGTGTGTGTGCTTCTTCGCATGTGTGTGGGCATACGTGTGGACAGGTTATGAGCTGCACTTGGATGTGTGTACCTGTAGAGACCCAAGAGTGACATCAGGAATCATCCCCCATCCCTTGTCCACCCCACTGCTGTGAACCCCTCATTAAACTCAGACCAGTCGCTAGGGCTGGGCTGGCTGCCGGCTTGCTCTGGGGGGATCCCCAGGCTCTGCCTTCCAGGTCTGCAATTACAAGCAAGTCACCATCCTGCTTGGCATTTTTACTTGGGATCTGGGATCCAAACTCCGGTCTTTTTGCTTGAGGCAAAAGCTTTTAACCACTAAGCTCTCTGATGTACGCAAGCAAACCAACAAAAAACACAAAAACTTCATATATTTGCACGCGCGCGCATGTGTATCATAGGACACTGTATGTCCCTGTGGAGTGCCAAAGATGACTTCTTGAATCATCCTGGATTGCTTGTTTGCTTCGCTCTGGGATTTTCCAGGCTCTGTCTTCCACGGCAGGGCGTGCAGGCTGCCATTTCTGCCTGGTGTTTTTACATGGGATCTGCTATATGAATTCAGATTCTTCTGAGGCAGTCTTAACCCCTGAGCCAATTCTTTAACCCAAAACAATATTTATTAGAGAAAGAGAGAGAGAGAGCACACACGCATGCCATGGTACACGGGTGGTCAGAAAACAATTTTCAAGTCACTTCTCTTTCTACCATGTGGGCTTCTGGGGATTGAGCTCCTGTTGCCAGGATTCAAGCAGATACCTTATGATGAGGTATCTCTCTGACCGTGACGTAGGTTGTTTATTTGTGGCAGTGGGGTGTGGGAAGAGTCCAGGCTTGACTGTCTCGGCACACGTGGAGGTCTGAGGACACCTTCGGACGCTGATTTTCTCCTATCGTGTGGGCTCTGGGGATTAAACTTAGGTCACCAGGTTTGCACACAAGCACCTTTTACCCACTGAGCCATCTCACTGCCCCCGCCTGGATTCTTACAGAAAATGTGTAACTAGATCTTCCTAACAGAAAGCCGCTCACACAAGAAATTATTGGTAGCAAAAGAACATGTTGGTAATCTTAGTATTTGTCAAGCACGTTAGGATTCACGAAATGCCAAAGGAGAGGGTGGCATTTCCTGGTTCCAGAAACTACTGTCTGTTCTATTGGACACTTTGGCAGAGTACCTTCTAAACCTTCTACTCCTGGGGGCCAGCGAGATGGTTCAGCGGGTAAAGCTGCCTGTATGCAAACCTGGAGACTTCAGTTTGACCCCCAAAGCCCACACCGTGGAAAGGAGAAAACCAACTTTTGGAAGTTGTCATGCGATCTCCACATGCGCACTGTGATACCTGTGTATCTATTCAGGTGTTGTGGAGTGCACACATATACACATGCGTGTGCCTGTGGGCCCCAAGGATGATAGGGGAAATCATCCCTGATCGCACCCCCCCACACCTTACTGCTGCGAGCCCGGGTCTCTCGTGAAGGCCAGAGGTTGTCGTTAGGGCTGGTCTAGCTGGCAGGTGTGCTCTGGGGATTCCCAGGCTCCGCCTTCCAGGGCTGGATCACAGGCGGTCTGTCACACTCAGTCATTTTTTGTGGAATCTAGGGACCCAAACTCCGTTCCCTTTGCTTGTGGGCAAAGGGCTTTAATCACTAAACATCTCCTTAGCCCCCTTGCTAACTACCTTAATGATTGAGCTCTTTGTTCAAATTTCCCTACGGGAATATACAAAGGTAAGGTAGCTCGTGTGCCTGGAAAAGTCAATGCTCCTCAAGTCCTGATTGTGGGTTGGGAACTTTTCTGGTCACTGGGGATTAAAAAGAACTAGCAGACATCCTGTGCTTCGGGAGTCTGAGACCGCCCTGCTCCCTGCGACGCTGCTCTCCCTGCGACACGAGAGCTCGCGTACACAGTCTCGCAGCAGCAGCCCAGCCTCTGACAGAGGGGACAGGGTGGAATCTGCAGATGCGCGTGAGTGTTAGGTTGGGGGGCGGCGAGGCAGTCTGCAGACAGCAGTGTGCAGCCCCAGGGTCACACATGATGACAACAGTTCATTCTACTGAAAGAACAGAAAGCAGGGAGGCCTAGCATGTGGGATGCCGACAGTCGAGAACAGGACCACCCAAACAATTAGCGACGCCCCCCAAACAAACCAAAACCACAACACGGAAGGACTTGTCCACCCTCAGGAGCCCACAGGACGTTGACGTTTCTTTTGTGCAGTCTGGACAAAGCCAGTTGGATCTGGTGGATGGAAGAGACAGGGACCAGAGATCAAGAGACTTTTATTGTAACTCGAGCTGCCAGGGCAGGAGGACGCCAGAGTGATGAGCTCACACCGCTCTGGGGCAGCAGACAGCAGTTTCTGAAAGAAAACAGATTCTCTACAAAAGACTTCTGAGAACTTGGGTGGCGGAAACAGTGCGGGGCTCCGCCCAGGTGCCCAGCACGCACAGCACACGCCCACGGGCTCCCATCCCCGCCGCTCTTCCAGTCAGTGAGACCGCAGCGTGTCGGCGCCTGCGCCTTCTGTAGGGAACACGGCTGTGGGCCGGCGGCGGGCACGTGCCGGCCATCCCCGGCTTCTTGCCTGTCTTACTGCCTCCTCCTCACGAGCTGGCGAGAGCCATCTAACTGCAGCCTGTTTCCAGCCTGCCCTGCCACACACCGGCACACCCCACGGCACGGTTGGAGCGCCAGGGTTAAGGGCTGCGAGCGCTAGTCATCCACGGTGATGTTCCGGAACAGGTAAGCCATGGACTCGCCGTTGTGGATCCTGCGGATGGCTTCGGAGAGAATCAGGCTGATGTCCACAGTCTTTATCTTGGGACACTGCAGCTTCTGGACCTCGTGAGGGACAGTGTTTGTCACCACCACCTACGGAGAGCAGGAGAAGCGTCGCTGACCGTCACTGAACTGACGTCCACAATCCAACACTCTGTGCCCTTGGCTCAACTCCAGAGCTCAAAGCCCCCAAGCTGAGATTCTTTTCTTTCCTCCCTCCTTCGGGGGCTGTGATGCCACATGCCACCTGAGGGCTCCACCTCCGGCTGCAGCCAGCCTCGTCGGGGTTTCTGAGGCAGGGTCTGGGCCTGAGCGTGCGTCCCTCCTGCCCCCGCCTCTCAAAGTGCTGAGATTACAGCCTCGCTCAAGTGCATAGTTTCTACAACCTAAACTAACTACACAAAACTAAGCCTTTATGGCTCATAAGTTAGACTCAAGTCTAAGAAGTCATGTGAATAGATACAGAGATCTAGCACTGTTCAAATGCTTCTATTACCAGGAAAGAATTGCTCCACTGTGGCAAGCTAGAGATCGGAAAGGAAACCCAGTCCCTAGACGCACACCGCCCTGGGTAAGGCTGCTGGTCCAAAAGGACTGTCAAGCGGGTGCCCAGCAGAGACTAAGCACTAGTACCGACTCGGACACTCTGAGCAAGGTGAAGGTTCGAGTCCTTCAGAAGCAGACAGACCTCATCGATGGAGGACTCCTCAATCAGGCGGGGGGCTTCAGCAGACAGGATGCCATGTGTAGCCATGACGTAGATCTTGTAAGCCCCTCTCTCTTTCAGGATCTCCGCAGCAGCTACGAAACTCTCCACGTCGTCAATGATGTCGTCCTGCGGGGAGAGCAGTGGTTACTGAGCCCAGGCTGCGGGAGACACTACACTGCAGGCTTCAGAGCAGAGCCTGGGCCTCGCCGGCGTGCAGAGTGCAGCAGGGGCGGCAAGGTCCCCTGCGGTCTGCGGCAGGGCCGCTCTCGCCGAGCTCCTCGGGGAGGCTTCCCTTCTGCGTCCCTGACCATTCCCAGAGAAAATGACGGGTGAGGAAGGCAAATAAAGGAAGTGGCTGTACAGGACGTGACCCTGCAGCGGCAGGAGTGCCTGTGGCCGGGACCACGTGGACCGACGAAGCAGTGCTGCACTGGTCGTCTTCAGCTGTCCCGGGCCAGGTGAGCTGGTGAGGGACCTGAACCCAAGGGGCGACGGCTACGGAGACGAGCGTTCTGTGGAGCTATTGGGAGCTACACGTCTGTCTCTCTCGACTGGATAAGGAACAAATGGCCCCACTGAACCCCTGAACCCCATTACTGTGCAGGCAACTCCCTCCCACCAAATGCCGTGCGTCACCATACCACGATGATCGCGATGCGTCCTCCCACGTCTCCAACAACCGTGATGGGCGGCTTCTCCTTGGCCATCATCACTAGCAGAACAAACCACAGACAACGGTCACGTTGGACAACAGTCAGGCCGCAGCCCAGCAATGGCGGCAAGCCTCAGCAGACAGACCGGCTCCGCAAGCTGGTCACGCTCAGCCAGAGCCGGCTGCAGCAGCACCGGCGCAGAACAACGCAAGCCATACAGGCGATTTCAGATTTCTGAGCAGGCACAGTAAGAAGTGTAAGACTCCGCGCACTAAAACGTGCAACACCTCAATGTAACCCATGGAAAAACACGTTGGTGAGATGCTCTTCACGCTCTTCAGGCCAACCGTCACCATTTGGGGTCCTGAGGACACCCACCTCTTCTCAAGTGACACTGGTCCAGCTCACGAGCTCAGCGACCACAAGACCAGAGACAGTAGAGTGGGAGGACGAGAGAGCGGCACGGAGCGGCCCGAGCCGCAGGCGGCACTGTGAGACCCCTGCAGAGAGCCCATCACCAGGCCCCTCCAGAGGCGCCTGGCTTTCTTCCCGGGACCCTGAAAGCAGGAACCTGCAGACGCCCTCAAGCCTGCTGTGCCTGTTAAAGGGGCCCTGAAAGCAGGAACCTGCAGACGCCCTCAAGCCTGCTGTGCCTGTTAAAGGGGCCCTGAAAGCAGGAACCTGCAGACGCTCTCAAGCCTGCTGTGCCTGTTAAAGGGACCCTGAAAGCAGGGGCTTCGTACTTACGCTACAGCTGATTCTGGAAGAAGCAGGCTGAGGGCAGACAGTGAGAAGTCACCCTTGCCAGGGCTGGGGATACAGCTCAGGTGGCAGTGGTCTGGTTTAGTACCTGGCACTGCACAGACCAGGCATGGGGCTGTGTCTGACTGTACAGCAAGTTCGAGGTCAGCTGAGCTGTGCAGAGCGAGCGAGTCCCCTGACCTTCTTGGCAGCTGTTGTTACTCTGAAACTTACTAAGCCAGCAGTGGGCGAGGGGACAGCAAGTGTCGCGGGGACTGCACGGCCCAGCGCACACCGGGACTAGCTGACCCCAGACACTGGGAAGCAGCAGAGCTTCTTCCTTCCGGCTCACACCGTTGGCCCATCAGACACAGGCAAGTTCTGTGGTCGAGCAGCGAGCCGGTTCTGCATGGGTCTGGGCGTGAGCGTCATCTGCAATCAGCCCTCGGAGGCTGAGGGGAGCGTGCGGAGTTTCAAGCCAGTGTGGGTTACACAGCACGACCTGGTCTCCACGGGCTTTAAGCTCATGTAGAAAACCTGTCACGGTTTTTGAGTTCTTTGGTTACTGACTTCAACAACAGGCTCAGCATCCTGAGCTGCGCCACTCTAGGGTAAGGCCCAAGGATTAGACAATTCTGTGGTAACAACAGCAGTTTCCTGGGTGTGAGAATTACTCTGTGGTTACGCAAGTCTTCAGGAAATGCTGAAATACATAGAAATAAGGCCCTGGAAGCGACATTCTCCACGTTCCCCCTGACGCTTCCCCAGTGTGGCTACTGGAGATGCAGGTGGTGGAGGCAAGACCATGGCAGAGGCCCAAGGAGAGAAGGCTCCTCCCAGGTTCATCTCTCCCAGGTTCATCTCTCCCAGGTTCATCTCTCTCCCAGGTTCATCTCTCCCAGGTTCATCTCTCCCAGGTTCATCTCTCCCAGGTTCATTGCTCTCCCAGGTTCATCTCTCTCCCAGGTTCATCTCTCTCCCAGGTTCATTCCTTGAGCATTCCAGGCCCTGAGTCTGGACAAACTTCAACACATAATTCGCCAGTGCCTAAGAAAACAAAGCTGGCCTTTATTGCAGGGTCCATAAATAATTCGTACCTCCCAGGCTAAAAAGGGCCAAGGATTTCTAATTGGTTCCCCAGAAAGAAAACCTTTGAAGTCGCAGCTGCTCAGAATCAGGCTGGCTGAAGTCGAGGACAGGCCCTCCCAGCCGCTGGGTCAAGCGTCTGCTGCACTCTGCTGTCAAGCGAGCGGCTCCGCACTGGGGGCCAGAAATGACCGAGGATGGTGAGGACTGTGACTGGATACCAAGTCTGGTGGCAGAACCTGACAGCTTATGACACGTCCATTGCGAAGGGAAAGAGAAGCAGCCTCACTGGAAGGGAGCCTAACCAAAGAGGTCAAATCAGCCTCAGCAGCAGCGGCAGCTGGCATTTCCTGTGGCATTCCTGCCAGCATACATAATTGGACTGTAAGCCTCAGGACACAACGTTCCAGTTGAAGGAGTCTATGAAATAACAGGCCGCACTGCCTGAAGCATCAAGGTCACTGCAGAAGATGAGGAGCCTTCAGGTTAGAGGGGGCCGAGGAGGGGCAGCCGGATGCAGGGCACAGTCCAGATCAGGCCCTGGCTGCAGAAAAGGGTTTTCTTGTGTTCTAAAGGAATAAGGCCTGCGGGTTAGAGAACACCCGCTCCCTCGAGGCCTCCTCTGTGCTCATGTAAGCTCTCGGAAATACACGCTCAAGTATCTAGAAATCAGGGGCATCAACGCACAGCTTGCTCTCAAATGGCACAAAAACACATCTGTGTCATGATTCGAAACTCTGGAGAGGACGGGGCACATCTGAGAGGACGGGCACATCTGGAGAGACAGGCACATCTGGATTCTTTTGAAGCCTGAAGAGCAGGCGGAGGCGGCGGGCTTGCAGCAGCTCTGGCCTCTCAGGCAAGATGAGATAATCCGTCCTCGCCTGGAGCTGCAAGGCTGCCACCGCCCTTTGAACAGCTCTGAGCGCATAATGCGGGATTGTAATGCGGGATTGACAGATGCCTGTTCTGAAATTTCGACTCATGCACTTTCTGTGTACACAAGTCCATGTGAGTGTGTACGCACACATGCCGGAGCACAAGAGTGGAAATCAAAAACCAGTTTTCTCCTTCCAGCCTTCAGGCTCCAGGAATTAAACTGAGACGGGATCTCACTAGCTCTGGCTGGCCTTGAAGCACAGCCATGGCTGGTCCTTGACCTCAATAATAAACACGTTCATTATTACTGAAGCACTGTCTTCACATCTGAAGACCAAAAAAACCCTTCCCGCCACAATAGGGAGCAAGTCCACAAATTACGGTAATCGATAATGTGGAGTACCAAGAAACGACAGAAGACAAGAAATCCGCACGTGCTAAAGGAACCAATTACTACATGAAGAAAAGAGACAGACCTTGCTTGGGTGGCACAGAGAGAAAGAGGGACATATGCTTTACGTCCACACAAAACTGTGACAGACACATAGGAAGCCAACTGCACAGAGCCCAGGATGGGCTGGAATTCATCATGTAGCCCAGGCTAACCTTGAACCACAAGGTAGTGAAGGCTAGAACCCCATCTTCCCCTCTCCACACGTCCCTCCCAAGCACTGGGATCGCAGGAGTAAGATGCCACTCCTACCCTGGGAGGGGCTTTGTAATTCTAAAAAATTTTACACTATTTTTTTTCTTTTGAAATAGTTTCGCGTGGCCAGAATGGTCTCAAGTTCTCTATGTAGCTGAACATGACCTTGAACCCTTGTCTTCCGGTCTTCACTGGGACGCAAGCATGGGCCACCATGCAGAACTTAAATTTTGAAATGGTAATAATGTATTACTTATGTGAGAATTTTAGGGGTTTGGGGACAATCCAGTAGAAGAGAACTTGCCTAGCACACAGGAGTTCTGTGCGCATGTTTATGACGTGGATGTGCATCCTGTGGAGATCAGAGGACAACTTTATGGGTTGTTTCTCTCCTTTCACCTTTCATAGGTCCTGCGGACAAATTCAGGGGGTCAGGCCTGCTCAGCAAATACCTGAGAGCTGAGCCATCTCACCAAGCAAACAGAAGGTTCTAAAAGAAATCATCTCCTTTCTCTGGACTGTGGACATGGTTCAGTCAGTATAGCCCTTGTTGCATGAGCACACGGGCCCAAGTTCAGATCCCAGCACCCGCGTGAACACGTGGTACGTGGCACACGCCTGTCATCCCAGCCCAGGGTAGGCAGACAGGCAGATGGCTCCCTAGAGCTCGTTGGATAGCCAGTCCGATTAAGCCTATAAACTCCAGCTTCACCGAGAAACCTTATTTCACCAAACGAGGAAGATGCCTGGTGCCAACCTCGGTCCTCCACGGGCACAAAAGCCCACATGTACGCCCCCTCCCCCATACAAGACCTGAAAATAGTAAGTAAATAAAAATAGGGACGTGAGGTGGTTCAGTGGGCTAAAGGGCTCACTTCACAAACCTAGGGATCTGAGTTCAATCCCAAAACCATGGAGAGAGATGGAAAGACCCAATTTCATGTGGTACACAACTGTCTCAGAGCACGTAAAACATGTTAAAGCACGCATTCTCCCATCACAAAAGAGAAACGTCAACATTACTCAATTACTTAAAACTAGTAAAGACCTCCTCGAAAGAGCACAGTGCACGCGCCACAGAAGCGTTCATTCCCAGCCAAGCTTACAGGGCAGCTCCAGGCCCGGGTGCACCGTGGCGTTCTTGACCATGGGGGGAGAGTGGCGGCCATCGTCCATGTCCAGCTCTGCGCACTGAGCTTCTCCGTGGATCACAGCCAGCCCCAGGCGCAGTCTCTCGGCGTACGACTGAGCCCTGCGGACAGAAGGTTCGCAATGGTGACGCTGAAGGCGCTGCCCACAAAGACCGCCACCCTCAGGCGGGCGTGAGGCCGCGGTGCACAAGGCAGGCTCCAGCCAGCAGATTTTAAATAATTCCTGCCCACTAGAGTTTCCTTTTTTGTTGCTGTTTTTCTCCCCAGTATTCCAAACGATTCACTTTCAGAAGCGCTAAGTGCGCTCTGCGGCTGCTGCTTAAAAACTCGAGCAACTTCACCTTCCCTCAAGGATGACCCGGCAGCCCAACAACGTGCCCCCCTTGAGGCAAGAGGCAAGCTCCTAGGTTGACGGGACGTGACTGTGACTGGGGGAAACTATTTTCACTGGCCATGTGGTACCAGCCAGTTCCTAAGCTTATTCTGACTTTGGAGGCACCAAAAGAGTTCTTAGAAATGTCTAGAGATTTACCTCTTTGCGGCATCAGGAGACTTTGCCACAATGACTGCATTTCTGTAATTTGGAATCTAGATTTGGAAGAAAAAGAGAAAATACTGAGACATCCAAAAAAATTGCCCCTGGACACGGGGATTTTGCTTTTTCTTCTCGTAACAGCGATCCAAAGGCACCGCTGCTCACTCGCATCTCAACATTTGCACATTAAAAGTGCTGCTAGAAGAGCCGGTAAAACCTTCATTCTCGAGAACATGGGGTGCCTGACAAGATACTCAGGAAACCCACTGTCCGTCTGTCGGGAGCCCTGTGGCCTAGCGGCTGCGGCGGGCGCCAAGCGGAAGGAGAGCTCACGCTGGGCTCGCACAGCAGGGCAAACTATGGGGTCTCTGTAAGGACAGTGGGTGGGTGTCTGCTGGTGGCTCCTCACTTCTTCCTGGATGTACTGAAGCAGGAAAGGTGAGGCTCTAAGGTTGTCCACGGGGAAGCTGAAAAAGCCTTGGATTTCCTTTTGGTGAAGATCCATAGTGATAATGTGAGTCAAACCTGAAATTTCAAAACAAAAAATTACAAAAGTCTCCCCTGCAGATTAATGGCCACAGTGGACACAAGCTAGATGTCCAACTCCCGTTTGCTACAGAAGACCTGAGGTGGGGGTACTGGGAACCAGTGCCACAGACTGTTAGCCTTCATCAAATACAATGGAGGAAAGAGGGGTCTGACTTCATGCGAGGGAGCCCTGACCCACAGGACAAAGAACTCCAGCTGAAAGAGACGGTGATTCTGTGCTAGTTACTAGCTTGTGTCTCAAGGGTAAAAAGCCAAGGAAAACAAAAACGTGAATACTGAACAAATATGCAGGCAACGAAAGATAGAAAAACAGGGAGTCCTCGTGAAAGAATGCAGGAAGAAATAAAGAAGAGCGTGTTAATGGACCGCAGCCCGCAGGAAAGGAAGCAGAGCAGAGAAGGTGCCTGCGTGTGCTCGGAACATGCTCCGGCGCAGTGCAGACACTTGGTGACTTCTACTTGCTAGGGAACCGCTCAAAATCAGCAGGGCCAGATGGAAGAGTATGCACAGAAACACACCGTCCAAGGCCAAAGTCACCGCAAAACCACCAGAGCAAAGAGTAGTGTCTCCTGAGACACCAGACAGGGAGGAGCCGCTGTCAGTGCCACCATCTGACCAGAGGCCCGAAGGCAGCGCCTAGGAAGCAACGGCGATGAGACCAGGGACGGGAGCGAAGAGCATTGTAAACGAGGAAGTAGTAAAAAATACGTTCTGATGCTCGAACAGAAAAGGAACGAGCTGACCAAGACAGTGAGCCCAAAGCTGGAAGAGCGCACGAGAACCCGCGCCCGGCAGTGTAAACCAGAATGGTGACAGGAAACGGAAATGTGACAGGATGCAGATCAGACCAGGACGCGGCTCCAGACAGGACCTGAGCACCGCCCTCGGCCCTCGCCTCCCCGGCCGCACGGCGTGACAAGGGACGCCCGCAGCGCCCGCCCCCGCACCTGCTTTCGCCAGCATGGACGCCAGCAGCTTGCACACGATGGAGCCCCTCTTGCGCATCTTGCTCTGCTTGCTGTACGGGAAGTAGGGGATGACGCCGATGATGTTCCTGGCGCAGGCCGTCCTCAGCGCGTAGGCCATGATCAGCAGCTCCATCACGGCCGTGTTCACGTCTCTAGGGGACACGCGAGTCAGCGTGAGTCTGCGTTCACCCAGGACGCCCTGAGCGCGAGGAGACGGGCTGGTGGGCGCTGCTAGAGGTGTCGTCGCCAGCCTAACGGGGGCACCTCGGGAACATGGACAGCTGTTCTCCACTCTAGCCGGCTCTGGCTTCCGTCTGTGGTCACCCACGGGCCCCACCTGAGGTCGCCCACGGGCCCCACCTGAGGTCGCCCATGGCCCCACCTGTGGTCGCCCACTGCCCCACCTGTGGTCATCCATGGCCCCCACCTGAGGTCGCCCACGGGCCCCACCTGAGGTCGCTCACGGCCCCACCTGTGGTCACCCACGGCCCCCACCTGAGGTCACCCACGGCCCCACCAGGCTCCTTCGCCTCACAGACAGTTACGGTGCCAAGGCAGTGCGCGTGCCAAGGAGGACCTGTTGCTCGACTGTCGTTAACAGAAAGATGCTGTCTCTTTCTGGTGATAAGGGAAGAATGAGGAGGTGCTGGAACTTTCTACAAAGCCCTCTCCAGCCCTTCTGTGAAACGTCCCCGACAAGACCCTGCAGATAGACTGAAGAGGACATGGGGCCCGAAAGATGAGGTGTGGCTGCCCCAATAGTGACCACAGGGGCAGGGGCAGGGGCAGGGGCAGTGAGGGGGGCGGAGTGCACAGCCCAACCCCTCCGAAGCCCTTGAGGCGCTTCTAGAACAGACTCCAGACGTGAGGCCCCTGGCACAGCACGGCGGAAGTCTGTCCTGCGCCCAGCAGAGACCTTCATAAAGTTATAGAGTTCGCTGGCTAAGTGACAGCAAATGGGGGGGAGGGAGAGAGAGAGAGAGAGAGAGAGAGAGAGAGAGAGAGAGAGAGAGAGGATTTCTCCCAAGCCGTTTCCCACTAGCATTAAACAAACTCCTCCCAGGAGTCTTGCTGCAGGGCCGGTGCTGCTGTGGCGGGGCAGGCCTCGGCGAGGACAGCCTAGCTGGGAGAGAACGGCTACAAGGACTTTCTGCGGCTCGGCGTGTTCTGTCTCCATATTCGACTAGGGCAACTGCACCTGCCGTAACACTAGGACCCTGATAGGTCACCCCTCCCAGGGTGAGCACAGCAACCTTAGGCCTCAGTGGCAACTGCCAGAGCGTTTCTTGTGGGCCTGGCAGGCTGCCTCCTCCTCCTCGCCACCTCTTTCCTCTGAAATAAACAGGAGCACATTCCTCCTTCACATCCCCCAATCAACAATGCGCAAGTCTGGTGCCAGCATCGGACAGTCTCTGGGTAAAAACAGTAAAAAGCAATCTTCAAACACATCCAAGCTACTTGGGAATTCACATCTGGTCAATTTGAGTTCAATTATCCACCGGACAACCATTCACGAAGCAACCTGAGACAGCCACCGGCTAGTGAGGGACACTCGGGGACAGTGACCCTCACAGGAGAGCCCGAGGAGCACGCCTCACCCAAGCAGGAATTCCTTCTCTCAAAGACGCGCACTTCGTACACCACGGGGAGGGGCGGCGTGGCTTCCAGTGTGAGCAGCAGAGCAGCCCCGGGAGAGCACTGCTCTTCTCTTTTCAACTCGGTGACTGCTGGTGTGTGCGTGCGTGCGTGCATGCGTGTGATCACACGTAGAAATCAGAGGGCTGCACGAGGTTGGCGCTCTCCTTCTACCGTACGGGTCCCAGACATTAAACTCGGGTGTCAGGCCTGGTGCAAGTACCCAGACACCAGAGCCATCTTTGCCGCCTGAGAACATCTTTCAGCTGCCACCCGCAGCACACGGTGTGGTCCTACAACAGCCGCACAGGACGCGGCCTCAAAGCCGACTGAAGGCTGCACTGTTCAGCGGATTCCAAGAGAGCAGCTCTCGGAGTAGCGGGGTTTCAGCTCGTCTTATCTTGGCGTTGGTAACACTCAGCTGCTGTGAGGTAGGCAGTGCCCCCAGAAGGGAAGTGTGAGGGACGGTCTATCACACTGAGCAGCCCTCGAGGAACCCTTGGTACCCACTGGCTTTTGCGTAATTCTATATTCCCAACGAGGATCCCCCCTCCCCAGTTTCCTTCAACAATGACCTATGCCCGAGAATTCCACTGTCTCCAGCCACCATCCCTTATTGGGCAGGACAAAGGGGCCTTTATGCCGCTGACCTTATCCACTGCTGAAAGATACTGGGCACAGGCCGCTGCTCGGAGGGCGAGCTTTGTTCAGGACACTGCGAGCACATCTAGTCAGTTCCTGCAGACTGTGCCTAAGCTCACCCAGGATCACAATCAGCCCAGACCGCTTGATCACTCGGGAGAAGCAAAACTAACCCAGGAAATGCCCAGTGGTCCATATTAGCCAAATGGTTCCCAGCCTCTGAAAAGAGCAACCCCAGCCACGGCTGGGTCCGCAGCACACCCCCGTCCCACCACGGACCATCTGCAGCCAGCAAGCCCAAGAGCTAGTTCCCAACCCATGCCTGAGCTTGTCCTGCTGCTGAGGAGACGACAGCCCTGCCGGCCAGCAACAGCCAGCTGTGCTCAGCACCACGCTTCCAAAGCTACGTCAGGGAAAGCCTCTAAGACGACTTCTTTTAACAGATTTTACATTCTTACGCTATAATATATATTATGTAATCATATAAGTATAATGTATAACATAATAAACCTAAATCCCATTGTGTTCTTTGGTACTAAAGTATTCAGGAAGAAGTAAAAAATGCTGACTTATCAGGTTATCTTGATTTGGGATCTACAAAGGCTGATGAAACGGCTTAAATATATAATCAGTAAAAAAACTGGCCATTGGAATTTTAAAAATGCTGACTCATGACAAGCCAAACCATCCTTTTGGGGGTTGTTTTCTGTGGGACTTAAAGACCGGTAACCAGTGTGTGCCCAGGCTAGCCCACAGCTCACGGCTTCCACTCTGGATGCTGGGATTACGGGCACTGGCCGCAAGCACTTCTGCCTTCTCCTCTTCCATCGCCTTAAAAGAAACAGGAAACGCCAGGTGAGTTTTGCTCTGACGTCGCCCACTGAACGCTGGAAAGAACTGCACCGTCAGAAGGCGCCCGCAAACAGACCGCGGGAAGCAGTGCTGCGTGTCTGTGCAGGGGCACGCACACATCTGCACCACTGCATGGCGCCACTGCATGGCGTCTCCCAGGGCTGGGTGTGGGCGCACACCACACCTCCAGCCCTCAGGGTGAGGCCGGCTGGAGGGCACGAGACACCTCTGTGTTCTGGAATCTGTTTCCCCTGGACCTGTGAACGGCTCCAGCTGCTTCCTTGGGTCACATTTTCTAACACTCTAAACACAAGTAAGAAAAATCAGCAAGTCTCTGTCCTGAGGGCTTTGTCCTTTCTCTGGAAGACGCAGGACGCCCTTGCGTGGTGTCGTCCCGTTGCTGCCCGGGTCACTCTGGTGCAGTCTCTAAATATTCACATGGGCTCCTGGCTCCTGGAGATGCTGAGAAAATAATCACATGTATGCAGTGCGACCTGTGGCCTCAAAGGACATTCGGGACATGCTGCCCTGTGCAGTCTTGGTGCCTCGTGTCAGTCGGCATCCAGGGAAGGGGTCTCAGGAGACAATGCTGGTGAGAATCCGGGCTCTCGGATGTGACTAGTGTGCAGAGCAAACAAGCACAGACTGTGACACAGTCAGTGTAGGCTCCTGCTCACAAACCTGGCAGCCCGCGTTCCACCCCTGAAGCTCACATGACTTCTGCAAAGTGTCCTCTGCCGTCCCTCGTGTGTCGAGGCTGCACACAGTCTTATTCTCTCCTCTCAAACACACAAATATTTCTAAACTGTCATGATTTTGCCATGACAATGGATTGTGACCCCCCCCCCACACACAAAATCACCATATAGGGGCCTGTAGGAGTAGCAGACAGTACTGAACATTAAAAAAAGCATCTTGTCTAGAGAGCTCCTGCTCTGATAGAGCTGTGGAGGGAGTGTGGACACAGCTGTTTACTCACACAAATCCACAAATAAACAAAACTGTCACCTTGATGGCATATTGTCATGGAAACAAGGGTGTTTCCAAAAAGGTTTAACTGAGCAGGAAGAGGCACCCTGACTATGGGTGCCAAGTTGCCCTCTCGCCGCCTCGTCTGATCATCACAAAGGACCGGACTGTCACACTGAGCCAAAACAGACCCTGCTTTCCTTACGCTGCTTTTAATTCATGATGAAGGAGAGAAAAGAAGACTGAACAGTCTCAGGAAAACTGCTTACAAAGCTATTCTGGTTCGGGTTTGGCGACACAGGCCTGTAATGCTACCTCCCAGGAGACTGAGACTGGAAAAACTCAAGTTGGAGCCCAGCTTCAGCTACACAGCAAGACACTGTCTCAAAGAAAACAAAGTGAGTCTTGCTGATCGATCCTAGAATTAAGAAGTGCAGCAGGGACTGATGGGATGGCTCAGCCTAGGAAAGGCAGCTGCTCACGCCCTGGCAATCTGAGTTCAATTCCTGGAAGGCGATTCCATAGGGTGGGATGACAGAACTGAATTCCAAAAGTTGTCCTGACCTCTACACATGCTCCATGATATGAATGTGTGCCTCTCGCTCGCTCACTCTCACTCATACATATTTTAAAAAATGTGCAGGGACTGGAGAGATGGCTCAGGGGTTAAGACTCTGTCTCAGAAGCAAGAAGGTCCTGAATTTAATCCCAGGTCCCACATAAAAATGCCAGTGGAAACGGCAGTGGCCTTGCACTTCTGGCCCTGGTGGGCGGAGCCTGGGAAATCCCAGACCAAAGCAAGGAGGTAGAAGCAAGGGTCTAGAAAGGAACGCTGCTGACCTGAGCTCAATCCCCAGAACCCAAGGCAGGGGTCTCGGCTCCTGTCTGCCATCCTAGCACTATGTGAGATGGGAAGCAGACACAGGAGAATCAGCTATCAGCTCACATGCATGGCCAATGCAGCGGCGGACATAAGACCTTGCCTCAAAACAAGGTGGAAGGACAGAACCAGCTTTTCGAACCAGCTTACAAAAAAGCTATCTCTGACCTCCACACACACACTTGTGCATAAAGAGCAATAAGGAAACCTGACACCTACTTCAGGCCTCCACATACATGTGCATGTGAAAGTGGACCTGCACACACACAAAGCCACACACATACATGTATCACAGAGAGAGAAAGACATGCATTGGAACAGCACAGTGGTAACGTGCAGGCCGGCGTCTGCTCCCCCACACCACCCCAACCCCTACACAGAAGGCATTAAAAGATGCTTTCCCCAGGGACCAGCACCTCAAGCTCCTGACGCCTCAGGAGCATGGCGAGCCTGTCAGCTTCTTGTTCCAACGGCTGCACTTGGGCGGTCTACACCCAACTGGATGGCAGATCATAAGCCCCCCTTCTCATTGACCTCATCCATGCAGCGGACACTAAAACCAGCGGGATCTCCGCGGTGAGGTCACAGCCTCAGTCCCTCCGCTCTACCCCCAGGGATGACTTGAAATTCACACAACAGAGCCAAGGAGTCTGAGCACAGCTGCTGGTGGCTGACATGGCAATCGCCCCATGCAGCCCCGCCCCCACGCAGCCCCGCCCCCACGCAGCCCCGAGTCTTCCTTCTGATAGGCAGAGCTCAAATTCCAGGTTACAGCACAGCCCAGTGGTCAGCGCTGAGAAGCCCCTCCCACGACACACCCTGTCCCCACAGCCCACAAAGCAATAGAAAGACTCTGCCTTCTGCTCCGGCCTCTGGACTTAGACCTGTGCGTGCAGGAGCACTCTAGCAAGATGGTCCTTTGGGTGGGGACCGAGGTCAGCGGCTACCATGTGAATTCTATCAATCCGGAGTCAGCGGCTGTGTGATGGGACCAGCAGCTCTTAGGGAGCAGCATGCGCTGACTCAGGACGCTGACTGGTGACACCCGTAAGGTCTGGAGTTCTGTCCCCTTGAACCCCTCACTCCTGTTTTCAGAGTTATGCTCAAGGAAGGGCACAACCAGAAAATAGCAAAACCCAGCCCACTGCGTGTCTGCGCCTGCGCCTGCAGCTCTCCATACACACAAAGGGAGGTTCCATCTCAACACTGAGCGCCACAAGGTACAAGAGAAGGCACTGTGCAGAGGAAAAAAGGCCTAAGATGACCCCCGGCCTGTCCATCTGGAAGGGCCTAAAAGCGCTATAGAGGGTGTCCCAGATTGAAAGCCCCCTGTCCGGTGCTAAGAAGGAGGAAACAGGGACCAGGAGTGTCAGCTGTGTGCCTGGTAGGCCAGGACAGCCCTCGGGTATTCGCTCTTCTTTGCTTTTAATGGCAGTGCTGGGGATCGAGCCCAGGGCCTTGCCCATGCTGGTTGCACGATCTACCACGGAGCTGTCCTTAGCCCTTCTTCACATTGCCAGAATGCCATCAAAACCACTGAACGGAAAAACTCCAGGTCACCAGGAGACAAACAAAACAAACCTGGAGCTGCTGGACGAGAGGACGGGATCCGCCGTGGAAGGTACCGCAAGCGGCTCTTGACGCAGCCACGTCTAACGCCTCCATGTACGGACCCTTTGCACCACACCCCATTGCTCGGTACAGTCTACGGACATACTGGAAACAAGCAATGCGACGTCCCCGTACCGCAGCCTTGGCACGGGTCTAGAAACCCACAGACGCCTGTGGATAGCTAACGGATCCAAGTATGAGAAATGTGTCCCACAGTGAAGGCGCAATGCCAGCTTCCAATGAGGGCCAATGAGATGGTTCAGCAGATAAGGGTACTTACTGCCAAGTGCAACAACCCGAGTTCAATCCCCTGAACCCACATGGGAGGAAGGACAGAAGTGACTCCCAGAAGGTGTCCTCTGACCTCCACACAAGTGGCACATGCGCACACAAGGAAAGAAGTTAATTTTAGAAGTTAAGGCGAGATCAAGAACTGCTGCAAACCCGGTGAACCGGCTCCTGACTTGGGAGAGCCGTGCTCCGGCCTGACACGTTCGCATGGCTTCTCCCTTGCTCCCGTGTTCAAGCTCCCTGGTGAATACGAACGTGCTTTAAGAATAAACAAGACCAAAACAGACCCAACGCTGAGCTCACCGAGGATGAGGAGGCTCCCAGGGCTCCAGATGTATCAGCAAGGGGCAGAAGGGGAACAGGTCAGTTGACGGCGGGCGCCACAGTCTGACAAAAGTCCTTGTTTGTGGAGAATCCCCACAAGGGAGGTGGGGCAGCACGGAGGGTAACGGTTTACCCTCAAATGGTTGACTTTTCACCTGGTTTGGTATTGTTTCGAACTAAGAATTTTTGCAGAGGGAGAGCTCTTTAACTGCTGGTACGAGCGCATTTTGAGTGGCAAGCATCACATTGTCGGTACCCAGAGTCTTGCAAATGGGCCTGGGTGCAGGGACAGAGGAGTGGGAGTGGGGGACAGTGCAGTTAGGCCACCTAAAAAATTCTCCACATCTAAAGCAAATGAACAAGTAAAAAATAGGGAACACTTTGCATCCTCTTGTACATACGACAGCTGTACCTGGCGATTCTCGCTCCTTCAGACCTGACTGTCCCAATCCCCCCATGAGCGCAAAAACAGCTACGTGGAGGACACAAACTTCAAGGTACCACGCAGGCCCCAGAGCCCCCTATGGCTACGAGGTCACAGGAAGCTTGTGGATCGGGACAGAAGGAAGGGTTTGGGGATCCTGCTGGGAGCAGCTCATTCTCAGGGGCCAGGATTCCTGGAGGAGCCCTTTGACTTATGGGAAGAGAGGTGGCCACATGGGGGCTGACAAAGTGCCCTCAAACCTGCCCCAGCCAGGTGAACCAGAGCAGCTGTGGCGCCGGCTCGGCCTAGTGCCCTTCAGGTGTGCCTTTAAAGCTTAGCAATTAAATAAATCAGTGACAGTGACAGACTCCAAAGGCCAGAGCACTAGCCAGGGAAGCATTTAGTTTAACACTATACAAATTTAGAATCTGATTGGTAGGCTGACTTCTTGGGTAGAGGAGAAATCTAGGCTCTCACATAGGACAAGCAAGCACTTTACTACTGAGCTGCATCCCCAGCCCGACCTTTAATTTCTATTTCGAGACACGGTCCCAGTACGTTGGTCATGCTGGCCTTGAATTGACTCTACAGTCCAGGAAGGTCTAGAGTTTGTTAACCTCTAGCATCAGCCTCCCAAACTGCTGATCTCACAGACATGAGCCACCAGACCCGGCACCAAACAAACCCTAGGGCTAGAGAGATGGATCAGGGGTTAAGATTCGGTCTCCCAAGAAGAAGGTCATGAGTTCGGATCCCAGGTTCCACATAAAAACGCGAGGTGGAAATGGTGGCGGCCTGCACTTCCGGCCATCGTGGGCTGAGCCTGGGAAATCCCAGAGCGAAGCAAGGAGGTAGAAGCAATCCAGGATGATTCCTGAAGTCACCCTTGGTCCTCCGCAGGGTGCCCTCTGACACACACACAAAATAAAATATTTTTAAAAAATAAAATAAAAACAAAAACAAACCCTAGAGCTGGGGAAATGGCTCAGTTAGAAAAGCGAAGTGCTGGCTGCACAAGCATGAACACCGCGTTCAGATTCCAAGGTCCGCAGGAGTCCCGGCGTGCTGGCTGCACCAGCATGAACACCGCATTCAGATTCCCGGGGCCCGCAGGAGCCCGGCGTGCTGGCCGCCTCTGGAACCCGGCGCAGGGGGGTGCTTGGAGCGCACTGGCCAGATGGCTTTGCCAATCAGCGAACTTCAGGTTCTCAAAACATGAGCTGGCGAGATGGCCCAGTGGGTAAAGGTGCTCGGTGCACAACCCTGGCACCTGAGTTCAAGGACTCACGGGGGAACTGACACCCCCCATGCGTGCGCATACACACACCAACCCAAACGAAACTCTGCTGTGACCTTAGCAAGGGAAAAATGGCTGCTGAAAGTAGCACTAACTCTTACCTGGGTATTGTCTGAATAATGAAAATATCTTGGCCACGGACAGACTCTTTGATTTCAACTCTTGTTTCTAAAATAATAAAAATATTAATAATTAAGAATTCTTAAATTTTAAGGAAAACACATCATGAGGTGGTTAAACAATTCCACTTGGTGAGAAATGAATTCTTACGCTTCAGAATAATCATCAAATCCACATATAAAGAATCAGTTATACCAGGGGGAAAATTAGCTCCCCCAAATAGAAGACAAACTAATCGATGGGTCCACATGGTCTCAAGATAAAGCTCCACTTCCAAAGTGAGGCACGACGGAGCTGGTGGGAGGGTCTACTGAGCATCTGTCCTCCGGCCAGGGGCCCCAGGAAGGACCGGAGGGTGGCAGGAAGCTCACAGGGCCAACACAGGAACGGGTTTCCTCTCCTGCTGCAGGATCAGGAAGGGCGAAGGCTGCTGAGACAGACGCAGGAGCAGCAACAAGAGGCAGCACAAGCACAGGGACGATGCGGTCGAGCCCCGGACGCGCTGGAGAGTGTGACTGAGGACCAGACTTTATGAACCCAGAGCTCACTGACACGGCTGGCAGCCAGTGGGGCTCCTGGGACCTGCCCATCTCCCATCCCGGCCAGCGCCGGAGTTGAGATGCAACTGCCACACTTGGACTTTTACACTGAGGACTTGAACACAGGTCCTCATACTTACACAGCAAGCACTCTAAAGACTGAGCCATCTCCCCTTCCCTAAAGACTTCAGTACGCCATCACTCCAACACCTGGCTGCTCGAATCCTTTGATGACCTAGGGAGGCGCACGCCGCTGTGTTTTTCACCCATAACCAATGCAGAACACTTTATTGCTCTAGAGTAAAACGGGCCTTCTCCCGAACATTCCAGATGCCTGGCGTGATGGCGCCACTTGGCAGAGGCTGGAGGAGCAGGTGCTCCAGGCCAGCCTGGGCTACGAAGTGAGTACCAGGCCAGCCTGGGCTCATGGTGAAATGAAGTAAACAAGCCAGTTACATAACAATTTTTGAGCCAGCCGGATGGCTCAGGGCTAGTGCCCATGTGCAAACCTGGCTACTTTAGTTTGATCCCCAAGCCCACAGGTGCAAGGAGATAACCAACTCCTGAAAGCTGTTGTCTGGCCTCCACATCATGGCCAGAGCACTGTGCGTGCTCTCGTGTGTGTGCAAGTGTATGTGCTCTTTCTCTCAACTAAATAAAGCATTTAAGAAAGAAACAATTCTGTGGGTATAATGAAATAAATGTCATCCTAGCACTGGGGGAGCAGAGGTAAGGGTATACATCAAGTGTCTGTCTGAAAAGATATTACTGGGCTGGAAAGACTGTCCAGGGGTTAAGACTCTGCCTTGCAGCAGAAGGTCCTGAGTTTGGATCCTGGATCCCACATAAAAACATTAGATGGAAATGGCGCGGCCGGCACTTCTGGCCCTGGAAAGTGGAGTGAGGGAACCCCAGAGCAAAGCTAAGAGGAAATAGAGCAATCCAGTAAGATGAGAAACCCTGGCTCTCAGCCAGTCTAGGCTACACAAGATTTATCACTAAATACATACATAAATAACTTAACTTACCTCCATTGGTCTCTTGGTATACAACAGACTTCCCCAATTCAGCACCAAGGCGTCTGTCACACAAGAAAAAGGAAAACAATTAAAATTTGTTTTTTAAAAAAATACACAGTTCTGCTGGGCATAGTGGTGTACGCCTGTCATGTTAGTACTCAGAAAGCTAAGGCAGGAGGACTCCTATGAGTTTGAGGCCAGCCTGGGCTATGCAGTGAGGATCCTTGCCAGCCAGGATTACAGCAAGACCCTGTCTCAAGAAGAAAAGATTCATAGTTCACCCGCACATTTCAATGGAGACTGACACTTTCCAAAGCAACAATTTGGGAACTCACAACTGAAACTCCAGTGAGCACATATCAGTGGTCCCCACACTCAGGAAGAGGTGGAGGCAGGAAGTCCAGAAGGGGAAGGATGCAGCCTGAGCTGGAAGAACTGCTACCTCGAAACAAGAAAGAACGGACCACCACTGCCTTTCCACAAAGCAGCTCGGCATTGACCGATCCGTAACCCAGTGTTGCTGGAAGGAAAAGCGCCAAAAGCAAAATTAACCAAACCAGAAGTCCAAAACCAAAAAACGAAATTTGAAGATTCACGCTTGAAGTTTGGATCCGCAAGGAAATCAGAGAAATAAAATTCATGATCTCAAGGGTCATCCACTCAGGTAACCTTCACCTTCCAGTAATAAAACCCTCCCCCCCTTTCCAAATACAATGTTGCCAGAAGAAGGATGGGTGTGGGTGGGTGGAGAACACACTGAAAATGTATCTCAGTAGGAAAGAGCTTGCTCAGCATACACAAGGCCTTGAGTTCAAGCCCCACCTCTGCAAAAATCAAACCTCTTGCTACAAAAGTCACTAAATCGCCATGATGGCTCCGTACCTGTAACCTGACTCTATGGAGAAAGCAGAGATAGAGGTTCGAGGCCAGTCTGGGCCACACAGTAGATTCCAGGCCAGCCTGTCTTCAAAAAAGAAAAAAATTAAAAACAGCAAAAACACTAACTTTTCAAAGGCAAAGTCATGTGTGATAAATCTAACCCAAAATAAACAAACACAAGCTTCAAGTCCTTAAAATCAGTATTTTATCTGGCCTTGGTAAGAAAGACAAACAATCTGAACTTAGAAATAGAAACTGTTGGTAGGAAGTCTGCAGAACTGTTTTCTTAAAGTCCTGCTGCCAACGAACCAGGCACAGCGAAAAAGATTTTAAACTGTGAAAATGTTGAAAGTGTTAAAAGTCATTAAAGTCTGACACGGGGTGCACACACCCCTGAGGCCGACATCAGGGAGACTCGGACAGGAGGACAGTCGGTTAGATGCCAACCTGGGCTCTGCCCACCTCCCCACCAAACCATCCATGTTGTTTTACATCTCTAACAAGTTTACTTCAAAAGGAGCCCGTGAGGTTCTTCTCCTTCACGTGAGGACTCTGCGTTTTTCCCAAAAGGGGGCCTTTTGGTCAACAGGTGTTAGCAGCAGCCCAGAGTGTCTGCTGGACTGGACTATCGGTACCAGCCCCGGCTCCCACTGTCCCACAGATCCGCCCCCACCTTACCCACACAAATCACGGCCCTCGCCCAGTGTCAGAGCTGATAAGAGGCTAGGCTGGGAAGCCACCTCCAGAAGCCAAAGGCCACTGCGGGTCACACAGTCTTCTTTGGATAAGCACACACCGCCAAGACAGGACTGGAAAAGGGGCAATCGGGGTTCTCACGCATCGGGTCCACCGATGCCGAATGCCCCTTCCTTGAATGCCCCAGAACGTCGGTCTGTGGTTAGAAGGGTCTCACTAAGGCCACTGGAGATGACGATGGGCAATCAATCTGGGAGGGCAAAGGGGAGACCGGGGCAGGGTGGAGGGTCCTTCAGTCCCATAAGGAGTCGCCCCAACCCTCAACCTTGAAGGTCGGCACAGCTAGGGAACAACACGACGCTGGGCCTCCCCCTCTCCCCACTCGGGTCCCAAACTTGTGTGTCGTGCGCTGAGGTGTGCACGCATGTGTGCGCAGACAGGTGCGTGCACGCACGCGTGCGCGGATACGTGTGTGCACGCGGGCGTAGTGCGCGTGCAGGTGGCGCGGGGTCAGTGCCGGGGCGCCCCCGGGGGCACGCTCCCCTCGCCCCCCTCCTCCGTCCGCTTACTCGGTGATGCGCTTGGCCAGCTCGGTGCAGGCGGCCGTGGAGTTGGCCGAGAAGACTCGGTAGCCGGTGCGCGCGGCGTTCATGGCCGGCGGGAGGCCAGGACGGGCTCGCGGGACGCGCAGGGCCGAGCACGCGGACAGCGGGGGCAGCAGCAGCAGCTTCCTGGGCATCGTCCGGCCCGAGGCGCGGGGACGGCCGCCTGCGGGGCTGGACCCGGCAGTGCGCTCAGGGCGGAGCGGGGCCTGGAGTCCGGCTGGCTGCGGGGGGGGGCCGGAGAAACCCACGCGGGGGACTCGGGTGGGCCCGCCGCCCCTCAGCGTCCGGAGGCAGCCAGCGCAGACGCCGGCCGCCGAGCTCCGACCGCCCCGGCGCCGGATCCCAGGCCGCGCCCACCCTGGGCCACCAAGGCGCGCGGCTAGAGCGTCCCGGCCGCCATCTCGGAGAAGGGCAGGGAGGTCGGCAGCGCGGCACAAGCCTGTCCTTCCAACAGACGACCACAGGCACCACAGACCCGCGGGCCACTTGGCCCGGCCGCTCCCGAAGGGCTATTTTACATTCACGCTCTTGGGTGGCGCGACCCTGCTCAGTGACCGTCCTAGTGGTTCTCCACTTTGCTGCCAGGAGTCAAAATGTCCGCCGCCTTGGAGGATGTGGACAATCTAGCTCCTTGCTTCTATGGTCAATAACTGCGCTGTGGCAAGCCCCGCCCCCCAGCCCCGGGCATGCGCCGGGCTGGGACTTTTATTTGAAAGTGGAGGGCGGAGTTATTGCGAGTTTATTACGGGACAGGATCAAAGTCGTCAGCTCCCGGGCAGAGTCTTTCCCTAGACTTCGGCCCTGCGTCCAAATGTGCCAACATTTGTTCCCTGTCACAGCAGGCCTCTGACATATGAGCTTCCTGTGGCATCATCTCCCATCGCCGCAACCACGGGAAGCCGCCGTGCCTGCTGCGCCTGCTGCGCCTGCTGCGCCTGCTGCGCCTGCTGCGCCTGCTGCGCCTGCTGCGCCTGCTGCGCCTGCTGCGCCTGCTGCGCCTGCTGCGCCTGCTGCGCCTGCTGCGCCTGCTGCGCCTGCTGCGCCTGCTGCGCCTGCTGCGCCTGCTGCGCCTGCTGCGCCTGCCCCCATCCCAAACAGGGTAAGGTCAGAGACCACCACAGTTAAGGGAGAAGACTGTAGCAATGTCTTTCTCCCCCACCTTTTTATTTTTAATATGCACGTGCATGCCATGACCCACGAATGGTGATAAGAGGACAACTTTCAGAAGTCAGATCTCCCCTTCTACCGTGGGTGCTTTCTGGAGTTTGAACTAAAGTTGTCACTTTGCAAACAGGTGCCTTAGGAGCTGAGCCACCTTGCCAGCCCTCCTTCCCAGCGTTTTAATAATGGGTGGTATGTGCCTTCTCCTTGTTCTTGCAGTGGCCTATCTAGGCCCCCAATACTGGGCGCACCAATAAGTAACGTTGGATTGAGACCATAAACTTAACTACTGATGCACATCTTACTACAAGAAAGATACTTAAAACCACCACTCTCAGGACCAATGGAAAAACTGCCAAACCGTAGCCCACTCCAGCAGCCCCATAAATACCCAAGGGTGACTTCCAGAAGGATCCTAGATTGTTCTGCCTCCTTTTTGCTTTGTTCTGGGGTTTCCTAAGTTCCAAGGCTGGAAGTGCCTGCCACAACCATTTCTACTTGGTGTTTATGTGGAATCCAAACTCAGGTCCTTCTGCTTATGAGGCAGGGGCCTAACCCTTAAGCCATCTCTCCAGGGTTTTTTTTTGTTGTTGTTGTTTTTTGGGTTTTTTTTTAGACAGATTCATCCTGCATGGCCCAGGCTGGCCTCAGATTCATAAACCCCCACCTCTGCCTGCAGAACATGGAGATTGATGGGACAGAAACAGAAGGAAAAATCTTTTTTATTATTATTATTATTTATTCAACTGTGTGCATATGCGTGTGTATGTGCGTGCACGCGTGTCTGTGTGTGTGTGTGTGTGTGTGTGTGTGTGTGTGCTGTGTATGTGTAGAACCACGGACGAATTCGGGAACCACCATGGACGCCTCCACCTCCTTCTGCCCCGGGATTCACAGGCTCCGCCCTACCAGGACCAGAAGCGCAGGCCGCCCCCGCTTCCGCCTGGCGTCTATACGTGGGATCTGGGATCCGAACTCAGGACCTTCTGCCTGCAAGGCGGAGGCTTAACCCCTGAGCCACCTCTCCAGCCCGGAAAAATATTTTAAAGGGAGGAATTACACTTAAGTTCCTGGCTTATTATTTATTATTGGGAGGGGAAAAGGGGGGTACAAAGGAAGGTAACTTGTCAAATTGGAAGGAGGACTTTGTGGAGTCAGTTCTCTCCCCATGCAGGAATGGTCTTTTGGCTATCCCTTGGTGGTTGCCAAATGACACGGGACAGTCCCGTCTGGATCACCAAATGATGCAGGGGCAGGAAACGACTGTCCCAATGATACAGGATTCTTATGTTCCAGAGTCGGAAGGCTGAAACCAGAACATGTATAGAGGATCAAGGTAGAGTTTATTAGGGGAGAGAAAAGCCGGAACTCCAGACTCCAGCTATAGAGTACCATGAGGGGCTGGGACACACGGGAGAACTCATGGAAGCAGGCAGCTGGAAAAGAAGTCATGACACCCTGAGTGCCACGCGGGGCTAGAGCACCCAACGATGGCTACCAGGGCCATATTCGTACAATGGTTAACTCCCATTGGGGCCCAACCCAGTTGCTCCTGGGCCCATGTGGGGCTAGAGACCAAGATGTTTGTTGTCTAAGAGCAGCTGCTTGTTAGGATAGTGGGCCTGAGGGAACCCGAGTGTCTGACCAAGCCCCACGCACAGCCTTAAGTTTCTGGCTTTGGAATTCCAAACACTCCTGGGGCTTGTAGCAACCTGACTCTCAGCTCTGTCCTTCCAGAATCACCACCCACTTCGCAGCTCTTCCCACCATCAAGTAAACAGAACTGAAGGAAACCAGACCACCCTGTGGATAGCTTGGGCTAAGTTGCATCACTACTGCAGACATGTCCACTAAAGGATTCCAGCAGAAGCTCTTATTATCCTCTAAAATAAAGGAGGTGGTCACTGCCCTTCAAGCCCCTGTTAGGCAGCTTTAGAGCAGCCATGCTGGGATGGTCTTTGAAAGTCCCGAAGGTCACCCCAGGGCTGGGGTTACCCTGGAAGAACACACCCTATTAGTCTGGAGGAACTGACTAATTCTTCTCAGAGGTAAAGTCGCCACTTTGCCCCAACCCTTTGTTCATGAAGGATATGGAGATTAGTTCTCCATTGTACCTAAACTCTACTACAAGATTAACTGAGTTGAGCCCCAATATGAACAGACCAGTGAGATGTAGAGGACCAAAAGCGCCAAGCAGGTTTGCAGAAACTAGAGCTAACCAATGAGTTAAAGCTGCTTCCCCGCCTTCCCCTTTCCTGGGAAAACCAGTAAACAACCCTGATCCTGACCACCTCATTGGACTTTTTTCTCAGCCCTGATGGATTCTAAGTCTGGAGTCCATGAGTTCTCCAGGGCTCCCTTGTCTCTCACGGGCTGCGTATTAGTCACAGAATCAACAGAATGAATATATAAAAAGGGAATTATTGGCTGAAGGCTGGAGGATTCCTAGAGAGTCTTTAGTCACGTTGAAGACTTGGAGGATTGGAGAGCTGGAGGGTTGAAAAAAAATGAAAAAAACTGGGCAGGAGGGAAGAGCACAGCTTCAGAGAGTCTCTTCTGTTCTGTGTCCTGTTCTGTGGTTCCTGTCATCTGGTCCACTACTGGGAGGTTCCAGTGGGATCTAAGGAGGTTCCTATGGGATCTAGGGCTGGTCTTTGTATTGTAAATGTATTGATCCAGATCATCTCTTCAGATGGTCTCAGCTGAACTTAGTTAATGCCAGGTGTGTCAAGTTGGCACCCAGGATTAACTACCACAGACTGCTTATCTCTGAGGTCCCCCCCCCTCCGCCCCAGTTTCCTTGTCCCTGGTGGATTTCGTGCCCGGGAGTCTATGAGCTCTGGGTGGGTCTCTTGCCCCTTAGGGATTCACGTCCCTGAGTTCCGTTCTTTCTCTCCTCTAATAAATCTTACTTTAATCCTCACGCCTGTTCTGGTTTCAATCTTTGACTCCCGAACACAAGAATCTGGAGACACACAAAGACCCCAAAGAGAATCCTTAACATTTTGTGAGCCAGCCAGATCAACCCCGTATCACCAGGCCACTTGCCCCAAGCTGAGCCTCTCTTCGTTTTCTCAATTCTACCCAAACTGCCCCTCCTCTTGTCGCCCCCACAGTGAGCGAAAGTAGCCATGAAGTCCTCCCCCCAGTCAGCCCTTCTAGGCGTCCCCTTCACGCTTCTCTTCCCCCAGCTTTCCGCATCTACCCATCTCTCTGCATGTTAACAAGCATTGGGCACCACTGTTTTCTCGGGCCCTGGTTATGTGCCCAGGTTACTTAGAAGAAAAAAAAAAAAAAAGTCTGACTATACAGTCTGATAGAAAGAGAAAAGGATTGGGATCGTGGCTGAGTGAGAAAAATGGTTGCCTCACAGTACGAGGACTTGAGTTCAGACCCCTGGCAACCCCTGTAAAAGCCAGGCACGGCACATATCTGTGACCCCAGCACTGAGGAGGCGGACATGGGTGGATCTGGGGAACTTGTGGGTCAGCCAGTCTAACCACTGGTGAGCTGTGGATTCGGCAAGAGTCCTGGCCTCAAAAACTCAGGTGGAGGGTCGAGAGGATGACTTGGCAGCTAAAGTGTCTGCCACAAGGTCGGATTCCTAGATTGTGCAGTGGTCCTGTGTCATTCCAGCCTTGGGGTACAGATACAGGGACTCCCCAGAACAAGCTGGCTAACTAGACTCGCTGTGTCAATGATCTCTAGGTTTGATTGGAGACCCAGCCTTAAGAGAAGACTCTGCCTCACAAGCAGAAGATCCTGAGTCCAAATTCCAGGTCTGCTGCAACAAAAAAAAAAATGCTAGGCAGAAAAATGCCCTGGTGGGTAGAGCCTGAGAAATCCCAGAACAAAGCAAGAAGGAGGTAGAAGCAATCCAGGATGATTCCTGAACTCACTCTTGGTCCTCCACAGGGACACACAGTGCCCTCTGACACACACACACACACACACACACACACACACACACACACACACACACACACTAAATAATAATAACAATAAAGTTTAAAATTTTTTGAAAAAGAATAAGGTGGAAAAGCCATGGAGGATGATTACTATTACTGTGGTCAACCTTGAGCCTCCACAAGCACACACCTACACATACAGATGTGCCCACACACATGTGACCACGAGCAGGTACCCTTCCCCACATGCACATTGAAGTGGGGAATAAAGGTATAACAGTGTGAAAGCTCCTGAAAGAAGACACGCCCACAAAGGTGATGGACAGAATAGAACTTCAGTGGCTGAGGTTGGAATGATGTAAGTCTAGAGTCTACTTACAATTCTGCTTGGGCTATCTTCGGCCCCCTTGATAGCCATTCCTGGCCCATTTCTGTGCCTGACCCAAAATGCCGTGACTCTCAGGTGAAACCTTTTGGAATGTATCAACTTGGCAGACATTGGCTCCCACCAACCAAAAGGCCTAGAATGTGATCAAATTGCACCTGAGACTTCCCCGCTTTGCTGTTACCTGCCCACCCGATGAGTCCCCCGATGTATTTGGAAAGCATTTGATTTACGACTTGTTCTCCTACATCAAAGTTCCCAAGACGGTTACCACCTTGGAAACGTGGGATTTGAATCTGGGTTCCCAAGCAATGGTCATTCATAATGGGCTCTGATCCCTTTTGAAGTGAGGTGTGTGTGTGTGTGTGTGTGTGTGTCAGAGGGCACCGTGTCCCTGTGGAGGCCCAAGGGTGACTAGGAATCATCTTGGTTTGCTTCTGCCTCCTTCTTGCTTTGCTCTGGGATTTCCCAGGCCCCGCCCACCAGGACCAGAAGTACAAGCTGGCACCGTTTCCTGGCTGGCATTTTTTTTTTTAACATGGAACCTGGAATCTGAACTCAGGACCTTCTGCTTGTGAGGCAAATCTTCACTCCTGAACCATCTCTCCAGCCCCACAAATGAAAATTTTTAAAATGAAAAAATGAGTCCATGCTCAGCTGACTTCATGTCTTTTAAGTCTATGGAGACACGTAGACATCATGGCAGAGGTCAGAGTGGACCTAAGCTGCTCACCTCATGGAAGCCAGGAAGCACCGAGACAGAGAAGACACACCTTTCCAGGGCACGTCCCCAGTGACTACAGCCTCCATTTCACCCCCTCCCATGAAATGAGTAATCAGAGCAATTGAGACCCAGTCACTTGCCCCCAAACCCACCAGATGGCAGCCAGATCTTTAACACACAAGACTTCCAGAATGCTGCTGATTTCAGTCCGTACCAGGGACCATCTTTGGTGCCTGGAAACAGCCTCTCGGGGCTAGAGGGACAGCACGAGGGTGGAGATGCACGGTGTCACCAGAGAGTCCCCAGGGCAACCCCCAGAGAAGGAAGCGTGGGGAGAAGTTATAGCGCTCTGGGGACATGCTAACGGTGCCCTGTCTAGTGTGCAGCCCAGGGTGGGGGAGAAGGAGCTCAACACATGTTTGCAGATCCACATGAACCCCGACTTCATCCTCAGATTTGAACCTCATCCCGTGTGTGGGAGCAAGGCTCGCCCCGAAGCCTGGATCTACGATTTGTCCTCTCAGGTCAGCTCGCTTCTTTGGATGGGGAGAAGTGTTAGAAGATGAGATGGGAGGAAGTTGGGGGGAAAGAGGATCTTCCCTTTATCTGTACCCTGGAAAATGTGATCAGGACCAGCTGCTCCTTCCCAAGGTTCCATCTCCCAATGGACCTCTCCATGCTTCTAGAACTTTCCACGCAACTCTTGCTCTCTCTTTCCTCCAGTCTGGTGATTTCCTGCTGTCATCATCTCCAGGCAACCTCAGTGTTCGCTGCTTGGCTTCTCGGCCTCTTCCATCACCCCGTATCCAATTCCCACTGTGCCAAATACCCTGAGTGAGAGCTCTGCTCCTGGTTAGACCCGAGACTAACAGTTTCCTTGCCCCGCCCGCCCCCTTTTACCTTACTTGTCAGGAGGAAATTTGCAAGCCTGGGTCTTATTAGGGAAGGCAGCGGAAAGACCCAGAATACGGAGAGGGGGTTAGAGGACACACCCACTTCTTTTGTTCTATGGAACAGTCAAGCTGAGCCTGGCCTCAGGGGTCACGCCCCCACATCTTCTCTGACAGGCAGGTTTCACCAGGGCCTGGTATGTTGCTTTTCCAAGATGCCCACTTGATAACTCTCTGGGCAGTGCCCCCAGGGCCTGCCCCCTCAATGAGAAGTTTTACAAGATTCCTCCTGGGAAGAGAAAAGACCAGATTGCTTGTGCCTGGCTGGGCAGCCAGGGTCCGGGGCCTCGGAGCATCTGATGCACCCAAACTCTAGGGGATGGGAAGCGGCCTGGTTGCCCCAGGAGAGAACTGCTAAATAAATTATGATCCCTCCAGACGCCAGGAAACTTGGCAGCTGACACGGTTTCTTTTTTAAGAGATGGAGGGAGGGCTGGAGGACAAGGACGCGGCATACTGCAGATGCAATGGGGCCCTGCAGCCTCATTCCTGATGTGTGGCCTTAAGAAAGAGGGGGCTGTCGTGGGGAGACTCCCTTACAGACAGAGTTGGCATGTTCTCCCAGGGCCAGGGCCTTCAACGGGATCAGCAGGGACGGAAGACCAGCCCCGTGGCTGAGGCCCAGACCCGGATTCCTGGGACTCTTTCCAGCACCAATGCGGGCACGTGGGGAAGTGGGGGTCAGATTTAATCTTGTGAAATGAAACTTCATTGCGTGGGCTGGACAGCGGTGGCAGGTCCCCGAGGAGAGGGGAAGCCGGCTAGCTGCCTTGTAAGGAAGCAACTTCAAAATTGCAGCACACGCATAGTCACGTTCTCACACGTGAACACTCACCAAACACACGGTCACGTGCTTGTGAACACACACCACACCCATTACGCCACAGCACACAAGCTCTCTCTCTCTCTCTCTCTCGCAAGTAAAATATTTTTAAAAGAAGACTTAAAAAACAAGAAAAGGAAGGGCATGTCCATGAGCCAGGAGGGTCCAGGCAACACCCGTGACCGGGATCACCTCTGCTTTATGCCTAAGTAGTTTAGATCTTTTTATAATTTTATTTATTTATTTAATGTATGTGTGTGTGTGAGAGAGAGAGAGAGAGAGAGAGAGAAAGAGAGAGAGGGAGGGCACTGTATTGTGGAGGACGAAGGGTGACTTTGGGAAACATCCTGGATTGCTTCTACCTTCTTGCTTTGCTCTGGGATTTTCCAGGCTCCGCCCACCAGGGAAGTACAGGCCACTGCTGTTTCCACGTGGGACCTGGGATCCAAGCTCAGGACCTTCTGCTTGGGAGATAGAGTCTTAACCCCTGAGCCATCTCTCCAGCCCAGTAGTTTAGATTTAAGAAAGTAATGTGAATGACACCTGCTTTTCATTTCTTATTTATTTTTTAATTATTACTTTATTTTTCTAGTTTTACAAGCATATTGAGTACTTATCCTGGTTTCCCTCCATCCCCCTCCCTCCTACTTCCCTCTTCCATCCTCTTGCCTGTCTGATTCTATGAACCCCAGAGTTCTCTCTGGCTTTTCTACTCTTGTGGGGGTTCAGGCCTCTGTAGCGTACCAAGTTGCCCCCCTTTAGGTCACCCCACTGATAGGGGCGTTTCTCTCCACTCACCCAGCTCTAGTCCCCAAGGTTTCCACTGTGCGTTCTTTCTCTCTTGAGTTCCTAGGTAGTCTATGGGTTCATGTTAGTGTGTCAGTCATGCGGGTCTGGTAAGGACAAGTCTCACTGCCGCGAGTTCCTGGATGCAGCAGTCCTGCCTTGAGTGGAATGTCTTGTCCAATGGCAAACCTTTCCAACTTTAGGTTCTTACAATCTCACTGCCCCCTCTTCCTCGAGGTTCCCTGAGCCTTGGGATGGGGAGGGAGTAGCTTGGCCTGATTCTGGGTGAGCCCTGCTGGGTTGCCGGTACTCTGCATTATGGCAGTCATTGCTGTCCACTTCGCTGCTCTTCCGCGGCCCTAGGCTGCGCCATTTCTTCTTCCTTCTTTCTGTATAAAGCCCCCCCCCCCCCCCCCGGCTCAGCGGCGAGCCTGTTCTTGCTCTCTCCTTTGTGTGTTCCTTTGCTGACACAGTCCTTTGCTGACACATTACGGCCCTGGCTGGCTGGCCTTGAATGTATGGCCGCCTTCCAGCCTCACACACCTGGTGTTTTTCTCTGGACCAAATCCTCCTGCCTCTGCCTCCCACGTGTTGGGTGAAAGTGTGGACGCCACCACGCCCAGTCAGTTCTAGCACCTGTTTCACAGACGGGATGCCCTCGATTCATGAGTCATGAATTAGATCTGGAAGAAAATTCCAGGAATTTTTTTCTTTGACCATCTGATATAGACAAACAAAACAATGAATTGATCCTATAATCATGGTGTGTCCTAGGAGGGAAAAAAAAAAATCATTCCAATTACAAAATATATATTTCAGTGGGATGAGGGGATAGAACCTGGGTCTTTGCACATATTAGGTACTCTTCCTTTAAGTTCTAAAGCCAAGTAGATTTCAAAAACATGTAGATCCAGAAAATTCCATTTTCCCTCTCTCACACCAGACACCCCTTCACTCTTCCCCAACTTCCAGTGTTTAGGGTGGGACCTGGGATCCGAGTGCAGGTCCTTCTGCTTGTGAGGCAGAGGTTTAACCCCTGAGCCATCTCTCCAGCCCCACTATCTGACTCAATGGAAAAGCTTTGTGGATCTCCATCATGGTATCTCAATCATGTAAACACAAAATGGCTGCTCCCCTCAGTCAGCATTACCTTCACCGCTGCTGTGGTGCTGGAATCCAACTTCGCAATTTCCCTTCTTACACTTTTTCTGAAGTTGGCAAAGGATGCGCATCACACTGGATTCCCTGCCCCTTTTTTCTTCAGGGGTGGGGGGCACAGAGCCCAGGACTTAGGCAAGGAGTCTAGCCTTCAGTCCCAGCCCCAGCTTTAGGCCATTCTTCCAGAGCCTCATTACAGAATGTGGGGGGGGGGAGACCTCCCTATCGCGCATACTGACCACTCACTCTCACCGTCCACCTCCCACCTGCATCTCTCTGCTCCCCCAGCTCCTGGGGGCGGTAAACAGCTTTTGGTAACACAGCACAGCTGTTCAGTGATATAGGATGTGTACAGTGGTCTCCTGGGAGACCTGGTGAACTTGTGAGCAGCCGGGAGAAATGTGGAGAGCAGATGAGGTTCCAAATTCTCTTGTTGGCACAAGGTTGTTCAAGCAAGGTCTGGGGTAGCTCTGGCCAGCTTCAGTCCCACTGTGTCAGCACAGGATGACCTTGGATTCCTGATCCTCCCTCCGCCTCCAGAGTATCTAAACTACCAGAGACTCTGCCTCCCCTGTCCCCCCAACAACAAGGAGAAATTGTCTCAGATGGCTTAGGTTGGCCTCAAACGCCTAGAGGAAGACCATGAGCCCTACCTCTCCCCCCAAGCAAGTGTGGCTGCCACAGGTATACACCCCCACCCCCGGCCCCTGTGCTGATTTCTTCTTCCAGCAATTTGACGTCGATGTTTCTTGGGAAATTTTGAGCAAGCCCGTGATAACTCATCTCAACTGTCCATTTGGCTACATCAGCAAATGAAACCCATATGGTGGAAGCAGAGAACTGACCGCTGAACGTTCCCGTGACCTCCACCCGTGCACCGCTCGCTCTCCAAGTATTTGAAAATAAAACCCACTTGGGAGAACTTTTATCAGGCCCGATGTTGGAACACCAGGGGGCAGCAGAGGACGGTGTCTCTTCCTGGCCGGGGAAGTGGATGGACCGGCCTTTTATAGCCAAAAGGGTTTGTGTGGCCAGAGCCAGAGAGTTGGCATCATGCAGCAGGTAAAGGGTGGTCCCTGCACTAATCGAAGGCCACCTGCAGGGTGACCAAGGGATGTGCGAGCCCGGCCTCCCCAGTCCCCATCCCCCCCATCGAAAATGGCGTTAAAAATGACTGATGGGGACTTTCAGGGTCTTCCGGAGCCTTCTGTCCTTCTGTCCCCCCAAACAGCTTCCTGGGGGCCTCTGCGGGGCGTCTCTGGCCCCCAGAGTTCTCTGTCAAGGCAGCAGGAAGCACCAAATGGCTTCTCTTAGTCTTCATTTTTCCTAGCCCACCAATGTTTCCCAACCCTTCCCCCCATCACGGAACTGAACCCCACGGACCCCTTCCTGGGCGTCTCTCTCTCGGCAACACCACGCGCTGCTGATCTGCTGGGGGTTTCCAAGGTGACTCATGCCAGCCTTGGCCAGAGGGGCTTGCTGGAGCCCCTGTGCTCTTACCCAGCAGGCCAAAGGCCAGACGCCCCCGTGACTCACCAGGGCACGTGGAGGGCACTGTCCACGGGCTCCCTGGCGGGAACCCGTCTACAGCCGCAGGTCACTCAGTGACTGGGGTGAGTGGGGTGCTGAATCACTCTTCCTTCCTTTTCTTTTCACACTGGGGCTTCCTGGATCATTTCCCAAAGAAAGTATTTGTGCCACATTCTTGCATCTGCTTCCAGGGAAATGCAGTGCCAGACAAGGCCGGGCCTGTTTCCTGCTGATTCTCTCTCTCTCTCTCTCTTCTTCTCAAGTAAACCTAAGACACTGTGAGTGCTAGGCAAATGTTCCGCTACTGAGCTGCGTCCCCAACACTCTCTTAACCTTATTTTAAGACAGGGTCCTTGTTTGTTTTCAAATTCTTTTCACGAAACCAGACAAGTGGGAAGATGGCTCAGTAGGTGATGTGCTTCCCATGGGTTCAATTCCGCAGAGGCCCCCAGGAAGCTGTTTGGGGGGACAGAAGGACATAGCCCCGGTAGCCCCAGCAGGATCTGAATCTGCAATCCTCCTGTCTCAGCTGAGATTACTGGACTGCCCCAGACCCGACTCTCTCTGACAAGGTTTCACTCTGTGCTGACTTTGAGTTTACTATGTAGCCTAGGTTGGCCTAGAACTCACAATCCCCCTGCTGTAGCCTCTTGGGGATGGGGATGGCAGACGTGCCACCATGCCTGGCTTTCCCCCATGTGAATTCCTAGGGATTTATTCTGGGGCCAAAGTGGCTGGGCCATGCTGCTCAGAGAGTGGGTTAAAGACAATTCTGGATGTTTCCTCAATGACTTTAGCATTTAAATCAGTGTACTTTGGGTGAAGCGGATGACGCTCTACAGCGTGGGCGAGCCTCCCCTAGTCAGAGAAAGACCCTGACAGAACCAAGAAAGGCTTCTGAGTGAGCAAGCAGGTTCTGCCAGCCATGATCTTGGGTTCAAGCTATGTCCTGTGCAGCCCGCCTCGGGGACCCTGGGCTGCCAGCGATGGAAAACGCCTCTCTGAAATCACTACTGTTTTTCAGAACTTTAATGCAGGGGTTGTCTGGGACCAGGAGAAAGAAGTCACTTTGGGGTATGAGGCACAGGCGTCAACTTGACAGTGGAGGGTTGTAGAGAATTAGTGGTTGAATTAAGCCCAGAGCAAACCTGCAGGAGATTGTCTGGCTGATAGGGAAGGCCCAGCCCATGGAGGGTGGGATTAGGCCCTGGAATAAAAAACATAGAGAGCTGGTTGAGAAAGTTGGCATCCTTGTGCATACACTTGACCAGACATGCTGGTCTGGCAAGTAAGGATCGTCCTTCTCTCACATGTGTTATGTAGAGATGATGTGGCCAGTTCCCTCGGCCCTGGCATTGGTTGTAGGCTCTCCTGTCAAGCTGGACTATGAACTGTAACCAGACTATCGTAAGAAAATAAACCCTTGTTCCCCTAAGCCATTTGATGTCATTTATCAGCAACCATGCAGATGGACTGCAACAGGGGGAGAAAGTCTTTTTTGAGACTTCATTTGGCCGTTTAAAAAAATGTTTGTTTGTTTGTTTTCAAATTCTTTTCACGAAACCAGACAAGTGGGAAGATGGCTCAGTAGGTGATGTGCTTCCCATGGGTTCAATTCCCAGAATCTATGTGGAAAAGCCAGGGTGGGGCTGCCAAGACAGCTAAGGAGCCTGCTCGCAAGCCTGGGGGCCTGAGTTCACTCTCCAGAAAGCCACATGGTAGAAAGAGAGAACTGACTTCCAAAGCTTATCTTCTGACCTCTGCCCATGCCCTCTGCCTCTTTCTCAAATAAATCTTTTTTTTTTTTTTTTTTTTTTTAAAGCAAAAAAGCCAGGTTGACGAGATAGCTCAGTGGTTAAGGTGCTTGCTACAAAGGCTGATGATCTGAGTTCAGCCCCTGCAGCCCACACAGCTGGTGGAAGGAGAGAACTGACACCACAGGTGGTCCTCTGACTGCACATGCTGTGGCACGTGCAACCGTGTGGGCGCGCATGCACACACGCCCAATAAACAAATAGATACGAATAAACCTGGTGGGTGGTTCTTGGGCAGTGACAGTTAAGGTTGCCCCCGACCTCCACATGTACACACACATACATGCCACAGGAGCACGCGTCTGTACTCACACACACATATATATGAATGAATTAAAAAACAATAAATAAAGCAGGCTGATCCTTTTAAAAAATGTTTAATTGGGCTGGAGAGATGGCTCAGGGGTTAAGACTCTGCCCTGCAAGCAGAGGGTCCTGAGTTTGGATCCCAGGTCTATAAAAAAACACCAGGTAGAAACAATGGCAGCCTGCGCTTCTGGCCCTGGTGAGAGGAGCTTGGGAAATCTCAGAATGAACCAAAGAGGAGGTAGAAGCAATCCAAGCTGATCCTTGAGGTTCCAAACCTGCTGGATCCTCCTGTGGAATGAAAACAGTTGTACCTGCTGTCAGGTGACAATTCACGCACAGCCCTATCTTGGTTTTGGGGTTTCTAATTTCTGCAGGGTCAGCCTGAATGTGTTTGATAAAGGGTAGCATGTATTCAGGTTGATGGGGGGGGTCCTCCGAGGCCTCATAGGGCCAAACAAAGAGGGGTGCGTGTGCGTGTGCGTGTGCGTGTGTGTGTGTGTGTGTGTGTGTGTGTGTGTGCAAGGACCATCCAGCCTGTCTCCAGCTAGGACCATGGGGAAGACAAGGTCAACCTCTTCCACACACTAGATCTTTTCAGGCAATCATTCCATTCAGGGTTTTTTTTTTTTTTTTTTTTTTTACGGGGTGGAGATGGAACCCAGGGCTTTTCAAGCTTCCCACTGAGCTTCAACCCCCTGCCCGGATCATTCCGGAGTTCTGTATCCACACAGCCTTACTGCAACTTGAACTTCCAAAAAAAAAAAAAAAGGAAGAGGAGGAGGAGGAGGCCACCCTCACCTGCTTCCGTCCTCAGAACAGGTCTGGAAGCTGAGGCCTGATGATCCTTATTTCTAAAAATAACACGGGCTTGGATCTCGCGGCTGATTCTCGCGGTGGGATACGAGGAACCATGCTGGGGACAGGAGCGAATGCTCAGCGGCCAAGCCAAGCGTGCTGGGAGTGACCCTCCGGCTCCAGCAAGGACAGTGGTAGGAAGCAGCTGCTGAGGTGGCCGCTGGAAAACCGAATGGAACTGCAAGGCCGGGGGCTGGCAAGATGGCTCAGCGGCGAAGGCGCCTAATCACCACTTGAGTTCAATCCCCAGAAGCCCACATGGTGGACGGAGAGAGCTGGCTTCTAAAAGTTGGCTTCTGATCTCCACCTGTGGGCCATGGCGTGGATGCATAGATGTTTGTTTGTGCTCTCTCTCTCTCTCTCTCTCTCTCTCCTGCAGGCAGACTTGAATCTCTAATAAATATTTTTTTAAAAAAAAGAAGACTAGGGGGGGGCTGGAGAGATGGTTTAGGGTTTACCACTTTGCCTCCCAAGCAGAAAGACCTGAGTTCAGATGCCAGAGCCCATGTGAAAACACGGTGGAAATGGCAGCGACCTACACTTCTGGCCCTGGAATGCGGAGTCTGAGAAAGTCCAGAGTAAAGCAAACAGGAGGTAGAGCAACCCAGGACGATTCCTGACATCACCCTTCAGCCTCCATAGCCACACAGTGTCTTCTGATACACATGGACACACAGACACACACACACACACACACACACACAGAGGCACATATACAGAGGCACACACACACATATGCAGAAAGAAAGAAAGAGAAAGAGAGAGAGAAAGAAAGAAAAAGAAAGAAAGAAAGAAAGAAAAAGAAAGAAAGAAAGAAAGAAAGAAAGAAAGAAGAAAGAAAGAAAGAAAGAAAGAAAGAAAGAAAGAAAGAAAGAAAGAAAGAAAGAAAGAAGAAAGAAAGAAAGAAAGAAAGAAAAAGGGGCTGGAGAGGTGACTCAAGGGTTAAGCCTCTGCCTTGCAGGCGGAAGGTCCTGAGTTCAGATCCTAGACCCCATGTATAGACGCTGGGCGGGAGCCGGGGCGGCCTGCGTTTCTGGTCCTGGTAGGGCGGACCTGTGAATCCCAGAGCAGAGTAAACAAGGAGGAGGTGGAAGTGGTCCATGGTGGTTCCCGAATTCGCCTGTGGTTCTATACACGCGCGTGCGCACACACACACACACTTGAATAAAGAAAGAAAGAAAGAAAGAAGGAAGGAAGGAAGGAATTGCCAGGCCAGTGTACTCTATTCTTGTGGGGGTTCTGATAGCTCCTAGTGGGGGGCTTTGCAAGCATTATTGTGCCCTAAATACCAAAACATCCCCAAATACGCTGGTTCAGCAGAATCACCCAGCACCTTCAAGGCATGGAGATCAAGCTCAAGATGATCCCAATTGTTATAAAACCTCCAAGGACAAAAAGAGCCAGTGGCAGCCTTGGTCTACCTGTTTGTGGGGGGGGGGGGGCAGGGGGATGCCCCACAGCCGCCAGCACCCCGGGAAGTTCCTTTCCTCCTTAGGGACCTCCATGCAGGTGACAGACCCTTGTTTGTCTCAGACAAGAATTTCAAGACTTGCTAGAGTGGATTGACGTTAGTGAATTTTACCAAGTATGATATTCATTCAAAGCGTGACAGAGGGAAAGGCTAGGACGCACCCCTAAGACGTGGGTGCAGACAGAGAGGCAGGGCGAGGGCAGAGAGACTCTTCAGTGTCTTTACAGCGGCTGTGTGTGTGATCCTGTGATTTTTCTAAGTTAATCATCTCCAAAGGATGCAACGTGAAAGGTTTACAGATCGGCAGAGCTTAAAATCAAAATAAAGGGGCTGACGAGAGGTAGCTCCCCAGGTAGGGAGCCTGACCCAAACCAGGCAACATGATATCGATCCCCAGAAGTCCACGCGGTGGAGGGAGAAGACCAGCCTCCAGAAGCTGTCCTCTGACATTCATCCGTGTGCCAGGCATGCACGCGTCTCTCGTTTTCTCTCTCAGAAATAAAATATTTAAAAGTAATATGAAAATGAAAACATGAAAATAAAGTTGGCATGTCTTTTTTGTATCTGAAGGCATTTCTTTTGTAGGGGCCGAAGAAACAGCACAGTTGGCAGTGTTTGCCCAGCATGCACCAGGCCAAGGGTTGGACCCCCAGCACTGAGGAATGGGGTGCAGGGGCCTCAGGCCTGTCATCCCAGCACTAGGGAGGTGCAGGCAGGACCAGCAGGCGTTCAAGGCCATCCTTGGCTGTGGAAGTTGTAGGTCAGCCTGGGATAAAGAAGACCCTGTCTCAAAAAAAAAAAAAAAAGTTCTTATGAAAATGGAATCATAAGGTAGTTTGATGAGCTCTGGCTGTTTAACTTAGGGGTGTTTAACTTGGGGGTGTCTAGCTAGACTCAAGGGCACAAGCGTCCTGGCCCCTAGCGAGCGCTTTGCTGTTGTCAGCATCTCTATCTGAGCGGCTCTAGGAAACCACAGTCTCTCGGCAGCACTTTCGGCTTTCTCTGTTGTGTTGAAGTTTCTTGACTCTCGGCCAGCAGAAAAGGCCGCTGGATCCCGCGGGGAGGGGCTTCTTTCCTGGCCCCTGGCCCTTTAGTTTTCCCTCGCCTCACTCTGTGAGCCGAAGTATGATGCTGCTCCCTGCCATCCGGCGCAGCGGCAGCACAGAGTCCGCCTTTCCTCCCTTGCTCCGCCGGCGGTGGACAAGCCGAACATCCTGGTTCTGGAGGACTGAGCCCGCGAAGAATGAAGCGCTCAGGAGAGGGACTGGGAAACACTATCCCAGCTGTCAGTCAGGGGCTCAGGACAGCCACGCCCACTATCCCAAGGAGTGTATGCTGTATGCCATGATGGACAGGTGGAAGTCAGGGTGGTAAGTCTCAGGAGTCAGTTCTCTCCTCCCACCATCTGGGTTCCTGGGAATCGAACCTGGGTCATCAGGTTTGCCCACGTAGGTGCTTTCCCCACTGAGCCGTGTTGCCGACCCAACAAAGACTTCAATATAGGGAGTTGGGTCAATGGGAAGAGCGAGACAGAAAGAGCAGAAAGAAGATATGGGGTGGAGAGAGAGAGAGAGAGAGAAGCAGTTACCTTACTTTCGCACATCTGGGAGAATCAAAAGAAGTTAGGATTACCAGGTCCTGGAACCTGGAACAAGGGTCCAAATTCTGAAGAGGAGGCACTTCCCGGATGATGCTGAGATGTCCGAGGGGCAGGAAAGGCTGCTGTAATCCTGGGTACTGCAAAAACAAACAGACAAACAAACAAAACCTCTCGTCACTGGGCTGACAAGATGGCTCAATGGGTAAAGGCTTGTGTGCAAACCTGGATGTTCTGAGTTCAAACCTCAACGCCCACGTGGTAGAAGGAGAGAACCAACTTCCCAAAGCTGTCCTCTACGAAGAAGTCTTTGTGAGGGTTATGACAGACGGGGAAGGCCTGTGCTCCCTTGGCTGCCCTGTCCACTCGGTCACCAACTAGCTAATGAAGTGCCCAGTGGTCAAGCCACAGAGCCCAGTGCTTCAGGGGACACATGCTGTGTGTGGGCTCCGGAGCGGAGTAGAATTGCAGTTTCCAGGACTGGGGGTGAGGGTCCTCCCTGGAGCAATCTGGCCTCAGGCCGCCTCCTAGAACCACACACAGGGGACCCAGGAGTCCCGCAGGAGACCCCTGAGGCCCTTTCCTGTTCCCACCAAGTAGATGAAATGGTTGGTCTGGATTGGGAGTTGTTTTGTCTCCCAGACATCTATCTATCTTCCTTCCTTCCTTCCTTCCTTCCTTCCTTCCTTCCTTCCTTCCTTCCTTCCTTCCTTCCTTCCTTCCTTCCTTCCTTCCTTCCTTCCTTCCTTCCTTCCTTCCTTCCTTCCTTCCTTCCTTCCTTCCTTCCTTCTGCCATACTTGGGGGGAGGTCTCAGAAGTGGCTGCTGCTGCCTAGGTCACGTTCCTACTGCAAAGTATGGCCAGACCCCAAATGTCAACCCCAGCAAGCCGTGCAGAAACCTCGCTCTCAGAAAGAGCTGGATCAGCAGAGAGATCCGCACCCCCACTGCCCACCGCAGGGACAGCAGTCGCCACAGCCAAGCAGACACTGCAGGAGACACGTCTGTTTTCCATTTCTCTCCTTCCTGCTTCTACTTCACCAAGCAGGAACGAGGCAGAGGCAACATTAAATCCCCCATTCCCTCTGGGGACTCAGGCCCGCACAGCTGGGAAAAGTGCGGGCGTGTAAGATGGTTTCAACTTTTAAATGGCCTGTCTTGAAATGTGGAATGAGGCTGAGCTGTGGGGGAGGGAGGAGCTGTGGGGGTAGAGGAAGAGCCTAGAGGGGTGATGCCTGTCTCCGGGAGAAGAGAGTTTTGATCAAGTACATCTGGTCACAGTGAATGGAAAAAAAAAAAAATTAAACCTTTTTCTTCTACAAGCCTCATTCCTGCTTGGTGAAGTAGAAGCCCTGCAAAACAAGCGTCCTTCAGGAAAGAGGCCGAGGAGAGCCCAGAGTCAGCCCCGAACCAGAGGGGTGTGAGTGTCAGCCGCTTGGATGGAGAGAGAAGCTGTGTGGGGGAGATGGCTCAGAAAGCATGAGGACCCGAGTTCAAATCCCCCGAACCCGTGTGCGTGCGTGTGTGCGTGCGTGCGCACGTGTGTTTCTATGTGTATGTGGCCACCAGAGAGAAGGAAGGAAAGAAGGAAGGAAAGAAGGAAAGGGAAGAAGGAAGGAAGGAAAGAAGGAAGGAAGGAAGGAAGGAAAAGAGAGAGAGAGAAAGAAAGAGAGTGAGAAAAGAAATGTGTCCAGGTCTGGGGATGTAACTCAGTTACAGTATGCATGAAGTCCTGGACTCAGTCCCCAGCACTAAATAAATGGTGCGGAGACCACATCTGTCATCATAGCACATCGTAGAGGGAGGAAGGAGGACTGAGTTCAAGACCAGCCTGGACTACATAGCATGAGAGACCCTGTCAAACCCTGCCCTCCCCCACCCCTCAAAAAAAAAAGAATAAAAGAAACAAAAGGAGATGGAAGCTATTTCAAAACCAGCGTGGTAATGGGGAAGGAACAATCGAATCTCTCAAAGCTTTCAGCTTCTGATGGGAAGCTGAGCTATCTTTATTTCACGCACAAGGGGGAACGGCATCCCCTAGTAATTAAATACCAATTAGATATTAAGAAAAAGCCTGCTCCGAAATTGTATTAGTGTTCAACAGGGAAACAGAGGTAATTTAGCTTTCTTCATCTGTGGGCGTGTCCAGCGTTGATACTGTCTAATGGGGGTGCACCGGGGTCTGGGGGACATTGCAGTAGCGTGGGTCCTCTCTGTACTGTGCCTGACTCGTCTGCAGACCAGAGACCGTCACAAGTGGGTCACTATCGCCGAGGCCCTCTGAAAAATCCCCGGTAGCAGTCAGAGAAAGTTAGGGTGTCTTTGCTTAGAAAACAGGTCTCGGGCCCTCCTTGGGGACTACCTGGGATGGTCCCGTCTACTCATTAGAACCAGAGGTTTAAGCTGACTCTCTTGAGACTGAGCAATCCCTGGAATAATAGCTGTTAAAAACGCTCTCCAGGTGTCTGCCCCTCGGGGCACTCCACATGTGGAGTCGGGGAGTTCTTTCCAGCTCCTTGCCCCTCATGGATTCCATGCCTGGGGTCCATGAGTTCTCTGGGGCACCCCAGCCCCCCATGGCACTCCATGTCTGGAGTCCAGGAGTTCCATCCTTTCTCTCTTCTAATAAACTCCACCTTAATCCTCTAAAAAAAGAAAGCTACCCAGAGGGCTGGGGAGATTCCGTTGATACGTTTGCCACATTAGCACGAGGCGCTTGGGTTAAGAACCCTGGCACCCACGTAAAAGGTGGGTGTAGCAGCACGAGTCTATAATCCCAGTGTCAGAGACACAAAGACGGGTGGATCTCTATGGCTTGCTGGCCAGTCGGCCCTGCCAAACTACAGAAAGTAAGTGACCGTGGACTACTTGGCCTTGAACGGGACATGGAAGCCACTGCCCCCACCCCGAGGCCCAGGGAACGTCTTGGAAGGGGGAGCAGTAAGATCGTGGGAGCCTGAAGTGGGGCAGGGTGTAGCCACTCACTTCTGGACACCCTCGGGCAGTTGGATCCATGAACACACTGCAGCTATGTGCACTTCTGCAAGACCTGCGTGGGAACCGTCCTATCAGCATTTCACCACGGAAGGGGAAAGATCTCAAGGGGCCCCACGCCTCCCTGAGGAGGGCTTATTCTGAGAAAGAGATGGAAGATGCTTCCTTTCCTCAGTGGTACACCCACTGACAGATAATTCATGCTCCAGCAAACGCTCAGGCACCGGTCAGCAAAAGCAAAGCAGATGAGGCCTAGCGGGCCCCACATGCAAAAAGCCTTGAAAAGAGGAGGGCAGGGGAGAGGAAGGGTGGAAAGGAGAAGAGGAGGGAGGATGGATCGGGGATTAAGATGTATCCCAAATTCACCATATTCGTGTATGAAACACTGTAAAAAAAAAAAAAAAAAGTGGAAAAAATTAAGATGGAGGACTAGGAGCTGGCTTAGCGGGTAAAGTGCTTGCTGCCAAGCCAGAGGACCCGAGTTTGATCCCTGGGGCCTGTGTGGTAGAAGGAGAGAACCATCGCCCATAAGTTGACCTCTGACCTTTACACATGTGCATAAGCACTGTTGTCAAGAATGTGTTATTGTCATCTTATTATTGTTAATACGGTTCATTAACAAATCCCGGAAGTTAAAAGCCAGACAGGGTAGGTCACACCTATGATCCCAGAACTCTGGAGGTCGAGGCAGAAGAATTTGAGTTTGAATTGAGACCAGCCTGGGACACAGTGTGCGATTTACTCTTATAAAACTACAAATAGGGTTGGAGAGATGGCTCAGGGGTTAAGACTCTGTCTTGTAAGCAGAAGGTCCTGAGTTCAGATCCCAGGTCCCACATAAAAAATACCAGGCAGAAATGACGGCAGCCTGCATTTCTGGTCCTGGAAGGCGGAGGCTGGGAAATCCCAGAGCAAAGCAAGAAAGAGGTAGAAGCAATCCAGGATGATTCCTGAAGTCATTGATGGTCTTCCACAGGGACATACAGTGTCCTCTCTCTCTCTCTCTCACACATACACACTACAAAAGTAAAAATATAAATAAACCTAAAAGAAATAAATGAATCCACTAAGTTTATGTTTGGAGGTTGAATGTGCAGGGCACTCGTCTAGCCTATTGTATCCCGGGACTGCATAAAGGGGTGACAGCACACGTCTGCAATCCCACACTAGGGAGGAGGCAGGAAGATCAGAAATTCAGGGTCATCCTCTGTTCCACAGTGAGCCTGGGCTACACGAGACCCTCTCCCCTTTCTTTCTCACAGAGACCCCCTCCCCTCTCTCACAGAGACCCCCTCCCCTCTCTCTCTCACAGACCCCCCCTCTTACACACAGAACATTTTTGCACACCACCAAAGAACACATGGCTGATTCAAGATTCTCAGTTTCACAAAAAAAAGTGTGGTGGACTGTGTAGATGGGTCCACAGTAAAGAGCTTGGTGCACAAGCCAAGGGACCTGAGTTCGGATCCCCAGATTCCATATAAAATGCTGGGTGAATGTAGTTGACTGCCTGCAGTTCTGGTCCTGGAAGGCAGAGCCTGGGACTCTTCGGACCAGCCCTATAGTTGAGCTCTGGGTCTGATCAGAAACTTAACCTCAAAAGAATCAGGGAGCAGAGAGACTGAGGGTGATTCCTAATATCACCCTTGGGCTTCCACGCGTGGACCTGCATACGCACGTGTGCCCACACACATGCAAACAAACATACATGCACTCCCATACACGTGACAGTAGGGGGGAAAAAACCAAACTAACCACAAAGTTATACAAAAAAATGTGGTGAGATGGGGTTGGAGAGGTGGCTCAGGGGTTAAGCCTCTGCCTTGCAGGCAGAAGGTCCTGAGTTCAGATCCTAGACCCCACGTATAGATGCCGGGTGGAAGCGGGGCAGCCTGCGTTTCTGGTCCTGATAGGGCGGAGCCTGTAAATCCCGGGACATAGTAAATGAGGAGGTGGAGGCGGTCGATGGTAGTTCCCGAATTCATCCATGGTTCTACACACACACACACACACACACACACACACACACACACACACACACACACAATTGAATAAATAATAAAAAAAATTAAAAAAAAATGTGGTGAGGGTCATATAACATAAATTAACCATTATAAATTTATGTACTAAATAAATGTACTAAAGTAACCAGTTTACAGTATGGAGCAAACCGCCTCTGAAATATTCTCACCCTCCTCTAACAAAACCCCACACCCATTAAGTAGTTATTCCGAGGTGACTCATCTAGGCTGCCAGTTTGCTTGGATGGAAAGATTAGAGACTCCCAGTGGGTGTGTCTGCAAGGAGTTGGCAGATGGGAGACCACTGATCACATACGGAACCGGGGGAAAGGCCTGGCCCGCATGTGGGCAACTCCGTCCCATCCCCCAGGGGCCTGAATGCAGTGTAAGTGGGTAAGGGAGAAAGCCCGAGAGAGCAGGTTGTCTTTGTCCTCACGACCCGCCCAGAGTCACCGCGGCCAAGGAGTGTGGACATCAGGCTCCGACATCCTGCATCAAAATGAATTCTTCCCTTGAACTGCCAACTGTTTCCCCACAGCAACGACAGCAGCAAATTGCAAACCCAGCAGAACCCTCCCGGGCCTCTGCAGCCACCCGTCTCTCTCCGCCTACCGACCCACGCAGCCGCTGACTCTGGACATTTCGCACAAGCGGACACGTCCATGTGACCTTTCACCTGTGGATTCTCACGCAGCAAAATGTCGTTGAGGTTCGTCCACATGGTAGAATATTGTTAGGCCTCTTCTCTTTATTTTTTTTTCCATTTTCATGGGTAAGTGGATGGGACATGCATGTATGTGTATGTGTGTCCGTGTGTGATGTGGATACTTGGGGCTGATATTGGGAATCATCCTCGATTGCTCTTTCCACCTTATCTTTTTTAAAAAATATTTTATTTAGCTATTTTTTTATTCATTCATTCATTCACTTATTCATTTAGTGTGTGTGTGTGTGTGTGTTTGTGTGTGTGTGTGTCAGAGGGCACTGTGTGTCCCTGTGGAGGACCAGGGGTGACTTTGGGAATCACCCTGGATTGCTTCTACCTCCTTGCTTTGCTCTGGGATTTTCCAGGTTCTGTCCACCAGGGCCAGAAGTGCAGGCCACCGCCATTTCCACCTGGCTTTTTTTTAACGTGGGACCTGGGATCCGAACTCATGACCTTCTGCTTGCAAGGCAGCCTCTTAACCCCGGAGCCATCTCTCCAGCCCTCCATGTATTATTTGAGAGAGAGTACACATGCATGCCTTGGTGCACAGGTGGAAATCAGAACAGCTTTTGGAAGTCAGCACCTCCAGGGGACTGAACTCAGGCTGCCAAGTTGGTAAGCAGGTGCCTTGACCGCTGAGCTCTCTCACCAATCTCATCCATCTTATTCTTCTTGAGATAGGGTCTCTAATCAAACCTAGACCGAACTGCTAACGGCTAGTTTGGAAAGCCAGCTTGGTTGGGGATCCCCAGAGTACACTGTCTGAGGTTGGAATTCCAGACAGGCCACACCCACCTGGCATTTCGCGTGGTATCCAGGGATCTGAAGTCCAGCCCTTTTGCTTACACTTTAACTGCTAAGCCATTTCTCAAGCCCCCACCCCTATTCCTTTTCAGTAGTAGTCTGGCTTAGAGAAATGTCCCCCTTAGAGATCCTAGACAAAGGCTTGGTCCCCTGTCTTGTACTACAGGGAGAGGTGACCCCTTAGAGGTAGGATTAGTGGGAGAGCTTTAGGTTGCTGGAAACACACTCTCCAAGAGGACCCAGCCCCTCCCCCGTCTCTTTCACTTCCTCGTGATTTCACTCTGCCACAGGCTCCCCTGTGGCATGTCACCGCAGGCCCAGAGGAAGGCCGCCAACTGTCATGGACTGAAACTGCTAAGACCATTTTTCCATTTTCATGGGTAAGTGGGGTGGGGGTGGGGTCAGACCATGAGCCTCGAAGAACCTTTTTCTTTTAGAAGTAAAACCATCTCAGGCATTTGTTATAGTAATAGACTGCTGATTAAATTTTATGGATGTCACATTGTCATCATCATTCATCCATGGAGTTGTTTCTTTGTGAATGATATTACATGCAAGTTTTTGTGTGAAATTGTGTGTATGTGTGTGTGTGTGAGTACGTGTGAAGGAATCATCCTGGATTGCTTCTACCTCCTAATTGTTTTATTCTGTGGTTTCCCAGGCTCTGCCTTCCAGGGCCGGAAGTGCAGGCCTCCGCCATTTTTACATGGGATCTGGGATCTGAACTCGGTCCTTTTCCTTGGGCGGCAAAGGCCTTAACCCCTGAGTACGCTCCAGCCCTTTGCGTGACCTTTTTATTATGCGCGTGTGCATATATTCCTGTGTGTGAGGGGCAGTTGCATGCATGTGGGTGGGAGCAGGTGTGTGCTGGGTGGGAGGGGACAACCTCAGATGTCTTCAGGAAAGTCACCTGTCTCCTTACGGATAGGGTGTCCACGGGTCTGAAGGTGATCAATGGAGCAAGCATGGTTCTCCAGCAGGCCCCGGGATCCTTCTATCTACGCCTCCCAGCGCGGGGATTACAAGCACATACCTAACCCCCGCCTTCATTGAATTACTACCGCGTGTACATGGGCGCATGCACTGTGTGCACGTGGACGTGAGAGGACATCTCTGTGATCTGGTACTCTCCTCCCTTTGCTTGGGCTCCAGGGAGTGACGTCGGAGCATGATATGATGCCTGTGAGGCAAGCGGCTTTACCCACTGAGCCATCTTGCCAGCCCCCAAGTCTGGCATATTTATGTGGGTCCTGGCGATCACATTGGACTCCTCATGCCTTCGAGGCTGACAAGAATGTTTAGCTTTGCTCAAACCAGTAAATGCTCCAAGACTGAGCTCCACCTAGAGCATTTTTTTTTTTTAATGATTTGGAAAAGGGCCTGACCTGAAGTCCTCATCCTCCTTTCTCAGCCTCTCTAGCTAGGGAGCAGAGAGGCTTGTCACGACTCCGTCTGGTTTAGATGGGTCTTTTCCTTTCTCTCGGGTATACATTTGGAAGTAGAATTCCTGCGTCATGTGGAAATGTAATGAATTTATCTTTGAAAGTATTTTGAGAGAGGTGGAAGCCCGTTCTCTCCTTCCGCCATGTGGGCTCCAGGCACTGAACTCTGGTTCGCCGGGTTTCGCACGCAGGTGTCTCTCCCCACTGAGCCCCCTCAGTCTTTGCATCTTTTGAAAGTGACTGAGGGAGCCCCCCCAGTTCTCAATCTGAGAAGTTGGTAAGTTTACATGCACTTGTCACGTGGCAATGGAAACTCAGCCAAAAATGGCTTATGCTTATTTACAAACGCCAGGCTCTGATACAGGGTTTTTTTTCTAGGTCATGCTGAGTCAGGAAGACTGACGCTTCTTTTTAACTGCACTAGAACATCTGCCCCCACCCCTTCTCTCCCTGCCCGCCCCCTCCCCCTCCCCGCCAGCCTCCTCTTCAGGGCATGGGAAGGTGTCCCCCTTGGGCTCCCTAGCTTCTCTTCAGAGCACTTTGTATCTAGATCCTTCCCCTAGGGGCTCAGCACATCTGCCTGCCCTGTGGATGGGAGAGATCGGCTCCGCTTGCAGCGGTCTACAAACAAGGTTACGCTGCAACGAACTTGCTGCTCTAGAGCACTCTTGGGCTCTGTTCATAGATATATGTAAAAAAAAAAACATATATTTTTAGCTCAGAGGTAGAGCCTTTGCTTAGTATGCAGAAGGCCTCAGCGCGCTTGCACACACACACACACACACACACACACACACACACACACACACACACAAATTAAACGGGGGAAAAAAAAGTCCCATATTGAAAGAAAAAGTTTCATTACCTAATCATGAGTCTTTAAGCCTCCCAATATCAGAGACAATAACAATAGAATGGTGGACAAAGAGAACTGGCTTCCAAATTCTGGCCTCTGACCTCTACCAGCATGCCGCGACACTCACGTGCCTACCTCTCACTCATAAAGATTAAAAAGACAAAAAAATGCCAGCCAGTCCCAGTGGCCTGCAATCCTGTCCTTGGGAGGCAGAGGCAGATGAAGATCAAGGCCTCCCCCACTACAGAGAGAATTCAAGGCCAATTTGGGTTGTTACCCAGACCAGATGAGGTGCGTTTGGGGCCGTATGGCTGAATTTGGGTTACACAGATTTGGACTCTAACACAAAACAAGGAAGGGCGCTTGCTGTGTGGACCTCAAGACCTGAACTCAGTCTTGGAATGCATGTAAAAGAAATAGAAAAGTGACTCTGAAGCCGTTATCTGATCATGTGCACCCCCTAGCACGCAAACCCACATACATATACCACACACAAGCGTATACACTTACACACACACAAAAAAAACAAAAACGACAAGGAGGCTAGGGGGATGGTTCAGTGGGCGAAAGGTCTGCTGTGCAAATGTGAAGACCTGAGTTCAGATCAGCCTGGAAAAAGTTAGGTGTGGCAGTTAGGTCTACAGCCTCAGAGACAGGCGGAAGAGCAACCTAGGTACAATGAGGCGATGTTATCTCAAAAAATAAGGTGAACCCACTGAAGAAGATACACTGATGCCAACTTCTGGCCTCCACAGGTATCAGTGTGGGCAAGCACATCTACACGCATGCATGAATGTGCGACACACACACACACACACACACACACACACACACTGCACCAATAAATTCGGTGCTACATGCCTGTAATCCCAGCAGTTGGGGGGCAGAGGTGAGAGATTCAGGAGTTCAAGGGTAGGTCGGTGAGACAGTTCACTGGGTCAAGGTGTCTGTGTGCAAATCTGGGGACCTGAGTTCAAAATCTGGAGCCCACATGGCAGGAGAAAACGGACTTCTGGAAGTTTCCTCTGACCTTCACATGGGCAGGAACCTCCTGCTCTCTCTCTCTCTGTCTCTCTCTCTTTCTTTCCCTTCCTCCCTAACAAACAAATATTTCAAGGCCAGCCCTTGACTAAAACTTGTCTCAAAAAACAGTAGGGGTGGGGAGAGATTGGGGGTGGGGGGTACAAAGGGGAGGGAGGAAGAAATGTTTGGGGGGAAGAACATTGTCTACCGGAGCACTAGGTCTAGAGTTTTGCATTCCCAACACATCAAAAGTCAAAAGTCTCTGCTCGCCTGTAACCCCGGTGCTGGGGAGGGCTGAAATGGGCAGATCCCTAGTGCAGCAGGGCTGACATGGGCCAACCAGTGCAGCAGATAAAACAGGAAACTCTGAACTGAGTGACTGATGGTACCTATCTCAAGGGAATAAGGTAGAAAGCATAGTCTTACATTCATGTATACACCATGTGTACATACACACACATATTATATATATATTATATATTTTATTTTATAGTATATTTATTTATATACATAAACTTTATTTTACATATATAAATAAAAAATAAAGTTAAAAAACCGTCACAGGGGCTGGGGATCTCATGTAAAAAAAAAAAAAAAAAAAAAATTGAGCAGAAGTGCTGGTGTCCTGCACTTCCGGCCCTGGAAGGCAGAGCTTGGGAAACCACAGAGCAATCCACAACGATTCTCGAAGTCACCTTGTGCTTCCATGCAGTGCTCTCTTCTATACACGCCCACACCTACCTATGCGCCCCCCATCTTTTTTTTTCTGGCTTCTAAATTGGGCCAGTCACAGGAGGCTGCTGGGATCGTCTGACACGGAAGGAGCAATGACCCGAGGGCTAAGGGAGTAAGGAGCGCAGCACTTCGGAGGTGAAGGCCTCCCTTGTCCCCAGCACGCAGGGAAGGCCCAGCACAGCTCTTGCTAGATAATCATTACTTAAGTGACCAGGCTCCTGTCTGCAAAGAATCCAAGGTTTCGACCTTCAGGAGCTGAACCTCGGGGGAAGTGGAAATTCTATTTTTGGGATGTGGATAATGAAGCCGAGGTGGGTAGACGCCTCACTCCTGGCTCCGCCTTTCCAGCTTCATGAACCAGGACATCTGCCCCTCCTCCTTTGCCCCCAGGAAGTCTGAGCAAGTGGAGTAAAAGAAAAGAGGGAGGGGCACCCCTAAGGGAGACAGCCCCGAAGTCTCCTGTGCTTCTCTGGACGCAGAGAAGAGGTTAGATCCACCCTCGGGTGGGCGGACACAGCCCAGGTCCTCAGCTCTAATGCTCAGTCTGGTCTTGGGCCAGGGCCAGCTCACTATTTGTTTGTTTTGGGAATTACCCAAGGACACTTTTTGAGAGATGTGAAAGTTGATATTCCAAAACAAAAAGCCCCAGGAAAACTAGGCACACACCCATTCCCCTCTGCCTCTGGGGCTCCCCTGCACCCAGTTTCGGGGTGCCAGACCTCACTTTTTGGCTCTCACTTTTCCTTCTGGGACCTGCTCACGTCAGACACTAAAGTTTGACACACGGCCTTTGGGCTAGGAGGTCTGTGGGCTAGGATTGGTCAACAAGGGAGGGAAGTAGAGGCAGAGATGGGTGGGGCGAGACCTGGATGTCAGAGGAAAGAAGCCGCATCCCTGCCCACCAGCATCCAGGATGTGGATGTGGGCTGGGCGCTGGACGTCAGCCCACAACTGACCCAAATGGGAGGCGATGTCAGAGGAGTCCATTAGAGCAAGTCCCTGGTGCTCAGTGTGGTCGGCCTGGTGTGGCCTCGTTACTGAACAGAGAAGCAGCTGGCTGCCAGGTCACAAGGCAGGAGCTGGGGGAGACACGCACTTGCAGGGGGCCGGGGCAGTGCCCAGGGGCGAGCCCTTCCACGCAGTGTGGGGAATTCTGCCAGGCCGAAAATGGATGGGTTGGTCTGTTTCCAAACCCCTTCCTCAGGTGAAAACTCCAGGTTTTGCAGTCCTGTAATTACCCCGTTTAGTCAAGATGCCAATTTCTCCTTCTCAGAGTTTCAGAAACGGAAACCGATTTTTCTCGGGGCTGGGCGAGTCAAAAAGCCCCACAAGGCCTGCAAGATCATGTCTGGGTCCCAGGAAGTGTTTTTAGTCCCGTTGGACACAAATGTTTAGGGGAAAACAGTCCTGATTTGGGGATGTGGAGGAGGAAGAGAAAGAAAAAAACAGGGAAGGTTCGAAGCCAAGTAAGGACTTCGTTCTCCTCCCAGTTGCAGCTAGTGAAGTAACAGTTTTGTCGCAATCTCTAGAACCTGTGAATTGATGGGACTTTCCCTGGTGGAAGGTGAGGCACGATTAGAGCAGCCATGCTGGGATGGGTCTCTAAGGTCTTTGGAATTCCTGAAGGTCACCCCCCCACTGCTGGAATCTCTTTCAAGGAACACCTCTGCTGAGGAACTGACTCCAATCCTCCCAGAGATAAGATGGCCAACTTCCCTATGAAGGGATTATGGAGATGAGCTCTCCATATCCAACAAACATCTTGGTCTCGGGCCCCATGTGGGCCCAAGACCAACTGGGTTGGGCCCCAATGGGAGCTAACCAATGAGAAAAAGCCAGTTCCCAGGGCTTGTCTAGGTGTATGAATATGCCTGCCCCTGGCAGCTATCTTTGGCGCCCTAGCCCCTCACGGCACTCCACGCCTGGAGTCCAAGAGTTCCAGCCTTTCTCTCCTCTAATAAACTCTACCTTAATCCTCTACACGTGTTCTGGTTTCAATCTTCGACTCCCGAACACAAGAACCCTGCATCATTGGGTCGGTCATTCCTGTAACATTTGGCTTCCCCTGAGCAGGGACCCTGTAACATTTGGCCAGACTGTTCCCGTGACAAAGGGACTTCATGGACAAGATTAAAATCTGAAGATGGAGGTCTTATCGCGTAGCCCAGCTCCTAACATGCTTGCCTGGCATGTGTGAAACCCTGAGCTCCATGCCCAGCCACGTGACACATTCTAGTGCACACTTGTGATCTCAGAACGCTGGAGAAGGAAGCAAGAGGACGAGACGTTCACAGTCATCCTTGGCTATGTGGAAGGCAGGGGGTGGCTCGTGAACAAGAGAATTTTCACGAAGACCCAAGTTTGAAGCAGTGGCGCCCAAGTAAAATCTGGGTGTCGCTACAGATACCTGTAACTCCAGCACTGGGTGGGCGGAGTCAAGCCAGGAGGCCTAGCTTACAGGATACAGTATCTTCCTGTGGTCTTTGCACAGGAGCATGAGCGCGTGCACTCTCACATGAATATAATACATACACATTAATCGCTTGTGAGCGCGCGTGTGTGTGTGCGTGTGTGCGTGTGCGCCAGAGGGCACTTGAGTGTGTGTGCTTGTCGAGGCCTAAAGGTGCCTTTGAGAATCATCCTGAATTGCTCTACTTCCTTATTGCTTTGCTCTGGGGTTTCTCAGGCTCCACCTTCCAGGATCAGCAGTGCAATATTCATCCAGCATTTTCTTTTTTTTAATGTGGGAGCTTGGAAGCAGAATTCAGATCTTTTTGCTTTTAAGGCAAGGCTTTCATCCCTGAGCCAGATCCTCAGCAAATTGACTTTTTTTTATAAATAATTTTTTATTATCATTATTTATTATGTATTCAATTGTGTGTATGTGTGCGCGCGTGTGTATGTATGTGTGTGTGTGTAGAACCACGGTCGAAATCGGGAACCACCATGGACGCCTCCACCTCCTCCTTGTTTACTCCACCCCAGGATTCACAGGCTCTGCCCTACCAGGACCAGAAACGCAGGACCCCCCCCCCACCCCTTCCGCCTGGCGTCTATACGTGGGGTCTAGGATCCGAACTCAGGACCTTCCACCTGCAAGGCAGAGGCTTAACCCCTGAGCCACCTCTCCAGCGCCAGCAAATTGATTTTTTAACAAGGAAAAAAAAAAAAAAGATCTGGAGATGGGAAATCATTCTGGGCCATTTGACTGGGGCCAGGGTAACCCAGGGTCCTTTTAAGAGGAAAGGAGAATCGGTGTGTAGGAAGAAGAGGCTGAAACAAGACTTAAGATCTGAAGATGCTCTGACGCTGGCTGCAGACAGGAAGGAAGGGCCAAGGAATGCAGGGGGCCCCAAATGCTGGAAAAGACCAAGTTGCACAGACCACGTATGTCATGGGCTTCTGGCCTCTAGCAATGTTAGCTAATAAATTTGGGTTGCTGTAAGTTTGGGGAACATCCAACACAAAACTCAGCTCTGTTCTTCCAAGGACAGGGGAACAAACCCATCTGCTCAGGGAGCTGAAGATGCCATAAGCCAAGGCAGAAGCCAGGATCTGAAGGTTAAAGTATCGGGAACAGTGTGGGAACCTGGAGCCAGGAGACACAAACACCTCCCTACAAACTGCATTGCACGCTGGCCGTGCTGCAGAAGAGCATGCTTGCCGCACTGGGCCTGACTTCCACGCAGCCCTTTCCTCCTATATCCACAGGCACTATTTCTGACATTCATCTTGCTTCCCATCTTGACACTTTTCCACTGAAGATAGGACACCCTGACTCATGGGGTCCTGACGGCTCCTCTTCCCTCTTAGTCATTTACGCTTGCGTAAGAACGTGCCCATAGAAGATAACGCAAGACACATCTAAGTCTCAACAATGCATCTTGGACTGTTGGCGTAGCTTAGGTTCATCTCCAGCACCACATAGGGATATCTTAGTATGTTAAAATACTGTCCAGGGGCTAGGAGATAGCTCAGTGGATAAAGTGCTTGCTGAAAAAGTATGAAGAACCGAATTTGGATTCCCAACACCCATGTAAAAGCCAGGCATAGCAGCATGTGTCTATAACCTCCACAATGTGTGTGTGTGTGTGTGTGTTGAGGGAATGTGGGGGCAAACACAGATGGATCCTAGGATCTCAATGGCCAGTCAGTGTAATGAAAACAGCAAACTCAGGTTTCCTGAGAGATCCCTCTCAAACAATACAGTAGAGAGCTACAGAGAAAGCTAGCTGAAGCTGATTCCAGGTCTCCAGACATGCATGTACAGATGAGTGCATCTATGTAACACACACACACATGCACACACACACGCACACACACACGCACACTGTTCCTACACATGTGTACAGGAGCAAATCTCAGTCGACAGGGAGGATGCCATGTGAGGAGGAAGACAGAGGCCTGGCGATTGTGAACGGATCGAGGGACACTACTAAAGGCCGTCAGCAAAGCAAAAGGCCATCAGTACCTCAGAAGGGGCCAACCTTGCTGACACCCTGAGCCACCAGGAAGCGAATGCCAAGACCCTAGATGGGCAGCTGAAACAACCCAAATGGTATGGCCTGCAGGTGGTCACGCCAAGAAGATTCTAGAATTCTAATAACCTAATATAATAATTAGGATCAACAAGGCCTGGAGGTGAGGGTGTGTGGGAGGCAGAATTAGAGACCCAGAGAAGACTGGGTCCCAGAATCAGCAAGGTGACCCTGAAGAACAAGGAGACGCCTAAGGGGCAAAACCAAGGTCTCACATTGCTGCCCGCCCCCATTCTGCAAATCCCCCCCCACAGCCAGGAGCCCCACTGACCAGTCTGTGCCTTGACTCTCCCTACATGGCACATAGCAACTTCCCTCTCCCGCCCACCTGTCAATGGTTGGCCTGACTTGACCAACCTAGAACGGCTCCTAGGAAACTCAGAATGGAAAGCCACATCCTGGGCGTTCCTGGAACACAAGTCTAAAGAATTTGCGCTGGACACTTCCTTTCCCTTGGAGCCTTCCAGGCAGGGAAGGGCTGCAAAAAGGGTAAGAACTTGGGGTCAAGGAGGCTTGAGGCCCTGCCCCTGGGGAGTCCACCGTCACCCAAGGAAGCCAAGCATGGTGACACACGCTTGTCATTCTAGCACTCAGGAGACTGAGGAAGGACTGCCACGACTTTGAGGCCAATCAGCTTGTCTTAAACTAACAAAACCTTCCACGGCTGAGATGGTGGCTCCACTGGCACAGAACTTGCCTAGCGTGCTGGAAGCCCCGTGTTCGATGCCCAGCCCTGCAGAAGCTGGCCGCGAGGGTGCACACCTGAGATCCCCGCATTGGGGAGCTGGAGACAAAGCACCAGGGGTTCAAGGCCATATGCATCATGAATTAGAGGCAGTTCAGGATACAGGAGGTCCTCTCTCAAAACAATAGAGCAAAACCCTGTTAAAAGGGACGGTGGCTTCAGCAGGGTGCTAATAAAAAAAACACTGGCCACCTGGTAGTCTCAGTTCCCAGTTTCTAGAGGCCGGAGGCCAGATTTGATGAATGCCTCTTTTTTTTCTCTCTCTCTCTGAAAAACAAGGAGGGTGTGTGTGATGTTCTCAGGTGTTTCTCCCTAGGGAAGTTGTGTGCATGTGTGGGTGTGTGGGTGTGGGACCAGGAAGAAAGAAAACAATTCCTTTTCCTTGAAACTCCCATCACCTCCGAGCCCAGGCCTGGGTTAGCAAAGCAGTCAGACCCCCTGGTTGGCCCAAAGCACAGCGACTGCTTAATCCAGAGCTGGGGGAAGGAGCGGCAGAGGTCAGGAGATCCCTGGGAGCTAGCTGCTGTCCAGTTCAGGGGATGATGGCTCCTAGGGGAGCAATCCACTGTGCCAACAGAACCAGAGCCCCAGTTCTGAGTGAGCTCTGGCAGGACTTGGCCTCTCAGGGAGGAGGGGGGGCAGAACTCCAGGTGTTGCCGCTGCGCTTTGTTGAGAATTGCTTTGGCTTCGCGAGGTTTCAGTCCCCCTCACCCCCCACCCACCAACTGTCAAAAGCCAGATGGCATCTTGTTCTCCGCCAATCCTGGCTGTGCGCCAGGGATGAGGCTAGGTGGTTTCTGGAGATTTGGATAAAGTTCTCTAGAAAGGGAAAGGAGTGTGGAAAAGGCAGCTGCGGGGTGGGGGTGGGGGGTGGGGGGTGAATGACAAGAAACCCGGCCCAGAGCAGAGGCCACTGAGGTGAGGGGGGTAAGAGAGAAGCAGCTGGATGACAGAGGAGCCATTGTGTAAACTGGAATTTGGCCAGAGGGTTTTGCCCTTCACCTCCCTCCCATTGGGTCCATTGGGAGAGAAACGGGCCTGAGCCCCAGGGATAAAGCGCCCGGCAGGCTGCCCGCTCCTCCTCCCCCGAGTTTCCAGCCAACCCTGCTCCCGCCAGCCTATATAGTCTGGGGTTCCAGCCTGAGGGTCCCCCTAGAAAAAGAGGACTTTGTCTCAGGCCTCCTTTAGAAGCATAAACTTACGGTGCACCCTGCTCTTCCCTTCCTCCGGCCTCAGTTTACCGTCTCCAGTCGCAGCTCCCCAGGCTTGACAGACACGCCCTCCCAAGCCGCACAAAAGAGGGAAATCCCTGTGGGTTTGCGCAGCCAGTTTCCTCCAAAACGGAGATCTCGGGGGAGCATAGCTTCCTACCCGCGTCTTCTAAGCGCCAAAGCCCAGATCTGAACCCCGGCGGTCGCGGGAGAGGGGAGGGGCGGAGCAGAGGGGCCGCAGTCGGATCCGGCCTCCGGCTCACCCGCCAAGCCCCCTCCTCCCACCGTCTCCTGCGTCCCCGCAGCGCGTGACCGCGGCACTGCGGCTGCAGAGCTGCGCTCTCCAGTCCCTGCGGAATTCTTGGGGTGTTGTGGTGGGAGGTTTGGGGGCGGACCCCCTCTTGGCAGACACGCGTCCCGACTCTGGGATGGGTGATGACGCCCCTTCTCCCTCCCTTCCTCTAGTTTTTTTGTTTCCGGGAGTTTCTCCACCCGTGAGCGCGCAGCTGAGTCACCTTCTCGGAAGGCGCTCAGGACCTTCGCGATCCGGGTCCGGACCGTCCCGGGGGGCCGTGCAGAACAAAGGAGCGCACTGCGGGGATGCGCGAGGAACCGCGGATCCCAGGATCTAGAGCACCAACCCGCGCCCCGTGGCCCGCCCCGGGACCCCTAAAGCAGCAGTGGGAAACCGGGCTGGGGCCACCAGGGTCTTGTGCGCGAGACGACACCACGGAAGCGGGCGGCGTTCAGGGCGCCGCCGCAGCGCTAACTGGCTTCGCGCTCCTCCTCCCCGACCCGCCTCCTGGACTTTAAGAAGCGAAGCGAACATAGAGGTGTGTGGGGTGTCGCCGCGGGGGCGTGGCGTGGGTGCAGTAAACCCCCTGCAGCTAGGGCTGGACCGTCTCAGTCTCCTGAAGGGGTCGGATTTGGCAGTTTTTCTTCCAGTTTCCAGCAATAACCTCCCAGGAATGTAACTCGGGTTAGTCACGGACTCTTCCAGATCGCTTGCCATGAAATGAATCACATACGTCTTGAAATACGAGATCCCGTTTGCCTCCCAAGAAGCCAAAACTCCAGGGCGCGTGTACATCCTCGCGTGAAGTCAGCACGAGGGGGTGGGGGAGTGGCGGGGCCACGCCCTCCATGCTTGTTTCTCCAATCCCGACCGGACCACCCCGGCCTGTCCACACTGCCGGGTTCTTCCGACTGGCGAGGAGCACAAGCCCGGATCGTCCGCTGCAGGCAGCTTTCCAGGCCCTGATAGTGTCCCGGGGGCGGGGGGACGGACCTAATTTGGGGGTTCGCTGATAACGCTCCCTTCCTCGCCCCGACATCGCACTCCGGCTCGGAGTCCCCAGGCCAGTCCAACTCTTCCCCGGCGTGACAGGCTGCCTCGGGTTCCGTGGCTGAGCGGTCCAGCGGCAGCGGCAGGAAGCTAAAAGTAAAACCTCCGCGGGAAAGCAGGGGAGGCAGAGAGAAGCTCGCGGGGTGGCGGGCGCCACAGTCTGTTCCAGAACAGGGACACCAGGCGGGGGCCGGGGCAGGGCGACGCTTACGAGGCGCCGCATCCCTGCGGAGGGCAGCGCGGGCAGGTCAGCTGTGCCCGCGCTCAGGGTTGTGGGCGTCTCGGGGTTACGGATGCAGTCGACGGTCCTCGTGGAGAGCAGGAGCGCGCTCCCAAGTTGGGCAATGAGACGAGTTCACGAGGCCCCCGCGCCCCGATCTGGGCCGCGCGCTCATTTTAGCGCCGCGGGGACGCGCGCAGCTCTCGGTCGGGCTCGGGACTGTTCGCCGGGCCGACTTCCTTCGCGGCTCCTCCAGGCTGGCCGCGGCGCTGCCTAGTACCGTCGGCGGGCGCAGGCAGCCGCTGTCCGGTGTCTCACGCCCAGGATCTGCGCGTGGCCTAGACGAGGGCACCGCGAGGACCCGGGACTCGTAGGGACCCTGGCCGCGCCGGGCCCGGGTTCTGCCCCTGAGTGCCAGGAACGCGGGGCGTGGCCAGATCGGTTTGGAGACACAGCGCCCTCCCCGCGCTGCGGCCAAGTTGAGCAAAAAAGTTTGAGGGTTGGACCGAGCGATCCCAGGGAGTCGGTCGGTGCCCAGTCGCCAGGCTGAGCCTGAGACGACCTGAGATCGGCCACAGGGGAACGGCGTTGACGCTTTCCCCAGCAAACGAGGATCACTGGGTAGGGGCGCCCTCACCCCCCAACCCCCCGGAGCTAGAGGTTCCCGAGTGGCTCGCCTTAGCGGTCCCCGGGGGAACCTGGGCCACACAGCTTGCCACGTCGTGTCCACGCGTGCTCGGGCAAGACAGACGGCAGCTGTTCAGCTCCGGTTCGCTCTTAGGCGAGTGTGGCACGGCTCCCACCAGCGTGGCACGCAGCCCACAGAGCTGAGACACGCGTGGCCTGCCCAGTCACCTGGGTGCAGGGAACGCAGCGGCTGGGATGGTTGGGACGCTGGTGCCTGGACTCAGTGCCTGACAATGGGCACTCTCAGATTTTTATGCAATGGGACCCTCTGTCCCCGACCAACCCCGAAAGACTGAGCACATTGAGATAAATAGCCACAGGTCTGTGACTCCATTCGTTGGGCTGGAACCCAAAGCCCGCCTGGAAGACACTGTTCGCTTTGTGGGTGTGCGTGGGAAGGGAGGGGAGGGGAATCCCGGTCTGGAAAGTTAAATTCCTGACCCAGGGGCCTCTGTTGAATGAGGAGCACGAAGCTCTCTGCTCGTGGTCCTGGGATCTGGCTGCCCCAAGCTCGCCCCCACTCTTCTCGCCCCAAGAGCAGGCACCCTGAATGAACCCCGACAGCGATCTCTTCCTGTCCTTCAGATCTGGCCTCCTCAGGGAAAGATGCGGGCTCCCCCACAGCCCCGGCTCCCCGCAGGGAGGGCGATGCCCTCCTGTGCAGCGTCGATAAGGAGCTGAGAGCAGGAGTCGTCGTTGCCGCCAGCGGCGCCAGGGCAGCACCGGGTCCATCCTCCCCACGGGAGTCTGGGGACAACACTATGAATCCAGGTTTGTGGGGAACCTGCTGAGAAGGGTCAAAGGGGATCCCCGATCTCCGGAAAAGGAACGTGGAAAGAGTGCTGGGGATATCCCAGGGGAACGTTTCCCCCCCATAAGGCCGGAAGTCAGCTGGCCCGGAGTCAAGGACGGCGGGAGGCATGGGGGCATCCCAGTTCTTCAGTCTTCCTCTCTCCGCTGGGTTAGGTACCCCAGCATTGCTGTCTTCCCGCTCCCGTCTCTGTTGCTCTCTTCTGCCCTCTAGCGGCAGGTTGGAGACGCGGAATTTTCTTGGATTTGTTACAGCTGGCGCCCCCCGGGGGCTGCTTCCGCGGCCTTGCAGAATGTTGGTACTGCTGAACCCGCGGGGCGGCAAGGGCAAAGCCCTGCAGCTTTTCCAGAGGCGCGTGCAGCCACTTCTGGTCGAGGGCGAGGTGTCCTACAAGCTGGTGCTCACTGGTGAGTTACTACCCACCCCAGGAAGCTCGGAAAAGCATTTCCTGCGGGAAAAGGGTCCCTGAGAATGGCTTTAACCCCCACTTAGAACGGCAGAACCATGCCCGAGAGCTGGTGTGTGCGGAGGAGCTGGACCGCTGGGACGCTGTGGTGGTCATGTCTGGAGATGGGCTGATGCACGAGGTGAGAGGTGCGGTGCCAGAGGCCGAGGGGAAAGGGTGGGGGGGACTTTCTGGGCTGAGGCCACGCCTTCTTTACCAGGTGGTCAACGGCCTCATGGACCGGGCCGACTGGGAGACCGCCATCCACAAGCCCCTGGGCAGCCTGCCGGGAGGCTCTGGCAACGCCCTGGCTGCTTCCTTGAACCATTATGCCGGGTAAGAGCTCAGTGGGTGGCCCGTCCCTTCTCTGTGCCTCCTACCCTCAGGTTTTCTAAGCTCCCAAAGCCAAAGTCAGCTCCTTCTAAGACCCTCTTCCAATGGCCCCAGCTGGTGGTGCCCACTTACTGTCTTTGTTCCCCTCAGTTCCCTTGGGACCCTGTTGCGGATCCCCATTCCCCATTATCATTGAAAAGAGACTGGGGGGGAGCTCCTGGCCTGCCCATCTGACCTGTAACCCCGCAGGTACGAGCAAGTGACTAATGAGGACCTTTTGACCAACTGCACGCTGCTGCTGTGCCGCGGGCACCTGTCGCCCACGAATCTAATGTCGCTGCACACGTCCTCGGGACTTCGCCTCTATTCGGTGCTCAGCCTGGCCTGGGGCCTCGTGGCTGACGTGGACCTGGAGAGTGAGAAGTACCGGTGCCTCGGGGAGATGCGCTTCACCCTGGGCACCATCTTTCGCCTGGCAACCCTGCACACCTACCAGGGCCAGCTGGCCTACCTTCCTGCAGGAAATGCGGTCTGCAAGACGCCTGCCTCCCCTGTGCTGGTGCGGCGGGGTCCTGTGGACACACACCTCGTGCCCCTGGAGGAACCGGTGCCCCCCCACTGGACCGTGGTGCCCCACCAGGACTTTGTGCTGGTGCTGGTCCTGCTGCACAGCCACCTGAGCATGGACATGTTGGCAGCACCCATGGGCCGCGGCGAGGCTGGCGTCATGCACCTGTTCTATGTGCGTGCGGGAGTGTCGAGGGCCATGATGCTGCGCATCTTCCTGGCCATGCAGAAGGGCAAGCACCTGGAGCTCAACTGCCCCTACTTGGAACATGTGCCCGTGGTGGCCTTCCGCCTGGAGCCCAAGAGCCAGAAGGGTGTGTTCTCCGTGGATGGGGAGTTGATGACGTGTGAGGCCGTACAGGGCCAGGTGCACCCCGACTACCTGTGGATGGTGAGCGGCCGCAGAGATGCCGCGCCCAGCTGAGGCGCCTCCTTGATCCTCTGCCCTATCTAGGACAAGATGGGGATTCTGGGATAGGAGGGCCTGTGCACGGCTCATTTGGAGGTGGTGGGGGGGGACCCCTTCGGAGAGGAGAGAGCATGTGGGGGGTCCATGCTCTTGGGGACAGAGTGAGACTCGGGGTAGGAACCCTGCTGGCTGGGCGAGCGGTCTGAGGAAGTACTCCTCCATAAACGAAGTCAAATAAAGTGACATTCCAACTTGTACCAACTAGCCAGGGCTATGGAACTTGTAGTCATCGCTTGCTCAGAAGACTGCGGCTGCGTCCCATCGGCCGCTCATCGAGCTGCTGCGGACCCGAGGAAAGGAAATGGTTCCTCAAGTCCTACAAGTCTGGGCACAAGAGCCCTGGCAGGGAGCAGATTTGACAGTCAAACATGACAGGCAATCGGGTGTCCCATGAGGTTTCCCCAGGCTCAGCAGAACCTTTGTTCTTGCCAAATGATACCTGACAAGAGTGCTGGGCAGGGAGTGGAGGAGGTGCCAATTCTTCAGGCTGGGCAGCTGTTTGTAACCCAGACTGACAGCTGCCCATCACCAGAGGCCGTGATGTCAGTTCTAGGCTCCTCGGCAAACGGGCCGGTGTGAGCCACAGCTACTCGGCAGCATCCGCTGCTGCCCACCACCAAGTCCAGGGCCAGAGCGCCGACTGCTGACCGACTGGACGCCCACCTCCCACTTACAGTCTGCAAGGAGCTGGAGCATTTGGACAGAGCGGGGTCAGCACCCAAGCCTCCTTGGGGAGATGGTATGGGTGGCCCCTGGCATGTGAAGAAAGGTCACAGACCCGAATGAATGGCAGAGGCAGGTTTAATGGTGTCACCTTGTCTTGTTAATGAGCCAACCAAAAAAAAAAAAAAAGCAAGTAAAAAAACAGTTTAATCACACAGCACTTTATACAATATCGTAAGCAGTAGGCATTCACACCTCCACAGGAACGCCTAGGATGCACCGCCCACCAGGCACTCGGAATGTCCCAAGAACCGATGGCTCCGTCCCTCCTAAGGCTCTGTGGCCTGGGTGGTCTTGGCGCGGCACAGGTGTGCAGCCCACTTAAGGCTGACAAGACGCATCATGCTTTGGCTTTTTTTGTCATCTTTTTTCTAATAAGAGTTAATATCTTTGCTTTTGAGATTTATTTCTTCCAACCTTAAATATTACATACATACACAGAAATTACATAGCTGCAATGTGCTCAACGCATCCTCTTAACCTGGGGCTTCACATTATCAAAAGCTTAGAAAACTTGTAAACCTCTGGGCCTGGGGCGGGGCGGAGCTCCCGGGGAAGCTCCCTGTCTCCCGGGGGAGCTCCCTGTCTCCCGGGGGAGCTCCCTAACTCCCGGGGGAGCTCCCTCTCTGGACTGCCAGCAAAGTGTAAGCCAGGGCTGACTGGAGACCAGCCGTGGGCGAGGAGACGGGCGGCAACGTGCTGGCCTGGCCCACGCGGTTGCTCCTGTGGCCCCAGCGGGATGGAATGAGGCTGGTCACAGGAGGACTGCGCGGAGGCCCACCAGCGGCAGACTGGAAGAGCAAGGCACCTACAGCCCTTCTTTCCCACAGCACCCCGTCCTCAACTCGCGCGGCCCCAAGGGCTGCGGTCTCTCCTGAGTGTCACTTTGCACCAAGCCCGGCCTCAGCCTCTCCGAGAGCTCAACAGGCCGCAGCAGGAGGCCGCAGTAGCGGCCACGGCTCCAGGGACAGTGCTGACAGGGCGCCTGGGAACCCAGGGGTGGTGGCAGCAGGAGGTCTGGGATGTGGAGAGGACCTAAGGGTTGGGGCGTGGGGAGCAGCCCACACGTCATGCAAGGCCCATTCTTCTGCCCTCCTGTCCATCTGCGGCCCAGGCCCAGGCCCAGCGCCAGGTTCCCCGCACCCCACTTCTGACCTGAGAAGGGGATAAGGGAGCAGGTGCCGAGACTTGTGCCAAGTTCCAGTGTTCTTGGCCCCAGGGGACCAGCATCGCAGGACGCCTCTTGCACTTCAGCATCAAACTCGCTGCGGGGGAGGGGGAGGGGGGCTCGTACTGGGAACTGAGCAGGGAAGGAGGAGGGAGGCGGGGAGGAGCGCAGCGGCTGGGCTGGCCTCTCCGCGGGCGCGCCTTCCTACTTGTCCTCCGTGCTCTCGGGCATACCCGCCTCCAGCAGCGCGGCACGGAACTGCGTCAGGACGCCCCGGATGCTTTTGATGAAACCCTTCGACAGGGGGAAGAGGGGGAAGCCGATGTCGGGGTAACCACTCTTCTCTGGCAGGAAGCTCCGGTAGCTCTTTCTCCGCTTCTTTGGTTTGACACTGGGTGGCACCGACGCATCGGGGGCCATCTCGGAAGTCTGGTCTGTGTGGTCCCTGCTGGGTGAGGCTGGGCCTGGGGCACCACCCTCCGAGTCTGAGCCCTGGGAGGCCTCCCCGGGGGCCATCCCCCCATCCTCGGGGTCTTCGCGGCCGGAGTCGGAGAGTTCCGCTGCAGCGTGCGGCTCTGGACAGCTGCTGTGCATGGGGGCTCCGTTGGGCAGCGCCTGAGCGCTCTCCAGCAGGGCGTGGGTTTCTAGCCACGACTCCATGCGGCTCACCAGCCGCCAGCCGCTGATGCTGAAGTGCTGCCGGATCTCCTGCTCGAAGACCTCAGGGGGTCGCCGCACCAGCTGGGTCATGGACTGTACCACTCGGATCAGCGCCATCTCGTTGTAGCAGCGACTGTTCTCGTAGCCTTCCTGCAGGCCCCGGTCACTGTCGAAGCCTGCTTCGTTGTAGTACGGTTCGTTCACCAGGATCAGACCTACCCGAGAGATGACGGCCTTCAGCAGATGGGGGAAGCGGAGGAGGCAGACCTGCCTCAACCCCAGGGGGGCAGCCAGTCAGGACCACCCGCCAGCCCAACCATACCTTGGATGGAGATGAGCACCTGGAGAAGACTGGACTTGCTGGTCCACCTCTCCGTTCCCTGAAACACACCGTTCCGTCAGGATGGTCCCAAGCAGGGCCCCACTGTGCCCCATCTTGACTGGGGAACTGTCCTCACCTTTCCAATCCAGGTACCCAGGAGGCTGACGCACACCTTCCCGTTGTCATACAGGTTGGGGTTCAGGCGGCCACTGCACTGGGAGAGGTAGCAAAAGTGGGGCGGCACGGCAGGGTAGATGTTGGGGAGCTGGATGTCAAATAGGTAGAGGCCGTCCTCATAGGGAGTCCGAGTAGGGCCCTTGATTAGGGCTGAGAAGAGGTCCTGGAGGAAGAAAGGGCTGAGGGTGGCATTTGGGGTCTGATTTTACTTTCTCACAAGGTACTGTGCAGATACGTGCATAGTGCGTGTGCATACGTGTGTGCACGTGTGTACTTGCATGTGAACTAGGGTGGGCAAGAGCTCCACCTGCAAGTGTCTCTGCGGCTGCTTCTGGGGTGGGGATGTAGCCTCACAGGCAGGACGAAGCTACTGAGCATCTGAGCAGAGGCTGGCAGAGCACGAGACTGGGGTTGTCCACCCCAAGTCTCCTGTCGACCTGCAGCATCTGGGTCAGAGCACCACAGGTCTGTGTGCTCCTCCCACCAGGGCACGGGAGAGGGGACAGCAGGGAGCTGGAAAGACGGAGGGAGAGAAGTACTGACTGGATCGCAGGCGCCCACAGAAAGAGTCTCAGAGGTGCCGGAAGAGACTTAAGAAAACGCAGAAGCTACTCTTACTCCCTCAGCTCAGCAGCAACAGGATGGAAACTTCTAGAAGAATTTTACCAAACGTAAGTAAAAATAAAGCGTTACTAACAACTTCAAACAACGCTGCCTGTGGCAGCTCAGGTTTGTGTTCCCAGTTCTTGGGAGGCTTTTAGACGGAGGTCAGCCAGGCTGCCCGCCTCAGAAGCCAAGAGATTCTCAAGCAGCAGCAGGGGCGGTTCTGCTGCCCCCATCAACCGTGACTCAGGTGGTCTCCCTCCCCCCTAGGATCAGGCTGCTTGTCCTGCTCTCAGCGCCCTCCCATCCAGAAGAGGGGCTGCCGGCTGCCATAATGAGGGCCTGTCCTGAGCAGAGCGCGAAGGAACGGGCACCCACAGCGGTGATGGCAAACACAGGCCGCGGTGACGGAGTGCTGCGCCGTGAAGCGGCCACATAGCGCCACGTGCTGCTGACATGCAAGGAACTCTGCCAAAGCCCACGGCCAGGACGCGGCCCCCTCTCTGTCCTGGGGGAAAAGAGCCTGGACTCTTCCTGTGAGGTGCCAAGACTCAGAAGGGGCAGCAGACTAGAAAGCCACACATTCCGAGTGATTTCAAAAGGCAGTCTCCACGTGTGGCTGTGCGGCCACACCAGCCCTGGCGAGGTGCCACCTTGGAAACATGGGGGGAGCACCCCAGGTGGTGGCCTCTCTGGCTGAGTGTCCAACCCACACCCACACCCGTTCCCACCAGCCCACTTGCCATTCTATCCTCAAACGTCTTGACCATGATGCCATCGGGCAGCGAGGTAGCCAGCAGTGCCATCTCCTTCCGTACTGTGCTGAAGAATTTCTTGGCTTCCGGAGGCTGGAACTCAATTTTCTTGAAGGAGTGATTGGCTGGAGCAAAAAGAGAAGTCAGCCCCCAATGAGAAGAGAACAGCCGGCCCCCAATGAGCCTCGCCAGCTGCGGCTGCAAATCCACAGCTGCCCTGGGACGTGCCTGCCCCCCACGGGGGACACGGGAATCGCTGAGCTGGGGGAGGAGCTGGGGCTGGAAGCCACAGAGCTTCCCGTTTGTGGCCGCAGCCCAGGGGGACGGGTGGGTGTGGGTGGGCTGTGGACTCACAGGGTGCACACTCCAGCACAGAGAAGACCTCCCCCTTGGCGCTGGTGAAGGTGACGCCGGGCTTGCCGCCACACTGCTGGCAGAGCACGGGGGTCTCGCTGGGCCACTCGGCCTTCACTGGCGACGGGCCCTCGGGCTTGTCCTCCTTGCGGTCCACGTCAGGCGCCGCCTCCATCTTCTCCTCCTCGGCGATGGCCACGTTGTCCAGGGTCTTCTTGAGATTCTCCTGAAGCTTCTTGATGTCGTCTAGAAACTTCTTCTCCCGGGTCGGCTTCTCGGGCTCCACCGTGGGGGACGTGGGGGAGCCCGTGAGCAGCTGCTCCACGGTCATGTTCTTGAGGCTCTCCAGGATCTTGATGGCCTCCTTCAGCTCGCGGAAGCTCTTGGGGGGCCCGTCCTTGCCGGCCTTCTCCATCAACCCTGCCACGGGCGCGGCCATGGCCACGGCCCCCTGGATGGCGGCTGTGGCGGCTTCTTCACTGATCACCACGCCCTTGTCCTCCTCGGGGGCTGCTGGCTGCTCGGCAGGGGGCAGGGGGGGCTCCTCTATCTTGGGGTGCTCGTCTTCCACCAGCCCATTGTCTGTCTCCCAGCTGTCGCTGTCGTCCTCCCACTCGTCCGAGGACGCTCCGCTGCTGCTGCCCTCCACCGAGTCGTAGTCTGACTCCTCGATCTCAGACTCGATGTTGTACAAGTGCTGGGGACAAGGGACGGTTCAGACAGGAGCTCGTCCGGCGGTGAGTTCTAGTCTCTGCCCTGCTGGTTGATGCCTGCCTGAGGCCTTGGTGACGCACTTCCTGTTTCTGACTCTGGAGCTGAAGCCTACCTGCGCCGAGCCCTGGGTCTCCAGGCGGCCTGGCCCAGCCCCTCTCGGAGCAAACACAAGCAAAGCCCAGCCTGGCTCCCTCCCCTCCCCTCCCCTCCCTTCCCCTCCTCTCTCCTCCCCTCACCCCCCTCCTCTCCATGCGCTTAGCAAGCATCTAGCCCATGGGTCAGGAGGCCTTTGGGGGTGTAATGGGGCCACACATATGGGTGCAGAGAGTTGGGCAGTTGACGTCTGGTGACCTGCCACTCCGTCATGGACCAGGGTTCGAGAAAGGCTCAAGTGAGGAGCAAGAAGGATCCAGCTAGGGGCAGCTGAGCTGAGCTGCTTTCTCTGCCTCCTCTGTCAGGGCTTTTCTCTAGGCGCACTGATAGGCAGGTTCCTACCTTCTCCTGGGAAATAACTCGCACTGTCTCAGCATGGGAGACAGACACTAGGAGCTAGGGACAGCTCTGTGCGCTCGCGAGAGCCACAGGGCCTCTGCCCCCGTCTCTGAGGCCTGGTGGACAAAGGCTCTCAGGATGGGCACTGGACAGAGCATCAGTCTTACCTGGGGCAGGATGATGGTTTTTGAGTTGTCAGCCCATACCACTTCCACCTTGCTACTGACGTCCACGCGGGCCACCTGGCCCACCGACGGCTGCTGGGCAAAGGGCACAGCGTCAGTGGGGAAGTTCTGCAGGAGGGGCAAAGGCTAGAGTACGTCGGGAAGAGCTCCAGCAGTGGATGGGCGAGGACGTGAGCGCCTGCAGCTGCGTGGCGGAGGGAGCCTGAGGCTCACCGAGTGTGGAACCCACTCCTTTGCCATGCGGAGCACTAAGCATGGCTCTTGACAGGCCCCCCAAACTCCCTCCCATCAGCAGAATTCTGACCCTGGCTTTGCACCCTTCCCAGCGCGGGCTTCCTGTCTGGAATCTATCTGGGCTTCCCCCAGGGATCTCCCCTCTTCTTCAAGGCCCAACTCGAGCCCTGCCTGCAAGCTGTCACATTTGACTTTGTGCTCACAGCTCCGAACGCAGAGCTTAGTCCCTCTAGGGAACGTAGCACAGGGCTCAGAAGTCTGAACCCCCCTTCCTTCTCGGGCTGTGCGTCTGATGTACCAGGAGAGCCAGCTAACAGCACTGGGCTGCAGAGCTTTCCTGTCTTGTCCCCCAGAGCCATCTGGTGGCAGGGTCAAGAATTGCAGCTGCCACCGCTAGAACTTGGTTCAAGTACCTCATCCTCCTTGGGTGGGGCCCCATCCTCGGTGTTGCCAATTCGGATGACAATGTCAGTTGTGCGGAACCGAAAGTCTGGGTGGTCGGCAATGTCGTAGACACTCACGTCTTCCTCTTCTCCAATGAGCTGTGGCACAGGACAGGATGTCGTGAGCCAGACCCTCCCACAGGCCTGAAGCCCTCCAGAAGGAAGCAGCAGGGACCACAGACTCACCTCTACGTCGTCCCCACTGGGCCGCAGCTTGAACCACTTCACCATGCAGGTGCGGCCAATGTGGTCCCCAGACTGCACCACGCCATAGACAGCAGGGTCCGGGCAGCTCTGGACTAAGGAAGCGGAGAGGATACGACTGGCTGCGGAGCTCTGGGACATCAGCTTGCCCTCCCCCCTCAAGCCGCACAAGGCCTCCCCAATCCACAAGCCCCCCGTCCTCCTCCCTACCTCGCTTGTCCACCACGAAGTCTCCAGGGCAGAACTCGTTGTTGTCCAGGTGGTGCACAGGAAAGAGGTCGTTGGAGCGGATGTTGCACTCCACCGAGCCGTCCTGCCACATCACGTCAGCCGACGTCATCGTGGTCACCACTTCCACGGCCACCCTGCCAGGCGTGTGCCCATGAACCGTGCCATGAAATTTGCCTCTCCAGGGAAACCAGATGACTTTTCTATCCCTTCTCCTCCCACTCCAGTTCCGGGTGGGCAGGTGGAATGTCTGACATGTGCAGAGCTCACCTGCATCCCAATACCAGGCATTCTCTGCCAAGAAGGCTGACCTGGGAGAGCTCACGCAAATGTGTTCCCACGAGCCAGGTCCACTGCCACCACCCACCCATATTTCTGTCTACCACGGCCTAACCCCGCACCACCACATGTGAGGACACGCCCTCCCCGCCCCCCACGCCCCAGCTTGTCAGCTCCCGTGCACAGCTTCTTCCAGGTCTCAGGGTCTCGGCTGGACACTGGGGGTGAGGGAGTGCTAACCCACCTGTCCCCCGGCTTGAAGTCTCGCGTGATCTTATTCTTCTTCCTCTTGTGTTTTCGCTTCAGGTTCTTGATGGACAAGGGAATGCTCTTTTTGCGGCTCGTGCCGCTGCCGCTCTGGGAGGAGGTAGTGGAGCTGGCGGAGGAGGTCACGGAGCTGGTGTCGTCGGTGTCGTCGGCAGCCTCGTCGTCAGCATCCTGCTCCGCCGAGTGCAGTCCGTCATCCCCACCCTCCTTCAGCAGGAAAGGAGGCAGCGGCTCGGCCTCGGGGGACTCCTCTGCACCCTCATCCTGCATCTCGACTGGGCTGCCTGACCCATCAGGTGGCTCCTCGGGGCTAGTGGACGCTGCTTCGCCTTTGGCCTTGGTATCCCCCTTCTTGTCTGCGTCCTCCATGGAATGGTCCCTGGGGCACGGTGAGTCTGGGGTGCAAGACATGATCCTCACGACCTGCTTCTTCAACAGGCGCTTCACCTGTGAGGCGGAGCACAGGACACGGCTGAGGAGAGTGGGGGGCGAGGCTGGCCCAGGCGTCTGGGGCCAGCATCAAAGCTACACACACCCAGTGGCCAGCAAGGGTCCTAGGGCTGCTCCCCCGGACCTAAAGCACAAACCGTCCTTCCTGGCCGTGGAAATGGCTCAAGGCCAGTTCCTTAAATGCCCACCGACCGCCAACCTCCAGGACATACCTTCTTGGCCATAGAGCCCTCCCCCTGGGCGCAGTTTTTTTCTGGACATTCCCAGGCAATCTTGGCCGGCTCTACCTTGGCTGGGAAGACATACAGACAGCGTTCCCCAAGCTGCCGCTGAGCATGGTCAAAGCATCCGAGACGCTTCACCCTGGGAGGAAGAGGAGGAAGGAGGGGCTGGGCTGGACTTCTGAAAGGCCAGTGGGATTCTTGGGGCTGAGATCTGTGGCCTTGCTCAGGACCAGCCTCTGGCATTGGGGGCACTCACCTGCCTAGGTTTTCCTGAGTGATGACAGAGGATGGGGGGCTGACGCTGTCTGTGCCCCCTGGGCAGAAACTTTTGGTGATCCACGTGACCTTCAGCTCTACCACCTGCACCTGGGAAGCGCAGTGGGCTGGGTCACAATCAGGGCAGGTTCTTTTTTTTTTTTTTTTTATTCAATTGCATGTGTGCGCGCGTGTGTATATGTATGTGTGCGTGTGCGTGTGTGTAGAACCACGGACGAATTCAGGAACCACCATGGACGCCTCCACCTCCTCCTATTTACTCTGCCCGGGGATTCACAGGCTCCGCCCTACCAGGACCAGAAACGCAGGCCGCCCCGGCTTCCGCCCGGCGTCTATACGTGAGGTCTAGGATCCGAACTCAGGACCTTCCTGCCTGCAAGGCAGAGGCTTAACCCCTGAGCCACCTCTCCAGCCCCCTCTTTTTTTTATTTTTGGTGTGTGTGTATATGTGCCTGTGGAGATCCCAGGATGACTCCTGGAGTCATCCTGGATTGTTTCTATCTCCTTATTCTTTGCTCTGGGGTTTTCCAAGCCCACCTTCCACAGCTGAAAGTAGAGACCATCACCATGTTTTTTACGTGGGATGAGAGATCTGAACTCGGGTCCTTCTGCTTGTGAGACAGAGTCTTAACCCCTGAGCCATCTCCCCAGCCCCAGGGCAGGTTCTAAGAGCCCCCAGAGCTCTGGAGCAGCCAGTAGGCTTCCTAGGTCTACACCGCCCCGCTGCACACGATCTACAGCACTCCACCTGCGGGGGAACCTTCTCCTCACTCCACCTGCGGGGGAACCTTCTCCTCACTCCACCTGCGGGGGAACCTTCTCCTCACTCCACCTGCGGGGACCACCTTCTCCTTACCCGCCTGAGCAGGGCAGTGCAAGGGTCTCCCCAACTGGCCACTCCAGGACCAGAGTCTGGGCTGCTCTGATCCCCAAAGCCGCTGGAGCCCAGGTGCTCGGGCGCGCGCCCGCGTTCACTGCCTACCTCCTCCACCACCACACGGAACTTGCTCTTGGTGCTCAGCACAGGCTTGACCCCGGACAGCCACTGCACACTAGAGAAGATTTTGGCCGGGCCGATGAGCACCTGGCCCGGATAGAAGCCGTAGGAATCATCGAAGAAGAGACCCTGCAGAGTTTGGGGAGAAAGTGTTGTGAAGAGCCGGCCGCAGCCGCAGGCACAAGCGCACAGCACGAGGCCTTCACGCTCGCTGCGGTGCACACTACCGTGAAGTCAGTCACACAGCAACTGCAGGCTGCTATGTCCTTGCCAAATTCCTGTCACGCAAGGCTCTCAGCAGGGCCACGTCTCAAGAGCAAACACCTACAGAGCAGTGGTCCCACACCCGTGAATCACCCCCACCCGGCAAAACTGTGCTTGTACTGCTAGGCTCATACACCTGCTTGACCGAGTTATTCCATACGTGCACCTGAAGGCTGAAAGAAAGTTAAACAGTCGGGCGTGGTGGCAGACATTAGGAGGTGGAGGCAGGATGCTGAGTGGAGGCTAGCCTGGGCTACACAGTGGAGGCTAGCCTGGGCTACACAGAAGATCCTCTTTCAAGAAATCAAACAAACAAAATAACCCAGTTAACGAAGCAGATAAAGCACTGACAGGATGCCCAGAAAAGCACTGCGGCTTTCTTCCCAGGCCACACCTCTGGCTGCCGTGCCACACGCCAGCCCCTCGCCTCACAATCCACTTGCCCAGCCTAGGCAGCTGTGCACTGGCTGCAAGTCCTGAGCCGAGGAGCATCAGGAACGGCTCTCCCTTCTGGCCGAGCTCACGTACCGAGTCGCTGACGTGGGGGCAGACGTCATAGAGCTTGGCGCCATCTTCTGTGTTCATGGAGCACCTGGAATGAGCAAAGGTTTGGTCTCTCCCCAGTGCAGGGGGCACCGCAGTAAGAGATCAGAGGTGCCCGGACATCCTCTCGAAAGTGGCACTTCACCTGCCAACAGCTCAGCCTCCACGAGGGGATCCGATGCTGAGCCCCGCCCAAGCCTTCCACATCGGCGGGCGGAACAGAGCATCAGCCCTCAGAATCAGCGAACGAAGGTGGTTCACTGAGCCGCCATCATTCAGGAGACCAGCAGAGTCAGGCCTGGCCCAGGCCCGAAGGCCTGCAGCACCTGTCGCTGCCCTGACCAAAGCTGTCCTCACAGGCCTGGGGGACAAGCACTGCTGGGGCAGCGGCTCTCCCCCGCCTGGGGCTCTCTGGCGGGAGGTACCGACCTGGCCCCGTTGGACAGCTTCAGGATGATCTGGTTCTTCAGGTCGTAGACCTTCCCCAGCCAGCAGTCGTAGGCAATGTAGTCTCCATACATGAAGGGCTGCAGACAAGACGGGCAGTGAGGGGGGCGGACGTTGCTCTGCCCACATCGGGACCCAAAATCCCAGACTGCGTCTCAAGCCCCTCCTGAGAGTAGGTGGGTGCGGCGCGGGGGACTCAGGGCACAGTGTAGTTGGGAGGGTGGCATGGTTAGGAGGTGGCTTTGTGGACAAGAGAGAGTTTGGACGGAGGCGTCAATGTCAGGGCCCCGAGGACAGCGTCCTCCTGTTGACGAACAGAAAGGGGGAGGAAAGAGGCAAGGTGCTGTGAGATGTATGTAGACTAGGGGTTGCTCGCCGGGCCTCTGCACACGCCGCCGTGCACGCGCCTGCACTTCCCAATCTGCCCAAGGGGGCTGGCGGCAACTGCCACAGCTGCCACCAAGACCTTGGTTTCTTGTTTCTGTTTCGTTCTGCTTTTTTGTGGTGATGGGGATTAAAGTCAGGGCTTGGTGCACACTAGACAAGTGCTCTACCACTGACCTACATTCCCAGCCCCAAGATCTTGGTTTTTAAAATGTCAGCCTTCCTCAAACAGAACAAGCTCTTGGGAGAAACAGCAGATTCCAAGGCTGGATCATGAAAGTGTCTAAGATGTGCCTACAACATCTAACCATGCTCGGAAGTAAGAAAGTGCTACAAATAAAAAGGAATGTAGGAAAACACAGAAGCAGCGGAGAGAACTCCCATGGGCCAAATTTGGGGCCCTTTAAGCAAAACAAGTAATGGGTGATGGAGTGAGGCAGCGCCGCAGAGCTCACTGACACAACAATGAAGAACACACAAGCGGAAACTAAGCTCAGGACACCAGACAGAAACAGGGGAGCTCGGGGCTGGGGACGTGGCTCAGGGCAGACTGCTTGTCCTAAGGGAGCAAGGCCCCAGGCTCAAGCCACAGAGCTGCGCAAACAAAACAAAACACACCCCTCAAAGTTGTTAAAAGTTAGGACACCATGCCACGTGCAGCTGCCAATGTAGGTGGCTCTTTCCTGAGCCTGCGGCTGGTCCAATGGGGCTTGACAGGACGGTGGCTGTGACTGTCTCCTGTGCAATGAGACCCTTCCCAAGAGGTCAAGGAAGGTCTTATGCGGGGAGCCTGGTGGAACAGGGTGTGGATCTGAGGAAGGCTGGATGAGATGGCGTCGTAAGGTGTGGAGCTGAGGGCCACACTGAGGGGGTCTCTGTTCAGGATGAAGATGAAAGAGAGTCACAGCCCTCCCAGGTGGAGGGAAGGAGGGTTGATAGCTAAATGCATGGTGCGTTCTGGAGAATGAACTTGGATCGGCAAAGGGCTGAGGACATTGTTGGGACAACTGAACTGTCATTGTTGGTTCCCCACACTGGGGAGTGAGGTGTGAACGTGGTTCATATCTGCAAGATGATGGTCAGCGAGAAGAGGCGATGGGGACAGTGTCCACGGTTTGCTCTCATTTGGTTCAGACAAAAAAACTAGAGCGAGGAGGGTGTTGGCTAAAGAGGGAAAGAAGGAAGGCGATGCCGGGGCAAACAGAGAGCGATGTCAACAGCCAAGGACACCAGAGAAACAGGCAACAGCAACTTACTCCTTTGGGATGTCTCAAGTCATTTACAAAACAAGTCGCTGGAAACAAACTCAATTTTTGCTTGCTTTTTAGGTAAGTGTCAGAGGAGACAAAAACCAAGCAGCATTTGCTGCTGGAGGAAGGAGCTCATCAGGTGCGAGGCCGCAGGAGAAGCTGGCCGCAGGAGCGCGTGCTGCACCCTCTGGCCCAGCAAGGCCTTCCTCTGACGAGCGGGAGACTCACCCAGATGTGCTGGAGGTCCTTGCTGTTGACGGGGTAGATGATGCAGTTGGTGCCAATGAGCTTGACGGCGCAGTCGATGTTGACGTCTATCACTGTGCCGCACTGACTGTCCTGGGGGGTGGGGGAGGCATCCAGCAAGGCCGCCAAGGCAGACCTGGCCCAGGGAACCCCAAGGGTCCTACCCGGCCCTCGAGCCAAGCAGCTGACCCCACGCAGAGCCGGAGCAGAGGACTCGAGTCCCAGCGCCCCCAGCAGGACTCACCGAGGAGCGCATGTGTCGCACCACGTCCCGGGGCACCACAGAGCGGTCCTCCAGTTTCAGCTGGAAGGAAAACATGGCGTGAGAGGCGTGAGAGGCGTGAGAGGCGTGAGAGGCGGCCTCTTCCAAAGTGTAGCGTCCAGAAGCGCAGCCCAAGGTAGCTTCATACTGCGGCTCGCTCTCTCCTAGCACCAGGTTCAGAGGCACCCAGATTCTCCCAGTGCCCTGCAGTCAATGTTACCCACTAAAGCAAAAGAAAAAAAAGTGGACGTTTTATCTCTGGTCTTTCTCCAGCAAGGACACAGCGGCAACCTTAACAGCCCATTCTATAGGCAGCACTTTGCGGAGTTCAATCCTGTAGTGTCTTTTGCAAGTGCCTGTCCTGTGATGGGTGATCAGTGAGCAGGCGCGGGCGAGGACAGGCATGACTCGGGCTGTGCTGGGTCACCCTGAAGCGGGTGATTATCACCTGACGCCCAGCTGCAGCCTGCTCCTTATCTGCAGCCCGCAAGCCTCACGGCTGCTGAGTACTGCTGAAGTCTGACCCCTCCCTCCACACACCCACGGCAGCTGCCACTTCCTGCTGCCAGGCTGTTTGCTGGGTGACTGCCCACAGTTCAAAATGACCCATCTCCACCAGGCCAGCCCATCTTCTCTCCCCTGCCCAGAGCCCAGAACCGTACAACTTGGAGAGCTACACACGCCCGCACACTCCCGGTAGAGGCCTTCTGCTCTGGACAGCTGGGTGTGAACAGTGATCAGCAGTAGAGCGGAAGGAAACGCAGAAGAGAAGACACTGGCAAAAGGTTGCTGGAATTTTGGTAATAAGACATGAACTCCATCAGCAGGCCGCAACGTGAAGTGAAGGGAAGCAGTGAACCAAGGAGAGCGCAGAAAGACCCCGAGGAACTGACAGCCTGTTCTAGATGACAGTGAGCCTTGGAGTTCAGTAACGAGTTCTCTTCTCAGGCTGGGACCTCAGGCATCCTGCTTCTGTCGACACACTACAATCACTGCTACATCTACTCTAAGAGGGGTGTCCTGAGAGGCTCTTCTGTGTCCCCCTAAATCTATGTCAACCCTCTCCTGGCTCCGGCCTCAACTAGGATCCAGCGCTGTCATGGAAACCAGAAGCCGAATGTGGGGAGTCCAGGGAAAGACAGCCCCAAGTTGAAGCGATGTGTCCCTTTGGTGGCATGCCACATGCGAGGGTGGGGGAAATGCAAGCCCCTCAGAAGCAGAAACGGGACAGAGCTGAAGGCCGGTGGGAAGCATGGCTGGGGGGCCGGCAGTACTGGGTCCGGCTGACTCCTCACCTCCCATTGCCCGGGGAGGCTCTCGGCCCTGAGTGTGACTCGACTTCACCTGGGGCTCCTCTGATCTTTCCAGAACAAGGAGCACCATGTCCCTAGAGACCTGGGGGCACTGGGACCAGGTGGAAGTGATAGCAAGGGGGAGGGGTCCCGCTGTGCTTCACTCTCCTCCCCTGCCAGCTGGTGGTGGGGTGGTGGGGTACACGAGGCTCCAAGGCGCTCCATCGTCCCCCCTCCAGCAGCGTGTGCCCCCAGCTGGTCTGCTGATGGTCTTCTGCAGCACTCTCCTGCCTCCTCTGAGCCGACTCCATCAACTACCTGCGCCCTTGCGTGCCAAGGACAAGTAAACGGAGGGAAAGAGAGAGCTGCTGGCTCGAGGCACAGCGTGGGGTGGTTCTTCTGTTGCTACATGAAGGGCCCGCCCTGGCCAGGGCGAGGGCTCCGCGGGTGAACGCACCTGCTCCAAACATGGTGACTTGAGTGGAGCCCGAAGTGCACACGATAAGGAGAGCGCTGACTTCTGAAAACTGTCTCTGACCCCTACACGTGTGGCGGCACACGCATGCCTGCTCTCTCCCTCCCCCAGCTCACGGATAAACAAACGAAAAATGTCTTTAAAGGAGAAGCTCATCGGTCAGGACCGACCTCGTGTCTGGCAGGTCCTTATGTTCTCACACAGTCTTCCAGTTAGAAGAGCGACAGAACATTTTGGGGCCTTCTGGGAGGCAGCTGTGGCAGGATCTGCTGCAGACTCATCGCAGCCCTGAGCCCTGTCTTTGCGCGGTCGGCAGTGTGCTCTTCCCTTCTCCTTGCACTTGCAGGAGCCAGGCACTGCAGGAGGGGAGCTAGAGGGCGCTGCACCCGCTCCAGGGGGGCTCTGCAGCCAACTGAGGCTCCGCGACAGAGGCCTTGACCCTACTGCCAATGATGCCAGGATGGGAGCTGAGAGGAGACAGACAGATGTCACTGTCGTGACAGCCTCAGGGTGGACCAGCGAGTGTCTGACGTCCTGGAGAGCTGCTGGGATCTGCAGCTCAAGAAGAGCACAGGACGCTGAGGACACAACGGAGCCCACGTGGGTGGGTTGGGGAATATGGTTACTCGGATACAGGTATTAGGATATGGGGGAGCCTCTGCTGTCTCTCTGGAAACACCTGGGGCCCTACTGTGGGGGAAGGGAGCTGGGCTTTAACGCACCCACTCTCTGGCCAAGGCTGATGCTGACCGAGCATCTCACGTGCCAGGAGCTGGGGGTCCAGTCCTGCTCTGCCGGGCCCTGGCTCTAGGGCAGTTAGGAAGCGCAGCAGGCACAGGTCGGGCTGTTTCAGAGCAGAAACGTGATGTGGGGTGGGGGGCCATGCAGGATCCCCAGGGAAGGCGCTCTGTCTGGGTCAGAGACAACACAGACGCTGGCAGGAGGCTGGAGGGCCTGAGAGGAAGGAGAGGGAGCCGGCCGCTCAGGCCTCAGCCTGAGCCAAGGTCACGTACGGCCCAAGTCCTTGCTGGCAAGGGATGTGGGAAGAGCCAGGGCCTAGCTCAGGGATTTTCAGCTGGGAGCCATTCTGTCCCCGCCCCAGGGGACATGTGGACATGGCTGCCACACACGGGAGGTGGTGGAGGTGCGGAGTGCTGCGCACGCCTTCCAGTGCACGCACAGGTGGCCCGACACGCAGTGCTCCGCTCAGAGCAGCAGCAGCAGCAGCAGCAGCAGCAGCAGCAGCAGCAGCAGCAGCAGCGCCGACTGAGAAGCCTGGGGCTGCCAAGGACACACGTTGAGACAGGAAGGTGGTTCAGCGGACGCTTCACCTCACACACCCACCTTCCTCCTGCTTCTGAGGTTTGCTTACGGACACATGAACTACACATGACGGGCCGGAGATGTGGCTTTGGACACGGGGCTTGGTCATGAGCATAAATAAGGACATGAATTTAGATACCACCCAGCTAAGGTATGGCGGCGCATCTACAACCCTGTCGAAGCAGAACAGCTAGACGCGGGGCTTGCAGGCCGGCAGGACCAGCCAAGAACCTGTCTCAAAAAATAAAGTGAAAAACTAGTGAGAAAACTCAGCAGAGGTGAGGCTTGAAAACCTGGCAACCTGGGCTGGACAAATGGCTCAGGGGTTAAGACTCTGCTTCGAAAGCAAAAAGACTGAGTTTGGTTCCCGGATTCCAGGCAAAAACACAAGCAGAAATGGCAGTGGCTTGCACTTCCAGCCCTGGAAGGTGGAGCCTGGGAAACCGCAGAGCAAAGCAAAGAGGAGGTGGAACAATCCAGGGTGATTCCTGAAGTCTCTCTCTCTCTCATACCAGATTGCAACAAAACTTTAAAAAATAAGGTCGAGAGCCACAAAAGAGGACATGACACTGATCTCAGAGCTCCACTGTCTACATGCATCCATCACACACATATACACTTGCACTCCACGCGCGCGCATGTGTATGTGTGCGCGCGCTTGCTTGAATGCTACTGACCATTCTGAAAACCCTGGGTGGGGCACTTCAAACTGCAAGACGTCAGCCCCAGAAGGCGAGCCAGCGCCTCAATCCTCCCTACAAACACTCTCGGCTCCAGGAGGCCTCCTCCCGCTGACGCATGATCACATCTCTGAGCTGCTGTCTGAGGTCTACCCTGACTTGGCAGCAGCCGCCACTGGTCCTGAATCTTGGCCTTGACCAGTCAGGTAGAGTCAAAATTGTCCGTCTAAAATGTTTCCAGGAATAGCAAGGCGAGCTGTAGCTGAGCAGCGGCTGAAAGCAGAAGGGTGCTGGGATGAAAAGGAGCCTCCAACCAACCGGGCTCCTCCGTGTGCGTCTTGAGATCAGGAGCCACCAGCCACGCCACTGTCACGACATGCTGGCCTCCACTTGGGCAGGAAGACACCCTCGCATCCTGGGCAGTGGTGTTACCAGTCCCGGATCTCTCGTTTTAAGTGGAACGGGAGCAAGCACAGCCCGCAGCCCCGGGCCGTGGGCGCACTGCGGCTTGCCCATCAGAGGCCTTAGGGGTGAACGCCCGCAGTCCACACCGCGTGCCTGGTGGTAGTCGAGAGTGGCACGGCCCGCAAGGGCCCCTGGTTTGGCTTGTGCTCCAAGTGAGGTTCCCAGTTGTGGCCGCAGACAGGCCTGAGAATCTGGAAACCCAGCAGACACACGGGACAGAGCAATTTGTCTATCAGGATTCAACCAGACCCTGAAAAGAAATTTCTAAATCCCAACTGACTACTTCCAAAGGAGCAAAGACAATTGGAAACACTACTGGTCACCTGCCCGTCCTGCAGAGCTCCAGTGGGGTCTGAATCCTAGATGCACAGAGGGTGAAGTAAGGGCTGGGGATATAGCCTGAGAGAAGAGTGTGCATGCGTGCGTGCGTCCCTCCCCAGGGGGAGAGTGGTTGGTGGGAGTGTGGTCGACCCCTTCCCCAACCCCTCCAGCCAGCGCAGGCCCTGACGGAGGCTCTCTAGATCTGGCCCCTGGGCTTGAAGGGGAAGCTGGTGCTCCTGACTGAGATCCCCTTCGAAGCCTCCCTCGGGGCAGTGAATGCCCACCTGCTCGTGCCAAATCCTTGCACGCACAACCAACCCTAGGACAGTGCAGTCCCCGGAGCTATATTTATCAACCACGAATTATGGCCCAAGTAGGTCAAGGATCAATTTAGTGGGTCATGGTCACCTGGGGCAGGAGAGGAGCTACCTGCATGTATCACAGACACACAGGAAGGCCACGTGTTATTTTGAAGAGGATTTTCAGTTGCATACATTGAACACATGTTTTGGGGTCACTATGTAAACCTGCTACTGTGGGTTACAAAGCTTGAGAGTCTTCACGCCACCAACTCTCCGACCAGGTCAGAGGACAGCCCTTCCGTCAGCAGCAAGACGCCCATAAGTCCAGCACCTGAGCACCCACACCTACACTCTGTGGGGATGGATATCGCAGCTCTCGCCTGCCTCGAAACGTCCCTTTACTGGTCAGAGCAGGAGTGAGTGGCAGAAAGTGGGGCTCCCAGCGGGAGCTGGGCTCTTCCAGCATCTTCCTAACAGTGCACTACAATGGGACACGCTGGTCAGGGATTCCGGCCGTGGCCACAGCGAGGGCTTTCACACAGCAGCTGACCATCATGTGGCTGACTGGCAGCCTGGCCATCAAGCACCTGCCCACCTGAGGACAGAAGCCCAAGGGCTCCCAGGGGCGGGGAGGGAAGAAGAAAAGAGACACTGGCACCACAGGTCAGAACATCTACCAAGCTGATGCCGGGCGTGCAACACAGACTGGGGCTCCGGGTCAGCGGGTTTGAGCATTTCCTACAGATCCAGGACGACAAGAGAATGTACAGACCGCAGTGCAGAAATGGCACCTTCTCATGTTTCTGTCTAGCCAGAAGACCCGCTCTACCAGCCAGGCCACGGTCCCAGGTGCCTGGACACACCTGGACCTCGGCACTTGAACACGTGCTGGGGTCTCCACACAGCGCGGCTCTCCTCAGGGCGTGCTGAAGGACTGCTCCACGCTTACTGCTCAATCTCTAAAGAGAGGCATTTAAGGAGAGGCCCCCAAAGTGACTCTGACACATCCCCAAATCATGGCTGTTGTGACATCTTGAAGACAGCAAGGGCAATGGATAAAAGAAGTCATGTCGGCTGCTTCTAGGGAATTCTACAATGGGAGAACCCCGTGACCCTCTAGCTATGTTCCTGCAGAAGAGCAGCCCCAGAGGGCCAGGCCGAGTCCGCTGGGCAGCAGCAGCTCAGCCCCGACGTGCTGCCTGAGAAAGGCGTCATCTGAACCGCACCACCCGTACTTGCTTCATAATCACCCACACTTGCTACTTCTGCAGGTGAAATCAACACCATTGGGGCAGGTGGCACCACAGGGAACCACAGGGGGTGGGAGTGGGCATCTCGGAACCAGGCTGCCATTCCCCTGGGGATGGAATCTCTAGAATATTCCTTTAGGATAGGCAGCTCTAGGCTAGACTCATACTTGCAGCTGTAGCTCCGCTGCCCCTGGCCCCCAGGCCTCTGGAAGCCTGATTACCACCTGCCCGGCACTTCTCACTCGGCTGAAAGAAAAGACTCAGCACGGCCTGGTGGGCACGGCCTGGTGGGCAGCAGGGTGGAGTCTGGACAAGGCTCTGGGGGATCTTCTCTAAGGTGCTACCAGCAGCTGGAAAGGCCAAAGGCACATGAAACATTTATAAAGGCGGAAACCAAGATGCAGAATTAAGATACAATCGCATCATAACTTTGGGGCGTTAGTAGACCAAAAGGCTATTTTCAGGTCTACCAGGGGAACGACATGAAGAATCCCCATAGGAAATCACACAGTAGGAACCATTCTCTTGTCTGTGTGACAGCATCTCCTATCTGCCCACTTTGATGAGCCGAGACATCCCCTCCCGCATGAGGGGTTTGGTGCAGTCTGACCCAAGGGCAGCGGCTGCGCGGAGCTGGTGTGCGGCTGGCTCTCTGAGGACTGCTGACACCTCAGCGGGCACCACAAAGAGCTCTGGTCCTGAAAGCGCCGCTCAATTCTGGGGCAGGAAAAGACCATTTCAGCCCAGAGGAGGGTGGCAGGAGGAAAGAGGGCTGCGAAGGAGGAAGGACTGATCCCCACTCGGAGACAGATGTGGGAATCAGAGCTGGGGCGCACACCAGCCGCACACCAGGGAAAGCTGGAGGGGGGGATCCAGGCGCCTCAGGTGAGGGGTCGCAGTCGCGCAGGAACCTTCCTTCCCTGGGCGCACATCTCACCACAAACGTGACAAGAACTCTAGTTCTGGAATTTACTTCAACTGGAGAACTCCTTCCTCCAGTGTCTTATGTTCGTTCAGCGCCCGCAAGGTGACGCTTGGCAGCCCCTACACTGCTGTCGCCTTTGAATCTGGTAGAAACCAACACACAGCCCTGAATTGAGCAGTGCTGGAAAATAAGATTACGAAGCAATGGAAACACAGACAGCTCTGAAAGGTATCTCGGAAGGAGAAACTTTTTTTTTCTAAAAGCACTGCTTACCAAAATCCCTAGGGGAGTTCTTTAAAAAACACAAGACGGGCTGGGCGATGACTCAAGGTTACAGCCTTTGCCTCACAAACAAAAGGACCTATTTCAGATCCCATTCAAAAATGGCAAGCAGATGTGGTGATGACACACAATTCCAGCCCTGGAAGGGGGAGCCTGGAAAACCCCAAAGCAAAATAATGAGGTAGACTCCCAATGTCATTCTTGGGCCTCTGCAGGCACAAACACTCAAGGGCTCTTGAATAAACACATGCGAAACAAACAAACGAACAAACAAACAAACAAACAAACAAACGACTTCTGGTTTTTCACTCCAAACTCACTAATGATCATCTCAAGACAGGAATCTATTTTGTCATCATCTTTTTCCCCAGACTTGGAGACTGGACTCAGGGCTGCAGGCTGGACCAGCAAGCTACACTGATGCTAACCAGGACCTCATCTCTTTTACTGCCTTTGTTCTTTCAGGCCTCACTATATAATATAGTCCAGGCACACCTTGAACTCGTGACCCTTCTGCCCAGGCTCCTGTGTGCTGTGATCACAGGTACTCTTGCCATCATCTCTATTTATCTGGGAGGTGGATCTCGAGGTGTGAGTGCTTAAAATAATCAGCATGGTGAGGTTCAACTGCTGCACTGCTCTGAACCCCAACAGCCCCCGTGGCTCAGTCCTAGACACAGACACAGCCTCCGGATCCTCAAGTGGAATAGGCCTCAACTCTGGGAGACCTCTGTGTAGGTGAGCTAGCCTTGGCTAGTTCCTAAGCAGGTGTCCCAAACCTCTGCAAACACAACACTGAAAGGCACTGAGGAGGGGGGACACAAGACCTGACCAGAACAGCTACTCCATGCAGGAAATGCACATCCTGCCAACAAGCACCCCCAAACCACCTTAAAGGCCTCCAGGTGGGACATCTTTCTGGGTTCATGCTGGGACCTAGCAACCCAATTTTAGAGAGGGGTTACCGGAAGGAGTAATCCAGTACTGAATACGTGGAGCAAGCGGTGTGCCCTGGCAGGAGGGTGACTACTGGGTGGCTGCAGTTTCCTGAACAGCCCTCAGGTCCCACCTGGCAGGTGCTCCTGCTACTTCCTTTACCCCTCACCCCTACTGAGTCCACAGAATAAAGAAGCCTCAGTCAGCGACCAGTCACCGCCCTGGGTGAGAAGCTGGAGCCAAGGAGCCTCTGCAAGCGGCAGCAGCTCCTGTGGCCAGGAGCCTGGAGTCCGCAGAGCCGAGAACCGGCAGCTAATCAGTCGGCAGCCACCCTGCAAAGCCATCGCGCTGCCTTGCTTGGCAGACTCCCCCAGAGAAGGATTCACTCAGCACTGCTATTTAAAAAGATGCACATAGAGTCTGATATAAAATAATACACAGAGATCTGACTCAAGGCTGTTTCTGTCCTGGAGGAGGAGGGGGCAGGTTCCCATGAGGAAGTGCTTGGAACGCAGAACGTTGACCGTCTCCTATGGTGGTCTTGGTTTCCTGTGCATCTGTGTTCTGGTTTTGGGACAGGGTCTCAAACCTGGTATACAGAGAAAATGACCTCGAACCTGTGATTCTCCTGCCTCTGCCTCCCCAGTGCTGGAATCACAGACCACCCACCTGGCTTTATGTGGAGCGGGTCAGCCGGGCCTCGCGAACACTAAGCAAGCCCTGCAGGAGCCACACTGCTAGCAGGCTGGTTCTTGGTAGCTGCATTCAGATCACTTTCCCCAGCATGCAGCCGAGCAGCCCCTTCAGCAGGGAGGGTTCTTGGCCTCCCCGCAGCTTTCTAGCAGAGCTGCTGGGCTGCTGGGAGCATTTCTTCCTTGGGAAAGGGGAGCTTGCGGATGGTAGGGGAAGCCAAGGACGAGACACAGACTGCATGATGGAGGAGGACGGTGGCAGTGAGACCACTGCTGTCCCCAGCTAGCAGTTCAGCTGATCTTGCTGGGCTGGAGAGACGCCGCCCCACTCCCTGTGGACCCGCAACACCAACCTTTGACCTTGTGTTTTCCCTTCCTTGAGCTCCTCGCAACACTGAAATCTGGTCAGAGCAGGACCTAGATTCTGCTTTCTGAGCCGAGCTTTGCACAAAATTCGACTCGACTACGCAGCATGCACAGGACACATCCTGGGTACCGGGGGCTCACCTCCAGCAGCCCTCTGCCGCTCGCCAGGAGGCAGGATATGCTCAGCCGTGCGCTCTGCACAGCCAGGTCCAACTTCAGGACACCACCACAAAATGAACAGCGGCCTGTTGCTAGCTTGCGGCTGACACCACAGTCACCACTTGTGCTGCTGAGGTACGGGTTGTCGACCTGACAACCGAAGGTTCAACTCTGGTACACGCGTGAACCCGAGCAAAGCCGTGAAGACCCAGGCCGCGGTGGGCAGGACCACTCCCTGGCAGGCAGAGAAGATGGAAAGGGCGTGCCAGACACGGGCAGACTGCAGCAGACTTCCAGACTAGCAAGTGAGCTTTGTCCCTCTCCCGACAATTCCTGTGGATCTGGTGTGGTCAGTTCTGTCCACTCCTGGCGTCGGTAAGAGCTTCCTGCCAAGATGGACTAAGAACTAACAGAATCATAAGCTAGAGTTCCCCCTCTGGGTCCCCTAAATTGTATGGTCAGGAATTATCAGCAACACGTCAAGAAACTGCAAAGCAGCAGTCTGGAAATGCAGACACCGGAGCCACCCCCGCGAAGCCACCAGCACCACCTTCAGGCCTGCAAGGCTGGAGCCAGCTCCACTTGAGACGCATGAATGCAGTGGTGTGTGGAGCCTCAGCCCCCTGTGGGGGGCAAGGACCCGCTTTAACAGAGAACACCCCTGCTCCTACCTGGGCTGGCTCTATTTCCTTCTTACTGGGAAGAGTCAGTGAGTTGCAGGGCCGGGACCGAAGGCAAGAGCACACGGAATTAAAGGTCGTCTCTGAGAACCTCAGCTCTGTAGGGACGGGGCGGATTGGAGATCTGTCTGCTGGGCTGTGGCCAGTGCAGCCAACCACAGTGGCTTCTCTCCTCCGCCTTCCACCTCCTTCCTAACCACCCCAGTTACTCATCAGAGTCACCTGTCCTAAGAGGCACGTGACGTGAGGGGCCCACTCAATCCACAAGTACCTACTGGTTTGTCAGTCCAATGTTGAGTACTAATGAAACGTCAAGGACTCACTTGGGCCAGCAGGACAGGAGGGGACACACCTGGTGAGGGAATAGCCACGCCCTGTCCAGGACCCACGTGGCTACACTGCTGTCTAGTCATTTGTCATCTCCTCCCTAGCCACCCTGACTGCGCACTCCTCCTCATTCCTGTCCTTTGCTTTACTCTTCCTCACAGTGCTCTACCGTCCACTCCAGGATCAGTGGGAGTTCACACAGCGTCCCACAGGATGAACTCAGGGACTCTACAGACACACTGCAGGAAAGCTTTTGGAGTGGGGACAAGTGTCAATATTCTGCTGCACCTGAGACCAGAGCCGCAGGAAGGGCATGCCACCCAACCCTGGCTCAGAGGTCCCAAGAGGATACGGGCAGAATCTAGAAAAGAGGACTAGAGCCAAAAAGAGGAAAAAGAGGAAGTGGATGAGGGAAGGCAAGTGTGTGTGTGTGTGTGTGTCTCTAACACATTAAAAATGGGATCACACAGAAGGCTACAAAGGGAGACGAGGATGCAGGTGTGAGGAACCCCATGACACAGTATATGGAGCCGTGTCTCTCTCCAATGAGCCACTAGAAGCCCTTGTTTGAGTCCGGCCAGGGCCAGAGCCCTATCAGCTGCTCTGCAGAGGGGTCATAGGGGCTGGAACCCCACAGTTTAATGAGTACTGGTTCCCCTCTGCAGGGCCCCCCTCTGCTGTCTGAGTGTGTCTCAAGTAGGCCAGCGCTGTTTGGGAGAGGGAATCCCTAAAATAAGGCACATGAGCTTTTGCATAGCTCCTTGGCGAATATCCCAGCTCAATGCTTCAGCTCTAGTAGCCCCCGGCAGCGGGTCAGTCCAGTGTGACGGTCTGGCTGCTGTCCTTGGCCACTTGTCTCTGTCTTCTCCAAGTCTTGATGAAGCCGGACTTGGAACAATCAGCAGACTAAAGGTCACATCTTGAGCCACCCAATGGACTTCCTTGGACCCTAGCCCACCGTGGACCGCATGGCACCATGCGCCACTGGGGCATGCTCTGGCAGTGACTTCTATGCCACTAGGGGCAAACAGAGAAACAGGCTGTGGAAGGACATGCTGGACAAGCTTGGCTCAGGGGTCCCACAGAGGGTGTGGGCAGAATCTAGAAGCGGCCTAGAGCGAAAGAGGAAGAAAAAGACCCAGGAACGACTCTGGAAATCACCCTGGATTGCTCTGCCTCTTTTTTGCTTTGCTCTGGGTTTTTTCAGACTCCACCTTCAAGAGCCGGAAATGCAAGCCCCCATCATTTCTGCCTGGTGTTTTTATGTGGGATCTAGGATCCCAACTCAGTTTCTCCTGCTTGTGAGGCAGAGACTTAACACCCGAGCCGTCTTTCCAACTCCCCGATCTCACATTTAAAAAAAATTTTATTATTATTTATTCAATTGTGCATGTATGATGTGTGCGTGTGTGTGCATGTAGAACCACGGACGAATTCGGGAACCACCACGGACGCCTCTACCTCCTCCTTGTTTACTCTGCCCTGGGATTCACAGGCTCCACCCACCAGGACCAGAAACGCAGGCCGCTCTCGCTTCTGCCCGGTCTATACGTGGGGTCTAGGATCCGAACTCAGGACCTTCTGCCTGCAAGGCAGAGGCTTAACCCCTGAGCCACCTCTCCAGCCCTCCCCCGATCTCACATTTTATATTCCACTGCTCGGCCTTCCGCATGGAACACTGGCCCTTACTTCTCGGAGGATCGCTGTGCTTCTGGGTTTCTCTGCTTACAAGGCTCCTAACTTGTTCTGGCCTCTGCTCTTCGGCTGGAAGCTTCTGAGTAGATCCGGGGATCTCTGAGTGCCTACCGTCATTTAGAGCACAGGAGAGCTGGGCGCAGAGACAGACACGCCCCTGGGCACAGTGGCACTCACACGGCTAATCGGATGGCTGGGGAAGAGTACCACTACAGCCCAAGCTCAGAGCCCGAATCTAGTGCCTTCTACTCAAAGCGAGGCAAGACTTCCTGAATCTCTCGATAAGGGCTGGATCATGCATGCTGGAGCCTTGCACTCAGTTTTCCCCACTGCTGGACTTCGATGTCTCTGGGGTGCACACTCCAATTCCTTACGCTTAGTTTGCCTACCATTCCAGCTTCTGAAATGTGTCATCTTTGGTCTGTTGTTATTTTCTCTCTCATTTTTGTCCTTGTAGGTCAATGCATTAAAAAAATCCTTTCATGGACTGGAGAGATGGCTTAGGGGTTAAGATTTTGCCTCCCAAGCACAAGGTCCTGAGTTCGGATCCCAGGTCCCATGTAAGAAACGCCAGGCAGAAATAGCAGAGGCCTGCACTTCCAGCCCCAGCAAGCAGAGCCTGGGAAATCCCAGAGTGAAGCAAAAAGGAGATAGAAGCAATCCAGGATGATTCCCAAAGTCACTCTTGTTCCTCCACCGAGACACACAGTCCTCCCCCCACAAACAAATAAACAAACAAATAAAAATAAATCCCTTTGCTGTGACTTCAGAGGGGTTTCTAGAAGTGTGTCTAAATGAATGTATCCAATCTACTTTGCTTACCTAATTACAGCAGATTTTTCTTTCTTTTCAATTGAAACAAGGCTCAGCATGTTCAGGTTGGCTTCAACCTTCTGGGCTCAAGCCGCCCTCCTCTCTAAAGGTGTGCACTACCCAGCAGCGCTGCTTTGTTTTTTTAGACAGGGTCTCATGTAACAAGGCTGGCCTTGAACTTTCTACATAGCTGAGGATGACCTTGAACTCATGATCTTCTTGTCTGTACCTTCCAAGTTCTGGCATACACCCAGCCATACAGAGACATCTACTCTCAACTCTGCAAAGTACTTAGATACAAATGAGTGAGTGAGCGAGCGAGTGAGGACAGATCTGAGGATGAAGAAGCAACAAATCAGCAAAAACAAGAAATAAATGAAAACCTGGAAACTCTTTGTTTTCACATCTCCTGCTTGGCACAGGGAAAGCGCCTGTTCATCTAGAACATTATTCTGAGATCTGAAAAGTGTAGATGGGGTGAACACTCGCCATCCCCCAGAAGGGCTCCCTGCCTATCCCCATGTGGTCCAGCCCAGTCAGCTACACTGCAGAAAAGCACGGGCCTGTCATAAGCAGCCAAGGGCAATCAACACTTCACTCATGAAATTAAGTCAGATTCTTAAATGCTAGGCTAAAAACAATCCTGAGAAGCCACCAAACATAAATAGCAGTACACATGCCCTCAGCAGACGGTCACTCTGCCCCCACTGTGGCAGGTGGAGGACCTGCGAAGCACCATGCGCTGGGCACACTCAAGGCCCCCATCTTCCTGGGCCCCCGCCAGGGCTCTCTTGCACCGCAGGAACGCCGCAGTTGCCCGAGTACACTCCTGTTAGTCAACAAACGGCTCACGCTGCTCTAAAGCAGAATCGTAATCCAAACGCCAGAGGCTCCAAAGACAGACACACACAGAGCCAGCACGTGACAGCGTAATGTCAACGCTGGACAGCTCACACAGTGTCCAAGAAGGCCTGAGGAGCCCCAGATTTAAAACTACCTGAACTCTGTTGCCCGGAAGACTTGGGACTTAGCTGTTCCAGTGGCTTGGGAATTCTTGGCAGCCTATTTAGACAGGAGAGAAGCCGGCCACCAAGGCAACGCCAGAGCCCTGCTCAGAGGCCAACGGTGCACGAGCAGGGCATGTGCTACACCAGGTGGCCCACCTGAGCCAGCAGGACACGCAGCTCGGGTCTAGGAAGCAAGCTAACGACCCAATTCAGAAAGGAGGAGACGATCTACTTAAATGACCATCTCCACCGAAGGCATATGCAAGGAAACAAACACGTTGAGAGACGCGGGGCCAGTGGGCATCAGGGAAATGCAGTGAAAGCACAGAGCAGCTGCAGCTCACGGCTGCCAGGACGCCGCAGACGAGATGAAGGGCGGGGAGAACTGGAATCCACACACTGCTGGTGGGAGTGCGCACAGGGTCATTCAGTAAAGGAGCTTGGCAGTTACCTAAGAGATCCTCTTCCTGGGTTGAACACTACGCAAAACATATGTATTCTGGAGACTATGGGAGGTTTGAAGCCACTCTGGGTTACATACTGAGCTCTAGACCAGCCTGGGGCAGAATAAGACGGTATTTCAATTCTTCTCCCACTGAAAAATGTCCAAGAATGCTCGCAGCACCCGGGAGCACTGTTCAGACAGCCACAGTGGAAACCAAGGGGCCATCGACTGATGAATGGATAAACAAAACATAGTAGATCCTCACTTAACACCATACTACCCGGCCATAAAAACCCGTGTACGCCTTCAGTACATTACGCTATGCTGGCATGGATGCTGGCGCGCTGGTGACGCCTGTGATCACAGTCCTTGGGAAACGAAAGCTGCATGTTGGATGGGCTTTGTAGTGAGAGCTTGTCTCCTAACAAATAAACTGAAAAAAAAAAAAATCCAGGTGAAAGTAGACAGGCATGGAGTCCGTCCTGGATGCCTCCCTTGGTACAAATGAAGTATCCAGAACAGGCGACCCAGACAGACCCCAGCTTCCAGGAGCTGGGAGGGGAGGCAGCTGCACCCGGCTTCTTTCATGGGTGAAATGTTCTAAGTCCATCAGGGGTGATGCTTGTACAAGTTTGGACTCGAAAACCACTTCCAGTATATAATTTATATGGGTAAATTTTATGGTATGTGAATTAGCTCAATAAACCTCTCATTTAAAAAACAACCAAAACAACCTTGTTGAACTGCAGCTGGCGGCACCTTCCCACTCTGCACGCTTCCCCAGGAGAGCGCTTCCCCGGGTCTAGGATGCTCTGTAAGTCCTTTGTGCCAGTCTGCTTTTCAAGTCAAGGTTAGAAGCCATCTAACTCTAAATCACCAGGATGCCGGATCGGACAGGCCGGACACTGAACCCCGACCTGCCCAGGATCCCCAGAGGATCCTCTGACTCTGCTGGCCTGACTCAGTGTCTGCCACCATGCCTCTCTGACATAAAGCAAAGGGTCTGACCAGGTCACCCTTGGGGTCCCTTCCAGTGTTCTATAGCGGTGACCCAGACATGAGTGACATCCATATTGCCCTTTCACAGTAGCTCAGGGGAGGATCCAGCGGCTGCTTTTCCACAGCTGAAGTGTTGCCCGTGTCCCCATGGACAGCACGAAGTGAGAGAGAAACTCGCATGCAGTGAGCGCTGGCTCCTCCATGGGAAGCACTGGGCAGCGGGTCTCCTGGAAACGGAGGTTTTCAGTGAGACCCCTCTGCTGAGCTGGGTCACCTGACAGCAGGACTCCTGGATCATACTGGAACTCATACTTGGGAAAGAAACAGAACCCCACTACACAGCCCAGGGCACATGCTTAGCTTCTGTGGGCTCAAGGGCGCTCCAGCCTGAACCCCAAGCCAAATGAGCATTCTGACAGAAGCCAATCCCAAGGGTACAATGAAAGGCTCTTGGAGACATTTCTGGGAATGTTTTTCTTCTTATTCTTTTTAAATTCTCCTCTTTAAAAATCTTTTATTTAAGAAGGGGGGAGAGGGGTGGAGAGATGGCTCAGGATGTAATCTCTGTCTCAAAAGCAGAAGGACCTGAATTCGGATCCCAGATCACACATAAAAATGCCATATGACATTGGCGATGGCCTGTACTTCCAGCTCTGGAAGGCAGAACCTGGAAAATCCCAGAATGAAGCAAAAAAGAAGTAGAGAAATCCAGGATGATTCCTGAAACCATCCTTGGGCCTCCATGAGCACACACGGTACTCGCTGATATACAGACATGCGCAGAAACACATGAACTCATACATATACACACACGAAATAAAAATAAAAAAAGAGAAGGAGGGAAAAATGGGAGGGGGACAGAGCAGAGAAGCACGTGCACAGGTGCAGGTGGAGGTGGAGGTGGGAGAACAACCGCAGAAGGCGGTTCTCTCCTTCAGTCACAAGGGCTCTGGAGATCAAACTCAGGTCACTGGGCTTCTGCGGGCACTTTATCGCTGAGCAGTCTTGCTACAAGGGCCCTAAACCTCCATTTGCTTTGATTAAAACAGTCCTGAGTCCCCCCACTTCCTCAGTGACAAACCTTGCTATCGAGAAAAAAAAAAAAAAAACCAACACCACCCCAAGAGGGGCTCCAGGGAGCCCCAGAAGCAGACTGGAAAGAAGGATCACGCTGCAGGGCAGAGGGAAAGGAAGTGCAGCGCCCAGATGGGAACCCCACAAACCACAAAAGAGGTCTGCAGGACCCAGCTTCGCATCCAACAACTTTGCACAGAAGAGCCACACAGAAAACTGTTTTTGAATTCAAATGAGAGCCAGACAGAGCCACGTGAGCCTGGAATCCCAGTACCTAGAAGGCCAAGGCAGGAGAGTCACTTATAAGTAGGAGCGCAAGACTAACCAGGGAGAGCGGGAGGGAGGGAGGGAGGAAGGAAAATACAATCTGAGTGTTGCACACCTGCAAGCTCAGCACTTGGGAAGCCGAGACAGGGGCACTGCTGTGAGCTCAAGGCCAGACAAGGCTACAGAGTGAGACCACGCCTCGAAAAGCAGAGTCCTAAGGCTACGGCTCCGAGAGAACGACTACCTAGAGTGCCGTGCAGGCGGCACACGCCCGCAACCCAGCAGAGCGTCAGAAGGCCAAGGGAGGAGGAGCTTAAGGTCACCCTCAGCTGGATCTGAGGAAGTTACCCCAGCGAAAACCACCTGGGGCCAGTGAGCTGCTTCACCAGGTAAAAACACATGCGCCTGCATGCCTCAGTCTGATCCCCAGAACCCCCGTAAAGGTGGATGGAGAAGGCTGGAAAGACGATTTAAGGGCCAGACTCTGCCTCAAGAGCAAAAGGACCTGAGTTCAGATCCCAGATCCCATAGAAACATGCTGGGGGAAGGAGGAAGCCTGCAATCCAGTCCCAGAAGGGGGAGCCTGAGAAAACCCAGAGCAAAGCAAAAAGGAGGTAGCGCAATTCAGCATGATTCCCAGTTACCTTTGGCCTCCACGGGCACACACAGTGCCCTTTTGTATGCATATACGTACCCACTAGTACCTACACACATGCAAAAAAAAAAAAAAGTGGATGGAGATAACCTACTCCATAAAGTTGACCTCCACACACATGCCATGGGTACATACACAATAATAAATAAAAATAACTTGAAGAAAAAAAAAAAAAGACATAGGCCTGGAAAGATGGCTCAGGGCTAAGACTCTGTCTTGTAAGCAGAACATCGCAAAGTGGAAACAGCAGTGGCCTGTGCTTCTAGCTCTGGTGGGCAGAGCCTGGGGAATCCTAGAATGAAGCAAGGAGATAGAAGCAATCCAGGGGTGATTCCTGAAGTCACCCTTGGGCCTCCACAGGGACACATATGCCCTCTGAGACAGACTGACACACACAGTAAATCTTTTTCTAAAAAATTAAAAAAAAAACAGGTACCTCACAGAACAGAGCTGGCGAGAGGACCTGTCTTTGGTGGAAGGAAATCACAGAGGATGGACGGGCACTTCCAAGGCTGTGCAATCTGTATCGGGGAGCTGGGGGGCTCGACCCAGGCTGACAAGTGCAGGTGACAGCTGACCGCAGCAGGAGACTCATGCCAGCATGAGGAGTCCAGCAGCACTTCCACAGCCAGAACAGAGGGCAAGGGCCACTGCCCGCCAGCTTGTGCCAGCTTTGCCAACTAGTTCTTTCCATCTTATCCACCTGTCTAGGGAACAAACAGGCCCGTCCATTATAGGTGGAATCTTCCACGTTAATTACGCAATTAAAAAATTCCTACAGGCTTGCCCAGAGGTCTGCCTTTAACTAATTCCTCACAGGTGCACCCAAAGGTTTGCCCCAAAATGCCAAGTTGACAGCTGAAGCTAAACAGCACAGAAATACACACACACACACACGCACACACAAAGATACACACACGAAGACACACACACACAGAGACACACGCAGACAGGCAGACGCAGATACACATAAAGACGCACATACACATAAAGACACACACACAAAAGATACACACATGAAGACACACACAAAACACGAACACACACACAGAAAACACAGACACACACACACACACAGACATACACAGACACATACGCACACATAACAACACACAGACACATGCAGACAGGCAGACATACATACTCACAAAGACAAACACAAAAGATACACACACACACACACACACACACTCTCTGGAGCTGGGGGTGCCAGTCAATGGTAGAACACTTGCCTAACAGGAAAAGGCTATGGATTCAGTTTCTAGCACAGACAATAATAAAGTCAGCCTTAGAGGCAGATAAGCTGATCAACAACATTCCCCTAAACTTTTAACTGAATTTGCTGTGTGGGCTTCAGACCACAGTGAGGAAAGCCAAGCTATCCCCCCACCAGGTGCTCATCAATCCCCAGGGAGGAGGAGGCTACTCTCCTATCACAAATGCTGATCACACGCAGGCCTGCATGTTCAGTCGGATTCCTGTGTCTGAGCAAAGCTAACCGACCCCCCACCTTAGCCAAGGGTCATCACCTCTCGCCCTTGGTCCAGAGCCCAGTGGGCACGACTCCCAGGACACAGCTCAACAGAGTCTGTCCTGCAGGGCAGGCAAGGGTAGCCACCTGAGTCCCGGCTCCAGACACAACCAACAAGCTGAGGATCCCACGTCAGCCCAGATCCTCACCATCGTGCCAGGAAATGTCAAAGATGGACTGGAAACATGATCCTAGCAAATCCATGGAAGAATTTATCCTAAAAACTTAGAGACATAAAGACGCAAAAAGTATCAAGTAAAAATATGGCAGTGTCCGTCTTGGCCCTTAAACCATGAGGATGATTTGACTCGCCCAGGAGAAGACGGGTCTCTAAGGGCAAGGTCTACAGAAACCTGAGGCTGGCAGACAGCTCACTTGGCAGAGTGTTTGGCGGCAAGCATGAGGACCCAAGTTCAGCTCCCCAGAGCCCACGAAAAGCTAGTTACATCTGCAATCCCAGGACTGGAGCCCATTGGCCAGCCACTCTAGCTGAGTTAGTGAGCTCAAGATTTCATGGGAAACCGTGAGAGACACCGGCTGTACACACAAGGTGGAGAGTGATTCACAAGAAAATACCCAGCATCGGGGGCCGGAGAGGTGGCTCAGGGGTTAAGCCTTTGCCTTGCAGGTGGAAAGTCCTGAGTTCCAATCCTCGACCCCACGTATAGACATCGGGCAAGCGGGGGGGGGGTGTTTCTGGTCCTGGTAGGGCGGAGCCTGTGAATCCCGGAGCTACACACACATACATACACACATACACACACACACGCATACACGCACAATTGAATAAATAATAAAAAAATTAAAAAAAAAAGAAAATACCCAGCATCGACCTGTTTTTTATATGTATAAAAAAACCACACCTTTTTTTCTGATACAGAAAAGCCTATGGCCCATGAACAAGAAGCACTGGGTGAGGTCCAAGCAGGCTTGTGAGAATGACAGAGCCCCTCGGCTTTCTGACTTGGACCAAATGATCAGTCTACATGTCTGAGAAACACCAACCCCACGACATGGGACCTGCGTCTGCAGAAGGTTCTTGCTTTTGATGGTGATACTGTAAGAAGCAAGAGGAGATACCTTCAAGTACAGCAGGGGGTCCCCTGTGAGGTACTGATGGAACTCCGAAGGTCGACAGAGGACCCTGGGCAGGCAGTGGGTGACAGACAATCGCAGAGACGAGGACCAGCTACACACACGGGAGGGGGAACTGCACTAAAACAAACTTGACAGAGTCAATGCAGGTCACCAAAGAAGAGAAGGCTAAATGTGATTTTAAAGCTCTCACTGCTGGGTGGAAGTGCACGGAGGTACTGTAACCACGAACCTGCCGTCTTGGGCATTTGAGTAGCTTGTCTAGTTGGGCAGTGAGAAGGTCAGAGTCAGCATGCAAGAGCTTTTCTAGTAAAACACTGATGCGCTTATAAACAACAGGAATAACTTATCCCTTACTCCTTGGTAACACGATTACAGAAAATTTTTAAGCCCAAATTTTAGACATTCTTGGAGGTTGGACATCCTTAATCCAAACATCTGAAATGCTCTAAAATCTGAAATACTAATGTAGAGAAGGTTTGGAGACCTCCCAACTCAGAACTAGGGGGATGGTCCACACGTAAGGCACGTGTACCTAACCCCACGACCAGAGAATTGTGCAACACTTCTGGTCCCAAGAATTTCAGACAAGGACCACTCCATGTGAGTCAAGAACACACGTGCATGTTATTTGTCTGGAGGGCAGAGAATGTCTCTTATAGCATCTGACCCACAGCAGGGAGCCGTGGTGGCACCAGTTTATGTCTGAGCACCAGCCTAAGTTCAGATCTAGATTCTGCTACTGGACAACTGTGTGGCCTTGGGCAAGTTACAACACCTATTGGTGCAAGACTCCATTTCTAACCTGGGGCATCGGCTGCTTGGAGGAGAAAGAAGGAATGTAGACAGAGTGGGTCCGTTCAGCCTGGTCCCTACAACAGTCAGAGAGATGGGCTGGGAAAAGGAAACAAGTCCAGTAAACTAGACAGTCACTTTCCTTTGAACCACTTACATTATACTCACGACTCTCATACTTTGAGCCTAAGAAGACAAGGGCCAGTGAAACTTCTTAGTGACCACTTTGCATTAACCTCTACCAGTATGCGAGTGATAAGACAGAGGGAGGAGGAAGCAGGAAGAGCTGCTCGATCATTAGGGTCACCAAGTCAACAACAGTTGTCTTCTGACAACTTGCTCATTGACACTAGCACAGGCAAACACAGCAGCCAAGCGGCCGAGGAGCAGGGGGAGACGGTGAACCCCTGACAGACAGCGCGATGTGCAGACTCATGTCATCAGTGAGTCAGGGACAGAGGCAGCCAGGACAGCATCACTAGAGCCTGTCAGACGCATCCCGCAGGGCTGCAGAGTGCGGGTGCCAGTTCAGGCTATGTTCAGCCGTGTGCTCATCTCCCGCCACTGACACCCTGGTAAGTGAGGTGGTTATTGAGAGGGGGGGGTGAGCACACCGAGGATGGGCCTGGTAGGAGCCCAGTGTGTGATAGACCACCATCTTCTGCTGTTGTTTCTTGCCTTCCCGCCTTGCTGGGACTGGGTCTCTACTGCTGCGGCGTCGGCCAGGCTGGCTCGTCTACACGCTTCTGAAGAGCTTGGTTCTGCCCCTCCTCATCCCACAGGTACACAGACGCTAAGGCCACTGTCCAGCTTTATATAGGATCTAGTGATCCAAACTCAGGTCGTCGGGCCGACACAGCACTTTCCCTGCCGGGCTGTTCCCAGCCGTTTATACCCATTTTCAATGCATGGCTAGATTTCTTCCAGCGCTAGGCCTGCCATAACCACCTGTCTCCACTCTCTGCGCTCACCCCTGCGCCCCCACCAACGCCAGGGCGCCCATGCAGACAACCACAAGGCCCCAGCCGCCGTCTGGATCACAGATGGGCTGGAATTCAGTCTCCAGTGGAGAAGCCACGCTCCTAAAGGGAGGACACTGCTGATGGCCAGAGAGAAGACACATGTGTGACTGTTAAGTGTTTTCGGGAAGTTATTACAGCTGCTCTTCCTAAAAGACACACATGGCCCCCAACAAAGAGCCGCGACAAGAGGCTTTTGCCTGGTCTCAGAGTTACTAGGGAATCAAGAGCTCCAAATGTGAGTGAAGACCAAATGTGTTTTCCCTGAAACCAACTGAGACCTTAAGGTGACCAAGATGACAATCAGGAGACTTTTTCCGGCCTGCAGCAACCCCAGTCGTCACCCAGCCATGTCCTGGGTCTCGTAGCCAGGAACGTCTGGGACTTAACTCCATAGACTGCACCTCTAGGTCCAGCCAGCTGTCCTAGCTCTCTGCATGCGCACCATGCCTAGAGCTGCAGAAATAGTAAACTGCAATGCAGAGTCTTGATTAATCTGCTCCAGAGCGTTAGGATTCCCATATGGATCTGTCTTGGAGTCATTCTTCACAGTGTTTCCAAAGGAGTCCGTCTTGGGCAGTAAATGACAGGAGCAACATGCCTAGTACGTGGATGGAGAGGCTGGGCTTGGGCTGGCAAGAGGCCACACAACCCCAGCGCGGTAAACATGGAAGATGCAGTGTCTGCAATACAGCTCAGCGTCAAGCACCTGCTTGGAATGCACAAGGCGCCAAGTTCAATCACCACAAAAGGAGAAAAAATGAAGATGAACAAGAGTAACTCCAAGAATACGTCACAGGTAAGCAGCAGGACCACAAGTTCACAAAGCCTGCCGGGGCCACACAGTGAGTTCAAGGTCAGCCGGGGCAATTCAGTGAGACCACACCTCAGAATAAAGGAGGATGTCCGGTAAAGCTCACCCGCAGGAGGCCGGGGGTCCAATTCAAAGAAACGAACAAAGGGAACAGCAAGCAGTGAGAGGCGTCTCCTGGGGACCCCGAGGACACTGAACTAGCCACCACCCTAAACATCCTGGCTGGCGGAAGCTGCAGGCTTGGGTTCTGAGCATGGCTGCCGTGGGCCACGCCTTCCTCACTCACGTGGCTGCGGAGGGAGGACTCGCACGCAAGCACCATGGACGTGTCTGCAGCCGTCGACTCACCATGCTGCGTTAGCACGCCCTGGTCTGGTCTTTCAACTTTTTTGTGTCTCTTAAATTTTTTTCATTGTGAGAACCTGGGGACCATTGTTTTAATCACGGACTTGGGGAAGGGAGGGGAACTGTCACAAGACCTCACACCAGCCAAGAACAAGGCTCCAGATGGCTCATGGAGCTGTAGGGCGGGGCAGGTGGGTGGGAAGGTGATGCCAAGGAGATGCCCATTTGGCATGGGTGCCAACCGTGCCTGAGCTGGATAGGCAATGGGGAGGAGAGGACAGATGTCAGGGAAAGCTTCTGGGGCAAAAGAGAAAACCTTAGTGCCCGTGGGCATCCGGAGCCCAGGAAGAAGTTTCCACTGAGAAATGAGTGGACAGGAGCAAAAGTTCAGGGTTTAAGCAGCTACCTCAGAAGAAAAGGACCTGAGTTCAGGTCTTCAGATCCCATGTAAAATACTGGGCAAATACGGCAGTGACCAGTAATTCCCACCCTGGAAGGTGGAGCCTGAGAAACCTGGAGCAAAGCAATAAGGAGGTAAAGCAACCCAGGATGATTCCTGACATCACCTTTGGACCTCCACAGGTACACATACATACACACACATGTGCAGGTGTGTATGCGTATGTGCGCGTGAGTGCAAAAGAGGGCATGGATGACCACATTCAGTAAGGCCAGAGAGTCTGCAGGAGGACAAGGACTGACACTTCACCCAGTGAGGTGACCTAGACCCCCCAGTCACCTTTCACTTTTGGGAGTCAGAGACCAAATGTGGGTGCTCAGGAGGAAATGGAGGCAGACATCCAATTCTACCAGCCCAGGGCTGAGTGCCCCAAAGCAGAGAGGCTTCTTCCCTGATGGAGGATGACATCATCAACCTTCAGGGCCCTCAAATCCCTCAAGTTATTAAAGAGAAGCAGATAAATACCCGATGCTTCTCTGCTGCATGTGCCGGGCCTGATGCTCCTGAAACCTCAGGGAAACTGCCCACCTGCCCTTGGGGGGCAGTGAATGCAGCCCGGAGGAGGGCCACATCGCCCACCGACATCCCAGCAGCGCTCCCACAAAGGGATCAGAATGAGACAGGCAGAAGACTGTCAGGGAGCTGGGAAAGGCAGCTCTCACGGGCGGTATGCAAATGAAGCCCGCCCTCTTGGAGGAGCCTGCAGGAAGCTCAGTGTGGCGGGTGTTTTCATCTTTGGCTTGGGTAGGGCCAGCTGCTTCCACTGGGCCCAGCGTGACTCAGGCTCTTCCCTGCCACAGCTACGTTATCAGTTTGAACCAAAGGTGACAAGGCAAGTGTCTTGGTCCCGGACAGCTGTGGCCCAGGACGTGCTGCTGCTGCTGCTTCTCAGAACAGGCAAACAAACTAAAAGGCTCGGACTCTAGCCAGGCAGATTCACCCTCAGAAGGACATCCACCTACCCGAGCGGGCGGGGTCGCTTTGCCCAGGTGATGAAAGCACAGAAACTGCTCTGCACAACCCTCCTTCAGAGCACAGTGCGCTTGGACCAGGGAGGACCTGGGATGGCCAAGGTTACACTCACCAGTCACCCTTGGAGAGGACAAATTCAGACAGTTAGCCATGAATATAATTCAGTTTTAGTCTAGGCTAAAAAAAAAATTCCAGTAAGCACTTGGCTCTCCCTGTCTAACCACATGTGGCAGGAGGTTCCTGGACCCCCGGGGCTGGCTGAGATGGCAGGCCCAGGGTCTTTCCGTGGGGTCGGGGAGCAGAGAATCAGTCAGGTCTCAGTTAAGAACATCAGCTCCTCTTGCGAGCGACAGACGCACCCCCAACCAGCAGCTACCCACTCGGAAACAGCAGCACCGGGCGGGGGAACTCAAGCCTCTAAAGACCAGAACAGGAGTCCAGATCATGTGGTTTCCAGAGAAGACCCAATGGAGAGGACCACCAGGAGCAGCTGACACAGTGCCAACGACTCACACGGGAACTAGGGCCCTTTAAAAGGAGCTGGCCCTCACCGGTTCCAGTGGGGTCCATGAGGCCCAACAGCAGGTAAAATGGCAAGAAAGGAAAAGTTCCCCTTGATCAAGCAAGTTGAAAAAGAGGGAAGCAGGGACTCTGAAGGTACAAGGACCTTCAAGGCCTTGAGGAGGAAAGATGAGAACACAGGGCAGCGGAGTGGAGGAGCAGCAAATCTCGCCAAGGATTCCTTCCTGCTCAACTCATGACTCAGCGCTTCCAGCAGGATGACTGGGACCAGCGGGGCAACTTGGAGTTCCCAGTACCGTGGCTTCTAAGAGGCCAGGGAGCCCCAGCAGCCCGCGTGCTCCAGGAGGTGACTAGCCAGGCCAGAACTGCGTTCATTGACATTCGGGGGCAGTCAGAGTTGCCGGTGTGACACGTATTTCTAAAAGTCGAAGAATGACTGAGGACAGGTGGGAGTGGGGTGCAGGACTGGCTGGTAGTTCCCATGCCCCCTCCTACACAAAGACTTTCCAGGATTCAGCAACTGGATGATCATAGCAACTCCAGTTTGTGATTCCTGATGACTGGGCGGCCAGTTAAGTACAACAAGGATGGATGGACCCTGAATCTCTGATGTCCTCTAAGGAGAACAAGTGGAGCTCAGGTTCCACTGACCTGCAGTGTGACGCTGGGCAGCCCCCCCGCCCCGTTCCTTGGTTTTCTCCTTGGAAATACATGGAGCCAATAAAAGCACCTAGTTCAAAGTGCACCAAGTGATGTACTTGGGTGCCTGGCGCACAGTAGGCAGTACAGTTTCGATGCGTCGCCCCCAACAAAAGCAGTCCACTTCACCCTGGCAGTCCGCCGTCTCCTGACTTGGCCTTTCCAAGGAGGTCTTCTAGACTCGGGAAAGCACCCCGCACTCACTGGACGCGCGTGGATCTGCTCATGTCCTCCCAGCACTCGGCAGGGGATACCCAGGCGCGCGCAACTCAATTCTCATAAAGTTACAGCTGAGAGATGCGAGCACCGTGGGAGGAGGCGCCCTAGATCAGCCCATAACCCTATCGCCAGTCAACCTTCGCCATGTTGGGCCTCTTACAGTAGCACCACGCTGGGACCCAGCCAAGGGATGGGATTCCCGAAGGGGTGGATGGCACCCGTCTCAGGCCGGAGCACCTACTGTGTACTCACGGCGTGACTCCCCGAGGAGCCGCAGGATTTATTTCACCATGGAGAGAAAGTGGGGTAACGACAGAACAGAATTATGCCGAGTGGAAACCGGAAGGGCATCCAAGGGTTGCACCGAAACACACGCCCAGCTCCTCTGCTCAGAGTGCCCGAGGCCAGGCAGTGACCACAGAGGTACCACTGAGGCTCAGAGGCCTTGGAGCCGGGATGAATGGGGAAAGCCAAGGGACAAAGTAAAGTCACAGCCAACTACTGCCAGTCTCCAGCTGTGATCCTCTCAGAACAAAGGACACCTCAGAAGCCCGAGGCCCGCGTCCAGATTAACCTCACATAACTTACTGCCCCGTCACCAGGAGCAGTTGCTTTTAATGAGCCCGGCTGGCACCTGGACAGGTGAGACCAACTTCCCGGCCGTGATGACACCTCAACAGCTTTCCCCAGGAGACACTGGCCTGAGCAGGAACCAAAAATAAACTGCCAATCCCCAGGACCTGTCACGAGGGATGCGTCACGCCCACCCTGAAGACTCACTAAACAGGGAGTCACACGGCTGGGGTTTAGAGACACCGTCCTTCAACACTGGGAAGACCCTACGTGCTACAACAACTGAAAAGCCAAGAGTGGGCATGCAGAGTGGGGTTCCGGGGCCCATGAAGATGAAGCAGGGATCAGCATGCGTGAGGCTGGCCTTATCCAAACACACACACGACAAATGGAAAGAAGAGAGACACAGAAAGAAAAAGAAAGGGAAAAAGTGGCCGATGAAATGGCTTGGCAGGGAGAGACGCCTATGTGCAAACTTGGCAACAGGCTTCAGTCCTGGGAGCCCACAGGGTGGAAGGAGAGAACTGACTTCTGAAGCTGGCCTCTGACCTCCGCACTCAGCCATGGCATGTATTCTCTCTCTCTCCTTCCTCTCTCAACAGGCACCTCCAGAAAGCAGCCGAGCTTGGACTGTTGGTAGTCCTGTCCTGTCCTGTCCTATCCTGTTCCTCATCTGGCGCTGATCACTTTGTCCAAGCATAGCAGGAAGAAACCAGAGAAACCTCTTGGTCTAGTCAGGGCTCTGGATGACCAAGGGGGCTGTCTGCTTCTGACCTGACTTCAGAATGTTCCTCAAAGGATGACCGACCAGCCGTGGGCAGTGAGAGGAAAGGACTGAGACCGGTGGCCAGGTGGGCAGAGGCACCCGGGAGGAGAGCTGGTTGGAGGGGCGCCCGGGAGGAGAGCTGGTTGGAGGGGCACCCAGGAGAAGAGCTGGTTGGAGGGGCGCCCGGGAGGAGAGCTGGTTGGAGGGGCACCCAGGAGAAGAGCTGGTTGGAGGGGCACCCAGGAGAAGAGCTGGTTGGAGGGGCGCCCAGGAGGAGAGCTGGTTGGAGGGGCACCCAGGAGAAGAGCTGGTTGGAGGGGCGCCCGGGAGGAGAGCTGGTTGGAGGGGCACAGCCTCGTGCTTTCTTTGCGCTCTACAGGCACTGGCTTTGCTCGTGGGAGCTTCGTGACGTGGAGAACAACTTCACGTCTGTTGTTCACTCACAGGAGGTGGCAGGGAGTGAGAACTGTCTCATCACAAAAACTTACAGTAAGAGACTATATCTGACTTGATCCAGACATGGTGGGACACGCAGAAACTCAGCCACTGGGGAGGCTGAGGCAGGAGGATGTGTGTTTCAGCCAGCACAGCACGTGAAGAGCCCAGGCAGCCGCAGTAACAGCAAAACGAGAGGGTGGAGCTCCCAGTATTAAACCAACCTGCACTCACTAACTCCAAGTGAACACTCTGAGGCTAAGAATCACTTCACATTAAATGGGTGTTATTAAAATTACAATAGATGTCAACTTTTAAAAATATTGGCTTCTCAAAACTGTCACAGCATTCCATCAACAACTGAGTTTTCTGATCTTGTAATCAGATTCAAGATGTAGAAATCTGACGCTACACTCAGTCCTGGCTGATAGTCTTTACTTAGAGTGAATCTTGATGTGTCAGGATGCATGGGGGGGGAGAGGAAGGGATTGGGAAAGAAAAGCTCCAGGACACACCTGGTGGACAGTCACAAAAACAGCTGGGAACATTCAGCTGACCCAGGACATCTGTGTCTGCGGTGCACAGAGACAGACAACTGTCAACTATAATAAATGTATGCTCCTCCCCAAAACCCTACAGACAGAATAGGTTCTGCTACCACCTGAGCGCTTCTTTGGGATTCCTAGGCCCCTTGGCTTTTGCCAAGTTGAAGCTACAGGAACTGCAATGGCAGAGAAAAATTACCACTAGGGTTAGACGACAGGTTCCACGCCCTCAAAGAAAGTTGCTGGAGAGAGCATTCAAAGCCATCCAGGCTGAGGCCTTAACCCAAAGCAGGAATCTCAAGTCAAATTTCATATAATTAAACATGGTGGGGAGGCCGAGAGAACATAACCGTAAACAAAGTCAACCACTAGAGTCAAGATGAGCAGGCACCAACTGATAACCAGGGCAGCCCACGTGGTGTGTGGAGCCTCCTCCTCGGTCTCAGGGCAGATGCTCAGGGCGCACAGGACTCCGGGTCAAGTCAGCTGCATTCTGAAAGTCCCAACCTTTTGGACAAGATGAGTCTAGAGCAAGAGCCATTAGTCATCACCTGCGATAACAATACATGTGCATACACAGCACAAAGAGGCAATAAGCCTCATTTCCTGACACAACACTGATCTGTTTTTTCAAAATGAGCATTCTGCAGCAAAATGTAGTAGTCTCCAAATTCTTTTGCAAATGAACTCAAGAGTTTTCTTGGAGTCACAGGAGCCGTTGCCTGATTTCCATTTTTCTGGGAAGAAGCCGGGGCTGTGTGTAGATGTGCGGTCGCGCCCGAGGGTGCATGCGCATTAGAGAAAAGGAGTTGCTGGGATCACCAGTCACTTCTGCCACCAGGAGCTGGATCGATCACGTGCGTCTCCGTGGAGCCTTTTCTGGCCTAGCCCTCTTCACGTCCTGCCCTTTAGAGTGTGGCACGAAGGTCTAGTCCTCTGCCACTTTTCTTCTCTCAGTGGGAAAGCGCCAGATGTACTTCTAAAGTGTGTCCCCTTTCTGGGCTTAATCCCCACTGCTGGACTAATAGAGGCCGGACGCAACTGCGCCAGCCCCAGGAGCACCTGGCAAGGCCAATGTAGGGGACTTGGCGAGACAGTGCCTCAAAATAAAGTAAATGGGCTGGGGATGTGGTTCAGTGGGGGAACTGTTGGCTAGCACATGTATCCCTGGGTTCAAAGCCCCATGCTGCAAATAACAACAACAACAACTATCAACAACCTCCCTTGAAATCAGACCTTCCAGGGACTTAAAATGGTGCAGACCTGATTCATGCTTCCAAGTGTTTTCTTGAAACGGGGGCATCAGAGATAGGTGTGTGTGTGTGTGAGAGAGAGAGAGAGAATCACTGATAGGAATTCACACACAGGAAAACAAGTCAGCAAGCCAACCTTGGTTTAAGGTTGCTGGTGTATGAAGATAACCCTCTGTTTGGAAAACCTGCTACATCCATCAGCCATATCCCAACAGTAGCAGAGCAGGGTGTTTGCTTTAAAACCTCAGATTAAGAAAAACTTTAAAGGTTTCCACACCGGTCCCTGTCGCCCACCCGTGGTTCTTATTCCCCACCCACCCCACCCAGACTTCCAAAAGCATCAGTGGCAGCTGTCACAATCTCCCTCGGTACTATTAATACCAGGGCTCTGCCTCCTAATGATTTTACTCACAAAGTTGCCCGCAGCAATTAAAACAAGGCACGAGGTGAACACAAAAAGAGGCTGGGTTGCTCCCCCATCATGCGTTTCTATCAGAGTCTGGTGAAATTATTATTATTATTATTATTCTTGCATGAGCAATGGGGATTTTCACCTCTATCTTTGTTTTGGAACGTCGCAAACCCTCCCCTTTGCACGGACCCGGCCCGGCCTTCCTTTCTGGATGCATAATGCAGCGCCGAGCTCCTTGGGGGTCAGGGGGAAAAAAAAGAAAAAAGAAAAAAAACCCGCACTGGTGTAATGCCGAAGGAGGTCCCCACGGGCGTCGTTCCCAGTCCGTCATCTGCAGGCCGACACCACAGCTCGGCAGCGCTGGCACCGTCCCTCCCTCTAGGGTCCCCGACGAGCCCGGCTGGCCTGAGTGCCCAGGCTGCTGTAATGACTTTGCACGGAGCTACCCTCGGCCGAGCCTGTCCCCCCGGCCCGCACCTCCCCGGGCCCGCCGCCCGCACCTCCCGGGTCCAGCCGCCTGCACCTTCCCGGCCCCGCCGCGCCTCCCGGGCCCGCCGCGCCTCCCCGGGCCCGCCGCGCACCCGGCCCCGCCGCCCGCACCTCTCGAGTCCAGCCGCCTGCACCTCCCCGGCCCCGCCGCGCCTCCCCGGCCCCGCCGCCCGCACCTCCCCGGCCCCGCCGCGCCTCCCCGGCCCCGCCGCGCCTCCCCGGCCCCGCCGCCCGCACCTCCCCGGCCCCGCCGCGCACCCGGCCCCGCCGCACCTTGGTCTCCTTCACATGCTGCTTGACGCCCTCCGGGTACCACTGGACGCGCACGTAGCCGCGGCGCAGCGGGCTGGCCCGGCCCTCCTCGTGGCCCGCGCCCCCGGCCTCGGAGCAGCCCGAGCTGCCGCGGCCCTCCTCCTCGCCCTCCGAGTCCGAGTCCTCGCCGTGGATGAGGCGCACCAGCCCGAAGTGCACCGAGCCGCGGTAACGGCCCGACACCAGGTCGTGCGAGAACAGCAGGCGCTGCGAGCCGGCTTCGGGGCCGGAGTCCGAGGACGGCGCGGAGGCCGAGTCCGGGGCGGGCGTCGGAGGCGCCGGGGCCGGGGCGGGGGCTGCGGCCGGGCTCGGGGCTGCGGCCGGGGCCTGGGCGGCAGCGGGCGCTGCGGGCTCGGGCGCTGCGGGATCCGCCATAACTGCTCTGCGCGAGTCTCGGGCGGCGGCGGCGGCGGCGACGGCGGCGGTGGCGGCGGCGGCGGCGGCGGCGGACGAGGCGCGGGGGGGCGGGGCCGGCGGCGCGGGGGCGGGGCGAGGCGCGCTGACGTGGCTCTGCGTGCCGCCGTCGTTAGGGCGCCGGGATGCGGTTGCTAGGAGCCGCCGCCTCGTCGCTAGGGGACGCTAAAGATGCTGGGCGGGGGCGGGGCGGAGGAGGATGGCCGGTACTAGGGCGGGGCCGGGCGGCTGGGGATGTGTGCGAGCCGGGAGCGAAGGGGCAGGGACGGGGACCGCGGAGAGGTCACCCAGAAAAGGGGAGTGGCCGGGGTGGAGCGGGGAGAAGCTGTCAACAACTTTTAACGCGCTCCCACGGCGTCCCGGGCACTGCAGGGTGACCCTGGCCCTGGCCGCCAAGTGTTTACATTCAAGTCGGAGAGACAAAACAAATACGCATCAGATAGTTAACAAAGCAACTCCAAGGCAGCTTGGGAGACACGTTATAATAGATACATACGCGGCAGCTGTATTTGAATCAGGAAATTGCATTCAGTGCTTGGAAGGTCACGACCCCTTGGGTGACTGAAGGAAGTCAGAAGAAAGGGAAGAAAGGTAGGCAGGTCAGAAGCTCCAGAGAGAGATTGCCTTTAAACCCATTTAGGTGAATCCAAAGCTTGGCCGGGCCTCCCAGGTGATTAAGAGTGGAACTGGAGATGACTCTGTTGAAAGCTGTTGCTGCAGAAATATGAAGACACGAATGCAGATTCCCCAGCACCCATGTGAAAGCTGATGGTGTCAGAGTGTCCTGTAACCCCAGAGTTGGGTGGTGGATGCAGGAGGATCTTGGGGGCCTATGGGCTGGGCTAGCCAACCAAACTCAAGACTTGAAGAAGAAATAGTAGTAGGGAGAGGGGAAGCATACCCACAAACACTACACTACACACACACACACACACACACACACACACACACACACACACACACGCAACATACACATACAGAATGGAAGTCAAAGATGCTAATTTTTTACATATTTGTGCATGTGTGTGTGTGTGTAAGAGGGCACTTGAGTGTGTGTGCTTGTGGATGTCCAAGAATGACATCACAAATCACCCTGGGTTGCTCTTCCACTTTATTGCTTTGTTTTGCTCTGGGGTTTCCCAGGCTCCACCTTCCAGGGTCGTAATTACAAGCCAAAGTTATTTTCACCTGGCTTTTTTTTTTTTTTTTTAAATAAGATCTGAGGATCTGAACTTAGGTCCTTTTGATTTCAAGGTATAAGGTTCAAACTTTAACCATTGAGCCATCTCCCCAGCCCAAAGACACCAGTTTGGGACACTGCTACTTTCTAAAAATCTGGAAAGGTAAGGAACCAGATTAATTTATTAACTTATATTATATAACTATATATTAACATATATTTCTCATCTCTAAACAGATTAAGTAATAATAATGCCTGTATCATCGAAGAGTGAGGAGGATTAGCAGAAGTAGACAAAGCCTGGCCTATAGCACCCCCATAAAGCTGAATTGTTGTTATATGACTCCGAAGCCCTGCTTAGGCCGAACCCCAGGTTGGCAGAACTGTGATTCAGTTCAACTTATGGCCTACTCCACATTGCTATTTTAAAATACAAATAGTAATTCTGCTAATTGTCACCTTGGTAAATTCTAAAAGAGTTAGATTCACTCCAGAGAATTTCTAATGGGTTGTTGAAAAGATGTTAAGAATACTCAGGATCGGCCCCTAACCTTTCCCAATCAAAAGTCCCCCCCCCCCCCGCTCCACAGGACCATCAGTGACAATTAATCAGGTGGTTTCTAATTACAGCATTTAGGCCCTTAAAAAAAAACGGAACCATGAGTTTGGGGTGATTTGCAGGTTGCTGGGGATACAGAACTACTTTGGCGAAATGATTGAAAGAACAAGCACAGAGCCAGGTGGCAGGGTGGGTACATGAGACGCCCGGATCAACTACTTATTACTGGCGGAATGTTGTCCATAGAACCAAATCTTGGAAAATTCACTTGCTAACGATAGGAGGTGAGGGGCATGACTAAAGGCTGAAGAGAAGTGGGAGATGATCTGGAGAAAAGGTGGATTGTCACATCAGGGCCCTTCCAAACCGTGCCCTGGGCCCCATCCACGCACCATGGCATAAGGGAAGTGTGATGGGTGGGTACCTATAATCTCATCCCTTGAGAGGTGGTGCCAGAGGACCAGCCGCCAGGCTGGGCTTAGAGACCTTGTCTCAAAAACAAAATCATTGATAAGAGGAAACAGATTCTCACATGCTCGCCTACAAAAACCTGGGGGGTATATCAACTACGGCAACTCTCTCTATCCCACCCTTCCAAGCTTAAGTCCTATTTCTTTGACTCCTGGTAACCTGATATTGGTCAAGCACATACTGTTGGGTGGACTTGTGACAGAATCTTTGATATTTATTATCATGTTTATTACCACGATCCTGCATATGGCTGTTCCCATCCTATTTCACCAACACAGAACCTAAAGACTGGTGCCTAGAGTCACGGGTCGCCAGGACTCTGAACACGGGCTGTCTAGGTTCGGATGTTTCTCCAGACCTCTCACTGAGGGGCTCCTAATGGTGGGACCTGTTCACGTGTCCTTGTGTCCTCCCAAGTATGGGGATGAAGAAGAATGGCTGAAGTTGCAGGGTAAGGCAGGGACCAAAGCTGAGAGAGAAAGAGAGAGAGAGGGAGAGAGAGAGAGAGAGAACTCATGGGCAGAGGGCAGAGGATAAACTTTCAGAAATCAGTTCACTCTTTCCACTGTGCAGGTTTCTGGGGATCAAACTCAGGTCACCAAGTTTGCGAACAGGCACCTTGCCCCTAAAGTTGTCTCACTAAGCTGTGTTTTGATGTTAAAAGTCCAAGTGAGAGATTAGTAGATACAGTGTTTACCGCATGCACATGAAGTTCTGGGTGAGATTCTCTAGCTCTCTGTAAGAAGCCAGGCATAGCAGCACGTGCCTGCCATCATCCTAGCACTTGGGGAGACAGAGACAGGATGTTGCACGTGCATTGCTGGCCAGCCAATCGCCAGACCAGTGAGCTCCTAAGCAAGAGACCTGGTCTCAAAACAATAAGATGGGGGGCTGGAGAGGTGGCTCAGGGGTTAAGCCTCTGCCTTGCAGGCAGAAGGTCCTGAGTTCAGATCCCAGATCCCACGTATAGAGACGCCAGGCGGAAGCGGGGGCGGCCTGCGTTTCTGGTCCTGGTAGGACGGAGCCTGTGAATCCAGGGGCGGAGGAAGTGGAGGCATCCATGGTGGTTCCCGAATTCATCCGTGGTTCTACACACACACAGACACACACGCATGCGCACACATACATACGCACACACGCACAATTGAATAAATAAAAAAAATTTAAAAAAAACAAGATGGAACTCGAGTGAGAAAGACCCCCAGTATTAACTCCTGCCCTCCACACACATTCACGCACACATGTGCGGATCCACAAACACAAATCGAAGTGGGTTTTACATTCCACTCCAGACTATGCCTGAGTTGTTTTAATCTGAAAAAGAAATGTCCTTTCTGCCCTAATCGTTGTGTAAAATGGGCACTCCAGGAAGACGCGTGCGCTGTTTATCCCTCGGCGTCTTGTAATAATGCTAATAATAGCTACCACTTAGTGAGCCTGTAACTTCATGCATAGATTATCAGGGACCTGCCAGGTTGGAGATTTTAAATGCTGATCTTCCTCTCTCAAGTGTGGGTCACGCCCAATTTGCGTGTAGCCCTGGTTCCCGGAAGAGCTCCTGGCACAGGCAGGAAAACCTGCCTACTGTGGAGCCTCAAAGGAGATTCTGGAAGCTTCTTGAGGAGACAGCCTGTTTAACATGGCTGACCAGGACGGAGCTCCCCTGGGCCCTAAGCGTCCTCAATGGGAGAATCTGAACTGGTGTATATATAGACCCTTGGGAGGGGGGATAGCAGAGTACTCCACTTCCTGCACCATCTGTTTCCACGGGGTACTAACCTCGGGGGAGAGGGGGTATGGAGTGGATGCTGTGATGCACAGAGCAGATCCCCCCTCAAGTCTAGGAAACTTTCTCCTGTAGGCCCCGTGTGGGCAATGATGGTTCCCAGCCGCAATGATCAGCCAGTGCTGTCCTCAGCTGGAAGATCACCCACCAATGACCGTCCATGGTGGGTGGGGGAATGAAGTCTCCCCTTGGGACACTGCAAAGGCCATCCCACTTCAGAATGCCCCCTAGGATGTGCTCCCCTACAGCTCAGCGCCCCATGGGCTCTCTCTGTACCCATTTCTGTCATTTGTTCCCCTGTCAACTTCTCCACGCAGATCTCAGGGTCTTCAAGTCTCTCTTCTGGGGTATCTGACTTATACTGATGGTGCAGGCAGACCTGGGAAACAGCCTGCAGATGGGAGCGTGGAGCTGGGTCAACACCCCCCACCCCTTCACCCCCACCCCAAGGAGGCTTGGTCTCTGTGGCAGGTGTGGTCCTCGAGACTTCTGTCTGTGTCAAGTGGGAGCAGGCTGCCAGCAGAAGGAGATGCAGTTGCGGCTGCAATATCTCAGGGTTAGGATACAGTCCTCAGGCCAGCGGTGCAGGGTGGCTGCTCCTGGAGGCGGCACCCACATCAGTGAAAATTCACTGCAAACTGGGATTACAGGTCTGCACCACCCCCACGCCCACTTTCATGCTGTGGTTGGTGTCAAGCCCACGGCCTCATGCATGCTAGGCAAGCGCTCCGCAAGGCCTCATGCATGCTAGGCAAGCGCTCCACAAGGCCTCATGCATGCTAGCCAAGCGCTCCGCAAGGCCTCATGCATGCTAGCCAAGCGCTCCGCAAGGCCTCATGCATGCTAGCCAAGCGCTCCACAAGGCCTCATGCATGCTAGGCAAGCGCTCCGCAAGGCCTCATGCATGCTAGGCAAGCGCTCCGCAAGGCCTCATGCATGCTAGCCAAGCGCTCCGCAAGGCCTCATGCATGCTAGCCAAGCGCTCCGCAAGGCCTCATGCATGCTAGCCAAGCGCTCCGCAAGGCCTCATGCATGCTAGCCAAGCGCTCTGCCAATTGCGTTCCTTCTCTGACCCGCTCACGAGTTCTGTTCTTTTGGGCTCATGTAGCCCAAGCTGGTCTCAGACTCACCATGAAGCTAAGGATGACCTTGAACTTCCGATCCTCCTGCCTCTACCTGTCAAAGGCCAGGCTTTGTACCAGGTTTCACGCCACACCCATGTGTGTGTGGCGTGCTCGGCAAGCACTACTGAGCTAGGAGGTCTCCAGCCCTTCGTTCCTAACCTTCGGGGGCCTATGGCAGGAAGGACCCCGAGTGGGAGAAGCCGATCTCCAGGGATATTCCCCTCAAGGCACTCAGAGGATGGTGAAGTCCCGGATTCTTTTTTAGCCCTTTGGATCCACGGCCCCCTCTCTGTTGAGGACAGCGACTCTTCCTCAGGAAGTTCAGGGCCTGCTCTGCCTTTCCTCTTTGCACGGGTCGGTTACTAGCTTTCTACCTGCATGGCCGGCTGGTAGGGTGTGGCTGGAGGACAGAGGAAAGAGACTCTCTGGCCACTCAGACAGATCCTCACCAGCAGGAGCCTGGGCCAGCACTGGAGGACACTGGCTAAGGACAGGGTAGTTGCTTTCCAGAGTGCTTTCCAGACATTACAGAGTTTATCACCCTAAGACCCCAGAAGTTGGTGCAAAGATGATAATCCAAAACATTCCCTGCTCATGTGGCCGCATCCCCACGACTCCCAGCTTCATTCTCCAGGAAATGCTGTTGGCCATAGGAAGCCTTCACCCAGAGTCGGTGTTGTAAAAGGCTTAGTTCTTACTCTCACCGGGATGCGGTACCCCAGGGGTTTCCTTCCCCCCCAAAAGACCCAGCAAAAGATCAACACTGGATGCATTTCCCGTGATATCCAGCAGGGGTCGCTCCTGAAAAAGCTCCCTGCTGCCTCTGCCGAGCCTATGTCTCAGCTCCGTGCAGTTCCAGCAAGAACCTGCAGGTGGCAGAAAGGAGAAGACCAGACAAAATGTACAAATGATTTCATCAAAACCGTCATCTCTGGCTCCTGCGCCCTGACAGATGGCTGTCTTTCCTACCCAGAGGAACTTTATTTTTTTTTGAGGATTAAGGTAGAGTTTATTAGAGAAGAGAAAGGTTAGAACTCATGGACTCCAGATGTGGAGTGCCATGACGGGCTAGGGAGCCTCCATGAGAAGCAGGCAGCTGGAAAAGGAACTCATGGCACCTAGAGTACCATGAGAGGCTAGGGTGCCAGAGAAGCAGGCAGTTGGAAATGGACACATGGCATTAGAGGGTCATGAGGGGCTAGATTGCCCCCAGAGGAACTTTTTAAGAGGTTGATGTAGCTTAGTTTTGGAGGTTGAAGGTCCAAGATTGATTGGCCCCATGCGTTCAACCTCATGGCATATGACATCACATTATGGTGGGAACATGTGTTTGAGGAGAGCTCATATGTCCAGACTGCACATCAGGGAGAGACTGCCAGGCATGCTCTTTCTAACCCTCTCCGTAGAAATAGCCTGGGTGTCCCCTGAGGATTGCTGAAAGCCGTGTCCTCCATGACTTCCCAGAAGGACCCGCCTCTTATGGGCCGCACCACCTCTCGACATTGCCATGCTGGGGGCCGGGATCCCAACACATGAACTCCTGGGGGATCCACTCCAACCACATCAAAGCTGAGCAAGGGGTGAAGCCTGGTGACCACAGGCTGAGGGGGGAGGCATGAAAAGAGAAACCCCGGGGCTTAGGTGCATCGTGGGCCTCACTGAAAGATGGCACCCTTTCCTGCCCCCCCCAGCCTGGTTAGAGGGCTAGCACCTCCCTCTAAACAGCCTCGGGCAGGCAGAAGAGCAAACAGTAGCCCCAGGAAAGGATGATATCCCCAGGGGGAGAAAGTGCAAGGTGTTATAACCTAGATCCGCCTCTGTGTCTCTCTCCCTATGCTAAGCCTCACTCCTAGCAGCCTCAGGTCTAAGGGGGCCGAGGCACTGACTCCCCACAAAGAAGACAAATGGAATGTGTGGTCAGAGCCAGGGGCTGTGCAGTAAAATCCCGGCACTTGCAAAATAGAAGCAGGAGGATCAGAAGTTCAAGGCCATCCTCAGCCACATAGCAAGTCTGAGTCCAGCCTGGCCTACTTGTGATCTGTCTTTAATTTAAAAAAAAAATCAAATAAATAAAAAAATTTAAGAATCTGCCCAGCCAACACAGAAAGTACATATCCAAAGATCAGGTGAATTTGATGGTTGGTCCCCCCTGAGGAGGAGACCCCAGAGTTGGAAGGTGCTTGGGTATTCTGAAATGCTGCAGTGGATTCTCTTTGATGGAATTTCAATCTGCTAATCTCTGATCTTTGTGCAGATCACCTGGGAAGCCCTCCCTCTCCCACTTTCCTCCTTCTTAGCACTAGTGCTTTTTTTTTATTTAATTTTTTATAGGGTCTCGTGTAGCACAGACAGGCCTTGAACCCTGGGGTCAAGATGGCCTTAAACTCCTGATCCTCCTGCTCCACCTTCTCCCTGCAGGGATTGCAGGTGTGGACCAGCACAGCTGGTGTGTGCAGTGTTAGGAATGGAAACCCAAGTCCTCCTATGTGTCAGGAAAACCTCTAGCCACTAAGCTATATTTTGGGTCGGTAATGTTTTCTTCCCATCGGCCAGCAAAGGGTCGGTCCTTCCAGAGGTTCCCGCATGTCTGTTTCCCTCTCCAGTCCTGCGGAGGGCTGCATTCTATAGCTTAGCATGTCTTCCTGACCTGGGAAGTACAACGTGTTTTACGTGTTTTCCAGGAAGAACATAGACAGTTGTTCTGTGATTGGCCACCAGGGGGTGCAGGGAGACAGCGACTACTAAGAAGGGAACGGGGAGGCTTCTAACCATGAGGTTAGAGGTGCGGGTGCCCCTGCTGAAGTCCTGAATCTGCCCCCCCCCAGACTGAAGTCTGACTCCTCAGTCCTTCTGGTCAACCCTGAGCAGTCTGAAAGGGAAAGATGGAAAGGGGTTACTTAGCAGGTGGCTGAGGCTGTAAGGGAGCTCTTGGGGCCTGGGAGGACCCCACAAACAACAAAAATAGTGCACAGTGGGTGACCTGTGAGTTAAACTGTCTGGACAGGCCTTCGTCTCCCCAAGGTCGGGCTGGTCGGCTGCGAAGATGAATAGGGACAGGAGCGCCCCCTGTGGTGGGTTAAGAAAATACACCTGTAGGTCTCCCCAGAGCTCAGAAGTGTGCGATGGATTGGGAAGCTACCTTGGACAGGGAGAGAGGGAGATCCCGGGAATGAGGGGCACCAAGATCGTGAAAGAGTTTTCGGGCTGAGATTCTGGCTAGTTGAGAAGACTTTAAGTAGGATATGCACACAGAGATTCCATGTGTTAGCAGGTGTTCAGCCAAAGCTGAGCATTTCCAAAAGTCCCCCTGGCCTGGTACCAACGCTTGGTTTAGAAATCACCGTGGAACCCATCACTGTGGTGCTGGCGGTGTTCCTGACACTGCGTGCCCAAAGCTGGCTCATCCACAAGACCCCGCGCCTGGCATTTGGTGTAGACCCAGAGTCCTTTCTCTGGTGTGTGGGTCTTTAGCTGTTTCTATTTATAAGCTGTTTATAAGACTTTATAAAAAGTGTTTCTGGGGGATGGAGAGATGGCTCAGGGGTTAAGATTCTGCCTCACAAGCAGAAGGTCCTGAGGTCAGATCCCAGGTCCCACGTTAAACCAAACCAAACCAAACCAAAAAATTACACTTCTTGCCCTTGTGGATGGAGTCAGGGAAATCCCAGAGTGGAACAAAAAGGAGGTAGAAGTAATCCAGGATGATTCTCGAAGTCACTCTTGGATCTCCACAGACACACAATGCCCTCTGATACACACACACACAACACAGAAGAAAATAAATAAATGTGCTTCTGAAACCTCTCTACTCCCTCAGTGTCTGACTCAGCCTATGAATGAGTGGGAAACAATCCAACTCCTTTCTCTGTAAAATAGGGCTCCGCCTGCCTGGCAGGGCTGGCCTATGAGTGGCAAGTGCCTCCTACCCTGGCACATAGCAAGAAATGTCCTAGGAAGGACCCTTGGAAGCTGGGGCAGCCTGGTCTCCCAGAAGAGCAGGTGGTTACTGGTAGCCGGCTGGCTGGGCGCAGAGAGATTAGAGCCAGACCCCAAGGCTTCTGCTGGTAATCCCCTTGGCGTCCTGTGCCAGCGATGATGCTGTCGCGGCAGGATGGGGCCAGGGCTGCTGCCTTGTTGGGCTGCGGGTGATGGGGAAGGCGGGGCTGGGGGATTAGAAATCACATGCCGTGAGCCCCACAGCAAGTCCAGAGTCTCCTGGTCTCTGCACCTGCCGACAGCCCCCAGGGTGACTGGCTCCGTGGAGGGGACACCAAGACCCCTGCCCACAGTCTTGGTAAGTGAGTCCTCATGACCAGCGCTGTGTGTGTGGTATGTGGGATGTATGTATGTGTGCCTTGTGAGTGTGTGATGTGTGTATGGCGTGTGTGCTATGTGGTGTATGTGGGGGTATGTGTATAGTGTGCATGTACATATACATATGTAGTGTGGGTAGCATGTATGTGTATGTGTTGTATGTATGTGGTTGTGTGTATATGTGTTGTGTATATATGTGTATGTGTGCGGTGTGTATATGTGGTAACGGGGAGTGTGTGGGATTTATGATGTGGGTGTGTATGTGTGGCGTGTGTGTAGTGTGGGCACCCTTGTGGGCATGTTCATCGAGACCGAGCTGGCGTGGGCACAGTGTGGTGAGTACCCTGCAGGTGTGTCCCTCCTCACACCCCCACCCTCTCCAGCCCCATCCAAACAGCTCTGTCTTTAAGGGAATGACCAGTCTGAGGGATACTCTTCTGCATGTGCACACACGTCTGCAGGTGCGTAGGTACATGTACGTTTGTGGGCGCATGTGTGTGTGTGTCAGAAGCACTGTGTGTGCCTGTGGAGACCCGAGAGTGAGAAGGTGACTTCGGGAATCACCATGGACTGCTCTACCTCCTTTTTGCTTTGCTCTGGGGTTTCCCAGTTCCACCTTCTAGGGCCGAAGTGCAGGCTGCTGCCATTTCCACCTGGTGTTTTTACATGGGATCGGGGATCTGAACTCAGATCCTTCTCCTTTAAAGGCAGAGGCTTAACCCCTGAGCTATCGCTCTGCCCTAATGTGGAGGCTCCTTAAGACTCACTTTGGCTAAGTGCTTGTTCTCTTGGACTGAGGCCTGAGGCCTCCTGGAAAGCTGTCAGATGCACCACGTCACATGCAAGGCCTGCAAGTGTCCCTCTGGGCAGGGAAGACAAGTCCTGCCACTGGCAAGATTGGAAGCATCCCCCTCCCCCCTTCCCCCCCAGTTACCTTTCTGAAGGCAGAGGGAAAGTCTCCTTTAAGAACCATGGCTCAGCAGGGCCTCATGGGAAAGAGGGTCCCACTCGTGCGCTCACTGAGCCTGAGCCGTGATGGTCCCGTGTCCTGAGTCTCCCCCCCTCCCCCGCCCCCCCCGCCTCCCCCCACCCCCAACTCCTCCTAACTACCCCGAGTAAACAGCTCCATTTTGCCCTCGGTCTGCAGAGGTTCGGATACGTCTAAAAGTAAAGCCGAATGGGGCTGGAGGGTGGTTCCCAGCATCCCCTGGCCGCAGGGAACTGAAAGATGGAAATTGCCCTGGGGGCCAAGCATCGCAAGGGGGGCTGGCTCTACCCCCAAAGCAGCGTGTCTGCCTGACTTGCCTCCTTGGAGATGAAGGCCAGATCTTTGACTGTCTTTCTGACAGGTACTAGGGGACCACTTCTGAAGCCGGGGTGCCCCTGGAGAGGTGCCGGTGGCCGGAATGTCTACGCTGAGCATCTACCCCCTGAAACCTGAATCCCTGCGCCTGCCCCCGGGGACCCCAGGCTGCCAGCGGCGCCACACGCTCCCTGCCAGCGAGTTTCGCTGCCTCACGCCGGAGGATGCTGTCAGCGTGTTTGAGATCGAGCGTGAAGGTGAGCGGAGCTTGTGGGACCGGAGATGCTCTGAACCAAGGTCCTTCGAGGTCTCTGCGTTTGGGGGGTGCTGAGTCCCAGAGGAACGTGTGTGTGTGTGAAGAAGGGCTGGAGCAATGGATCAATACGTAAAGCGCTTGCATTCAATCATGAGGACCAGTATTTAGTTCTTACCATTCACACGAGAGCCAGGAAGGCTTGAGAGGTAGAGACGGGATCTTCGGGGACAAGGTGGTAGCTACACTGGCCAAAGTGGCAAGTTCTGGGTTCAGTGAGAGACCGCGAATCAGGACATAAAAGCTGAGAGTGATCCCAACACCCTATGTCAACAGTGGGATTCCACACGCATGTGTACCACGTGCCTGTGCACTAACACCTGTGTGCTCATAAACATGCAAACTCACATGCATACTGCACACATATCCACATGCAAAAGAAGAATGTGGAAGCAGTCCCAAGTCACCTGCTTTCCTTGGGGGAGACCACCCAGTGGCCCCTTGTGGCCACGGAGAGCAGGGACCGGTCACCTGCCCTTGCCTCCTGCTGCAGCCTTTATCTCGGTCTCGGGGAACTGCCCCCTCGACTTGGATGAGATCCGACACTTCCTGACCCTGTGTCCAGAGCTGTCGCTCGGCTGGTTCGAGGAGGGTCGCCTTGCGGCTTTCATCATCGGCTCACTCTGGGACAGGGACAGACTCACTCAGGTGAGCGCACGACAGATGGGATGCCCAGGTCTTAGAAGGTTCTAGAAAAGAGATTGACTAGACAAAGCCCAGAGCTCCCGAGGGAGGGGATGGGGGATTGCTTCTTCCCAAACCAGAGGGATCAAATGCAGGACCCCCTCCCAGAACAAGAGGCCCCAAAGCTCTCTGGGGTCTCCGAGGTCTTCTGAAGTGTCCCCCGTGGGATCGTGGGGGCGGCTCTGGGCTGGGGTGCTGTGAGGGGGTAAGCCCCGACCAGGGGGCCTGGATGTCTGCCCTTGCTCACCCCAGGAGTCGCTGACGCTGCACAGGCCTGGGGGCCGCACAGCCCACCTGCACGTGCTGGCCGTGCACCGCACCTTCAGGCAGCAGGGCAAGGGCTCCGTCCTGCTGTGGCGTTACCTGTGCCATCTGGAGGGCTGGCCGGCCGTGCGCCGGGCCGCGCTCATGTGTGAGGACGCGCTGGTGCCCTTCTACGAGAGGTTCGGCTTCCGGGCGGTGGGCCCGTGCGCCGTCACCGTGGGGTCCCTGAGCTTCCTGGAGCTCCAGTGCCCGCTGAACCATCGCGCCCTCCTGCGCAGGAACAGCGGCTGCTGAGCCGGCCGTGGGTCTGGCAGAGGGCAGTGAGCCGGACTGGGGTGGGGGGGGGATCCTGCTCAGCTGCCCTGTCCCTTCTCTGCGTGGGGCTCAGCCCAACTGTTGGGAAGGGGAAGAGACCAATAAAGAGGCGAGGGGGTGGTTCCCCCCAGCTGCTGCCTGTTCTCAGAGGATTCTGCCTTCCAAACGCTTATGGAAAGACCCAAGCCCAGGACGGCTCGGGGAGCAGGAACGGAGGGAGGGATGGAGGCTTTGGTTCCTGCTCCCCCTCTTCCTGCCTTGCACTTCCTGCTTCACCCTGCTCTTTGGCGGTCTTATTCTCCCTGGCCTGAACCCTTCGTTCATGCCAAGAACGAGGGCAGCCAGAAACAGCATGGAGTAAGGGCGAAGACTTGCTCGACGCTGGCAGCCTCGGGCAAGGAGTTCCTGCGGGGCCACTGCCCCGCTATGGACACTTCACGTACCCCACTGACATCCACAGGCTCCAGCTTCTATTCTGGTTGCCCACCGACGCGGCTCTCTCCTCCTGGGGGCATGCGTGTAGTGTGGGGCTTGGGTAAGGTAGGGAACAGTGGGTAGACTGGCCGCCTCGGGGAATGGTGGGCACTGCCTTACTTCTCCCTTTTCCAGGCCTTTTCCTGCCAGGGCAGAACACCCCCCACCACCTTGGAACACAGGCAGGGAAGATGAGGGGAACCCTGGGGTCTAAACAGTAGACCAGGCTTCGGCATGGCGCGATCTGGTTTTCAGTTCAATGAAACCTGGAGAAGTCTTGAGTTTCCTGGTCTGCCCCTCGTGGCGGCCACCCTCACCCCAAAAGGTCTAGCGTTCACCCCTGAGACCGGAAGCGACACTTCCACAGAGAACGTCATTTAATACACTTGAGACACCATCCGTACAAAGTTAGCGTTACTTTAAGAAATCAGGATCATTATATAAACTGGTTAAAAACAACGAAGAAAACACCAGGCCTGACTGAGCCGCAAACATCCCCTGAGGCCAGGAGATGGGGTGGCTCAGCGTGTTTCCACAGGGAGTGAGACAGAGACAGGGACATATTGGCACGGGAGCCAACCGTGAGGCTGAGTAACAGTGGGTTAACCAGCTCCGCACTCTTGGTTAAAACAAAGCCCTGAGCATCTCTGACCAGTCAGTCAGTCAGTCAGTCGTCAGTCAGTCAGTCAGTCAGTCAGTCAGTCAGTCAGTCAGTCAGTCAGTCAGTCGTCAGTCAGTCAGTCGTCAGTCAGTCAGTCAGTCAGTCAGTCAGTCAGTCAGTCAGTCAGTCCAGTCAGTCAGTCAGTCAGTCAGTCAGTCAGTCAGTCAGTCAGTCAGTCATCAGTCAGTCAGTCAGTCAGTCAGTCAGTCAGTCAGTCAGTCGTCAGTCAGTCAGTCAGTCCAGTCAGTCAGTCAGTCGTCAGTCAGTCAGTCGTCAGTCAGTCAGTCAGTCAGTCAGTCAGTCAGTCAGTCACATCTCCCCCAAGTCACGGCTAAGGCCTCTCCCATAATGCCCTGGGGAGGAGTCCATGGATGAATGTGGGGCAAGGCCTGGACAACAGGAAGGTGACAAGAAACAGGAAGTGTGCATATGGGGAGGGGGTCACAGCAACATGGTGGAGTCCCCAATCCTGGGAACAGCTGGGGAGCAGCTGTGTCCGATGAGGTCTCAGTCACAGTGACAGTGGACAAAAGTGGGGGGGGGCTGGGACCTGTGCGTGGAGAAGCTCAAGTCCCTGGGTGTCCCCAAGCTTGGGCCCCGACACGCTGGCCTGAGAAAAGGGGAGCCCTCACCTCCCCAGGGACCCCGCCTCGGTGGCTCATACGGAGCCGGCCTGGCAGGGCAGGGCCCCGTCCGCGGGTCTGCGGTGGGGGCGGCGGGGGTCAGTGCAGCACCTGGTCCAGCTCGTACTTCTCACAGAAGCGGGTGGTGAAGGGGAAGCAGGTGAGGTACTCGATCCAGGGCCAGTTGACGGGGCGGAAGTACAGCCACAGCACCAGGGAGACGACGAGGCCGGCGAAGACCAGCAGCGACACGAGGACGAGCGCGCGCTTGCGGTACTTGTCGCCGGTGCTGAAGGTGATGTAGGGCAGGAAGGCGAAGGCCAGCAGCATGCCGCTCAGGAAGCCGAAGATGTGGGCGATGTTGTCGATCCAGGGCAGGAGGCCGCACAGGAACAGGAAGAGCACGACGGCCGACAGCTTGAAGAAGGCCTTCCAGGGCCGCTCCAGCAGCTGCCAGCTCTGGAAGAGCTCCACGAACAGGCAGGCGAGGAGCCCAAACTGCGAGCCGGCCGGGCCCACCTGGGGGAGGGGGACGGGTGACGCCTCTGGGCACCAGGGGGACCTGGCCCCGGTGCCCCCCATCCTGAGAGCATACGCTGACCACCAGGTGTGGGGCCCAGCACGCTGGCAGGAGGCCGTGTGGGGGCGAGGACAGACCGGACCGGGTGAGGAGACTCAGGGTGGGGCTGGAGAGACGGATCAGGGGGTAAGGCCTGTGGTCACAAGCCACAGGACCCGGGTTCAAATATCAGATCCCACGTACAAATGCCAGGCGGGCGTGGCGATGCCCTGTAGTCCCAGTCCCACTAGGCAGACCCTGGCTCCTCAAGCGCTGGCGAACCAGATGAGACCTTTAAGCCGCTTGGAGTTTAATTAGAGCGCCAGGCCCACACAATAAGACGGAAGAGTGATCGACGAGGATTCCTGACATCGCTCCTGGGCCCCCACAGGCACACACACTCAGGTGTATTTGTGAACACACACCTGCACACATGCAAAGCGCGTGCACGCGTGCGCGCGCACACACACACACAAACTTCACACATGAAACAGAGAGAGAGACTGAATCGGATTACGGGATTAAAAGACCTCCACTCCCATTGGTCAAAACCAGAGCTCTATGTGGGGGTTTCCCTGAGCAGGGTAGGGTGAGATCCTCAGTAACTTGGCATCCTTGTTCCTCCTTGCCAGGAGTTAAGGGGCCAGTCAGTAATCCCCCAGCTTAGCCACCCAACAGTTAAGCCTGGCGCAGATCCTAAGGTGGGGGTGGGGTGGAAAGGGGGCAGCGGGATTGGCCTCCCCCTTATGCCACAAGCTGTAGGACCCAGAGGAGCCTCGCTCTGGCCTCGTTGCCTGTTGTCTCCCAAATCCCTACCTCTGCCCGATAGGGTAGGAAGATGGCGCTGGCGAGGTTGCCCGTGATACCGCTGAGGATGAAGATGATGGAGATCCGGTGCCAGCCTGCCAGCTTCTCCAGGTCCCGCAGGATGGTCATTTGGAAGATCACAGACACGAGGCAGTGCACCACGCTGGGGACGGGGACGCCAGGCGTCAGCCCCTGGCCAGGCGCACCGTAAGGGCAGCAGTCGGGGCTGTCCCTCGGGATGGAGCCCTTTCTCTGGCATCAGGGGGTATGGGCTCGGGGCTGGGGGGGCCTCAGGAGCCTCTTACCCAGCGTGCAAGAACAGAGACAGCCAGATCCTGTAGAACTGGTCCGGGACCTCAGGGTTGAGGAAAGGGAGCAGCCCACACACCTTACCCAAGCAATGCACCTGGAGCGGGAGACGGAGGAGTCAGCGCTAACCCGCGGGCGAGCGGCCAGGACCCAGCGAGCCCCAGGGTCCTGAAGCTCCCAGACCAACAGCCCTCACCCGCCTGGGAACAGAGCGTGGCCTCCTCGTGGAAATAGCCGTGCATGAACTCACAGTACTCCCGCGTGGTGATCTCACAGCTGGGGACAGGAGGGAAGCGGGTGTCAGAGCCCTGAGCAGCCCCGGCCTGCCCATCTAGGCTAGAGGACAGCACCCGACCACAGCAGGAAGAAAGGGGGGGCTGCCTGCGTCGTGGAGGGCCATGTCCCTCTGTTCATGTCCTGGGGTAACTCAAGGGACAGGGGTGGGGAGGGGAGGATCCCATCAGTCCGGCAGGTGGTGATGGGCAGGTGGCAATACACGCAGGGAGCTGCAGCTGGGGGAGGCAGGCGGGACCCCAACTCACCTGCCCTTGGTCCCAATGCAGCAGGGGCGGCCCTTGATCTCACAGTCGATGTGCGGGAAGCCCGTGTGGTTGTTCTGGGCCTGCTCCGTGCAGATCTGCACAGGGGGCCGGGATGGAAGTGGGTGTGGGTGACAGGAGGCTGCACGGCCCTGCGCTCCCCCAGACCATCTTCTTGGGGGGCCACTCACTCACCGGCCACTTGGTGATGTCATCGGGCCAGATGTGAGCCCCACTGGAGGCGGGCTCCTCGCAGGTCCTGAAGGGCAGTGGTCAGATCGGACAGATGAGGGGCGGGGACACATTGTGAGTCTCCCAGGGGGCACTCTGAACCCACGGGCGGCTCTCTGCGGTACCTGGGGTCCTGGTGGCACACGGCCCCCGACGTCCGTATTTGGCCTAGGTTGGACTTGTCCATGGGGGGCCCGGTGTCATCCTGCCATTTCACAAAGGTGGCCAAAGTGTCCTGGAGGGAGGGGCCGTCTGGTCAGGCCAGGACAATGTCGCCCAGCTGCTGTGGGCGGGGCACCCTACAGTAGTTCCCTCTTTGGGTGCCCGAAGGCGTGAGGGGCTACAGAGAAGGCAGTAAGACAGGAAGGGAAGATGTGGGTGTACTCCTTAAGGGATGCCAACTCCAGGCAGGGGAGGCAAAGCAGGTGCAGGACCACTTGGGGCTGGGCTGGGGTTGCCGGTCTCACCGAGCAGTCCTTCCGCCCCGTCTGGATGCAGCCCGAGTTGTCGTTCTGGACACAGCAGCCAGACTCGCGCTCCAAGTCGCGTTCCCGCTGCGCCAGCTGCTGGATCTGCTGGTCCTTCCGGATGCAGGGCGAAAACTTGGCTCCCAGGTGAATCAAGTCCATCTGATGGGTACGGGGCGGGGAGGGTCAGGGAGCCAGATCCCCTGGGACCGAGGAGAGGACGACACCCCACAGTCCACAGTGGAGGTTCCCTTGGTGAGGGGCAGAGCGAGGGGGCTGCGCGGTGTGGGTGACCCGCGGCTTGGGCCTCACCGAGCTGGGGCCAATCCAGAAGTTCTCCTGCTGGATGTACTTCACACTCTCGTACACCCCCTTGTTCCTCAGCACCTGTCCCGGGGCAGACGGAGGGACGGAGTCAGAACAGCCCGAGCCCAGGGCTGGGGAGGACGGGGCAGGAGCCGGGCCGTGTCCCTGGGGTGCAGCCTCCAGAAGGGACCGAGCTACCCGAGCCCTGAGCAACTTGAACTCGGGCCCAGTGGCTATGGCGGGAGATACTCGGCGCCCACTGTGATGAAGTCCCGCGGGGGAGGCGGAGTCCCTGGGGGAACCCCACTCACTAGTTGGGTAGTGATGTGCTGGGCAAAGCCCACCGGCGCAATGCCGTACGTGCAAATCACCAGCAACGTGATGATGATGTGGACGAAGGTCAGCCAGTAGGTGAAGTAAGGCCTGTGGGCAGGGGCCTGGGGTCAGCCTGGTCCTGTCTTCAACCTCCGCATGCCATGCCATGTCCTCCTGCTCTTGGCTTCCCCTCACCCCAGCTCTGCCGGCCCCATCCCCGGGGGTCCCTCTCCCATCTTAAAGGCCTTGATGGCAGGCTGACCAAGAAAGGCACTGGAGAAGGTGCACTCCTGCAAGCCTGGAGACCTGACTTGCACCCCTGGAGACCTGACTTGTACCCCTGGAAGTAGTACTCTATAGCCGAGCCCTAGGTTTGGGGACCCGGCCTCAAAACAGTAAGATGGAAGAGCAAACGAGGATGACGTACCCAGGGCTCAGCTATGGAGTTAGTGTGCAAACATCTGGCTCTGGGAAATTCCAGGCTCTGCCTTCCGGGGCTGGAGCTATAGGCAGGCAGGCCACCATGCCTACGCGGCATTGTGCACGGGATCCAAAGATGCAGAGTTGCTCCTTTTGCTTGCATGGGAAGCTCATTGGTCACTTTTTCGAACTTGGAATCTGCTGTCTATTAGGCTACGCTACCACTCACCCGGTGCACATCCTGTCTCCCATCTCCGACTTCCCTAAAGACATCTGTGCCAGGCTCCCAGAGTTCTTTCCTCTCTGGGTTTCCTGACCCAGCCTGCCTGCCCTGTGCACTTGGGGCTCTGTCCAGAGCCTATGAAAGGTGGGGCTCGTGCATGTTTACTGACTGACTGCTGCCCGGGACCCAGCAAGACGAGGCCGCAAACACCAGTTGGCCTTCTCGGGCTACGATTCCCCAGCACACGTTGCCTGACCAGCAGGCAAGAGCGATCTTTGTCGAGGGCCACGATTCGCATGTCCACAGCTGCTCCTGGACACAGTCTGTCCCCGCCGGCTCCCAGGGGCTCACCGGTGGTTGTCAAAGCTCTCCAGCTGCCGCTGCACAGTGCTGCTGATGCTGCGGCGGTAGCTGCGGTTCAGCCAGTTGCCCACCACACCCAGGCCGTAGTGCCGCTTCTTCCGGTCAAAGGCGAAGTGTTTTACTTTGGAGGTGATGCGCTTGCCACGCCGGGTCGTGGGCACCGGGGCTCGACCGTACTCTTTCCTAGTGGAGACGGTGATTCTCAAGGGCTCAGCCAGGGTGGGGACCAGGTAAGGCACAGGGCTAAGTGCTGGAGAGACCCCACCCCGCACTCACAGAGGGATCTGTGCCCCATCGGTAGAGACGGGGGAGGCGGAGTGCGGGACCCCTCGGAAGTAGCTGGCGGACAGTGGGGGTGACTCGAACACATCGTCAGGCATGGAACCCATTTCTCCCTGGGGGGGGGGACGCGACGTGGCAGTGTAAGGAGTTATGTCCCAAGTACCGACCCTCAGACCCTGACTTGAGGGCGAGGCGTGGAAGGGAAGTCCATACGCCTGCCAATCCTGACGGTGGCTTTCCCAGTGGGCACAATCCCCACTCCAGGTCCCCCGCCATGCGGCCCAGCAGCCCACACAGGACACAAACCCCATCCTACCGATGGACATTTGGGGGTCCCGGCAGGCTACGATCAAGGCCTAGGTCACTTCTCCCAGCTCCCAGGCACCTCGTCCCTGCCATCCGGAGAGACCGCAGCCCACGCTTGCCTTACTAAAGAAGGAGGAGTCAAAGGTGTCCGCCCCATCGACCGCGTCCTCCTCCACGAAGCTGGGGTAGGCGAAGCTGCGCTTGACCACCCGGACCCGCTGTCCAGTGGCGTCCAGCACGGAGCGGCCCTGGGCATGACGCGAAGGCATGGCACCAGGTTTAGGGAGAGCCTGGGTCTCCAGGTGTCAGCCTCATGCCCCCAAAGGAAGCCCTAAGACCCTTCTCTGAGTGTCTGCAATCGTGACGTGGACAGCCAGGCCAGAGCCCAGCCGCAGCTGGCCCTGAACAAGCCACTCTCTGGGGTCAGCTCCTCCCTAGGGGTCCCCTGCCCACTGACTCAGTCAGTCATCTCAATGTTCAAGGTAACCATTTCCCACACCCTTGTTCCCCAAGAGTCAGGCCTTGATTCCTCACTGCTGTCTCTTGGTTCAGTACCCTAAGTCCTTGCCTACCTGTCTGACTCCTCACTCCTGCCACCCCTCTCTAAAACCCCATCAAACTACCCCCAATATGCCAAACACCCCAAAGGCCTACTTCCAGGCCTTTGCATAAGAAACCATTCTCCCAGCTGAGAACAGTTTCGCCTTTCCTGCCCTAGTGTGTTCATACTTCCCTAGGCTCAGCTCATGCCTTCCTGACCCTGACTGCCCTCCAGGATGACAGCTTCCCACCACCGTCACCCCCAACCCCCAGCACGCTCAGCACCTAAAGGGCTCCGAGCACACTTGTGACTTCCTACTAAGCCAGCACCTTCTGATGGTGGGGAGACCACGGGAGACCGAGGCCTCAGCTCCCAGGCTTCGGGGTGCCCACACACCCACTGTCCTGGCACGGAGGGCAGATGTCCCATGAGCTGTGGGGGAAGGGCTGGGCTTTACCCTGAGGAGAGCGGCGGCCGCCTGGAAGCTCATGTGGGCCACAGACATCCTCTTGCGACGGGGCAGGTCGGAGTATCCAGAGCGGACGCTGGTGAAGGAGGTGAGGGACAGGACCCCCGGGGTCAGCGGTGGGTGGGGAACATGGGGTCGGTCCACCTCATCCGGATGGCGGAAGGCCCGGCCCCGGGCCAGCGGATCCACGATCTACAAGGCACGGAGAACGAACAGAGTTGTCTGGGAGGGGTTGGGAGAGACGCCCAGGTGCCCCTCGACGCCCCCCAGGGAGCTCACCTTGGGCATCTTGCGAGGCTTTGGAGACTCGGCGCCCTGGAACGAGGGCACCTCCTGGCTGGGGAGCTCCAGGTCCCTCTGGCACGAGGCCTTGAGGCGGCCGTAGCGCACGCTGCAGTGGTGCAGGCTTTGACGCTGCCAACTCTGCCGCTTGCTGTCCCAGTCGTCGCTGACCCCGAACCACTGGGCCATGCCCCTGTGCGGCAGACGTGAGAGGGGGAGCGCTGCACGCCCCTGCCCCCGCTCCCGGGCACGGGCGCCAAGGCGAGAGGCCGGGGTGCACGCGCATGTGTAGGAAGCAGGCCGGGGCGCGGGTATAAAGGGGGACGCACGGGGAGCACAGGACACGCGTGTGCGGAGGAGCTGATGGGAGGGCGATGGCATGTACACCCGTGTTCACAATGTGAGGTGACGGCCTACTTGCATGCACATGCCTCTGGGTGCAGGGGGCATCAGCCCTCCCTGACCCCCCAGCTGTTGAGTCCAAAGACCACGCTTGGCATGAAATCTATGACATGTGGAACTCAGAGGACACCAGGAGCCTTCTGCAGTGTGGCCCCCAGTGCCTTAAGCCCACTCACCCTGCCCCGGGATCTCAGTGTCCCCACTACACCATGGCACTGGCTTCTTGCACTTCACCCCTTTGGGGAGCCGTCTGTGCCTTCCAGAAAGGAGGCCCAGGGGCCCAGCGAGGGATCAGGCACCCAGAATGCACGTGTAGCTGTGTGTCCCGAGAGGCAAGCGCTGCTTACTTGACGATGCTCTGGGACAGGGAGGCCTGGCGGCGGAAGCCGGGGCGCTTCTCCGTGCCATCCTGCCACCGCCCGCGGGGCTCCTGGAGGCTGACGCTCTTCAGGTAGGTTGGGTTCTTGGGCCTCTGTGAGGAGAAGGGCGGCCAAGTCTGTAGTTCTGACTCGTGCTGATTTTTATTCTGCCCGTGGTTTGGTAACACCCTGGATGGACAGGCAGAGCCCCTCCGCCCCGAGCCGCTTTTGTGCCAAATTAGTTATAACGATGCTAAGACCCAGGGCCCTAAATATCTCAGGCAGACGCCACCACTGAGCCGTACCCCAATCCTCATTCCGAATTCCAAATCGACATTTTTGAATGTCTGAGGGAATCCTGGCTCAGCTCCTCCCTCTCCGGGGCACACCCATGGCCCAGGCCACCTCTGCTGCTTCTGTATGTTCTAAGAGCTCTCGAGATGGGTGGGCGGCACCAACACAGCTCCCCTTTCTGTCCCCGGCCGTGTGGGAAGCCCACATGCCTTGGGGTGCTCTCAATGAACTCTTTATGGGCCATTCAGACAGATGGGCAACGAGGCCTTTGCCTCCCCTTGCAAGAGTCCAGGTGCTGCAGTGGCTGCTGGACCCAGTGACCCACGGAGACCATCCCAAGCGGCCCCTCAGAAGAGGCACAGAGTTGGGCCAAGAGCAACGCTCAGCGGCGAGGCACCTGCTCACAAACTTGGAGACCCGAGTTCAATCCCCGGAAGTCCACATGATGGAAAGAGACAACTGACTTCTGAAGTGGTCCCTTGACCTCCACCCACACAACCGGGTGCGCGTGCCCTCTCTGGCAAATAAATATTTAAAAAAAATAAAAAGAAGAGAAAAAGGCGCAGAGTCTGGGCCAGGAAAGCTCAATGTAACTTCTTGAGAATGATGTCCCCGGTCCCATTGGCCACCGGGTGACCCAGCGAGTTCCCAAGCTCGTCGGCAACCTAGTTCTGGTTTAGTTCACATCCTGTGGCCGGGGAAGAATGGGCCTGTTTAGGAAGTGAAACCGCTGGAAGGTGCCGCGCGGGCGCAGCTGGTGCCCGTGGGGGGCACCGCGCCCGAGCCTCCCTCACCTTAGGCAGCGCGCTCTCCTGCTGGCTGGGGGCCTGTGTCTCGGGTGGTGGGATGGTGATGGACAGGTTGGGCGGCTTCCGGCTCTGCAGGCGGCTGCTGGACCCGGAGGAAAGGCTCCTGCCATTCTTGTCAGCGGAGGCCATGGTGGGCGGGCACTGGGAGGGAGACAGAGGGGGTCGCAGGTGTGCCGAGAGGCAGCCCTGGCACCAAGGGAGGCGGCCCAGGGCCAGCACCAACCTGCCCAGTGTTGGCTCAAAGCCAGCTCGAGGTTTCAGCCAGAGCGCACCTGGGCTGGGAGAGAATCTAGAGTCTATTTCTGACTTTCGCTGCATTCCAGACTAGCTGGCGTGAGGAGGGTCTTGATTCCCACCTCGTTCTATGTGTGGTTTCTCTGCTTCAGGCGTGCGTGTGGCAGTTTGCCTAAACGCTGCCGATAAATTCTCAACCAAAGAGCTTAGGAGGACAGGGGGTGTTGTTCTTCTTTATGACTCACGGTTACAGTGCTTAGTCTAACTTGGCAGGAGGACTCACACCAGCAACCAGGAGCTGAGGAACTGGTCACACCATATCCACAGGATTGCCAAGGGACGGGCAAACCTTGCTCGTCCTATGTCGTCTGCCCAAAGTATGCCGAAGAATGCGCAAGTACCTAAACCGCTTCCCTCCCCATCTTCTCCGCCTGCCCAGCCATGGTCCCACCCACCAAGGCTTGCGTGGTCTCACATCAATCAATCTCCTGCAGGCCTGCTCAGGGCTTGTCCTAACTACCAGTTCTTCACGGTGTGCCCACGGCTCAGTGTGCAAATAACAAGTTGACACATATACATCTATCACAAGATGAAAACCAAACCATGAAAGAATCAAGAGCGAAGGCACTGGAGAGATCTTGGGTAGCCTGCTTGAGGTGGGCCAGGGGTCACACAGCAGGTTTCCCAGGATAAAGAACCCTGACTTTGTCTCTGGGGCAGAACTCAGAGAACCGGGAGAAGGCTCCAGACAACCTGGTAGCCAGCTGTGACGAGACCCAGATGCGCGGGGTTGTGCTTCTGGGGGTGGGAGTGGGGGTGGGGGGTCTCTGGGTTGTACACAGGAAGTAGCAGCTCAGCCTAGTTCCCAGAGAGAAACAAAACCCACCCTGGCGGCCTGTCCCCCATGGCCGTCTAGCTCCTGCTCAGACAGCTGGTGTGGTGGTCCACGCCTGTGGTGGGGTCCCAGCTGCTGGGGGCTGAGGAGGGGAGGATCACTTGGGCCCAGAAGTCCAAGGCCAGTCTGAACCAGTCTGTTGTTAAGTGTGCAAACCCGGTGCCTAGTGAGGCAGAAGGATTGAGAGGTGAGGACAGCCCGGGTCACAGGCTAGCCTGAACTACACAGCAAAATGATGTCTGGGAAAAAAAAGAATACTAAGGGCTGGAGAGATAGCTCAGGGTTAGGCCACTGCCACGCAAGCAGAAGGTCCTGAGTTCGGATGGCGGATCCCACATTAAAATGCCAGGTGGAAACGGAGGCAGCCGATACTTCGGGCCTTGCAAGGTGAAACCTGGGAAATCCCAGAGCAAAGCAAAGAGGAGATAGTGTAATCCAGGGTGGTCCCCGAGTCACCCGTGGGCCTCCACAGGCTCACACAGACACACAGTGGCACATCCCGGGGAGTGGGGGGGTGTTTAAAAAAAAAAAAGAGGGGCTGGAGAGGTGGCTCAGGGGTTAAGCCTCCGCCTTGCAGGCGGAAGGTCCTGAGTTCGGATCCCAGATCCCACGTATAGACGCCAGGCGGAAGTGGGGGCGGCCTGCGCTTCTGGTCCTGGTAGGGCGGAGCCTGTGAATCCCGGGGCAGAAGGAGGTGGAGGCGTCCATGGTGGTTCCCAAATTCGTCCGTGGTTCTACACACACACACACACACACACACACACACACACACACACGTGTGCGCACATACACACGCACATGCGCACAGTTGAATAAATAATAATAAAAAAAATTAAAAAAAAAAAGATACTGAAGCTATCACCCGCCTCTGACTGCTTACTTTCTCTTCTTTCTCCTGTTTGTCTCCTCTCTTCTGCTCTTCTCTCCTCTCTTCTTCCCTTTTCTTCCCTCCTTCCTTCTCTTCTCTCCTTCCTCCCACCTTTACATTTTTTTGCACGTGTACAGGTGTGTGTGCAGGAGAATGTAAAGAGAGCAGGTAAGCATGTGCGCCCGCAGAGGCCAGGATGACACGGGGGATCACCCTGGATTGCTCTACCTGCCTTTTGCCTCGCTCTGGCCTTCCAGGTCCTGGGGCAAAGGCTTCAACCCAGGCCACCTTATTTATTTATTTATTTATTTATTTATTTATTTATTTATTTATTTATTCACTAGGATCTCATCCCAGGGTGATCTTGAAACTCTTCGGTCTCCACCTCCTAGGCGCTGTGATTAGAGGCGTGTATACTGTGCCCACTTTATGGGGTGCCGGGCACAGGACCCAGGACCTTGTGCGTGCTGAGCTACATCCTTAGCTCTGGTCCTTTGTCTTCCACTGAGGCAAAATATTTTCAACGATAAAAGTGATTCATGCTCAGAACTAGAAAGAGAGCTTGTGGCTGTCCCCCCACCCCACCCCGGGGTGGCCTCTCAGCTCCCAGCACCGGCAGACTGTTCTTGAACTTTCTGGAACTCACACTTCCAGTCTGGCGTGTCTATCTTCGCCCGCAGCCAAGCCTGCCTCGCGTCTCAGCCGATAGGAAAGATTTCCCTAAGTGGAATGTTAAAGGCTGACAGAATTCCCAGTGGCTGATTACGTGGGATGTTTTGTCTGGTGCTGTAATAAACACCGCTGCTCATGCCATGTGGGCGTGTCGAGACTTGAAGACAAAGTTCTTCCAGCTGCATCCTGGTGTGAACATACACGGGGAATCTCAGTGGATGCTGGCAGGCGGCCCTGCACCGACAAGGAGGGCGCTATCTCCATCAGGGAGCTATTCCCCACTTGGGCCAAGGATCCCCCCCAGTTCTGTGGGTGACCCTTCCCCAGATTGGACACCTGTTCCCTGTCCCCGTCCCTGCAGCTCTGGGAGGCTCAGCCAGGGACACAGGTGCATAACGTATGTGTGGGTTAAATGAACATGGGCAGAACAAGACAGTAGCCCCATGAACCCCCGTTTTCCTCCACCCCATCCCCATAGCCTGCTCTCTCTGGAAAGACCTCAGTGGCCCCCCCTGCTACCCGCTGCCCCTCAAGTTCCTGTTCCCAACTGACCATCCCGTCACCCCCCCATCAGCTTCACGATTTCCTGTTTTCACGTCAAGCTTCAAGGCCAGGTCCCAGCGCCGTAAGCAGCATCCCCAACCGTGCTGTCACCAGAGCTGAAAGGCAGCGACCGCCACGTGCCCATCGACGGAGGGGAGGAGGGAAGGGGCAGACTGACCCTCGTCTCCACCACGACTTGCTCACTAACAGGAACGAAGCTCCGGCCCAGGCTCACGCAAAGAGCGTTACGTCATCGAAAGCTGCTCACAGAGACCACCTGTGTCGGGCGTGGTGCGCGCAGGCCTGTGACCCCAACACTGGGAGGAGGTGGGGGGAGCACAGAGAGCTGGAGGCAAGACCACCTTGAGCTATGAGACTCTGCCTTAAAAAAACTATAGAGAAAACGTCAGGGGCCAGTGACATAGCTCAGCAGATTAGGCACCTGCTCACACACGGGCGACCTGAGTTCGATCCCCCAAAGCCCGTATGGTGGAAAAGAGAAAAGACTTCTGAAAGTTGTCCTCTGACCTCCGCTCCAAGCCCTGGCATGCATGCTCCCACTTTCTCTCCCCGTCCCCCTTTTTCTCTCATTAATATATATTTTAAAATAGTTAAAATGAAAAGACCAACCATGGTGGTCCGTGCCTGTCATCCCAGCACTTGAGAGGCCGAGACAGGAGGATTGCTGGGAGTTCAAGGTAAGCCAGGGCTACAGAGCAAGGTGGTTTTGAAAATCCAAAAAAAGAAGAAGAAGAAGAAAAAAAGATGCTGTTGATTTAGTGTCGAGGTTACGGGGCCCCATCTGACCACCAGCAAATGGCAAAGAAGCCTCGAGCGGGCGTCTGCCCGCGTGGCGGTCCGAGCCCCGCCCATCACACGGCGAGAGGACCTTCTCATTCTTAGAGTCACAGCTGGACGCTACGGCGGCTCGCAGGTGCCCTCTCTGAGCAGCCCCCGTCCCCTCTGGGCACGTGACCATCCCGTGGCCAAACGCACAGACGAAGTGGAGGTGAAGTGGAGGCGAAGTGGGGGTGCTCGGCCTCACCCCCCACCCGCGGCTGCCCAGTTCTCTGCCTTTGGATCCAGGCTGGACGGTGTCTGGACCGTGTTGCTGTCCTCACCTGGCTCTGTACGGATGCCCCGGGGTCGAGGTGGACAGACGACTCTGGGTCAGGCAGGGCAGCTACCTGCTGGCCTGTGAAATAAGAAGAAAGTCTTGAGGGGACAGGCTGACCACCAAGTCCTTCCGCCCCCCAAGCCATTGGCTGACCCATCCATCTGTCTCCAGGAGGAGGGAACAGAGGACAGGGCCGAGCTGGGGACCGCCCAGGAAGGCCAGGGGTCTCGGGCATTGACCCCTCCACATCGCAGACACGGGCTGGTCAAGGGCTTGCTGAATCCAGGCACGAAGGTCAAGATGGGCCCCGTTTTGTTTTCTATTTCATTATTACTTATGATTTTTTTTTGAACCTAGGGTCTCATACATACTTAGGACCCCACCCCTACCACTGAGCTCCTACCCGAAGCTACTTTTTTTTGTTTAATTTTGGGGTGTGTGAGTGTGTGTGTGTGTGTGCCACAGGGCACTGTGTGTACCTGTGGAGATTCGAGAATGACTTCAGGAATCATCCTGGATTGCTTCGACCTCCTTTTTGCTTTGCTCTGGGGTTTCCCAGGCTCTGCCTTCCAGGACCAAAAGTGTAGTTCGCTGCCATTTCCACCTGGTGTTTTTATGTTTTTACATGGAATCCAGCATCTGAACTCAAGTTCTGCTGGCAGGGCAGAGGCTTAACCCCTGAGCCGCCTTTCCAGCTCTACTTTAGGGTTTGTTTTTCTTTTCTTTTTTTGAGACAAATTGTCTATAGCCCCCTCTGCCCCTGAACTTACTACGCAGCCAAGGCTGATGACCACCTCCTGATCTTCCTGCCCCCACCTCCCAAGTGCGGGGTCGACAGGAGTGTATGCACCTCCACACCCAGCTCACTATTACTTTGATAGAGACATTCCACTTGGAGGTCTGGGAGTTGCCAACTATCTTCAAATTAAAATTAACTTTCTGGGCTGGAGAGATGGCTCAGGAGTTGACTCTGGTTCATTCACAAGCAGAAGGTCCTGAGTTTGGATCCCAGGTCCCACATAAAAACTGTCAGGCAGAAATGGAGGTGGTGGCCTGAACCTCAAGCCTTGGTGGGCAGAGGCTAGGAAATCCTGGAGGTAGAAGCAATCCAGGATGATTCCCGAAGTCACCCTTGGGCCTCCATAAGGACACCTAGTGCCCTCTGATACACACACACACACACACACACACACACACACACACACACACACACACGGGTGCAGCTGGGGAATTCAGAGAAACTGCCTCAAAATAAAAAATGAAAAAAGGCCAAGAACACAGCTCAGCCTTGATGCATGAGGTCCTGGGTTCAATTCCCAGGACGGTTATAAAAATAACAATGTCCATTAGGTGGCCTGGTACTCAAGGAAGCAGTCAAGTGATTAGCATGTGTGTTGTCCTTTTTATTAATAATTAATGAGGTGAGATCCACAGAGCAGAAAATTAACCATTCCAGAGAGGGCAACTCGGGGACATTTCTGTTTGGAGGAAGCCCTGTGCTGGGCACAACATGACATATCAGGAGGTGGCCCGGGAACTCCTGGGAAGTGTCAAGCCCTGTGCCAGACCCTTCACATGCCTGTCCCTCTGCCCTGAGAGAGATGTGACCACACTCCCATTTTATAGATGGGGAACAGAGGCTCAGAGAGGCTGAGCAATTTGCCCAGGCTCACACAGCAAGGAAGGGGAGCAGCTGGGACTCGAGACATCAGCTTCTGCGTTCCAGTCTCCTTGGGAGACAGGCGTCCTCGTTCCCAAAGTCAAGGTCCACTCAGGCTGGGAAGAGGCCCATCATGCGGCCAGAGCCAAGCCCAGGACGCTCTGACATCCGAGTCCTTCTCAGAGGGTGCGCAGCAGACGCCTTCGCTGCCTAAGGTCCCAGGGAGACCCCCAGAATTGGAGGCTGGGGGCTGCTCTAGACCCCTCTCTGATCCCGTCTAGGCTTGACTCTTAGGTTTTGTATACCGGATTAAGGACTAGGGTAGCTGAAGCTCCCCCACTGCAAGGGCGTTGTCTTGGGTGTGGAGTGGGTGGGCCCGGCAGAACCACGGAGGCTGAGCGGGCCCAGGAGACTGCTGCTTCTTAAAGGCGAGACCCACAGCCTGGGCTTCGGTTGGTCCCCACAAGGTCCCGGGAGTCCTAGCCCCACCCAGGTGAGGGGTCCCAGGAGCTCCGGCGGCCACGCGAGGACTCCGCTTGGAGAGCGCTCCAAGACAACAGCGTCACCCGGGACCTCACACACAAGCTCCCCAGCGCGACCAGGGTCTAGACAGAGGGCATCGGGCGGGCATTGCCCTGGGAACCTGGCACCCAGGGGGAGCAGGCAGGTCTCCGAGGAAGGCAAGAGGTGGGAAGGGTAATAACCGCTGGCTTCAGACCCGCTCTAGAAGGCCACCGGGCACTGGAAAGAGCCTCGTGGTCTGAGGAGTCAAACAGTCAACACTGCAGGCCTGCTCTACACCCCACCAACTAGCCTCCCCCTTTCCCCCCATCTTTGCCTGAGGTCCTACACCCACCTTTCAACCTAGTCCGCCTGACCAACCCTCGGTCTCCGTAAAGGGATGCCCCCTCCTGCAGGCAGCCTGCCTCGTCTCCACCAGACACCATCAAGCACCGTCTCCCCTACACTCCATCCTTCCATCCTTCAGGGCGTCCTGTGAACAAGTGCCCCCTACCTTCCTCTGGGCGGCACCAAGTCCCACGCCCAGCCAGACCCCACTCAGGCTGGCTGAGTCCCATCTGGGGGTGGTCGACCTACACAGACGACAGACAGAGGTCCTCTCTGTCCCTCGTTCTGCAGCTGGCCTAGGAAGCAGCCCTCTGGAGGCGGGGGTCCCTCACCTTGCTCCCACTCCTAAGCCTATAGCAGGGCGGGGACAGAGGGTGCTTGCTAGCTGCTGGCTGAGGCCAGCTCACTCAGCTAGGCGCCTCCCACCCCCATCCGGCAGCCCCCTGAGCCACTCGCTATCTGTCCCAATCTCTAGACGCCGACGTGATAAAGTCTCATGGGGGGACCTGGGAGACCAAGCAGCCCCAGGAGCCCAAGAAAGCAGTCTGAGGCAAGGACATGCACTGAACGCCCCCCCAGGATGCAGCCCCAGGTGACGGTCGGGTGAGCAGCTGCATCCCCAGACCCCAACTTCCCTTTCTGTTAACTGGTGGTTAGACCCGGCAGTACTTCCGCCCTGACCAAAGGAAGCTTGAATACTGAGCGTTTCTGTGGCTTTTTCCAGCCCCTCCCCAGAACCCTTACCCCTAATCTGCGCAGACACGAGCGGGGCCCAAACCCGACTTTCTTGGAGTGTGTTGGCAGGCGCCTGGGCAGCGTGAGGAATCACAAAACCCACTTTGGACTCTCATATGAGTCACAGTCAGGGCCACCGGCAGACATCAGACAGAAAAAAAGAGCCTGGATTGTTGGGGCGTCCTGTCCACCACTTAACTCCCACCCAGAAACACTTGCTCACTGAGGAGGAAATTGTGACATCCGGAAACTGGCTTCCTCTTGCCCACAGCCGCATCCGCTGCGCTCCCATGACCCCCAGGCCTCTGACTGGTCCACGGGCATTGTAAGAGATGCCAAGGTTGGTGCCAGGGCCGCAGTTGGATCCCCCACAGTTGGAGAGACCCCCCCCCAAAAGGATCGTTAGCAGATGCCCGGGAGGAGGGTCAAGAGGTCAGAGCCAAGGCTGGGTCACTCTGAATCCTCTTCCGAGTACCTGGCACCGAGACCCAGGGAAAGAGTGAAGGGCAGTGCCAAGATGACCCTCGCTGAGGCCTCCATGCCTCCGCTCCGGGGTCAGCACGGCCTCCGGGGAGCCTCTCGCCTCTCTCCTCTCTCGCTGAGGCCAGGCCAGGCGGCAGGAAATGCAGACTCAGGAACCGCAGCTGCTGATGCCCAGAGAATCCGGTTTCCCCACAAGGGCGGGGCACTGCCACTCCCAGCCTCGGCAGGTCCAGCCTGGGCACGGGAGGCAAGGCTACCCCCTCCCCCCAGGGGAAATCCCCCAGCGTGACTAGACAGGGCGCCCCTCCCCCAGCCCACAGGTGGCATGTGCCCAAGCCCCTGCCCGCTGCTGGCCACTGTCCCTCCCCGGTTGCCCACGTGCAGTTCCACCTGTGTCCAGAGTCTGACGCGAGGCCCCGGCCACCTCCACTCAGGCACCCCCTACTCGTAGGTTTCTGGAAGCTGCAGTATTCATATTCATGGTAAACAGATTCCGCATTCTCTCAAACAGCTGGGTCCCCGAAGGCGGAAGCTGTGTCCCCAAACAGGGAGGCTTAATGTGAAGGCCAACGTCACACACATGTGGCTAGAAATGGGGGTGAGGGGAGGCTTCAGTAAGGAGTGAGCACCCTTCCCCCCAGGAAATAAAGGAAGGGCATTATCACCACTGGATGTGACCAGAAGGCAGGTGCACAGTCCCCTGAATTGAGGAAGTAGAGAGGACACCTGGCTAGGTGGGATGCCGCTTCCAGCTCTGCAGCTGTGAGCGGGGCCCGGGCACCCACAGAGAGGATGGGAGGGGAGTCGGGGGTGGCAGGTGGCCCCCGCACCAGTGCCCTGCTGAATCGAAACCAAAAACTGCATTTCCCCTCCCATGTCCCTGCTTCGAAGGGGAAGTGGGCCCCTGCAGACCGGGCGGAAGTGGGCTGCGCTGACCCCTCAGTCCTGGTGGCCCAGAAGGATGAGCTGTGCCCCGGGGCTCCCACGGGAAAGAAAACCAAGAAAAAAACCTGTGTGTGGGCTCGCACCCCTCCAGGGATCCCCCAAACAGCAGACCTTTCCTCTCAGAGAACCTCTCCTCTCACTTCTCAGGGCTGGTGCCAAACTCAATTCTCGAAGAACTGGAGAGGCAGGTTCAGGGACTTCTCTGGGTTTTCCCGCAATCGGACCCCAGGTTTGGGGCACCCTCTGACCCAGTTACAGCTGCTCGGGTCTCACAGCCCAACGCGGGAAGCGGGCACTGGGCGCAGCGAGCTGCCAAGAACAAGGTGGGGGTGTGCAAGCGAGCGCATGTCTGGGTGTGCGGGGGAGAGGGGGGGTCAGCTCTAACTGTGGGGCAGGGCAGCCATCTGGGCTTTCTCTGGACCACTCGGGAGTTGGCTGGGAGGGCTTTCTCCCTCCCCTGCTGCAGCCCCTAGTCCAGCAAGTGGAAGGGTGCCCAAGCTCTGTGTCCTCCAAGTTTTGGACTGTGGGGTACAGGAGTTGCCTCGCTCGCAGGCACGGAGACCCTGAGTTCAATCGCCAGCACCGCAGGGGGAGGGGGAGCTGCCCCTGACACGCAGGGAGGAAATGCACCCAGATGTTCCCAGCTGGGGGGGACCCTCCCTAGAGCCCCTTTGGAAATCTCCACTCCAGAAGCTTCTGGAACCAGGCCCAGTGGCAAGCAGCTGAGCAGGGCTGCAGGCGCCTCGGGCAGAGCCTGGGACAGAGACCCCCTACACCAGGGGAACAGCGGCAGGTCCAGTCCTGGCTTCCACTTTGACTGGTCAGCAAAAGGGAGCAAACGCCTGACCAGGTATGCAAGATGCTTGTCCAGTAGCCTGGCCTCCTGAGAAGTGACGTGTCCAAGGTCATGCTTCGGGGCAAGCAGGACAAGGATTGGGGCCAGGAATGACCCCAGACATAGAAGGGCTGCCCCATTTCTGCTGCCCTTTCCTGGGGTCCTAGAAGCCAGGCCACAGAAGGGCCCCCAAAGGGAGTGCAGGTACCAGGTGGTACATTAGCACAAGATGCTCACTATGGATAATCGACCTCTCGGGGGATCATGGGCTATTGAGAGATGGGCTCTTATTGGTCTTCCAATCAGAAGGGATCTAATACACTCACAATAGCTAGGGAAAAGATGGGGGGGCAGTCCGTTTCACTTCCATTAGTGGTCCCCTACTGATTGCAAGTAGACAGACCACCTCATTTTCTTCTCTTACTTTGAGGTGTGTCTACAGATATAGAAACTGCCTGACGAGAAGGTGGGGTTCCAGGCTCAGCCTGAGTCACTGTGTGATCGTAGACAAATTACTTAACACCCCTGAGTCTTGGTTTTGTTTATGCATAAGATGCTACAGCCTCCCCTCCGGTGTGGGATCTAGGGGCTTTGCCCCCTAAGCCAGGCTCGCCCCAAGATAGCGCCCAGCTGCAGGACGAAGTCTCACGTTCCGGTACAGAGGTCAGCGTCCTCCCCCAGTCTCCCAGCCAGAATCAGGTCCTGACAGGACCGGATGCAAACACCGAAAGCAGCGAAGGGTGGCAGGTTCTCTTATGTGGTCACCTTCCGCACGCTCAGGAAGTGGGCACTCGGAGGTCCCAGCTCTGCGGCCCAACTCTGCACGAATCTGCATGGAGCTGCTCCGCGGTGGGAGAGGAACGTGCCAAGCAAACACTTTTTGGCTTGTAAACAGTCATTAGGAGCTAATAAACCCGATTTCCCGGAACTCTACCCTGGGGCACCCCACTGCCCTGGGAAGAGGCTGGCCCCAGCTCCAGTGGGTGCCAGGGAACTTGGATGCGGGCCCAGAGCCGGCGAGTCCTGAAGGAGCTGGCAAGATGGTCGACCTTAAGTGCACAGTGCCTGGCGCGCCGCGAGAGCCAACCTCTGCCTTTTTTCTTCTCCTCGACTTGAGCTCCGCTCCGGTGGCCCACCTGGCCCCCATATCTAAGACAAGAGCCCCTGAAGCGAAGCGTTCCCCTTAACGACTGGGAAAGCGAGGCTCAGACAGGTTAAGTCACTGGCCCCAAGTCCCACGGCCAGGGAGGGGTGAGCGGCAGCCTCCGAGCTCTTGAGCTCTTAACCCGTCTCCTCAGGGGCCAAGAGACACCTGGAGCTGTGGCTCTGAGGAGTCTGGGTGTGAAGACCTTTGGCTCAGGAACCCCTGGGCCACCAAACCAACACCTGTCTTGGATAGAACATCTCAGCTTAGCCAAGGCGGTTCACAAACATTATCTCATTAACCGAGGCTGGCGCAGGAAGGTGTCATTACGCTGCCTGGCTGATTCGGTCCCTAAGGGCTTAGCCTGGGCCTTTAGTTCCCAGCCTGCTCCTACCCAGAATCCCAAGTGGGGTCCTCGCTCTTCTCTCCTAGGACTTCTGGTGACCACACAGGGGCAAGAACCCAGACAGTCCTGATTGGAGAGGGAAGAGACCCCCACACACACACACCAATACCAGCTGAGACGCTGTGTGCCCAAGCTCTGGACTACACATTGAGCCAAAAGAGCGGGGCTTTGCAGCATACCCCACTGCCAGCCCGCAAGAGGCTCCCCGATTGCCCCAGATACACCTCCTTCTACAGTTCAGCTGCTCTGGATGTGTGTTCTAATTTAGCGCCCCGAGAACCCACAGTGTGGGGAGTTTCTGCCATGACCCAAGTGTAAGCCATGACATTCTCAAGCCAAGTTGCCCCCCCTGTCCCCGTAGTCCGCCCTGGCTAAGGCCGCCCCCCACTCACCACTGGAATCCTCACCTCATAACCCTCCGCGTACAGCTGGGGAAGCTGAGACAGAACCACTTAGGCGACTCCTGTCCAGCTAAGCGCCGCACATACAGACCCTGCCTGCTGGCCCGTGTTTGAGATCACCACTCCTGTGGGCTGCACCTGCCCCACACCCTGGCTAGTGCCCAGCTACCTCAAATCCCTATCCCAAGGGGCCGCAGGGGGTGGAGCTCAGGGCCTTCCAGTAGCTTCTGAGCCACAAACAGCCTGCATCTGGCTTCTGGGTGGGTGGTCCCCAATGGCCCTCCATACCTCCCCGGAAGATGAGAAGGAGAGTCTTCCCTGTAGCTGTGTATGGCTCAGGGAGGCAAGGGGGGGAGGGGGTGGGACAGTCTTGGGAAAAACCACATTCTTCTGAGCAGCAGGGCAGGCGTGGCTGGCTCCTCGAGTGAGGCTATGCCAAGAGCTGCCCTTGCTTGGCAGTGTCCCCGGCCCAGCACTGGGCCGGTGCTGAGGTCAGCGAGCATTCGCGGGTGCTGACATCTGGCTCCTCCCCACCCCCTCCTGGCCGACCTGGATAGGAAGCTGGGAGCTGCTTGCGACAGACAGCGGGATGGTGAACTCACTCTGGAAACCCCCTCTGGCAATGGGGCAATGCCTAGGCGGCTCCCAAATGTGTAGCATGAGGGGGTGCAAACCTACGGGAACCAACATGGGGGGGTTACAATCTCCACTACACTATGCTGCACAAGGGGGGAGGTGGGCTTGAATACTATTCAGCCAAACACTACTACACTCAGAGGTCCTCGACCCCCCTATAGGGCTTCCTGGGGTACAGCTTATATACAGCATTCCATGCTCAGGGCAGAAGATGTCACTGAGCCCATAGCAGGATTGAGATCCCAGTGGCGCCCCCCCCCAGAACCTGTGTTGTCTGACTTATTCCTCCTCTTGTGGATAGCAGAGCGTGTGCGTGCCTGAGAGACCAGAATAACAAGCGAAGCACAGCGGTTGCTTGCTGGGCTTTGGCGATGGGTGCGTAGGATCCTTGTGAGCATGTACGAGTCGAAGCTTCTACCATGTCGGGCCCACGGAAAAGGTCAGGCTCTCCTGTCAGTCTTGCAGTCTTTGCTTGTGTGTGTGTGTGTGTGTGTGTGTGTGTGTGTGTGTGTGTGTGTGTCCCTGTAGAACTGGACCAAGGGTGACTTTGGGCATCATCCTGGATTTCTTCCCTCTGGGATTTTCCAGGCTCTGCCTACCAGAGCTGGAAGTATAAGCTGCCCCATTTCCGCCAGGCTTTTTTTTTTTTTTAAGTGGGATCTGGGATCTGAACTCAGGTCCTTCTACTTGAGAGGATGAGTCTTAACCCCCTGAATCATCTCTCTAGCTTTTCGTTGTTGTTTCTTTTTTAAGACAAGGTCTCACACAGCCCGGAGTTGGCTTCCTTCCAAGGGTTAGGATTGCAGGAATGAGCGGCCCTGCTACCTCATTCACCCCCCTACCATCATTCCAGTCTTTTCTTCAGCAAAAAGACTAAAACTCAAACCAACCAACCAGAGAGAGACCCATCTGCTCTTTCGTTCCACCAGATGGGTCTAGAAACTAGACAGTCTGAGTACTGACAGGACAGGAAATGATGGAAAATGTTCAGCGCTAGGAAAGGACGGGCCAGAGTGGCCTAGGCAGAGTGGCCTAGGCAGAGACGTGACCCCCCTCACTTTGCCAGGCACGCCCACCCTCATTTCCAGAAAGCTGGGGGTTCAGCCTGAGCCCAAATGGACACTTCTCAATTACCACCCCATACACACTTCAATGTTGCCCACCCCTCCCTGTAGCTCAGGGATGCCCCCTCCAAAAACCAAGCCCACCCTGGCCAGGGTTCCCACAACCACAAGGGAAATTTACACCATTCAAAGTAAGAATGGGAAGCCACAAGGAATCAGGGTGTCTGTGATCCCCCAAATAGTGTTTTCCTGGCATACATCATCTAGGGAGTTAGGTGTATGTGGTGGGGATAAAAGTTCTAGCTGGCCACACAGTGTCCCCTGTCCAAATTTGGCAGGAACTAAACAGAGATCCTGTCCCTCCCTATCTCCAGGGACCCTCCAGCTGAGGGTGGCTCGTCTTGGGGGGGTATCTTGGGGCTGATGACTGGCAGACTTGGGCCACTACCTTAGGCTAAGGGGGGGTGGGGGGGGAACGACAGTGCTCTCACATCTCCGTACCACACTTCTCATTCAGATTTACTCCCTTACTTCCTTCCTTAGACTCTGGAGAAACTGAGTCAAGGAGAGGCAATCAGTGAAAAGCTCCTCGATGGGCCAGGTGCTAAGGTTTCCTGGGCTGGGCGACTCTTGGCCGCGGGGCTGACCTGACTGTGCACCCTAGGCTGTCTAGAAGCACCCTGGGCTCTTTACCGCCCTCACAAGCAAATAGTGACATTTGCTCAGTCACTCTCGACCCTGGGACGACCCATACACCCCCAACAGGGTCAAATACGCCCAGGGAGGCGAAGGCACCCTGTGAACTGAGATGCGGGGCCGGAAAACAACTTTCACTTTCCCTTCCCTGATTTGCATATGCCAGTCTATGTGTGGTACGCGCCACGATCGTCCACCTACCACTTTGGGAAACAGCAGTCACTCCACTTCTTGGGGTGACTCCTCAGACACACCTCGTTTCCTCTCTCTGCCAGTCCCAACCCTAGAGCCTTCGCCCTGGGAGCTTTACCGAGCTGGGCCCGGGAGGGATCTGGGCTCTTCACTCTCCCTGCCTTGGGGTGGGGGTAGGGCTGGGACTCAACAGGACCCCATCTCCTCCCTCCCTAACTTCAAACTCAAAGCAGTCCGTTAGTCAGGGTTCCTAGGTCCAATTTTTGAGCTCCCGTCCAGTCTGGCTCTGTGAGTCCCCCCGCCCGCCCCCCTCGACTCGCACCTGTTTCCACTTCCATGAGGCTCAGCGCAAAACTTCGCGCCCCGGACCCCTGGGAGCTCACTCGCGAGAAAGGAGGGAAAACGAGGGTGTGAACCGCAGGCACTTCGGGGTGGGAGGCGGGGCCCGGGCAGAGCCCCCTCTTCCATCCTGGCCTTGTAAACTTCTGCCCAGGCCACGCGCCCCCGCACGTGCTGACTTCGTACGGGAAACTTAGGGCGTCCTGTCCGAGCCCAAAGAGGGGCAGATCGGGCCCAGAGGCCCCCGCCCGCGTGGTCGGGGTCCCAGCTCCGATCGCCCTGGGCGCGGTCTCCCACGGAGCCGCAGGGTGGGCACCCCCAAACCCCGCACGGCCGTCCCGCGCCATGCCGCTCGGTTCCGCGGACCCCTCAGGCACCCGCGGCCTGACCTCGGGCTCCACCCCGCCCGACCCTCGGTGCTCACCTCCCGGCGGCCCCCACGTCGCGGGACACAGCTGCGAGCGGGGCCGGCGAGCAGCGGGGCGGCGGCTCCTCCGGGACCCTGCGCCCGAGCTCTGCTTTCCCACCTGCGCCCGCGCTCGGGGGCGGGGCCATCCTCGGGGCGGGGCCCGGTCGGGGGCGGGGCCTCGGACAGGCCCCACCCTCTGCGCCCGCCTCCGCCCGCTGTCTGCGCCAATCCTTCCGGTCCTACTTTCCCACCGCGCGAAGTTGGTCTTTTCTACCGCGGTTCTCAACGCCCCCAACTTCCCACCTCGCTTCCTTCCCCCCACCCCGCGGACACAGCATGCACCCTGCTCTCATGACGTCAGCCCCGCCTCCAGAAAGCTACCCCGCTTCCCCTCCCCGTCCTCCAGCACCCTCCTCCCGCCCAGGGACCTGTCCCTCCCCATCTTTGTCTTCCCAGAGCCCTGCACCCTTCCTTAAAACACTTTTGGGGTATCTGGGATGCCTCCGGGCCTGGGCCCCTTCTAGGAGACCGGCTCTTGCTGGAATCAGGGTCTTGTGTATCCCTCAGCGCCAGCAGGTGCCAAGGAGTCCCCGGTGGGTGCTCTTTGACACTACCATCCAGGTATACAGCACATTTATGTATGTTCACGCCTTACTGCCCCATCCCATCCCCACCTCCCGTCCCATTTCATACTCTCCCTTTCCATCCAGCCTCTCTTTGACTTACACATCTTTCTGCACGTGCGCCCCAGTGGGTTTCACCTGGGATGTGCCTGAGTACTTGCTAGGGGCTTGGATGCCTTGGGTGGGCGGGGAGGTGAGAAGCAGAACTTGGGGAGGGGCTCCTAGCTGCCAGGTGTCATCCGGGAGGACACATCTCCCCCCACCCCCAGCTCCCAGGTGTGGAGAAGTCACAGCCCGGCCTGTGGTCCATAGTAGCAAACGCAGGAACCCCTTCCTGGGCACTCAGCACATCGTGGGGATCCGAGCAGAGAGGATAAGGGAAGAGCATGTCTTTGGGGCTCCGGGCTGCAGGACCGTGGCCGAGGGCTTGCTTAGCGGCTGTGTATGTGCCATGTCCAGAATTCAATCTTCAACACCAAAGTAAACAAACAGAGCGGGCAACTCAGGGGAGAACCCAGTGAGTGAGCCCCCACAGGAAGGTGAGGGTGCCAGCCATGCCAGATTCTTCCATCTTACACACGTCAGTCTTTCCACCGAATCCCTGGCACAACTGCGCAAAGCAAGTACCATGACGCCCATCCCATGGTGGGAAGAGGAAACTGTGTGTGTGTGTGTGTGTGTGTGTGTGTGTGTGTGTGTGTGTGGCGGCTGGGACCGCCTCCAGGAGCAATCTGAGTTTAGATCTAGCCAACTCGACCTCAGTTTCTTCTCGGCTCTGCCAGAGCCCCCAGGCACGGTGGCGCTTGGGAGTAACGTCAAGAATCTATGCTGTAGAAATGCAGCATGCCGCGCCCAGCTGCGCAGGTGCCGGCCCCTGCTGGAGGTGGGGGGAAGGTGAGAACGAGGCCCAGGTGTGATTAGCGGGGATGTCACGCAGCTAAGATCAAAGAAACAACGCTGTGTGCTGAATAGGAATTATCTCCAATTCATTCCGGGGAGGAGGGAGGGTGCCTAGATTATTTCAGTAAACTTTGGTTTTTGGAGGCAGCGTCTTGCTCCGTAGCCCACACTGCTTGGCTCTTCTTACCCTAGCCTTCAAGGGCTGGGGTGACAGGCATACACCACCTACCTGGCTAACTTTTTTTGTTTCCGGATTTTATTTAGTTGTTGTTGTTGTTGATTTGTTTTGTTGGCGTTTTGAAGGTCTCACTTGGTAGCCCAAGCTGGCCTAGAATTCACTACATAGCCCAGGCTGGCCTCAAATTCATGGCAATGCTGCTTCTAGCTCTGGAGTGCTGGGATTGCAGGCAAGTAACACCAGGTCAGCTGTCTGACCTTTAAAACATGACCCCTTGGCCTTCTGCCGGAGAGGCAGGAATGTGCTGCCCAACTAGCCGCCTGGGCACCTCACATCCCCGAAATCCCCTTCAAGACATATTGGCAAACTTGGAATGGCCCGATTCCTTCTCTTGCGTGAAGGATGTCTGACACGTCCACAGGAGTAAAGGTTAGCAGTCACTATCAGCTGAGATTGTGTGTGCATGCGTGTGGGTGTGCATGTGGAAACAAATGTGTGCATGCATGTGCATGTGTATATGTATGTACATATGTGCATGTGTGAAAATGTGCGTCCACACATACATGTCCATATTGTGTACATCTGTGTGTAGGTATGTATACATACTTGTATACGTACATGTGCACATTGGTGGATTTCTACGTGTTTGTGCCTGACTAGGTGTACGTGTGTGCGTGTATGTATGTGTGAGTGCACGTATGTGGGGGTGCGTGTGTATGTCAGTGTGGTGTGTGTGCATATATGTGCCTGCGTGTGTATGCAATTGTGGGTGTATGTGTATGTTTGTGTACATGTGGTTAGGTCTTTGTGTGTGAACGTGTGTATGTTTATGCGTATCTACATGTGTGTATGTGTATGTCTCTGCATGTATGTCTGTGTGTGTGAATATGTGTATGTCTGTGTGTGCATGTGTATGTCTGCCTCTGTGTATGTGCATGTGCCTGCATGTGTGTCTCTCTGTGTGTATGTGGTGTGTCTGTGTGTACATGTTTGTGTTCATGCGTGTCTCTGTGTATGTATGTGTGTCTATGTTTCTGTGTCTGTGTATGTCTATGTGTGTCTGTGTGTGTATATGTCTCTCTGTGTGTCTATGTTTGTGTGTGTATGTCTGTGTGTATGTATGTTTGTGTGTGTATGTCTGTGTATATGTATGTGTCTGTGTGTGTATTTGTGCGTGGGGGGGCAGAGACAGCCTCAGGTATAACCCAGGTGCCTGCTATTCCTCCACCTTGTTCTGAGACGGCCTCTCACTGGCTGGAACTCAGCAGGTGGGCTCACGGGCTCAGCTGGCTGGCCAGGGAGACTGGGGCTCCGCCTGTTTCTGTTCCCTCCCCCTTTTTCTGATTACAAATACGGGTCATTGTGCCTTGTTTTGTGCTGTCTGGAGCTGACCTGCATGGGGAGCAGGGTGGGGTCCAGGACCCCAGGCCACGCCTTCCTGGCCGGCAGAGTGGACAGTCCCTGTGGTTCTGAAAGCTTATTCTGGCTGTGCTCAGGGCAAAGTGGTGGGGGTGAAGGGGGGGCATCTGAGCCTGGTAAGAGGGAGTTGGGAAGGGCCCCATGGCCACAGGCTATGAGAGGTGAGAGCGTGTGCCCTCTCTTCAGAATGTGAAGACACAGGCCCCATCCCTTCTTTTTCATGAAGACTGACCTCCCCTCAGGGGAGAGTCAGCCCAAGCGTAAAGCCAAACCCGAGCAGGAAACCAGCACCCACAACTGGTATTAACAAGGCTGTGTCGCCATCTAGTGTCCTCCATCGGTACTGCACCACAGAACCCGCAAATCCTTGTTCCTTCTCACCCGGGCATCTCGCCCCCTGGTTGAAGGGGCCAAGGGCACAGACCAGCTCCAAGAAGGCTGCTCAGTGGTTGTAAGATGTCAAGCCTGGGCTGGAGACGTAGTTCCGTGGACAGATTGTTTCCTCTAGCATATACAAAGCCGGGTGGATTCCCAGGACGACACGGCAGCGAATGCCTGTGATCCCACAGGTCAGAAGTGCGGGGTCATGGGGCTGGAGAGGTGGCTCAGGGGTTAAGCCTCCGCCTTGCAGGCGGAAGGTCCTGAGTTCGGATCCCAGATCCCACGTATAGACGCCAGGCGGAAGCGGGGGCGGCCTGTGCTTCTGGTCCTGGTAGGGCGGAGCCTGTGAATCCCGGGGCAGAAGGAGGTTGGAGGCGTCCATGGTGGTTCGCGAATTCGTCCGTGGTTCTACACATACACAGACACACACACACACAGACGCACACACGCACATGCGCACAGTTGAATAAGTAATAAGAATAAAAAAAAAAAATTAGAAGTGCGGGGTCATCCTTGACACCTATCAGGTTCGAGACCAGCCTGGGCTGCCTGAGATCCCGCCTCAAACAAAAGGACGAACAAGGTGCCAAAGGGCGCCGTGCCTGTGAAGGGCACCAATGAAGGCACCTAGGCACCTACCTGCCTGTCACCAAGGGAAAGATCTGGACCATCCAGCATCCCAGGGGGGAAGCTGAAAAACCCTCCTGCCTCCTCCTCTTGCTGCCTCCCCTCCTCCCAGGGTGGTCTCCTCATCTGTGTGAGACAACTGAAGGCTGAACTCTGGGCCCACCTGCGGAGAATTGGTAGTTGAGGCGAGCCCTGAACAAACCTGCAGAGATTGTCTGATCCATGAGGGGAGACCCGGTCCACCGTGGGCGGGACCATCCCCGGACAAGTGGAGATGATGGCTTATCACGTCTCGGCAAACTTTGAGAGCTTGCAGACTGGCAGGTGAAGCTTGCCCCTCTCCCTGTAATTCCTGTGACTATGGTGTGGACAGTTCCCTGGGCTTCTGGTGGTGTTGTGAACTCTCCTGGCGAGCTGGATTATGAACTGTAGCGGAGGATTGTAAGCAAGAATAAATCCCCCTCTCTCCCCTCCCCCAAACGGTTCACCAAACTGGTGAAATTATCAGCAGTATACAGGCAAACTGCAATAGCGTCCATTTCAGCTCCTGGCTGCCTACTCTACTGTTCCCACTCTTATCAGACTCACCCCACCCCACCCCACCACCCAGGCCGGGTCATTCTAACTGTCCTCAGGGAAAAGACTTTGCTGTCTGAATCCTCACCTCCTCCAGTGTCCCAAGCCGCAGAATGTGCAACGCGCGCACACACATACACAGACACGCACACACTCCCTCCCTCCCTCTCTCTCCCCACCACCCTGGGAGGGCAATATAGCTGGTGGGAACCAGTACTGGCCAGCACCCACCAAAGTCAGACAGACCCACCTTACCTCTGCTAGCTCCCCACCAACTAGCTTGTGGCTTCAGGCAAGTTTCACACAAGAACACAGCAGCCCAAACTTCCACAGCACCAAGGTCACACTGAATAAATTCAAAGCCGAGCAAGAGAGAGAGAGTATTTCCAATGAATCTGTTAATATCAAGGTTACGATACATTCAAAACACATCAATAACTGATAAAGCCCAACTTCAAGAAGCTAAAAAAGCTGTTCTACCGGCCCACTAAAGAATTACCGGGGTTGGGGATTTAGCTCAGTGGTAGAGCCTAGCAAGCGTGAGGCCCTGGGTTCGGTCCCCAGCACCCAAAAAAAAGAATTGCCAAGTATTCTAATAGAGAGCTGGAGAAAGAACAGAGAATTCAAGGAAGGAATGAAAGTGGTCAGTGACTATTAGTTACTTACTTGTTATTGTAATAAAATAGCCGACAAAAGCAATGTAAAGTAGGAAGGGTTTGCGCTGGGTGCGGGGGAGAAAGGGGGGCAGGTAGCTCATGATAAAGTGCCTGCTCGGAATCCTGCCCACCTGAATCCGACCACCTGTTGGAAGGCGAGAGCTGACTTCTGAAAGTTGTCCTCTGACCTCTGTCCCTCCACCCGTGCCACATGGCATGCACATGCTAGGTAAACACGTGAACAAATAAACACATAAATTTTAAAAAGGTGGCGTATGATGGAACAAGATTCCGCTGTCCATCCTTCCCGCAGACCAGAGTCGCGGCCTGGAGACCAGGGCTCCCCCGGACCAGGTGGAGAACAGAACACACACGACTCTCTTTAGGCCGAGTGAATTCTGAACCTGGTTATTGAAACTTTCGTGACAGCTTTTATACAGAAAATTTTGGGGTAAGGAATGTTGCATATAATTTTCTAATCAGCAAAATCACCTTCAGGGTAGACATTTTTTCAAGAACCTAACCCATTGCCTGAAGGTAAAGGCACTTAACAGAAACATTCTCTTATCTAATCTATAATGCTTTATCGGGTAGCCATGGGGCTGAGCCCACATTTTAACAGAGACTGCCTTTTTTAAAATACACAGAGGCAGAATGATCTCTTTTTGATTTCAGCAAGGAACATATTTTACAATTAACTATAGGAGTCCCCAACACCCCATAAGTCCCAGCGTGAGCTTTTGCTGTTGTCCTCTCCAGGTTGATCCTCTCAGTCAGGCAGGTCGACATGGGCACCAGGCATGGCAGCAGGTTCTAGCTTGAGAAGTTGCATGCAGCTCATGCAGTCTCTGCAATCCAAGCTTGAACCACGTCTCTAGGGGGGCCATGGCTTGCTTATTCAAGACCATAAGCGCCTAGAGGGTGGTTCTGTTGATGGAGCACTACTGAGATATGCACTGAAGGAAACACTTAAACAATATAATTATTAAAAGAATAATTCCTCCTATAATAGCATCCTTCTATTCCTTAATAGTAAGGTTGCTTATGTCTTCCTTTGAGGAATTCCAGAAATGTATTGCCATCAGTTAGATGACCCATCTGTGAACCATGCATTCTCCAAACCTGGGGTCCAATATGTCAGCCCCCATATGCCATGGGTGTCTCTTTCGGGGCGGAGGCGATCATTGGTGGGAGTGCACTCTCCCCTCTTCTCCCTCCTTTTTCCTTTTCTCCCTCCTCCTCCTCTTCTCCTTTCTCTAGTCCTCTCCTCTTCCTTCTCACCATCGCCATCACCACTACCACCATCATCATCATTATCGATTTGTGCGGGTGCTTATACAACACAGCATGTGTGTGGTGGGCTGAGCATAACTTCTCGGGGTCGCTTCTCTCCAGCCACCTTCAAGTAGGTTCTGGGAATCTAACCCAGGTCACGAGTCTTGCACTGAGAGTACCTTTACCTGCTGAGCCATCTCACTCGCCTGACTTTTGCATTTTGCTTCTGTTTGTTTGTTTACTCAAATGGCTTTTTTTTTTTTATTATTTTAGAGAAAGTTTAGTACATTTTTCAGTTTTACATTTAATAGCTTCTCAGCGGGATAGTGGTAAGACGTGCAAGCCACTGGGATAAGGTCACAAAAGAGCAAGCAGATTTTTTTTTAATAATTTTCTTTTTTGTCTCTCCTTAGTCTCCTTTCCATCCCTCCCTGTTTATGTCCTTTTGTTTTTGAGATGGGGTCTTGCTACGGAGCCCAGGCTGGTCTGGGGTCCACTATATGGCCCACTTGGCATTGAACTCTTGGCCCTGCCCCCTGCCACCACCCTGCTATGGGGTCACGTGCTGTCATCACCCCTAGGTTCCCCGAACATAAGCCCCCTCTCTGTGTGACTCTGGGAGGGGCTTGCAGGGAATGGGATCCCAGTGGTCGGTGGGTGATGTGATCCTGATATGACCGGATAAGCTTCTTTTAATACACCGTTGCATGGCGGGTACCTCTGAAGAGCCGCCATCTTTGTTCTGGGACCCTCAGGAGCACCCCTTAGAGATGGGGCTGGAGAGGGTTAGTGGAGCCCTCGCCTGGGGCCCTGGGTTGACCGCAAGTAGTTCTGCCCTAATGGCATGTGCCCACCCATGCGTGTGGACATATGAGGGCTGGGAAGGGCTGGAATGGCGTGCGTGGGGGCTCTGTGCACGTGCCCATATACATGCCCGTGCGTGTGCTGCCCACGCACCCTCACAGGTGGTGGTGCGAGGAGCCCTAGAGTACATAAATGGAGGAAGATTCGTTGAGAGAGTTCTGTCCAGGCCACGACAGGAAGCCGCAGTGGCTGCCCCGCCCCTCAGTGACCCTCACCCCGGCTCCTCTAAAACTGGAGCCCAGTAACCAGCCCGATAAACTGGTTGGTTTGTCCTCAGTTGGATCCGTCATGAAAGTCCTGTCTGGGGTATAAAGATAGTTGTGTGTGGTGCCTCCTCAGAAAAAGGACTTCACACAACATACATACATACATAGATACATACATACATACGTACATACATACATACAACGCTGGAGAGGATGGAGAGTTCCCCCCGCAGTGTCTTTCCAGGGGTCGAGCCCTGGGGACTCCTGGGACTCCCTCCTGCCTCCCTGACCCCAGACTCCCCAGTGGTCTTACCTTTGCACGTCCCTGCCAAGGTCAGCACGTGAAAACAGAAAGGACTGTAAAATAAGTAACATGGAGGAAAGCCAGCCAGCAGGGGCAGGTGGGTCAGAGAGACGCACACGTTAAAGATGGGTATCTCCTTTCGCGGCATCTGCCATCCCAACACTTGGGAGGTGGAGACAAAAGGAGTTCAAGGTCACCCTCACTTAGAGAGAGAGTTTGAGACTAGTCTGGGCTATGTGAGACCCCCCCACCCACCCAAAAAGAGCAAGAGCTGGCTTAGCGGGTAGGTGGCCTGCTCACAAACTGGACAACCTGAGTTTGACCCCTGGAAGCCCCACATGGTAGAAGAAGTCTGATTTCTGGAAGTCGTCACCTGACCTCCATTTGTGAGCCATACTGGGCCTTCTCTCTCTTCTCTCAAATAAATAAATTAAAAATAAAATAGGGCCGGAGAGATGGCTCAGGGGTTAAGACTCTGCTTAGTAAGCAGAAGGTCCTGAGTTCAGATCCCAGGGCCCAGACAGAAACAGTGGCAGCCAGCACTTCCGGCCTAGGTGGGCAGAGCCTGGGAAATCCCAGAGTGAAGCAAGGAGGAGGTAGAACCAATTCAGGATGATTCCCGAAGTCACCCTTGGTCCTCCACAGGGACACACAGTGCCCTCTGAGACACACACACACACACACACACACACACACACACACACACACACACACACCCAAGCTTAAAATAAATAAACAAAAGAAAAAATGAGCATAAAAGAGACCCCAGGAAAGCCCTGCCTCTCCCAGGGACAACAGAGAGAAGGTGCCCTCATGAGCTAGATTGTGCACCCTCTCGATGCCAAACCTCTTGGCACTTTGACCTTGGACTTTCCAGCCTCCCAAAAGATGAGAAATAGATTTGTTGACAGGCCTCCAGTGCGTGGACACTTGTTAGCTCTGCCCAGATGGACAAGACACCCCTCTTTCTTTTTCTTATACCCCCGTTCCCTACCCCCACTGTGAAACCTCCCCCAGGTCTGGAGTCAGCACGCAACTGGAGCGTCTGTCTCCTGACCCCAGGCACTGAGCCCCCTGCTGCGCTCCCGCCTTCCGCAGTCTCGCCAGGCCCCTGAGCACAGGGCACCGCCTCGCCATCTGTCCTGGCCGCTGCGCTGGCACAGCTGGCAGATACTTTGCTGCATCCTCCCCCTCCTCCTCTACCACCTGCCACCGCTTCCCTTCCTGCCTGCTCCATGACCTCGCGTGGCCCCGGTCCTGGCATCTCCCTGGTACTTGCTGTCGGAGCGTCTGCCTCCGGCTACCAGGCATCTAGCGCACGTGGGGGCCATTTCGGATCCGTTTCAAAATTCAATCTTGTAGCTGGGCATGGCAGTGCAGGAATGTAATTCCAGTGCTCTGGAGGCTGAAAGACAAGGGTCATGAGTTCAAGGTCAAGCTAGGTCACAGAGTGAGACACCGTCTCCATAGCTATATGACTATATACAGGTATCTATCTTGTGTATTAATCAGGCTTCTCTAAAGTAGAACAAATAGAATGGATAAAAATATAGAAAAAGGAAACTTGGGCTGGAGAGATGCCTCAGGAGTTAAGACTCTGCCTCTCGACACAGCAGTGTTCCTATACCTAAGGGGAACACGGGAAAGTGTTTAGGGAAAGGCCACTGGGTCCTTGTACGTCATCGGAGAGGAGGGCCCAGAGGAAAATCAGGCATGCACAAGAAAGGACTCTCTAGGGGCTGGAGAGGTGGCTCAGGGGTTAAGCCTCCGCCTTGCGGGCGGAAGGTCCTGAGTTCGGATCCCAGATCCCACGTATAGACGCCAGGCGGAAGCGGGGGCGGCCTGTGCTTCTGGTCCTGGTAGGGCGGAGCCTGTGAATCCCGGGGCAGAAGGAGGTGGAGGCGTCCATGGTGGTTCCCGAATTCGTCCGTGGTTCTACACATACACAGACACACACACATAGACACGGGCGCACGCACATACACACGCATATGCACACAGTTGAATAAATAATAATAATAATAAAAAAATTTAAAAAAAGAAAGGACTCTCTGGGAATTGGGGCGGGAGGCACTGGGAGATGGGAAGGGAGGGGGGTGGGGAGGAGGAGTAGGGAGTACGGGGGGGGGGAGGAGGGAGGGAGGGAACTGGTGTACCCATTAAGTTTGTATGAGCTGAAATAATAATAAAAAATGTATTAAAAAAAAAAGAATTGCTCATAGAACAAAAAAAAAGATAAAAGCTAAACCTCTCTGTCCACACCACCCGGAAAAAAAAAAAAAAAAAAAGACTCTGCCTCTCAAACAGAAGGTCCTAAGTTCAGATCCTGGTCCCACGTAAAAACGCCAGACAGAAATGGCGGGGACTATACATCCGGCCCTGGTGGACGGAGCCTGGGAAATCCCAGAGCAAAGCAAGATGGAGGTAGAAGCAATTCAGGATTGATGATTCCCGAAGTCACCCTTGGCCCTGCACAAGGACACGGTGCGCACACATACACACACACACACACACACACACACACACACACACACACACACACACAGGGAATTTGTTAGATTGACTTACAAGGTAAAATCAGCTGCTTATAGCTCTCAGCTCTGGAGCTGAATAGCTCGGCAGGCCCAGTGGTGTGGAAGGCTGGGGGATTCCTGAAGAGTCTCTCGGGAGTCAGCCGGAGGACTCCTCGGGGTCCCTGAACCTCAGTCACATCGGAGGGCTGAAGAGGCTCCACATCGCGGGCAAGGGAGGGCGGGCCAGATTCTTCCTCTTGCGCCCCCTCTTGCACTCCCACCATGGGAAGGGACCACCCAATGTGGGCTGGGTCTTCCACATCAGACAGCCAGCTGCAGGCCGGCTCAAGGGCACCCCCCCCCCGCTCAGCCTGCAACCTGAAGGTGGTACCTGTGTCCATCACACCTTCAATGGCCTTGCTGCCTAGTAGCAAATCCCAGGGGGTGAGTGTTGCATTTAAGACCAAGGTACGTTGGGGGAAGGCGCTTCTCCCTGGACACTCTCAGGGAAGGGGGGACCCCGTGCCTGTCTCTATGGCTGCCACAGCCCCAGGGAGCTGCATTCAGAACCCAAAGAAGGCACCTTCTCCAGCAAGGCCGGTTCTGAGCAGCTTTGCAAAAGCCACACCTCGTCCACACGGGAGGCTGGGCCGTGGTGTGGGGCCTTGAGGACAGAACAGAGACCTGAGGCCAGAAAGCATCAAGGCAGGAGGCATGGGGGGGGGGGTGTCACGGTGGTCACAGTGGAGCTGGCCAGGGGTGACCAGGGAGGTCTGCAGAGCCAGACTGTGGTGCCTTCACGGTGAGGAGCCTGCGGGCCTCTATTCCATCGACCAAAAATCCTGACTTTCCGTGTGTGCAAACGTGGACGGCCTCCCGTGGGCCGGGGCTCCCTGTGCTCACACCGTGAACTTAGTCTCATAGAAGATGGACAAACTGCTCTTTCTCAGCTTAATCATATGTCCTTAACCATGTGGAACTGGGGGCTCAGTCTTAACTATCTGCATCTTTAATGTATTTTCTTTTATTGCTTACACATTATTTTACATTGTCCAATTTAAAAAATGGAGATATAAAGTCAGGAGATGGACATGCGAGGGAAATGTAAAAGTAAAAATATAAACAAATTGCATTTTAAAAAAATGGCAAGAGGGAGGGAAGTCAGAAACAACCACCCATTTTGTTGGTAATTAGGAAGACTAAATATTAATAGGAAGTGACTTTTTAAAAGGTCCTGACTTTGACGTTTCATATTCCAAGTTCTCCCCCAGCCAGGAGAAATTCCTGCACCAAAGGTGTTCGGTGAGACCCAGCACTGATATTTAAGGAAGCAAGAAAGATATTTACATGTGGTATCTTTTTCAAAAATTGATGTCAAATAAGGATGTCCACAAGGAAGAAAAATTCAGGTGGATAAAGATGGGTTTATGCTCTGTGGTCCAGGCCAACCTTGAATTCTGAGTTCAAATCATTCTCCGACTTCAGGCTTGAGTGCTGGGACTACATACAGCACGGTGTGACTGCGACATTTGCTTCAATGACTTTGCATGGCTCTTGCATCCCTCCCGCGTGGGACAGAGTGTAGACCAAGCACTTAGATATACCTTCCCTTATTTTTCTTTTCCTTTCCTCTTCCCTTCCCTCTCCCTTCCTCTATTTCCTCTCTCTCTCTCCTCCCTTCTCTCCCTCCCTCCTTCCTCAGCCTCCTGAGTATTGGGGTTATAGGCATTAACGAGAGTGACTCTCTCTCTGAACGTATATCGATGGCATCTGTGCATTGGTGCAAATCTGTGTGTGTGTGTGGCTTCAGGTGTGTGGGCATCAATACGCACAGGCATATGTGCGTATATACATGTGTGCGAGTCATGTGCATGGGTTGTACATGTGTGGTGTGCATGCATGTGTATGTGTGGGGGTGAATGTTCATGGAGTGCATGTGTGAGGCTGGATGCACTTTGAGTAAGGTGAGGCTGCAGGGAAGTGGTGGGGGCGGCGCCGGGGGACGCGAGCCGACTAGACGGTTGCTCTTAGGATGAAGTTCCCTATGCCACCAGCGGGTGTCGCTGCCAGGCTGCTCTGCTGGTCTCATTTAAGAGGCAGCCGTCTCTGGGCGCACGCACCCCCCATTCCAGACACCGGCTGGAGCTCACCGGGGAGCTGACCCAGTTGCTCCATTTTCCCACCAGCAGTGGCTCTGAGTGCTGAACGCCTAACAAGCTGCAGACGCTGTCCGCACTCCCCCCTGCGGCCCCCTCGGCAGCCGTGGTGGTAGGGGGCGACGGCTGCGTCCAGGAGCTGGCGCGCAGGGGCAGCAGGGTCTCTCATGGCCTGTTCCAGGGTGATTCCAGTTTCTACCGGCTCAGAAGTCTCCTCGGCCTGGGGAAGCCCTCCCCGCCAGGCACTAACCCCCCCCCCACGCCCTCACATGCCCCTCTACATCTCCCCGGCGCACAGCGGTCTGGCTGGGCTTCATCTCTCGGTCCCCTCCTGTCTGTTGGGGTTCACGCACTTCCTGCCTGCCGAGCCGAGCCGGCAGCCCCTTGCTTGGCCTGCAGGGTCTGGCTTAGCAGCTCGTTCTTCCAGCCCTGCTTCTCCCGGTTCCCAGCCTGGGGGGGGGGCATCGCTGCTCTGAGCCTCTCACCGGCAGGTGTTTCTCCTGGTCCCCGCCTTGCGAGATAAGCTGGGGCTGCTACATCCAGTTAACAGGTGGATTAACTTTTCGAAAAGACGGGCCAGCTTCCAGCGCTCTGTCCTTTGGACTTAGCCACCTAAGTGCTGGAGGGACCAGAGAGCTCTCCTCCCCCTCGCCCGGCTTCTTATTTTGAATTCGAGGTTGGGTGCCTTGCCCAGTTGTCGCACAGTGCCCGGCCCACCCCACACATGGCCTCTCTGGAAGGCCCGGCCCGTGCCACCCCACACCCCCCTTCTGTTCACGGCTCTCTCTTGGCCTTGCTTCATCTTGCTTTCGAAGAGTGGTATTTATTTATCTTTCGGCTTTCCAGCTAGGGCTCCCGGGTGCCAGGCCCAGAAGTGGAGGTGCAGTCTGCGCTCAAGTTCACGGTCGGGGAGACTTTTCCTGTGTGGCCGCCCCATCCTCCCAGGCAGCCTGGAGTCCTCCCAAGGGGCAGAGGCAGCTTCCTGCTTCTCCTGGATCCACCCCCCCCTCCGTCCCCAGCCCTGGGGTGACCTCTTGGTCCCTCCTCAGGGACTCCAAGCCGTCCTCGCTGTCAGGGATGGGGGATGGACGAGCCTGACCTAGCAGGGCTTGGGGAAGAGATTCTAGAGCCATCGCCAACAGCCAAACGCCGGCCCACCCCGTGCCCCTGCAGCAGAGGTTCTATGGGGTCTGGGAGTTTGATCTTTGGCTTCATGACTAGAACAGTCGGACAGGGGGCCCTTCTTTCTGACTTCTCCCACTCTTTTTTCCTCCAGGGTCTCTGGTTTATAATCCTACTCTTGCCTGCTGAATGTCAGGATTACAGATATATGCTTGATTTTGATAGCCCACCCTTAATTCTTCATTTCCCCTGTCCTTACCAGATCACCAGAGCAAAGCTGTTTTTTTTTTTTAAATTTTTGAGTGCGTGTCTTTCTTTGTGTGTCTCTCTGTGTGTGTCTGTGGAGGCCCAAGGGTGACTTCAGGAATCACCCTGGATTGTGTTACTTCCTCTTTGCTTTGTTCTGGAGTTTCCAAGGCTCTGACTTCCAGGCCCAGAAGTACAGGCTGCCGCCATTTCCACCTGGCATTTTTACATGGGATCTGAACTCAGGACCTTCTGCTTGCAAGGCAGAGGCTTAACTACTGAGCCATCTCTCTAACCTACCAGAGCAAAATTGGAATCACTCACTCACTCACTCACTCTTCTTCTTCTTTTTGCCTATTTAAGCTGGGCAAAACATACATGTATAAAAAAGGCAGTTTCAAATTCCAAGCTTCCTCTTCAGTATTCATGAAAAAGCAGATAATCTCTATAGACTTTATAATACAGCTTGCAAAGAAAACATTCAGTCTATCTCTCCCTAAGGAAGAAACAAATGAAGTGCATTTTCCAGTGGCCAGTGTCTTCTTCCAAACCCAAAGGAAAAAGAAATGTTGTCATCTAACAGTTTCTGAATCTAGTCTAAAATTTTAATCATTATGGACGCTTTATATAAACTCATGTTTCTCGCTCTCCTTTTGGAGTGCTGAGGAATGAACTAGAGCCTTGGGCAAGCTAGACAGGGGCTCGACCACAAGCCACCCCCCCATCTCTTTATTTCTTTCATTCTGAGGCAGTCTTACGAAGCTATCCTGCAATCCTGCTGCGGTAGAGACTGCAGTCCTGTCTCACCAGTCCCATCCTCCCCGGCTTGTAATAGTCGCAGCCCCTGGACCCACAAAGGTCACCCTCCCCCCGCCACCAGGCAGTCTTCCGTCCAGGGGAGCACCCATGAGCCGATAAGGCCAGGGACCAAACAAGGAAAAGACCTGAGTCTACAGCAAAGAAGGGGAGACAGAGGCCAAGCAGGTGACCAGAAAAGACAAGATAACAGGAAGGACAGGTCTGTTTAATGAGACAGCTGGGTCTGGTTACAAACATCAGAAACTACAAAAGGACAGGCAGTTACAGGGTGCGGTCGGAGGAGGGTGCTGGGGGGACGCAGGCTCATGAGCCCTGCGACAAGACATCCCTTAAGAGATACACGTGACCCAGGGGTGCACATGGGGGTCCCCAGCAAGACTGAGGAGGCTGGGTGGAGAGGACCGGCTGGCGGCCAGGAGGCGGCTGGGAGGGGGAGGCCTTGGTGGCCCCCAGTCCTGTCTCCCCATCTCCCACCGCTGCCTGTGAGGCGAGCGTGTGGGCTTGTTTGCGAGGCCTCTTCCCACTACTGGACATCCTGTTGGTGAGGTCTTCTGGTCCCCCTGGTGTGCCCTGGCCCTTGCTAGGAAACGCTGGTGGACCAAACCCTCTTCAAGGGAGGACAGAGGAGCGACAGCTTTTCTTTTTTTAAACAATTTTTAGAACCAGGATCTTACTCTGTGTTCCTGGCCTTGAACTTGCAGCGACTCTCCTCCCTCTGCCTTCAGACTGCTGGGATTACAGGTGCGTGCCGCCGTACCTGGTAAACCAGACCCCCTTTTTTTTTTCTTTCAAACTGTAAGTGGGAAGCCGAGATATGGGGAGCTGGTCAGGCCGGCTGGTTCACCCCAAAACTCCCACCCAGTCTGATCCTCTGGCAGCTGTGAGGCGTCCTCCTGTTCTCCACAGCTGTCTCCCCAGTAGCATGACCGGGACCCCACCTGGCCCCCTACACTAGACAGGACCAAGACTTCCAGGCCTGCAGGTACACAGGATAGATATGTACGTATATATGTATATATCTGTATATATAGGTCGTATATAGAATATATCTGTATATGTGGTAGACGTGTGTGCCCGGTGCTCTAGAGACAGTGAGACCCTACATGCTGGGCGGCAGGACGAAAGACGGGGGTAGTCACACACCTGTCCCCGCTTCCTGCCGCCCGCCGGCTGGGTCCCTCTCTAACAGTGAGTAGAAAAGCTACGAAGAGTGTGCCCCATCTGCGAGACACGAGGGTCCCCACCCACCTGCCCCCTCCCCATGCCACGCTGGGGTCAGCATCCGGGCAGCCAGCGCTGCCTCCCGGCAGCTTGGGTGGGTGGGGGCTGCAGCCGCGGCGAAGGCCTCCTTCCGGGGATCCCTCCAGCTTCCTTGGCACCCAGAAATGGCGGGCCAAGGAGCATCTTCATTACTCAGCCTTCTGCTCAAAGTGCTGCCAGGGAGGGGGGGCTGGGAGGGGTCCTATGGCCCCGAAGAGGGCAGCGTGGCCGGTGGGCTGTGGATGAGACAGGAGACGGAGGTAACAGATTACGAGGGGCAGAGGGGAGGAGAGACAGGGGACCTGGCGCTGGGAGACCAAGCAGGGGCTGGTGAACTTGGGCATCTTCTGCTGAGACTCAAGTTCAAGTCCCCCTTCCGCCCTCCTCCATCCCCTGCCGCTACCAGCCTACCCTGAGACCTCGGGCTACTGGCTCACCAGAGCCCTGGGCTTTTCCCGCTAAAATGTGGACAGCGTCCGCCTCTCCTGCCCCCACGAGAATCAGCGGGTGCGCTGGGTGGAAGGGCAGTTCGCGGGCCGCAGAGCACCCCGCCAGTCTTAGCCCTTGTCTACTCCATGGAGACGGGATGTATTGTTTGGCTTGTCTCGGCCTCCCTTGGTCCCCGCATGACGCATGACTCGCAACATCCATGAACCTCACTGGCCGCCACATCCCCCCGGCCCCAGCGCCCCTCCGCCCACGCAGAGTCACACACCCTGAGGCAGAGACAGTTCAGTAAACAGTGGTGTCTGGCCCACTCCGCTTCCCCGATAAGACCCGTTGGACGGAGCCTTCGAGAAGTCAGCTCAGCTCAGAACGTGGGTGGGGTTTACGGGGGTCCTGGACCAGGCAGACAGGACTTCTTGGTGGTTAAGCTTAAGTCCCTGGAACCCGGGGATGGGGGGACAGAAGCCCGGTGTGGGGAATCAGACTCAAAGGGCCGAAGTCCTTCGCCCCTGCATCGAAACCCACCTCTGTCCAGTACACGGGCAGCAGAAAGGAGCGGATGACATTTCCGCGGTTTCTTAATGTTTAGGGGTTTGGCCAGAGCCAAGTCCTTGGGGTCCGGCTGGGGCAGGAGGAGGGAGGTGACCATGTGTTTCTGATTCACTGGGCTTCAACCGCCTGCTCTGGCTGCACTCCCTCTAGGCTCCAGTAAAAGAGCCCTTTTCTCAAAAAGCAGGAAGCCTTGTCTCCTGGCTGTAAACAAACTCATCTTGGGAGGCGGCGTTGGCGCGGGGTGGGGGTGAGGGGAGTGGGAGGGAGGGCTTGCCTCTCCTCTGTCTCCCCTCTGGCTGTACTCCTCCCTGGTCCCTCTGGGTGACAGCTTTGGGGGAGACGGCAGCTCAGTCCTGGGCCCTCCTCTCGCAGGTTCAAACCTCCTTTCTTCCCATTCACTGCAGGGACGGGTGTGTGTGTGTGCGGGGGTGGGGGGTGGGGGGTGTATCAGGTCCAACTGTGCACATCTGGAATTGTGGCTGCAGCTAGCCGTTCCTGAGAACCCTACTCTCCTGGGGGAGCTGCTGACGGGGCGGGGTGTGTCTGTGTTGGGGGGGTACGGCGTGAGGGCTGGCCGGCCACAGGAAGGGCAGCGGGCTTGGCCTGTCTGCCCGCCCTTGGGGACCCTCCTCCGCACAGCTGGGCGGGGAAGCCTGCGAGCAGGAGGTGGCCGGGACCTTGGAAGAGCCCGAGCCGACGCCGCCTCTTCCATGGGAATGTTTCTCCACAACGCGTGTCCCAAGCCGCTGGCTGACCCCTGGTTCCTCTTCCCGCCTCCGCTCTGCTGCTTCCTTCTCCAGCCCCGTTACCTCCGCCCTTCCACTCAGCTCCCCAGAGTCAGCCTCCCCACGGGGGGTCCGGGGGTGCCTGAGTGTTCCCAGCCGCCACGTTGGAAGGAGGCTAGGCCTCCCCTGAGCTCCCAGCCAGATGTCACTGCTTCGACCTCCCTCCCGCAGTTCAGAACTGGGGTCTGGTCAGCCTCGGAGTAAACATCCCTCGGTACTGTGTGTGACAAACGTGTAGGTCCTGAGGGGTGCGTGTGTGTGTGTGTGTGTGTGTGTGTGTGTGTGTGTGTGTGCGCGCCAATTGGCTAGTCGCCCTGTGGAGAGGGCAGGAGAACAGTGGTCAGCGACAGATGCTAAACAGGCCCGCGGACTGGTGGTACCCGGGGAGGACCTGCTGGAGCGGGCCTGGGCTGCTCTGGGCCCACCACGGGACGGTCACTGGTCACTGCTCTGCGGAGCCCACGCTCTGGGGAAGGGGAAGCGTACGCAGGTCAAGACCGAGGCAGGCCGGGGCAGTCAGAGGGGTCTGTGGCCTGCCTAGGCCCTTCTGCCTGTTCTTAAATGTGGGAAAGCCCTGGCAGACAGTCACCGGTCCCAGGAGAGATGAGAAGCCTGGGGGACAGAGGAGGACACCTCGGGGGGCTGCCCAGCCCACCCTCACCCCCTCCTCACGTGGTGGCGTTGGGCACCTGCTGTACCCAGCCCACTTCCTTGTAGGCGGCGGTCACGTGGCTGTAGATGAGGCCACGCAGCTTGGCCCAGGCTCTCTGCGTCTCGGGCGGGAAGTCATTGGCAAACTCCTCGGCGATCACCTCCAGAATGACCCCAGAGAGGATCTGGGGGCAAAGGCGGGTGGGGAAGAAGGCGGTGTGAACACCCGGGTGCCCCGTCTCCCACTGCCCCCCCAGGACTCCTGTCGTCCCGGCTCTCAAGTCAAGGGCGGCCCTCCCTGGAATCGCTCCGGGAGATCAGGCTGGAAGCTGGGGGGGGGGCGCCTCAGCTGCCCAAAGAGCCTCGGGCCCGGGGGCAGAGGAGCGGGGTGGGCCTACCTTGAAGTACACGGGCTCCACCTTGTGCTTGAGGGCGTGGGCCTTGCCTACCAGGGCCAGCACGGAGGACACCTTCTCGGGGTCATGCAGATTCTCCACCACGGTGTTGAGGGCCCCCATGACGCGGCAGGCGTGCTTCCGCAGCTGGGGGCTCTGCTCCATTTCCAGGGGCTCCTCCATGTGCTTGAACTGACTGAAGTACTGCTTGGCCGACGGGAAGTTCACAAAGAACCTGGAGGGAGGGAGGGGGTGAGCGCTGAAGCGTGCGCGTGTGCGCGTGCACGCGTGTGCGCGTGCGCGTGCGTCGGACTCCAGACCCCTCTGGAGCAGCAGGATGGGGCAAGGCTGGAGAAGAGCACGCGTCTCACTTCAGTGATAACCTGTCCCTCAACCAGACCCCTTCTGGCCAGGTCCCCGTCAGGCTGCCTGTTGGACTCCCTCGTTCTGGCAGCTTCTTTGACTGTCCTGTCCTCCTCAAGTGATCTGTTCACCAGCTGTGAAATCACATGGCTTGGTCCTACTGCCCAGGCTGGCCTAGAACGCCAGGCTGGGCTACTCTGGCCTGGACCTCCCAAGTGGCTGGAGCCAAGCTTTCCGTGCCAAGCTTTCCTTCTGCGCGGACTCATTTGTGTGTACGCGTGCGTGCGTCTGTCACGTGTCCATGCGGTGACACACACGTGGAGGTCGGGGGATGGCTCTCAGGAGTCGGTCCTCTCCCTTCCCATCCAGACCCTTTGGGATCGAACTCAGATCCTCAGGCTGGGCGGCAAACACCTCCATCTTTGAGCCATCTTGTGATTCCATATTTGTTTGTTTTGTGACAGAGTCTGGCTGTGGGGACCAAGCCGCTTTCAAGCCCGCAGAATCCTCTTGCCCTTGCGTCTCATGTGCTAATCCAGCACCAGGCTTCTTATTTAGCTTCTCTTTTTCCTTTGCGGTACGTAGGGCTGGACCTCTGGCCTCGTGCGTGCTGGACAAGGACCCCCTGCTGAACTTTTCTAAGTCTCGGGCTTCATTAGAAGAAACTTGGAACAACTTTCTCTACAAAGCAAGGCCGGAGTGACCTAGCCTCAGCCACTGAGCCCGTGAAGAGAAAGCATGGTCCTCCTCCGGACCTGACTCTTCCCTCCTCCTCCTCCTCCCTCCTCCCTACCCCGCGTCCCTCTCCACTGTGCTGTGAACACCTATGGGTCACTGGTCACATTCATGTGAATGGCTGTTGATAGCACCTGTCTGGCGAGGTAATCATGCCTTATTGTAACCTCACCTTCCTATCCAGCCTGCAAATCTCTGCAAGGAGACCCCCGGGCTTCCTGGCTCTAGCCCTTTTGCTCTCTAGTGTGTCTCCACTTGTCTAATCCCCCACATCCTTCACCACGTCACTCCCACATTTAAAAACATTCAATGGCTCCCTAGTGTACACACCAAGTCAAAACTCCTTAACCTCACATGTCCGGCTTCTTATAAACTGTCCCCCCACCCCTCGCTTCCACACACACTTCTCCAAGACGACGTCTACACCGTCCACTACCCGTGAGTCATTTCTGTTCCGGCCCCACAACTGTACTAAGCGCTGGCCAGTTCTCCTTTCCACAAAATGGAAACACTTGCTGGGTCGTCCCCATGATAAAATTCTCAGGCCACCCGGATTGGCCCAGGACCACTGTGCCTTTGTGGTCATCAGTGTGACTCAGGTGGTCTCTGCCAACCGGTCCGTCTGTTGGACTGGATCCCAAACCACCAGCAAAGGCCCTGAGGGTGTCATGGATGCTCCGACCTGTCGCCAGCCCCAGCCAGGCTGCCCCAGCTCACATGAGACACAGGCTGGATCTTCCTCACAACTGTTTATCATTTAACGGGGGCTCAAAAAAGTGTGTGGCGTGCTCTGATCTGTGTCTTCAAAGCATCACTGCCTGTGTGATGTCCCCTTGGGTATAGAACGGACTAGCAACTTGCTAAGCCGATCCACGGCCAGGGCTCTAGTCTCTGACGTGACCGGGCCGGACGCAGAGCCAGCATCTGGCCGACTCGCCCTACTGGCAGCGAGGACCTGACAGTGACTGGGGCATCACGCGGAGAGGGGACCCCGGGCAAAGCTGGCTGTGACCTCTGGCCAACACTTCAGGACCCCCCTGTCTGCAGGGGTGTGAGCTGTGTGTTCCAGCTGGCTCCCGCACGCACGCATGGGTGTGGACCGAGGCTGAAAACATGCTGGGCTTCTCCGGAGACGCTTCCGCGTGAGGGACAAGTGAGAAAAAGCCCAGTGTGGATTTGAATAAGCATCTCAGGCTTTGGGGGTTTTACAGTTGCAATAAAAACCTTGATTTATTTTTGGCCTAGTGTGTTACCATTAGCAAGGCAGCACCACATCTTTCATGGAGTTTGTGGCCGCGGCTGAGCAAAAACGCCGTCCATCTCCCCGAGGAGGAGCACTTATCGAGCACTTGTTGTATGGACGCTGCTCAAGAGAGCGGTGGAGACCCCTGTCAGAAGCCACGTGTGGGCGCTGCTGGTCAGGAGCTGGGCACTTGGACCTGAGGCGCCCTGAAGAAGGACCTTCCCAGGGAGGGAGGGTGGGGACCTTGTAGTTGTCTTTCTGACGTCTCCCCCAGCCGGTGTTTCCTCCCGAATCCCCAGGACTGGACTGAGACGCCAAGGAGAAGCCTCGGCAGCCAGGCACGGGGAGTTTCTCAGCTCCTAGAGGCATCTGGGCTTCCAGGAGCCTGAAATAGGCTTGCTCAAGCGTGAGGAGGAAGGTGTCAGCGTTACAACCGGGAGGGAGCGTGGTGTCCCCGCCTCAGTCTCCTGGCAGGGAGCGCAAGTGTGGGGTCTCCTCCAGCAGCAGCAGCTGTTCCTGCCAGGAGCTTCCCCTGCCCTGCACACCGACAGGGTCGGGTCTGCTTCTGTGGCTGTGCACACTAGCGAGGGAGGATGTGGAGAAGCCCCCCCCCCTTATGACCCACTCTGGCCTGAGCTGGGGCAGACAGTAACGGACAGTAAGTCAGTGGACCTGGAAGGGGGCAGGAGGTGGCCAAGACAGCGCTGCCAGGTTGTCCAGCCAGCTCCAGTCAACACAGGTGTGTATGGGGGGGGGGGGTCTGCTGAAGGGTGATGTGAGGGGATCAGCAGACCAGATCCAACTGCCCCCTCACTTCCCAGATTCACTATTGGCCTTTGAGTAAATAGCTCCCCAGCCTGGCCTCCTCCTCCTCCGGGGTCCGAGGATCCAGATTGGAGAATCTAGAATGAGCTCGCCCTCTGGCCCCCCTCCCCCAGTTCCCCTGTCCTGCTACGATTTCTAGGGAGGACTTCCCTGCGCAGCTAATCTCTGGCCCAGCCTTCCTCTCTCTCGGTGGCCCACGTGTGCACTGTGGGCCTCGGGGTGCAGCACATGGCTGAGAGCGGCCCTCGGGGGATGGAGTCTGGCGCAGCTTCGACTCCGCTCCCACTGTGTGCCTGTCGGGGAGTCCACACTGCCAATCTGCGTCCCTCAGCGTCTCGGGCTTCAGTCGTCCAGTCCCTTTGCTAAGCTTCCCGCCAGCCCTGGTTGTGTGCTTGGGGCTGCAAACTCAGAAATAGCTGCGCGGTTCTCAGGAATCCTCCCCGAGACCTCAGAAGTGCTCCTTGCTCTTTTTCTACAAAATCTATTTCTGAGTTGGAATCTGGGCAAGCGTATCAATCTGGAGCTGGGTAGGACCCAGACTTGGGGGAGGCAGAAGGGAGGAAAAAGGGGGAGAAGAAGAGTCAGAGAGGGGCCAGGACCGAGGACAGACATGTACCAGAGCGGTCCTTCCACCGCACAAGCCTGCCGCCCCAGTCCTGGATCTGACAGCATCCCCTGCCCAGGACAGCGGGCCGAGGGCAAATGCCCATGGGCTGGTCCAGCAGGTGTGGGACGAGTGGAGAACTGAGCTGTAGCTAGAGTCAGACTCCAGCTTGTGGTCTTGGGAACAAAGCCTCTGGAGAACAGTGGTGTGGAGTTGCGGGGTCCTGGGGGGCACTGGTGCTAGAATGAACCTTGAACCACAGACTTTGCTTTCTCCCTGGGTGGGACCCTGTCTTATGAAAGTACCCCCCAACTCAGCAGGGATTGCACCCCAGTCCCACCTGTGCCTCACCTGGGGCTCCCTGGACCTTGGGGGAGAGATGAATGGCGGGGAGCTGCGCCTTGGCATCTGCTGACCTCCACTGTCCTGGCCCTTGCCGGGTTCTCCCCAGGGGCTGAGCTGGCAGAGGGCTGGTATTCTTTGAAACCCCCTCGACTCAATTTTTCTCCTCTAAAACGGGGAGCCCTTACTGTTTCCTTCAGGGGATGGTGAAATCCATGTGCAACCGCTTAGTTGGGTGACTGGGGTCTCGGGCGAGGAAGACCAGCTGGGCTGAGCGAGATGGGAGGCCAGAGGGAGGCGGGAGACCTAGGCGTCCTCCTGGGTCTGGTTCCTTGTTCCTGGTGAGCCCAGCTCGGGCGGCCAGGAAGGAATCAGCCAAGGTTTTGGATCACCCTGAGTCGACCGCCGCAATCCCAGCTGGAGAGGTGGCCGGGGAGCTCACCCAAGGCTGAGCCCACCGCTGGCCGCCCACCGCTGGCGCACTCGTGCCCTGGGCCCGGCCGCGCCGGGGACGACACCTACCTCACCAGGATGGCCACCCCCACGTCCTCGCAGTTGGCATACAGCCGGGCCCACGTCGCCTGGACCGCCTTCCTCTCGGCCTCGGACAGCTCCTCGCTCCGCTCGCGGCGCTCGATCTCCATCTCGCCCGGCACTTTCTCCATGAGCAAGCTCCGAGCCCAGCCCGGCTTCGCGGGGCGCGGGGAGCCGAGGCCGGCTGCGTGCGCGGCGGCGGCGGCGGCGGGCGGGCGAGGAGTAAGGGAGGGAGGGAGCGCGTGTGTCTGTGCGCGGTGTGTGTGTGTGTGTGTGTGTGTGTGTGTGTGTGTGTGTGTGCGCGCGTGCGTGTGTGTGTGTGCGCGTGTGCGCGCGCGTGTTTGCGGGGTATATGTACTGGAGGGGGGGAGACCGCGAGCCGGGGGCGGGGATGGAGTCTGCTGAAAAAAAATGTTTAAGAAATAAACCCGCCCCAAACCCCGAGTCTTAGGTCGAGGAACCAGTTCTGGCAAGGTGAAGGATGGGCGGGGAGGGGGCGTCACAGTGAGCGTGTGCCCACGCACTCACCCGCCAGACCACCACGGCCCCAGCTGGGAGGGGCGAGGCCGGTGTGCAGAAGGGTCTCGGAGGGTCGCGGGACGATCTGGCAGCGCTGGCACCGGAGGGCGCCCCCTGCCTGGCATGCGTGGGTCTGGGGGTCCGCACACGGTGTGCTCCTCACACCACGGGGAACTAAGTCAAGCACCCCAGACATCCGCGGGCATGTATGTGCCAGAACGGATGTCCGGAGCCCCCCGTGGTGGACAGAGCCCGGCTTCTCCTGAGCCGACCCTGGGCGGGGGCACCGGTTCCCAGGGCTTCCCATGCTTTGGGAGTTGGAGTCATCTCCGGGGTCATCTGCTTCATCCTCCGGCTGGCAGACCTTGTCGCACAGTCTTCCTTTGGTGCCCACCAACGTTCCTCGGTGGGCACAGAAATCCTGGGGAGCTTAAGACCTGCTGGCAAGAGCCAGGCACCATCCAGGACTGGGCCGCGGCCTTGGACAGAGTCTAGACCCACAAAGAGGCAGTGGGGTGGGTCAGGCCCAGGGGCCCTGAGTCTTAAGGAAGTCACAGGACAGTGGAAATGCCTGTCACCCTCAGACCTCCAGTTCTGCGGGAGGAAGATGAGTTCTTCCTCCTGGTGACTGCCCGGGGAGGTGGGCCTGAGGTGGGCCCTACAATTCCGCGAGCCCACGAGCCCACCCTGCAGCAGACAGTCGGCCTTGTCTCACTCCACGCCCCCAGCACAGGCGGGGTGCCTCTGGTTCTCTCAGGGCTCCTGGTTGGCCCTCATCTTGGTGTCCACTGCCCAAGTGTGACTGAGAGGTGACTCTCCTGGCCGACTGGTTCCTGTGATACTAGTTTCGAGATCTAAAGCCATGGGGAGCGCAAGGCCCTCCATGGAGTTTAGGGGTGGAAGGCCACAGACCCCCCCAACTTAGGAAAGGAAAAATCAAGGTCTTGTTTTCAGGCTCCTTCGTCGCCGCCGTCCGTGTGGTGTCTGCCCCGCATGGCTGGCCCCAGCTCCCTCGCTGCAGCTCACAGGTGTGCAGTCGGTCTGCATGGGATACAGACAGCATTGACCTTATGTCTATTGATTTCCACCTTATGTCATTTGTTACATGTCTTATGATGTCGGAATATACATTCATACAGTAGTGTAGCACAAACCTGATAAGCTTATAAGTTATAGCCAAATTACATAAGCGTTATATAAGATGTAATTCATAATTCATGCTATTCCGTGAGTGCACGCTTAAAAACTCTGTTTTTTTTTTCTAAAGAGGAGGGTAATGAGAAAAGTTGAGAGACGGCTGTGGAGGGGGTGCGGCCAAGCTTCGTGGTCCACCGCTCTTCCCTCCTCTCCCAGGTCTCCAGTGTGACCTCGGGGCTCTGGGGCCTTAGCCTGGCACCGGAAGATGTGGCATGAGTTCATGCTGGCAAGTTCAGATGCCCCGGCTCTCTGTTGTTTGTGTGTACTGGGGCTCGAAGTGAGGACCAGGCAAGCTCTCCGCCATAGACCGTATCCTTAGATAGGGTCTCGCTACGTTTCTCAGACCAGCCTTCAGCTCTCTGCTTCAGCCTCCCAAGCGGCTGGGATGCCAGGCCATGCCACGGGGCAGCCCTTAGCTCCTTGAAGGCTTCCCTTGCTGTGTGCGGCTCCTTGACCCGTCACGGCATGGGAGTGATGCACTTACCTTGAGAGAGAGTTTGCGGCTGAGGTCCAGGTATCTGATCTACATTCTGGGCAGGGGCTCGGGACCCCCATGCATGACTTGAAGGAGGCTGCCTCACTCTGCCACCAGAAGGGGGTTTCAACCGTGCACGTTAATCGCTCTCTGCAAGGTCGGGGCTGTTGGCCCCCAACTAATCGGCTTGAGCTTCCTAATCCATCCTCACCTGGCAGGGGCCGAAGAGGAGACGCCGGGGCTGGGGGAGCTGGCCGGCTGCGGCCCGGCCTCTGGGGCCTTCTGCAGTCTTCGGGGGATGGGGCAGCTGAGCTATGTGTACCACGCTCTTCCTGCTCAGCGCCCTGGCCGTGCTCTGGCGCCGCCGATTTGCCAACCGGGTCCAACCGTGAGCAACGGATGGATTGTGGGGCTGGGGTGGAAATGAGGGAACTACCAAGGTGGGCCCTGGTCCAGGTGAAAGTGGGGGGGGGGCTGCCCGGAGAGGGGGTTTGCAGGGGGCCATAGAGCAGGAGGTGTCAGGCTGCGGCTTCCAGTGCCCCAGACCTGCGTGGCTAGGCAGTGGGGAGGGGAGGGCAGAGGCCGGGCGCTGCCTACAGTTCTTCCTGCCTGCTCCTCCTTTCCACAGAGAGCCCAGTGGCGTGGATGGAGCAGCTGTGGGCAGTGGCTCGGGCACAGACCCCCGGTCTTCAGGCAGGTGAAGCCGACGACAGTCCGGGTTGGGGGGTAGGTCCTACCAAGGGGGCTGTTGGCTTGGCTGGGGATGCGTGCGTGTGCCTGCCCGTGCCACGTCCTGCTTAGCCCTTGCCCTAGGCCAATCCTTCTTGTACGGTGGGCAGGCTGGATATCTGTTTTCCCAGGTGGGACCCCCCCCCACATACACCAGCTCCTCTTTTGGACCCACACTGTGCCGCCTTGCTTTGACGAGGGTGGTGCCCAGTAGGACCTTGCAAGGAAGGAGCAGGGGGGCAGAGGGAGGAGGCGGTGCTGTTTGCTTTGCTCTCCTGTCCTTGCCCTCCCCCTCCTCCCTCCTTTGCCTGAAACTCCAGCAGGATTCGCTGTCCAGTCCCCAATAGAAGGCTCAGAAGGAACATGACATCATCGGCAGCGAGCGCCATTGGCTGGACGGCCCCTGCGGGCAGGACGCTGTCTCCAGTGGCCAGAACGTTAACTCTTCCCTCGGCCGAACCCGTGTGGCCTTTGGGGGACAAAGTTGTAGGAGCGTCTAGACTTTTCCTCCCCTGGCTGACCAACGGGTATCTATTTAGTTCCTATGCGTTAGGCATTCCTCGTATCACACGGACCCTCCTAAGCGTGGGAGAGCTGAGATCGACTCCCACTCCTGGTGAAAGGAAAAGGAAATCCTCTGCCGATTTGGGGATCCAGAACCCCCTGGTAGGAGGGTGTCCCAGTTAACATGGGACAACATGTTAGAGACAAATGCATGCCTGTGACCTTCATGTGTCTCTTTTGGGGGACACCAGCCTGCACTGTGGTCGCAGGTACACGAAGTTCATCCGTTTCCCCCACCTTGGTTCCGGGGCTCTGCCAGATTCAGATCCCAGCAAGGCCCGGTGGGAAGCTCTGGGAAATGGTGTTGAACAGGCATTTCTGTGACACTTTTCCCGACTTACAGAGGCCGGATCACGAAAGTGACCAGTTTCCCCCTCCCTGTCAACCACGTGGGCTGCTCACGGTTCTTTCCAAGGTAGTCTGTGCTGATCCTGTCTGGGTGTAGAGGTGACCCCCAGGCAGCCAAAACTAAATCTGGCTTTCCCTTGGGGGTGAGGGCTTTGGACAAATCATGTCGCCGTGTCACTTGCAATGTGGAGTCACCAGTGGGGGCTGAGGGCTGACGTGCGGGGCACAGTAACTCAACTGCTTGGTCCGCGCCAGTTGATCTCTGATGATTTTTACTCCCGATATGGGCGCTTCATTCTTCCCGAGACAGTTGCCCTACGATCATTTGTTAACGAGTCTATAATCCAGAGGGCTGGAAGGACATGGCTTGCTTTCTTGTTCACCTGTTAATGAGAGGAACAGGAGGATTTGAATGTGGGACCTCCTGACCTCCAGATAGTGGTCTCGTCTATATATAAAATGGGCCTAGCCCTCCTGGCAGGAGAGAAAAGGTCTCATTTGAGGACCACCTCGCCGGAAGGAAGCAGTTGCCTATAGACTCTCTGGGACTGAGAACAGATTGTCTGAATGTAAGAGTGGATTACTGCAGGTCTCTGTCACAGAGGGGTGCTGGGTGGTAGGGAAAGGAGAGTCCCTAGCGTCCCAAGTTCATTCCCTTGGGCCCTCTGACTCCAGGACATCCTTGTTTGCTAGGGAGGAGGAGCCTGTGAAGTGAGCCCTTGTTTCTGGTGCCAGGATTTGGATCTGCTGGCCCCGGCAGGTAAGGCAGGTCTGGCGTCCCCAAGGCCAGAGGGCGTTGCTGGGGACAAGGTCCAGCCAGGTGGGGTGCAGGGAGCAGTCGCTGGAGGATGGGTTCTTTCAGGGCTGGGGTGAAGAGAAGCAAGCGGGGTGATCCTTCCCACGTCTGCTAGGCTGAGGAATGAGGCTGTGCTGGGGGCTTGTGCAAAGGGCCGGAAGGCCTCTAAGGAGGAGGTGGAGCTCGCTCGGGATGCCCCCGGCTCTGAAACACGCCCTGTTTCTGGGTGTGGGAGAAAGTACTGCTCTGGCTGGCTTTCCTTCTAGCTCGGTCCTGGGTCATCCTCTAGTCCCGGATGATGCCGTGCAGGCAGGGGCAGCAGCGGGAAGGAGGGTGGGAGAGGCAGCGATGGGGGAGAGAGGCTCTCCCTCCCCTTGGCTCCTGGACAGCCTCCGACAGCGGGACTCCCATGCGAGGCCTGGCTGGGGAATCCTGAGTTCCGCGTCTGAGGAGCTGCGGACCAGGGAAAGCAGCCCAGCAGCCAGGCAGAGGCAGGAGCAGAGAGCGACTCGGTCAGGGCGCTTTCATCCTCGTTCATCCCTGACTGTAACCCACAGAGACTAAAGCTGCTCTCGTAGAGGGTGAGCGAGACTACACAGGACAGGCTAAATGACTTGCTCCACACAGCCTGGCAGTGAACGGGCTATCCAAACCTCCCCCCCCCCTAGGCTGGCAGTTGCTTGGGGGAAGAGGGTACACTCGTCTGGCCACCCGTTTTCCGAGGCTTTGGGGACTGTTCTGTCAAAGCCCATGCGGTCCAGGACTCTGCTGTCACTTCCTGCAGGAGCGCCCCCTCCTCCATCCCCGGGGTCCCTAGAACTCCCCTGGTCCTTGGCGGCCCCACTGAAATTACCCGCAGGAAAGGGCAGCCAGATAGGTGACAGGCCCGCTTGTGGCGGGACGGGGGCCAGCCTGTGCCCGCTGGGATGCTTGCTCTTGTCCCTTAGCAGCTCAGCAGCCCCGCCAGCCCCCGGCTGTTCTGCCAGTTCTGTCTTTACAGTTCTGCCCAATTCTAAGCGGACTGAGGCTCAAACCCTGCAGGCAGTGGCTCCCCACCATCTCCTGGCCATTAATCTTCAAAAGCTCCCCCCGCCCGCGACGCCCTCCCCACTGGGCCCCCACTGGCAGCCCCTGCCATGGACTTTCAGGCTGCAGGAGAGTTCTGGACGGCTGTACCCTACATCTGAGATGGACAGAGAGGAGGTAAAGATGCAGCAGCCCAGAGACCCCCTGGGTGGGGGGAGGCCACTGGGAGGGCTCCCGGGACCACAGGGGGCTGGTGGGTCAGAGCCCTCAAGGCAGGCAGGAGGGGGCTGCCGGAGCACCCACCTCACTGGGGTCACGAGCCCAGGGCCACGCGGCTCAGCGCCTGTCAGTGCCTGCCGCGGGCGCCGTGAGCCCGCTGGTGACGGGCTGTCACGCTGTCTGTGACACGTCTGTCATGGCCAGAGGACACGGTGCCCTGATCCGGCCCCGTCACCGGTCCCTAATTGCTTTGCCTGGTTCCTGTCATCTCGCCCTGTCTCTGCCATTTCCAAGTTGCCCGCCTTCCTCCAGTGGTCTGAGGCACTGACAGCCGGGGTCACAGCCGTGACGGGTTGGCTCTTTGCCGTGAACCTCCTCCAAAAAGCCGCTGCAGATGAAGGGCGAGAGAGAAGAGGGGGCTGACGGCAGGGTTGGGGGACCAGGCTGCCTGGGGGCTGACAGCTGCGGTGCCATGTGGGCTGGGAGGGAGGGGCTGTCTCCCCCAGGGAGCAGGCCGGCTTTGGTGGGAGCAGACTGTGTTTACACCTTCCCCGCACACACCGCCCACGCCCGGCTCGTATGCCCAGGGCCTCTCCCACCCCGCGCTCTCTGCACGCTCTGTGCATTTACAGTTCTCGCTGTACGAGTCCCGGTGCTTAGGCTGGGACTCCGCTACGGGCCCCCAGACCCGCCACCCCTCCTCGCACCCCAACTCCCACCATCCCAGTGGAGGACGGAGCTTTAAGTGTGTGTGTGTGGGGGGGATAGCTTAGCTCCTGGCCATGATACTGTCCCGTAGAGGCCGGGTCCCTTTCTTTCCGTTGAAGGAGCACTGTTGGAGGTGGGAGGTGGGCAGGGAACGTTCTGGTGCGAGGGTGGTGGGGGCGGCCAGAGGGCTAAGCGGCCGCAGAGCCAGGTGAGGAGCCCTGGGGCGGCTCTGGCAGAGTAACTGACAGTCAAGGACCGTGGCTGGGCCAGAATCTCCCCTCCAGAACCCCTTCCTCCCTGCCCCAGGCAGTGTTCTGCACGGGGCGGTGGCTCGTTTCCTTGTCTGTACGGCAGAGACGGAGACCTTGCCTGAGAGTTGCTGAGAGGACTGGATAGCGTGTAAAGTGCCCACCGGGTGGGCGTCTGTGGCCCCAAGTTACTGTGGGCGACCCCGAGATCATCCCTCCCCCCCATGCCACCTGCTCCTTGCCCGTCTCTCCACATACAGCACAGCTCGGCGAAGGGGGCACGAGAAGATGCCAGAGGGCTAGAGGAGGGGGTGGAGGGGATGCGGGGCTGGGAGCGCGCAGCAAACTCTGTCACGGCCTGCATGGGGGTCTCAGCAGAGACACCCCCCTCCCCGCACCACCTCCCAAAGCGATCTCAGCTGCGGAGGGGACAGGAGCTGGTCGCCCTGACGCTTCCTTGCAGCTGGAATGCTAATCTCTGCTGGGGAGAAGAGCGCAGGTTTGAAAGGGTGGCCGAGGGCAGCGCCAGAGCAGGAGGCTCTGCCGTCTGCCCCTCCTGGGGCAGCCTCCTGCCAGTCTCTCCCGGAAGCTGACCAGGGCGCTAACGAGGCAGAGGGAGGGGCCAGGATGGAGCTCCGGCAGTTGCCCCGTCCTGCTTCCTCCTCCAAGTGCAGCTGTGATTTCAGGAGAGGACCCGCCCCCGACGTGTGGGGTGAACTTACAGAGCAGCCCAGAAGGGCTCTAGACTAGGTAAGGCCTGGAGCCCGATCTGAGGCAGGCCAGACCCCCCCCCTTCCCACAGGAGCCCAGTGCCCTCTGCAGAGATGCTACTTGTCAGAAGGACGCCCGGGCCCTGGAGCTAGAGAGAAGGACGCTGCTGTGTGAGCCAGAAAGTAGAGCAGCAAAGTGTCCGAGCTGCGGCTTCCATCTCCACAATGCTAATGATGCTGATAATACTGTTAATAATGGCAGCACAGATCAAACACTTATTATGCGCCGGGCACTGTGCCCAGCGCCTTGCTTAGGAGCACTGTGCCCGGCGCCTTGCTTAGGAGCACTGTCTCGTTTAGGTGGTAGGAACCGCTGTTTCTCACTCGCCCAGTAAGGAAAGCAAAGTTCAGCGAGTCTGTCAAGGTCGCAGCTGCTGGCGAAGCCGGGCCTGTGCCCAGGAAATCTGATGCCAGAGCTCAAGGTGGGACCGACCTGACTTTGGAGACAGGTGGGAGGAGCTGAGCCGCGGACCTGCGCTGTGTCTCCACAGGTCCGGCCGTGTCAGCGGGATCCTTCTGGGCCAGACAAGAGCCGAGCCGGGAGCTGCAAGGTCCTTCCTTGCCCCCCAGCTGCCTGTCAGGAGCCACCAGTGCCCTCGGGGAGGCAGTGACAGCCCTGGCAGGGGTGGCAGACAGCAGTGCCGTCCTTCCTTGTGGCCACTCGCCTCTCCGCTGCCCCTTCACCCGGGGACGGGGCCCTGGGGACAGGAGATGACAGCCAGCCAGTTGCCTGCAAGGCCCGTCTGCTTGCCGGTGTCTGCCATGGGGAGCGGTCAGGTCTGCGCTCCGGAGATGGTGTCGGGGACCTGCTGACCAGCATCCGGGAGCATGGACCCTCTGTGCCCCTAGTGGGGGATTCAGACCAGAGGGACTGCAGCAGTCCAAACATCAAAAGAAACGTACTGACAGACTTGGAGCACGTGGGTCCCCTAGGGCCAGGAGCCAGTACTGTCCCTGTGAACACAGGGGCACAAGAGAAGGGGTGTGAACCCACACGCCGGTACATTGACATACTCAGCTGTCTATGTGCAAGCAAGCCCCCCCCCCGGGTCCCCGGGGAGGTTCAGGAGGAGGAAGGTAGAGGAGACAGCACGGAAGGATGCAGTCCAGTCCTGCCTCAGTTCTGCCCTCTCACGTGACCTTTTGTTCTCCGGCCCTCAGTTTCCCCGTGAGTAACTGTTGAACCTACGTGGGCTAGAGCCGAGATGTGAAGGAAGGGAAGGGGGGCAGGAAATGAAGGGACCAAGGAGCCCAGGGCCCTCACCCATCTTCCCTTGGAGGAGACTTGCTCTCCCTCCACGACAGGCCCCCCAAAGGATTGAGAGAGCCCCCCAAAAGATTGAAAGATCCTTCCAGAAGCCATGAGGAAGCTGGGAAAGCACAAGAAACAGATACTTGGCGCAGGACCGTGACCTCGTGACTACCCCGGCCTCCGCCCAGAGACGGTTCCCGGCCTTGGCGCCGGGGGAGGAAAAGGAGCTGGTGTTCCTCGCGGCAAGACGCAGGGGCGGCGGCACCAGGGCACGCAGAGGGGGCCCGAGCTCAGCGACCTGATGACACTTGCCAGCGTGGGGGCCCAAGCAAACCCGTGCCCAGATCTGCAGCCTGGGGACGGAGCCCAGCGGTGGAGCCAGCCTGTGCAATTCGCTGGGGAATTCAGCGTGGCACCTTTGCTCAAGGCCAGGTGGACGAGAATGAATCCCCACGAGGGTCCGCAGACACGTCCACACAGCTTTACTAACAACGGCTCCGCATGGGAAGCAACGCACACCGGCCCACATATGTAAAAGGGTAAACTGAGCTACAAGCGGTGCGTGAAGGAAAGATGGCGGCTGCTTACCCAAGTGGCAAATGGGAAGGTTGATGGGGCGCCTCTCCCGTGTCCATGCCGGGACTTTTCAGAACACCAGAGCAGCCGCAGCGACAGGATGCGGACCACGGTGGATGCGCCAGGGCCGGAAGCGGAGCTGATGGCAGAAACACAGAAAGGGTCTGAAGCTGCTCTTGGGGTGCAGAAATGCTTCGCACCTCGACAAGCATGCGTGCTGGACTCTGAACCAGACATTTCTGAAGGCGCTTCACAATATTGCACCTCAATAGAGAGGACCTAGAGGGTCAAAAACAAAACAAGAATGAAAACTGATTCTTTGTTTGCTTGTCGTCTAGTGGAAAAGCAAGACAGAAACAAGTGGGAGAAAACTATAGGAAGGAATGAAGGAAGGAAGGAATGAAGGAAGGAAGGAAGGAAGGAATGAAGGAAGGAATGAAAGAAGGGAGAGGAGGGGGGAGGGGAGAGGGAGGAGGGAGGAGGAGGAGGGAGGAGAGAGGAGGGAGAGAGGAGGGGAGAGGAAGAGGGAGGAAGGAGGGAGAAGGGGAGAAGGAGGAGGAGGGAGGGGAGAGGGAGGGAGGGAGAGGAGGAAGAGGGAGGGAGGATGGAGGAGGGAGGAGGGAGGGAGAAGGGAGGGATGAGGAAGGGAGGAGGAGGGAGAAGGGAAGGACGAGGAGGGAGGAGGGAGAGAGGAGGAGGAGGGAGGAGGGAGGGAGGAGGGAGGGAAGAGGAGGAGGGAGGAGGGAGGGAGGAGGGAGGGAAGAGGAGGAGGGAGGGAGGAGGAGGAGGGACGAGGAGGGAGGAGGGAGAGAGGAGGAGGAGGGAGGAGGGAGGGAGGAGGGAGAGAGGAGGAGGAGGGAGGAGGGAGGAGGGAGGAGGAGGCGGCATCGTCACAGAACAGCACCTAACACTAAGTATGGCATGAAGAGACTGCTCACTTCCTGTCAGACACTGGGCGGAGTCTGAGCTGCGCAGCCTCACAACTGTCCCCGAGGTCCAAGTCCTCTTCCTCCTCCTCCTCTGAAGGCTGAGGAAATGCGACAGGTGGAGCAATCTGCCCAAAGTTACTGCACTAGAAGCAGCCGCGCTGGGGGACATGTTCGCAGAGCAGATGCCACCCCCACTGCTCCCCCAGCCACAGTGTCAGGAAAGAGGAGGTGCTGGATGAGCTGACCTGTGACTTGGGGGGGCAAAGGGAGCAAACACTACCATAAACAGAGGTTGTGCAACAGCTGAGGAAAGACCGGGGTTTCTGGGAACAGAGAGCCACCGGAAACGGCAGAAGCGGTCCAGGAAACATTACGTTGTCCTCAAAACTGTTTATCCGTAAAAATCTACTTTTTAAGTAATTTTACTAGAGCAATTGCTCTGCTTCCTGAACGTTCGGAGCGCAGAGACTCTTGTGGCAAATCCAGTCGATCCGTTCTCAGTTTCCCAGGACACATGGTCTGGAAGTGTCGCTCCTCCAGAAAGCTGCATCTCCGGTCAGTGACCCAGGACTCTGGCTGAGCATGGTTTGCGACACCGTCCCATGGTCCCTTGGGGAGAAAATCCTGCTGTCATGATGAACTTCTAGAAAAACTGAAATACTGACATCGGGCAAAAATGTCCTAATCACAGTGTGACTTTTTTTTTTTTTAAGAAAATGCAGCATGGTGTATTGGTGACCTCCTCTCTGTTACTATGCCAAAAGACCTGAGATGATTAACTTACAAAGGAAGGAGTTTTACACTGACTCGCTTGGCAGTTTTCTGTGTCAATTTGAGAATCGAACCTTTAGGCGCGCCTATGAAGAATTTTTTAGCTATGGCAAGTCTTGACCAAGACTCTAGGAGATTACCTAGCTGATGTAGGAAGACCAGCTCATGGTGGGTGGGACCATCCCCCGGGAAGGTGGTAAGACAGAGAACTCTCTATTGGCAGACTGGCAAGCCAGAACTAGGCCTCTCTCAGCTCTCCTGCCAGGACCGACGTGAACAAACCCCCTTTGCTCCCTGACGCGTTTGGTCACGGATTCCTCGTAGTAACAGGAAGAGGAAATGAAGACACTCCTTCTGGGGGGCAGTCGGCGTGGGCAGGGGTGGGGGGTTCCAGTGTTTATTCCGAGGCTCCCCTGAAGAGGCAGTGCAGCTAGTGGAAGGGAACGCAAGGTGGAGCCATCCGCTCACCTCAAAAGGAAGCAGAGAAGAGGAAGAGGATGGGTCCTAAGATCCCTTCCCTTGTGGGGACCCCCGGGTCACCTGTGCTGCTGAGGGCAACCTGGGGTTTCTCATGCTCCTGTCCCCCAGCCCCGCGCCCAAGCGACCTCCCTTGAGCCCATCTCCTGAAGCTCCGCCCCTCGCCAGCAGTGCTACTGTAGGTGCTAGGCCCCCTGGGGCTGCCCACGGGGTGGGCTGGGCCGTGTGCTCCCGTGAATTCGCTCAGTCCTTCCCCATGGTGGCTTCTTGGGCTGCGAGACCGGGTAGTCATGACGGGGCTGTGGGGGTTCTCCGGGGCACCCAGTGGGGGGCGAGCAGACAGCACGAGTGTGTAGTCCAGAAAGGCAACTTCACACGTCCCTTCGCTTCGATTCCATCCTTCTGGGGTGTTTGTGCAGGTGTGGAAGTACCACTGTTTCTCAGGAAGATTTTGACTCTGGCGAGCAGGGAACTTTAAATGACTTAAGCAAGATTTCTTCTTTAAATCTCACAGTCTGCATTTACTGAAACTAAGATATCACTGCTCGGGAAGCACATCCTACAGTCAGAAACGTTAAGATGTAAAAGTGTGTCTGTGAGGGCTGGGGGGGCTCAGTGAGTCAGGCGCTCGTCGTACAAGCACGTGGAACTGAGTTCGAATCGCAGTCACGTAAGAAGTCAGGCGCATGAGCATATACCGTGACACCACTGCAGGGGGAGGAGGGGAGGAAGGGAGTCAGGTCCCGTGCTGGCCATCAACAGCTAAAAGGTTCAGAAGATAAGGTGATGGGGTGGTGAGACAGCTCAGTGGTTGAGGCGTCTGCTTGCAAACCTGGCGACCCGAGTTCAACCCCTGGAAGCCCACGTGGTAGAAGAAAACTAACTTACAGAAGCTGTCCTCTGACTTCTGCCTTCGCACCATGGCATGCACATCTCCGTTTCTCTTTCTCTCCGTCTCTCTCAAATAAGTAGATATTAAAAAAAATTAGGTGGGGAGTGACTGAGGAAAGACATTCTACACTGACCTCCGGCCTCACATCCGGGCAAGGACACACATTTAAAACCTCTCTTTGAAAGTCAGGGTTTCAGCAGTGTAATCACACCTGCAGGACGCGCTTCTTTGGAGGCCGCCTCCGGGGGCCTTGGCTCGAGCTTTGCAGGAAGTCTGGCGAACGCCAGATGGCCGTGGCAATCCCAAGCACCGCGCTCTCAGTGCCTCAGAGCCAACAGAAGGCTGTTGTTTTTAAAAGCAAGAAAACGTTCCCAAACTTGGCCAGAATTGTATTGCAGACAAGAGGGAGGAGAGCCGCTTCCAGACAGACGGGCCACTAGCACGTTGGCACCCAGAGGCGCTGCTGGACCAACGGCTGGTGCAACCTACAGCAGAGGCAGCGGGTCGCCCGCCGGGGGCGCCACCTCCTTTCCTTCACGTTCCCCGACATGCGAGATCTCTCTGGGATTAAGAAACCAACCTCCCGATTGCAAAGAGCATCCTTTGCTCCAGCGGCTTTCTCTGCCTAACAGCGACCCAGCCCAGCACCCCGGGGACTAGGTTTTCCCTGAACAGCACTGGTGGCTCATGCTATGTTCAGCTTGTGGTCCACCTCGTCACTTACCTGCAGGCTGCGGCTCTGTCCCTGTTCATAACTGCAGAGCTGCACTAGTGCGCACACCCCGTGTCACACTCACTGCACTAGGCCTCGCGGGCACCGACGCACCGCAGCGGCTCCGCCCCCGTCATTCAGAACCCTGAGTCTCTCTGGGTCTGTCTGCAGTGCCCCCGCAGTTGTGCCTTTTGTGCACGCACAGCCACGTGGCTTTGCCCCAGGCTCCTGGCCCTGCCCACCTGCTCCTGGCACCCTTACTAGTTGTGAGTTTGCAGCTGGGCCTTTCCGCATAACTGCGCTCTGCAGAGGACGGGGGGGGGGGGGGGAGTACGGGGGACAGACGGGAAGGTGTGCCCTGTCAGGTGTGAAAGCCACATAGCCCGTGGCCTTCGCTGCGAGGCGTCCAGGGAAGCGCTGTTGGGCCCCAAAGCCTCGAGGTCTTTGATTGCTCAGCAGGCCAGGAGCCTGCCTGCAAGCCTGGTGATTGGAGTTCAATCCTGGAAGCCTGCATGGTGGAAGGAGAGAGCCGACTTCTGAAAGTTGTTCTTTGACCTCCACCCATGGAGTATGGCATGCATACATGTTCTCTCTCTGATTAAAAAAAATAAGATGGTCAGTGACTGAGGAACATACTCAACAACATCACAAACACACACATGCACGCACACACACACACATGCACACACACACATGCATGCACACACACACATGCATGCACACAGACACACATGCATGCACACACACATGCACGCACACAGACACACATGCATGCACACACACATGCATGCACAGACACACACATGCATGCACACACACATGCATGCACACAGACACACACATGCATGCACACACATATGCACACACAGACACACATGTATGCACACACAGACACACACGTGTATACACGCATGCACACACACAGACACATACACGTGCACGCACGCATGCACACACACACCCTCTGTTTCTCCTTTCCACCTTAAAGAAAAGGTCTTAAATATGAGATCAGAAGTCCTTGGTGGTAAAGGCAGGAACCCTGCAGGCTGAGATCAGACCCAGCGTGCCAGGGACTAATCGTGAAGTGTGAACCCTGCCTCCTCTCTCGGGGCTTCTGTTTTTCAGCTGTAAAGTGGTACAGTGACCGTGTTTCACAGAGCGGCTGTGCGTTCCAGGGGCAGCACACATCAAGAGCTCGCCACGCCGACCAGCACCTGGCAAACGCTACATAACCCCCCCCACTGGTCTCGAGATTGCTGGTTTCACAAACAGCTCTTGATCAAGTTCTCAGACTTCCCTCTGCAAGCCCCAAATGAAAGAACGTTGTGTGCAGAGAGTGTGCATTCTTCCTTTCAGAACTGAACAAAATAATCTGTCTTCAAGGGCGCGAGAGACAAAGCCAAAGGCCTTAGTTCTTGCTGAAGTAATGAATGAGGCGTTCGGGGACATGCTGTGAGCAGACAGCCAAACACAGGAAAAACAGAAAAAGATAAACTTTGCCTATCCTTGAAAAGCTTATGACAAAGCAGATAAACATAAACAAATTTGGTCATTTGAAAAGGCCAGTGGGTCTCAGGAGGAACCTAGCTGCAAATCTAGACTTGAGTTCAGTCCCTGGAAGTCTATATGGAAGAAGGGGAGAACTGACGTCTGAAAGTTGTTTTCCGATCTCTATCTATGTGCCATGGCGTCCCTGTGTGTTCTCTTTCTTCCTCATATAAATATTTTAGAAAGAAATATACACTGGCGACATATTACCACATATGGAATAAAATGGTACAGGCTAAATGCGATACGAAGAGCCCCACTGTTGAGACTGGGACAAAAATAATGCGTCTGTGGCGTTTGTCAAGTTCAACTCATTTCCCAATGTCTCTCAAAATGAGATTGGGCAGAAAGACACAGAAAATCTCGGGGACAGGAGGAGGCAAGGATCCTAACCTTGGAGGACAGGTGAAGCCTCCTACAATAGAACAGCAAGGATCCCGGCCCACCAACCACTGCAAGGCCTTTTTCTCTTTCCCCAGCTATAAACCTAGGTCTTTCTCCTTCCTTCCTTCTTCCTTCCTTTCCTTCCTTCCTTCCTTTTCTCCTTCCTTCCCTCCCTCCCTCCCTCCCTCCCTTGCTTCGCTCTGGGATCTCCCAGGCTCCACCCGCTAAGGCCTAAAGTGCAGGCCACCCTCCTTTTCCACCTGGCCTTTTTAACATGGGATCTGGGATGCGAACTCAGCACCTACTGCTTGGGAGACAGAGACTATTAACCCCTGAGGCATCTCTCCGGCCCTAAACCTAGGGTTCTAGGAACTGCGGCAGAAACTCCACGAGTAAGAAAGGGATATGAACTTCCCCCCTCCTGGAACCCTAGTTTCACCGTTATCCGACCATAATTCCCTGTAAGACATCTCTGGAGCCCTCACCTGTTTCAGAGAGGAGGGACCGGCAGGGAGAGGTTTCTTAGCCACTCTCTGAGCTGTAACTTGGGAGCCACCAAAATGGTCTCGGTTGCAAACGCTAACATCGCTCACTGCACTGTGCACCCTGGCGCTTGGAGGTGTCTTTCTTCCCCTCTCGGGGCGCTTCTTTCTCGCACAGGCCAACAGCCTGTAAGATCTTTAGTGAAATCTCCAATGCCGCTTCGTTCCACCGGCTGGTCCTGAAACTCTCCAGCTTTGAACCAAGGATCCTGACTTATCCGGTCCCTGGAAGATGAGGGCACCGCTCGGGCTGCGGAGGGGGGACAGCGCGGAGCTAGCAAGAAGCATCGCAACACGCTTCCGTCTTTTCACCCTCTCCTAACCCAAGGCCGGTCACCCCCGGCGCAGCGGGCGCGCAGGACCCGGGGTACGGGGGGCGCGCAGCCCCGCGGCTCTCGGGCGCCGCCTGCCGCCCGCGCCCGGTCTCGCCCCGAAGCCTCAACGCAGCGGACGGTCCCGCAGAACCTTCCCCGCTTCGCTCGCTCGGCGAGTCGCTCCACCCGCAGCGTCTCCCACCCCAGACAGCCACGTCAGTCTGCGCGCTAAGCTCAGCGACCCTCTGCTCCGAGCCGCCTTCGCCTACGTTTTCTGACCGCCTTGGGTTCGCCACGCCGAGCTTCCCTCCCCGACCCTCTGCTGCCCCTGGTGGCGGCCAGCGCCATCTCACTCCAGCTCTAGGGTCACGCGGTGGTGAGGCTGCCGACGGTTTGGAACTACATTTCCCATCAGGCCGTGCTCAATATCCCGAGATATCCCGCGAGACTATCGGGAGAGAGTGTGCGCAGGCGTAGTGCCGCGTTCTTCTCGAGGTCGGCCGCGTGCGCGGCAAGTACGGACGCTCGGGTCTGGGCTGCACGCGCCGAGGATCCCGGGGCTTTTAGAAGTGGTAAGGGTGTGGAGGTGGGCGAGTGGGGTTTCCGTGGACGAGACGCTACCGTGCGTGGCGTAGCTTGATTTCCCCCTAATCCAGAAGCGCAGTAGCGATGATCAGGGCCTGCCCCCCCTTACCGTGGTTGGGGGGTCCGAGCGTCTATGGGAGAAATTGCTTTACAACCGACCGAACGTTGAGTGTGAACAAGAGTCGGAGCCCCGGCAATCTGCACGGCCTCCCGGGGCCTTGGTCGGCCGAGTGCGCTGCGTGCAGCCCGGCCGTCCCGAGCTCCCCCCCCCCCCGATCCGCCTCCCGGGCAAACGCCGAAGGTTCTAGGTTTAGGAGTCTAAATGCTCGAACACGTGACCTCCACTTGAATACCCCGAGGCCGCTGCCGTTTCCGCTACACTGCAGATGGGGACGGGTGGTTTGGGGGCGCATACTGAAACGCCATAGTTTTAACATTGTGGCTCCCCCCCAGGCTTGCCTTTGACTTCTGTTGGGAAGATGCGAAGCAGCTGCAGCCTGTTCCATCTGAAAACGAGCAGCTTGGTCCCTGGGCGGAAACGATGCCCGCAGGTCCTGGACGACCACCAGAAAAGAGCAGCGCGGTGCTGTGGCCCCACGTGCCTCGCCTCAACACTGAAGATCAGCGATGTGGCTCACGGGTTCTTCTAGGGTAAGAGATCTACCCAGAATCTAAGTCAGTTGGCAGAGCCCGTGCCAGTATATTGGGGATCCACTAGGTGTCACCCTTGAAATCTGCATGATGCTGGCGTCTATAGCAATGTAGGGGAAACTTGGAAAATGAGTGGGTTGCCTGGGATTTACCAGTTTGTTTTTTGGTTGAGCTGAGGATGATTCAGTTATCCCTGTCTGAAGGGACATCTTTTGTGAAGAGTTTTGGGTTTTCTGAGGCTCAGCCTTTTAATATTGATTCAGAGACTAAGTGCCTTAAAGTCGTTTCTGGTAGAATGAGATCGGTTGTCCTCCTTTCTCTTTGAAGACCTTGATCGTGGGCCTTGAGGAAGATTCACGTGAACACTTTACCATCTTAAGATGCTGATCTTAAGGATCTTCGCGATGACGTTTCTGTAAGTGGCAAGATTTTGGTTTTTTTTTTTTTTTTTTTTTAAGCTCTTAAAGTAGAATTACACAGGACATCTGTTAGACTTTGGGGTTTGTGAGTTTTCCGGGATTGTGGTCCCAGATAAGGAAGGTAATGTTCTCATAAATTTTAACAACCTATTGTGAGATGAATCCCCGCCCCAGGTTTACTGCCAAGTAAACTGAGAATTAGTATTAGGGAAGTGTGCTCCAAGTTACGTACAAAGCTTCTATGTTAGAAGCCCTGACGAGAAAGAACTTGCTCATCTAAAACCTCGGTAGAACTGAGGTTGAGAATCCCCTGAAACTGCATTTTATTTTGGGGTGGATGATTGTACCCAGGGCTGCACGCCTATCACTGCCAACCCACCCCAGTGCCCAGCTCTGGAATCTGCCTTTTAGACTAAAGATCTGGTTCTCTGCTACCAGGCCTTATTTCTCATTAAAACAGGTACAGTGATTTCCAACCTGCTACGTGTGAGAACCATCTAAAAGTGTTAAAATGCACATTTCCTGGATCTCAGCTGAGGCTGTGGGTGAGAATTTTGTGGCCCTTCTGAGAGCAGGCAGTGGAAACAGTTCGCTGGTCTACTTTTAGCTCGGGATTTTATTATAGCAGGATTGTAGTGCTGGCTATTTTTAAGTAGCTCTTGGGGTAATTTTCTAATCCTCTTTAAAGAAAAACAAAACCGCACACTTGTTCTGTTCTTGAACACAGAGGTGGGTGAAGGGAAGAAAGCCTTGCGTGGGTCATCTCTTGATAGTCCTGATTGTATGGCCAGAACCATGGGCGATCTGTATTGATGCAAACTGAATGTGTACCCCGGCCCTTAATAAAGCTGCCAGACACTATTGCGCGTGACCCTCTTTGTGTAGCGGGTAAGGGGCACAGGCTGGGCTCACTATCTTCCTGTCCCTGCTACATGCACCCTTCTCTTAAAGAGGGCAGGATAGTGCAGCGTCGGTGTGCCGAGTCGGGCACAGGATGCATCCAGTCACCAGATATAAGAGGCTTTTGCATGGGGCTGCAGCCAAGTAGACGGGTTGCAGTTTCATGAGGGAAGTTAAACCCAATTTGAGTGGAAAAGATGGTTTGCATGTGCAAAGGTCGGCGGCGCTGTGGGCCGAGTCGATGATGATGTAAAAGTTATCCCTGTCCGAAGGCCAGCAGAGACCTTTGTGTGGAAAACGGATGTCTGACACTCAATTTCCCGAGTCCGCCGACCAGAGATATTAGGCGTGATGTAAAAGGAAATGCTCACAGTAACTTCATACAGCTCCTCTGGCTATAAAAATATATGTATATGTCTGCATTTTAATTCCTCACCAGCTGCAGTCTGCGCCTCAGTTCTTGAGGCTGGAAAGGGTCTTCCAGCAGCCTCGCCGGCAGCTAGCCTGTGCTGCCTACCATGGACCCGAAGCGGAACATCTCCTTTGTAAGCAGAAGACTTTCCCCCTTCCCAAGACACACGGGTCAGTTGTCGTTGCTTGCCCTGCCCTGGACCGAGAGGTGTGTAGGGACGAGGTTCCCACCTCACTCGCCTTCTGCGCAGGCGTGCTGTGCTGTGTGAGGTGGACCCGTGTGGTGGACTAGGCCGGACGGTTCCTCTCGAGCTGCTAATTCTTTTTGCTTTTGCTATGCACGTGCATTCCAGGGGAGCCCCAAAGCCTGTGATGGATGGTTATCCCTGTCCGAAAATCTCGAGTGAGGGAAAAGAATCTACTCTGAGGCTTAGGGGCTCCAGGCTCAAAGAGAGTCAGGCTTTGTAAGGGATGGAGTTGCGTGGGCTCTGGAGGGGTGCTAGGTGCCCTGCTGAGACCAGTCCTAGTGGGGCACCCCAAGGTCTGGCTGCCTTGACTGATGATGCCCGGGGCCTGGCCAGTGGGGTTGGCAGGTGCAGGCAAGTCACTAGGACTCACTGTTCTGCCATGAGCAGGCAGAATGGCTCCCACCTTGGCTCTAGCGGCGCCCCCTACATTCAGGAGAGAAGGGGTTCCACACCCCGAAGAGCTTCTGGTTTCGCAGTGCTTTGTTGACAGGACCTGGCAGCCCCCCTCTCGCTTGGGTTGGGTGTGAGCTGGGGGGAGTGGGGGGGGCAGGGAGATGATGTCTCCCTTGGTTTGGTGCCAGGATGAAACACATCATTGCCCTTTTCTGTGGAAACCGTGACACCAGCTCCTCATGTTGATGTTGTCATTTGGGGTGAGATTTGAAGAGCTGAAAGCAGGTCCCGGCAGCCTACAACCTGCCAGGGAAAAGCAGGTTGGGGGACGCTGCCGACCTCAAGCAAACCAACCGAAGGCCACGCCCAGGGGAAGTTAAGCGCCTGCTGTGTGTTGGGAGGGCGTTTTGGCCATTTACCAGAAATTTCTTCCAGAAGGGCCATCTGGAAACCTGTCAGCCTGTGTGGGGGCTGCCCGATGTGCTCCCTGCGTGTACACACACTAGTAGCGGCCAGACCACCAGGCCAAGACCCCCTGCTCCTGTTACTTAGGTTGTTTGCTCTAATTATTCTCCTTGGTTTGCAGGCTGCCTTCATTGGAGTCAAGACAGCTGGTGTGGCCCGGCCGCTGCAAAGGCCTCTCGTCTCCCAGGAGAGTCTCCGGAGGACCTTTGGGCCTCAGCCTTCAGGAGTCGCCCCCGCTGAGTGAGCCGGGCTCGGAAAGCGCTGGCAGTTGGTGTAATGGTGACTCAGGAACTGATGTGCCTCTGTGAGTGCTTGGGTCGAGAAGTCTGTCTCACAGCGTTTGGGGTTTATGTTTTAAGGCATAAATAAAGTTTTTCAAATTGATTCATCAGCTTGATCAAACACCCACATTTCCCAGATCGCAAATGCAAAGCATCTGATGCTGCATTCGTAGCTGTTTAAGTTGACGTTGGCCCTCTGATGTCGCAGCTGGCCTGCATGGTTACGTGACAAAACAGCTCAGTGAATAAGGGGGGTTTATTTTCTCGTATGACAGTCTGGTTACAGTTCCTTGTCCAAGTTGGCAGGAGAGCCCCCACCACACCCACAAAAGGCCTGAGAGGGACAGAGGACTTCTCACCCACGTGGACTGGGCCTTCCCCATCCCCAGACTGTTTCCTGCAGGCTTGCTTTGGGCAGAACTAATTCTCTGCAAATGCACCCAGAGCTCAACAGTCAGGTTGCCACCTGTATCTAACTGTGGCAGCTTCTAGAAGGTCGTCAGTCACCATCGCTTAATACTTAGGAGATCTAATGAGGCCGCAGTAAAGGCGTGGCTGATTTCTGCAGTTGATGGGCATGGTGGGGGAAGTGCATGCCCAAGGGTGTCGGTGCTGCCAGCTACCAAGGCAGCGGCAAGGGCCTGCTACCTAGTGCCAGCAGCCAAAGGCTTAGTTCCCTGATTAGTACCTGAGTAATTAAAACCCAAAGTTGCTTTGTCTTTTAAGGGTGTATATTGGTGGGGGGGCAGAATCTCCCACTAACCCAGGCCAGCGAGGCCTCTAGGAGTTAAAGTGCTGGGAGTTCTTCCTGTTAGAGCACAGCCATCTGAAACCACAACCAGAGGCCGCTGGCGGTCCTCAGCTGATTGCCCTCTGGGGATTGGTGCCTGGGGAAGTCAGGCCCAGCATCCTAGAGCTGTGCCCCTCTGCCATGCGCAGCGTAGCATTCAGGCTCCGAAGCCGCTTGCCAGTAGGCTCTGGGCACCAGACCTTGCTGGAGGTTTTTAGGATAGTTCTGTGGGACGAGACAAAAATCATTCAAAAGCCCGGGAAGCTGCGTGTTGTATAAGCTCGTTTATTGGCGCTAGCGTGAGGATGAGGATGAGGTTCGCTAGTTGGTGACTTTCTTGAGATGGTGAAGTGAGTTGGTTTCCGTGACTTGCTGTATGTAGTTGGTTTCTTGGTGCTGGGGGTGGTTCTTGCACAGATTGGACAAGTGCTGGCCCACTGGATGGACACCCCTCCTGTTATATTCACGCTGCATTCCATAGGCTTCCTCTACTCCCCCAAGTTAAAAGTGGTTATCCATGATTATGCTATTAATCTAGTGCCGATCTCTGCCGTCTGTTACTTATCCTGCTCTATCATGAGAAGTACCGTTCTCAGAATCTCCTAAGACCCTTAGAAGCTCACGGGTTGAGTAACTTTGAGGCTTGATGTGCTAGTAGGGTGAGTATTTTCCTGCCGTCTTGCTCACCGTATATATCCCCGAGCGATTCCACCAGTATTCTACTCGCTGCGGCCCACCAGCTGCTTGGCGAGGGCGTCCGCCCCTTTGCCGGTGGGTCACAGTCTCATTTTGGGAATATTAAATCATTTTAAAACAAATCCAACAGAGGTCCACTCTCCCTTTGCCGAGGTCTGTGTGAGACGCAGAGTTTTCTTGTGTGACCCAAGGGACAAGATTGGGTTTCTCTACATTGAACTGGCTTTGGCGACATCACAGGTCTGTCTCTGTTGGGAAGTGGAAAGTCAGGGGACGTGGTGCCCTTTGCAAAGGTTGAAAAGTCAAGAAAAAGGCCCCTGGAAGGGAGGACAGTCTCGGCGCTCTAAGAAGCAGGACGCCTCGCGGTTCCGTCAGCGCTGGTACAGCCAAAGGACGCCGGCCTCGTGTAGGTCCCTCCACAGCGCGGCTTCCAGAAGCAGATCGTGGTTCGCGTAGAATATCAATGGCTTCTTTTCTCGATCAAAATAGTGGTCAGAGTATTTCCGGTAGTTGCTTGTGATGAATCCATAGGCGCTGACCTAGACAAGGACAGTCACGTGTTTACTGACCTGTGCGGTGGCTTCGAGCAGGAAGGGTCCCTTGCCCTCCCTCAAAGCTCAGGACGGGAGATGAGCACAGCTCACCCACGGACTCTCATCCTTCCAAGTCCAGTGGCTTTGGGGACCGCAGAGGTCTTTCCTTGCTGGACGGAAGGGGACCTGGGTAATGACACGTGTCCACTCATAGCAGAGCTAGGTTTGCAACCTGTGTGTGACTTAAGTGCTGTGGTCCCCATCTCTGGGTGTCTCTATCCCCCTTATTCCTCTTCCCCCTCCCCAGCCTGTCACACCGTCTCCATGAGCAGCATCCACCAGGAATCCCTCGTCCACGATCACAACGTCTTTGCAGGTTATAAGGCTAAACCTGCTGCCACACGCTAGCTCTGAAGGGCATCCTGCTGATTCTGTTGAGGTGTTTGCCTTCAGAATAGGAGCTGAGGGCTGGTGGGATGGCTCAGGGGTTAAAGCCTTTGCTTTGCAAGCAAAAAGACCCCCAGATCCCATGGGAAAGTGCCAGGTGGGCATGGTGGTGGCCTTGGAAACCCCAGAGCAAAGCCATAGGGGGAAAGAGCAATCCAGAATGATTCCTCATGTCACCCTTGGGCCGCCACAGGCGCACACACTCAAGTGCTCTCTCGAACATACACCCCACTCCGCACCACTACAGTCATGCAAAAGAAAAAAAAAAGGTGTTGGTCATTTGTACCTAAATACCACTTGAGGGAAGGGGAGGAACCAGAGCGGGAGGATGGGGAAATGGAGGAAAGGCTGACCCGGGACCCGTCCCTTAGGGACTTGTCGCGTAGAGGACTCTACAGCGGAGGGGTAAGCGTGTAGACAGGGGCTCTCCTGCCAGTGGGGAACACATTGCCCGTGGGATAGAAGCCAAACTCCTCCTCTGGGCGTCTGCCCATCAGGGGCCATGCTGAGTTCTGCCCACACCCCTGCTGTGCCGCCATGGGACGGTGGGAGGGAAGCTGCCCTGACCCCTACCTGGTCACAGGTGTGTAGAGCTGTCAGGAGCATGAGGGCCCCAGTACTTGGCATATATAAGTCTCCAAAATTTGTGTTCATCAATTTTGATTTCAAAAACCTGGAAGCAAACAGAGGCGTTAAGACCCCCGTTTTAACCGCTGTTAAGTCTTAACGTTTTTCCATTTAAACAGGTTGGAAAAGTTCTTTACTTAGACAAAGGATGCAATGCGCTCCCAAGTGCACAGCTTTGGGGAGAAACAAACGCCTCATGGGAGGAGGAACAAAGGGACCCCTGTGAGCCCCCTTCTCCCACTCGGCACAGTTCGCTCTGACCGCCAGTGCCTAGGTCCAGCTAGTCTGCTTATTTACTTGGGAGACCCACATTTACCTGCCCCACATCTTGACCCAGCAGGAAAAACATGCCTCACTGGGATGCTGACCACAGACCTCTTTCTATTCAAACTCGCCAGGCAAGCCACCAAAGCTCACCAGGCCCACTCCTCCTTCTTCCTCGGCCTCCCTCATCCACTGGCCAGTCCGCACCGCCCACTTCCTGTCTTGAGATGTTTGCCTGTGTCTTCTCGGCTGTGGCCCGACAGCTCTGTGCTGCTGGACCACCCGTGTGACAACCCCAAAACGTCCACATGACCCGATAGCCACCCCATCCACTCGCAGAGCTGAGCGGCGCTGGCAGAGAGCAGGGGCAGAGGGAGGAAGGGAGACCCGCTGTTTGACTTCCCATGAGTGGCCTTGCGTCTGAGCTTGAAGGCTAAGCTGTGATTAACCCCGACATCTAACTCCTGCAGCAGCTCCCACACTGGCTCCTGCCCGCTTCCTGTTGGCTCTGTCTACTGAGGACACCTCCATCGAGGGAGGAAGCAAACCAGTGAAGCAGAAGACAGGAGCGTTGAGCCCCCGGCTGGGAGCTCGGCTCCAGTACAGGGCTGATATCTGGGTCTGGGAAGTGAAGTCCGAAGGCACTGAGAATGTGGGGTAGATGTGAAAGGGAAAGAGGGTGCTGCCTTCCCGCAGGGCCCCCATTCCCGCCCCCTCTCCACCAGCCCCCACCATACCTCTCTGTCAGGTAGCTGATGAAGTCTGGATGCAGGAGCTTGAATTTACTGGCAGAGGCTTCTGGTCCAAAATAGGTGTGCGGTCTAGGGCCCACGATAGAAGTGGACGGAGCGCCCAGTGCCATCGTATGAAAAGTGGGAGAGCGAGGGGAGTGTTAAGGTGTTGAAGCGCCTGCGGTGGTAGGGCTGGGGCTGGGAGTAGAAGCGGGAGAAGGGGGTGTAGAAGGTCGCGGGAAGTACAGAGGGCACCACGTGCGGCTTCCCCTTCAGCAGGACCTCAGTCGGGGGGGTGTAGGACAGGGAGGAGGGGGGCGTGAAGAGGGCTGGGGGGGTAGGGTAGGAACAGTTCACCTGGGGGAGGTGGGGGGGTGGGGGGAGCAAGGGGAGGTAGAGAGAGTCCGGAGGTGGTGGTGGCTGCCGCCGGGTCTCCTGGGCCTGGCAGGGAAAGGGGCAGGGGAAGCACCGATTTTGAGGAAGCGGTGCTGTGGGGGGCTGGAAGAAGGGGGGCTCTTTCATGTAGCGGGGCACAGTAGGGGGCGATGTAAGATGGAATGTTCCGAATGGGCCCGATGTAAGAGGCCGAGGTGGCGGGGCTGTGGGAAGGGGACCTAGTCACAGCCACCGAGGGGGTCAGGGAGGGGTTTCGAGACAGGGCCTTGAGCCCAGTCTGGGAGGGGGACTTGGAGGCAGGAGGAGTCGGGACTTGGGAAGACCCTCGGGGCACATGTTGGATATGAGGACTAGGGGACAGGGAGGAAGCTCGGGAGGAGGGCTGAGAGGTGGCGGGGGTGGGACCATGAGAGGGCGGGCGGGAGGAGGTTCCCCCCCGGGTGGGGGAAGGGGAAGGGGCTGAGCCTCCAGAGCTGGGCAGCTGGTTGGGGTTCTCGTGGTTGGAACGGGATTGGGACGGGGATTGGGTAGGGGATGGATTAGGGGTGTGGGAGGGGGAGCTCATTGGTGTTAGGGAGGCTTATGTCCACCCGGGGGTCGCTGAGGCAGTTCCCCCAAGAGCCCATTCCCAGCGTGTCACAGAACTTGTTCCCCAGTTCTCATGACCAATAGCAGCACCTGGCAACGACTGTTGGGTAATCACCTGCCAGGGGGTGGGGGGTGGGGCACCCACCAGGGGCTGGACACTGGCCAGGTTTCTGGGATTTAACCCAGAGCAACCACCTCCAGGGTTGCTCTTTTAAGGAGGGGGGTGATAGGTTCCTAGAACCCCAGGAGGGGGGTGATAGGTTCCTAGAACCCCAAGAGGAGGCAGGTGATCTTGGCCAGGGCAGTGACAGGTTCCCAAGCACCTCAGCCCGAGAGAGACAGGACACTGAGCCAAGCAGAGGGCAGGGGAGAAGAGAGCGCGCTGTGTTCCCATCTCGGGTCAGTCACCCAGCTGCGGAAGGGCTGCTTTCGACCCGCATCGTTGGGCGGGCGTCGGATGGGACAAAGCAGCCGGACAGGAAGGAATGGGTCCTGCTTGTCCCGCTTGGGCAAACTACCTGCCAGCCTAAGGGGAACCAGATGGGCCGCGTGGGCTCTCCTGGGGATGAACAAATGAGGGCACAGTTCCCCAGGGGTGGAGGGATCACATTGGCTAAACAGGGAGTGTTGGATTTCTTTGTCACGCATCTTCCCACAGGTCACCCACCTTGGCTACCTGGCTACCAAGGAAAAATGACCCCCCTGTTTCCCCGTTACCCACCTACCTTGCCTCAGCCTCACACCAGCACTGTTCAGCGGCTCACCTGTCTCCTTGGTCGGGACCCTCCGGGACGGGCACGCCCAGAATGGCCGATCTCAGCATCAGGTATTCCCGGATGCTGGAGGGGATGAAGATGTAGCGCAGGTCCTGTCAGGGAGCCAGACAAGGACACGTTCAGGTCCTGTGCAGAGGAAACAGCCCTCCGCCGGATCTTACTGCTTGAGCCGGTGAGGGTTTCCCTACAAAGCTGATTTCTTGGGGAAGGGGGTACTCGGGTGGTTTTAATATATCCTTTGACACCTCCTCGCCCTGTAAGAGGTCAGACCTCATGGTTCACCCCTCACTGTTCGTGATCTCGATCTGGGTGACTAAAACATGGAACTGTGGTATTGTTTCTGGGGATAGTCTCGTGTACCCCAGGCTGATTTCAAACTCCCAGTGCCGTTGGGGGTGTTTGCCTCCCGAGCTTCCTGACATAGACTCTTTTAAGGTTGGTTCAGAAAAGGGGCTGGGCTGCCCCATTTCCGCTGACCGGCTCAGTCTGAAATGTGAGTGAGCTATCACACCATAAGGACTCTAAAGGGGCTTCTAGAGGGGTCCAGGTGACACAGCCAATCCCGTGTGAAAAGCTAATCCTGACTCCTAGTGACAGCGGCCCACTGAGAGCCCCAAAGCATGAACCACTGGCTAAACCACCCCCAGATTCCCAGTCCACGGACGGGCGTGCTGAGATGATAAAGGTCCGTCCTTCAAATTGTAGCGGGGACAGGGCCAGGACGACAGCTCAAGTCAGTAAGGTGCTCGCCAAGCAACCTTGGAGACCTGAGTTTGATCACCAATACCTATGTAAAAAGCCGGGTGCTGTGTACGCTCTTGAAATATCTCAGCACCAGGGAGGCTGACACAGGCAGGATCCGGGGGTTCACTGGTGCGCCTAATCGGTGAGCTCAGGGAGAGACCCTGTCTCAAAATACAAGGAGGTTGGTTCCTGAGGGACACCACCCAAAGTCGACCTCTGGCTTCCACATGACACGCCCCCCAGACACATGTACCTGCACACACACTCTGATTTACTACAGAACAGCAGACCGTCAGAGGCACCTCCAAAATAGAGCTGCCCATGCTGAGGAGATGGCCCAGGGGTTAAAACCTTTGCCTCTTAAGCAAAAGGACCTGAGTTCAGATTCCAGATCCCAGGTAAAAATGCCAGGCAGAAATGGTGGTAACCTGTACTTCGGGCCCTAGAAGGCAGAGCCTGGGAAACCCCAGAGCAAAGCAAGGAGGTGGAGCAATCCAGGGTGATTCCCGATGTCACCTGTGGGCCTCTACAGGCACACACACTCAGTGCCCACTTCTATACATGCCCACCCCACCCACACATGAAAAAAAAATAAAAAGCTGCTTCATTTTGTTCTGTCATTAGCTAAGAGAAGTTCCACTTTGGGGACTGGGAGCACAGATGCTGTGGAACACTCCAGAATGCCCTGATTAGAGGAAGAAGCTTCTAGAAACCTGTTCCAGCCCCTTCTGGCATCAGTAAAATCCTCTTCTGAGATCTCCCTCAACCTGCATATGGCACCTAGAGCTCTCAAGGCAGAAAGCAGAGATGCAGCGGTCACGTGGAGGGAAAGCAGAGATGCAGCGGTCATGTGGAGGGAAAGCAGAGATATAGGTGGTCATGTGGGGGAAAGCAGAGATGCAGAAGTCACGTGGAGGGAAAGCAGAGATACAGAAGTCACGTGGAGGGAAAGCAGAGATGCAGCAGTCACGTGGAGGGAAAGCAGAGATGCAGCGGTCACGTGGAGGGAAAGCAGAGATGCAGCGGTCACGTGGAGGGAAAGCAGAGATGCAGCAGTCACGTGGAGGGAAAGCAGAGATGCAGAAGTCACGTGGAGGGAAAGCAGAGATGCGGCGGTCACGTGGAGGGAAAGCAGAGATGCGGCGGTCACGTGGAGGGAAAGCAAAGATATAGGTGGTCATGTGGGGGAAAGCAGAGCTGCAGCGGTCACGTGGAGGGAAAGCAGAGATGCAGCGGTCACGTGGAGGGAAAGCGGAGGTGCAGAAGCCACGTGGTGGGAAAGCAGAGATGCAGCAGTCACGTGGTGGGAAAGTAGAGATACAGGTGGTCACGTGGGGGAAAGCAGAGGTGGAGGCAGTCAGGCGGTGAGAGGAAGCTGAAGCAGGTTTCTCTGAGGTCATGTCCTGCACTCACTAGCTGTGACCCTGGGGATGCTTCCTAATCCCCCTGAATCCCAGGTTCCTCCACAGGGCTGGGGTTGAGAGTTCAGGAAGTTCACACATGGCTCAGGGGTTAAGCCATCAACTCTTAAGCATAAGGTCCTAAGTTTGGGTCCTAGATCTCATGCAAAAACAAGGCAGAAATATCGGAGGCTTGCATTTCTGGTCTGGGAAGGTAAAAACTGAGAAACCCAGAACAAAGCAAAAAGGAGGTAGAACAATCCAGGATAATTTCCAAAGTCATTCTTGGGTCTCCACAGGCACACACAGTGCCCTCTGAAACATGTAGACACACACAGACACACACACACACACACAATTTGAAAAGTCACACAGCCATTCTTTTGGTTGAAGATGTGGAGAAATAGAAACAGATTCAGTATTTGGTCCAGGGGGACCTAGATTTTAGTTACTTTAGCTTGATGACCTTGGATACATCTCCAGATCTGAACTTGGCTGCATAGGGTTACCATAGCAACTGCATCCTTGCCCTGAACCACGCTGCTTGCCCTGTAGCTCTGAGATGGGCCTTTTGGATTCTGGTCTGACCTCGGCCGACCTGCGTTCGTCTCTTCCCTAATACGATGGAAGTCATGTGGTGCTTGCCAGTGTTCAGGATTTAGTTCCACCCCTTCCGTGCCCAAAGGAGGCCAGTGCCACCAGAAGGACAAGGAGACCCTGTCCAACCCAACTTTAGCTGCAAGGGGTCAAGATCTTGGCATTACTTCTCCATCTCCTTCATGGTGATCTGCGAGCCCCCAATGGACCACCACGCCCACCTAGCCCACCATCAGCCACGATGGTATCCCTGCCGGAAACCTCACCTGCCCCTGTGGCACGGAGGTGAAGCCCAGGTTCCGATAGGAAATGAGGGAGTTCTTCATCGTGTTCACAGTGAAACCATAGAAGGAGGTCTTGGAGCCCACGTCACGTTGGAAGCCTCTGATCACCGCTCCGTTGAGTCTGGCACGAGTGGGGGCCCGTGAGGGTCTTTCTGTCTATACCATATCATCTGTTTTGCCTCCAAGTTCTGCCTCACCTGGGCCTGTGACTCTATAGGAACCACGCCCACTGCCCACGCCCACCGTGTTCACATGCCAGCTTGATCCCCACTCCTCAGATGCCCTTGTGATCTGAATCTGACCCTGGGGGATCCTTCCTCCCTGGTCCCCTTGCACTGGAGTACCTGCTGAGCAGGGCTCCCCACCCTGGCCTCATACCTGAACACGTAGTCATGGGCGTCAATTTTTGGACCCTGACGGGATCCGTTCAGAATGCCTCCGTTGCCCACCACGGCACACCGAACACAGTTTAAAGGTGTCTTCCTGGAGGGGGGGAACAGCTCCGAGCTCCCTGAGCTGTTCAAAAGACTCAAGGCAGAGATGACAGCTGTGGGTACAGATGGGGGGGCTGCCTTCAGGAGGGTCATAGGTCACCCAGGCAGACCCCAAGACCTGGTATGCAGACCTGCCTCCAGCCTATTCCAAAAAGCAAGGAAGACCCAGGAGTGAATGGGGATCAGCGGGGAGTGAGAACTGGGGGGGGGGGGTGACAGACGGACAGCGCGGCTGGGGCTTCGGCGGCCTGAGGAACTGGACTAACTAGTCTTCTAAGACTACGTGCATTCCAGAAGAAAAGAATCCAAAGCATGGGGTGGGCCCGAGCGTGGCAGTTTATGTAACAAGCAGTCACGATGGTTCGTTCCGTTGAGGCCTCTTGACCTTAGAACTCAGGACACATCATGCCGAGGAGGCCCCGGGATGGTAAGGACGCTCGATCGGGGACACCGCAGCCCACTCCCCAAGTCCTGGGTGTTTGGACCAAGGAGAGCGGCCAGGCAAGAGAACCACAGCTGGGGCATCTGGGAAGAGAGAGGGACTTGGCAGACCGCAGGCAGGCACGTGGCCGAAGTGATGAAAGCCGTCGCGGCGGGGTCACCCTACAGCCAGCACGGGGAGGACAGGGCTAACAGAGGCAGAGGCAGGCGAGAGGCGGTGGGTGGCAGGTTACCGTCTCGGGATAGCCCCTTCCAGCTGTAAGGGACTTGGTGCTGGCTCAGATGGTCCCAAAGCTCCGGGGTGAAGAGGCCGTCCCACAGCAGCACGGGGACGGAGAAGTTAAACAGGTTCCGGAAGCGGCTGCTGCGCTGGATGGCCCTGTGAAGGGGTCTCTGACAAGGCTGGCTCTGTGGGCGGGAAGAGGAGAGGGCTGAGCCCTGCCGGGTGGAGGGAGGGTGGTCCCCAGAAGCCTGGAGACTCCACCGGAGAGGCAGGAGGAAGATCTGCTCTTTCTCCAGACAGCTTGGTGGTGGAGGACCTCAGGCTCCTGCGCCTCACCCTCGGGCAAATGTGCGGTTCCTCCAGCGAGTGGGTTTGACTTGTGTCTTTAGTGGAGGAATCCATCAGTCGGGATTCCAATCCTAGCTCTGACGGTGCTTCCTATAAGATCCAAGGACAAGCCCCAGGACCGGAACTGCTGGTGAAACATCCCCCCGCCCCCCCCAACACTCACGTCCATCCAGAACCCTAAGATGTCTCCAGCTGGGGTTTTTGGGGTGTGTGTGTGTGTGTGTGTGTGTGTGTGTGTGTGTGTGTGTGTGTGTGTGTACAAGGGGCACTTGAGTGACTGTGTATGCCTGCAGAGACCCAACGGTGACATTGGGAATCTTCCTGGATTGTTCTTCCACATGTTTCTTTGCTCTGCGGTTTCCCAGGCTCCGCCTTCCAGGGCTGGAATTCCAGGATGGGATCTGGGAATCCCAACTCAGATCCTTTTGGTTGTGAGGCAACAGTTTTAACCCCCAAGCCATTCCCCCACCATCCCAGGATCCACAAGGGCTTTGCCTTCTTTCATGATGAATCCATTTTGAATAATTCGACATCGTCGTCGGAAGGAGGTGGTAGCTTCTGGAAGCAAGGCCCAGTTGGGGGGAGAAGGTCGTATTAGGCATGCTGTTGGGCTGTCACGGGTCCCCCTTCTTATTCTCTCCCAGCTACCACAATGTGAGTCGCTCTGTTCTACCCCGGCATGCCACGCCCCCAAAACAATAGAGCCAAGAGACCACGGACGAACCTTCCTCTTTTAAAGTTGCTTTCCCAGGTCCTTGTCATGGCAAAAGAAAAACCAAAAACCAATAGCATGGCCTAACTTGGAAATAGAATTTTTGAAGATAGAGTTACGACGAGTAACTATAGGTAAGGCCAGTTATACTGGTCAGTGACCGGCCTCTTTAGAAGGAAGTTATGTGAACAAGGGGGTCAGGCAGAAATGGAAAGAGAGAGAGGAATGGCATAACTACAGCCCGAGACAAACCTGGGGTCGCCAGCAGCTAGGAAGGGGGGAGTGGGAGCCTTTAAAGGGAGCTTGACCCTGACCTTCAAAACCCTTAGAGAATCCATGCCGCTATTTGCTGTGACTAGTTGATGACTGTGCTAGTTAGATCAGGTACCCTTGACCACTGGAAGAATTAGCAGTTAAGCTCTGAGCAAGCCTGCAGGAGATTGAATGATTGATGTGGGAAGACCCCGCCCACAGTGGGTGGGATCATTCCCTGGACAGGGAAACAGGAGGGAGGGAGCTAGTTCAGGAGGTTGGCATCTTCGGCACACCTTGGCAGACCTGCTGTCTGGCAAGTGAGGTGTTGCCTTTCTCTCAGCAGTCCTGTCACTATGGGATGGTCAGTTCCTTCAGCCCTTGGTGTTGGTGTGAGCTCTCCTGCCAAGCCGGACCAAGAACTGTAACTGAGAATCGTCAAAAAGACTAAACCCCCCTTGTTTCCCTAAGTTCTTCGGTTGCAAATTATCAGTCAGTGTGCACACACACTGCAGTAACGACCCTTAGAGTTCTAGCCTCCATAGGGAACGCGGTTCTGCACTTGGGGTCCTTGAAGGAGACTGAGGGTCTCAGTGGGCCCCAGACTTATCTGCTGTGTCCCCACAACGTCCTATGTCACAAGGCCCTGGCCTGGGTGGGACTCTGTGGCCTTAGATCAAGGCTCTTGCTTGAGCTGTCGATCAAAGGACGGCGCAGGAAGCCGTGGGAACAGCTACCCAGCAACAGCCAGGAATCCAGACCACGGGCTTCTGAGGCACTGGGGTGCGCAGCACAACGACCAAGAACATTTGCATATCGCGCAGCGTGTAATCAACCAGAGAAAGAGGAATTGACAGCGGCACGTGCGCCATGGCCGAGCGTCGCAGGACCACCTCGATCTCGGCACTTTTCCTTGAGAAGATCTTGAGGTTCACCGTGGTGGAAATTGGCAGTGGTTTGTGAAAGGGGTGGGGTGTGAACTCAGAAGAGAGGGTGTCACGGCAGTAATGGGTGGAGAAAGCCCATGACATGGGAAAGCCAAGGATGTCTCAAGTGCACACACGTGCCTTCTCTATATGCTTATGTGATTTGGTTCCGTTGGCCACGTTTATTTTTCATGATTTGTGTGTGTGTGTGTGTGTGTGTGTGTGTATGTGTATGTGTGTACAAGAGGGCATTTGAGTGTATGTGCTGTGAAGACCCAAGGGTAACTCTCAAAATCATCCTGGATGGCTCAGTCTTATTGCTCTGCTTTCGGGTCTCCCAGGCTCCGTGGAGCAGAGCCACATTACACGCACCGCCATGTCTCTCTGGCGTTTTTAAGTGGCTTCTGAGGACCTGAACTCAGGAACTTTTGCTTATAACGCAAAGGCTTTAACCACTGAGCTAGTTGGCTGTGGTTTTATGTACTGACCTTGTCTACCAACAAAATCATAAGCAATATGAACTCTGTGTGGTTCCAAATTATTGCTCATCTACCACTTTTTTTTTTTTTTTTTTTTGGTGCTTTGATAGGTAAGTGTTCTGCCACTGAGCTAAATTTCTAACCCTGACTTTAATTTTCCTTTATTTATTATTATTATTATTATTATTATTATTATTATTATTCTCGTAGCCTAGGCTGGCTTTGAACTTCTTATCTAGCCAAGAACGGCCTTGAACCCCTGATTCTCCTACCTCCACCTCCCCAGCGCTGGGATTACAGCCCCGCACCACCACAACTGGCTTATGTGCTGCTGGGACTCGAACCCAGGCCTCATGCACGCCAGGCAAGCGCTGCCCCAGCCCACAGCCTACCACACTTAGTGGAACCAATCTACATTTTCGAAGCAGACTGGCAGAACCAAAGCCATCATTTCACTAGTCAATTTGTCAGAGGGCTTTTTTTTTTCTTTGAGATTGGGTGGGGAGGGGGGGCTTCTGTAAAAGGACAAAAATAAATAAATAACCAACTTCAGGTCTGCAAGTCAGGAAAGGCCTAGGCTTCATGTGGGCAGTTGACTTGCTTCTACCTCATGGACAGGATGGTAAGATTTGCTACATAACTCTGGCCGTTAGAAAGCTCTGCGCTGGGTACACGGTCTATTTTTCCACTCTGTGGCATAGTTGGCATGTACCTAGCCAATACCGCTTCATTCCTTTTTCTTTCCTTCTCCTTTCCTTGCCTTATTCCACTTTGGTTTTGCCTTGGGTACGGATTCAACTGGACACATTACAATCATCTTGAACTATGCGGGCCATGGTGACCCTGGGTAACCCTAATTACTGATTCCCAGTAAACCGTCACAGATCAAACCACCAGCTATACGTGAAGCTTTACGACCACACTCTGGCTCCAGATCTGTCAGTTCTTTTTAAGTGACAACTGAGCCTCCCCTCGGCTCTTCCTGTGGCCAGTTCCCTCCGCTGCGGCTGGGAACTCTCGGGTCATAATGAACTGTAACCTAGAATCGTAAGATGGAATGAACTCTTTGCTCCCTTAAATTATTTGGGCCATGTTTTTCAGCAATGAGAATATGGAACTAAGATCCAGGGGTACACCCGACTGAGCAATACGATCTTAAGATAAACCAGGTACATTCCAGCTAGGATGAAGTCCCCTTTGTTCTAGCCCATGAATAGCACCCCTTTTCTGGACCAAACTGTGGGGAGCCGCCTGGTCTTGTTACTGTCTGGGCTTCTAGCATTACTAAAGACACTCTATGCTTGTCTTTCTTTGGTCTCATGACCCCTCACATGACCTTCTCCCCCGACTGGGTAAGTCGTACTTCCAGAAGCTTCTACCACTTCCCAATAATCCTATCTCATTATTCATGCGTGGGTTCATCGTGGAGGAAGGAAGAGCCCAGGGGTTAAAGCCTTCGCCTCCCCACATATCCAGATTGTTCTGGAACGCCTTGCTGTGTGTTCACAAGCCACCGCGGTATGTGTTTGGAGCCTGGTGGGGATATGAGCCATCTAGCGCCAACTTTCTCTAGATAGAGAACACTTTGAGAAACTTCAAGATGGCTGGAGCTAAGCATGGTCTCTTCAGCCTGCAGGCCAAGTATCCATTGCCCTCCCCCTCCCCCATTCTTCCCGTCCCTTCCCTGCTTCCTTCCTTCCTCCCTCCCTCGCTTCCTTCCTCCTTTTCTGTGCGTGTTGTCACAGGCACTGTGTGTACCTGCGGAGGACCAAGGGTGACCTCAGGAATCACCTCACGCTGTGCTAACTCCTCTTCGCTTTTGCTCTGGAGTTTCCCAGGTTTCACCTTCCAGGCCTGGAAGCTCAGGCCGCCCTCATTTTCTCCTAGCATTTCAGGTTTCGAACTCAGGACCTTCTGCTTGCGAGACAGAGGCTTAATTCCTGAGCCATCTCTCCAGCCCTGCCCTCTGTTCTTTACAAGGGCTCCCCCTTGCTCTGTCTCTGAATATCTTACCCATCATTGAGCTCTCAAATGCAATGAAGTCTTTTCTTACTGAACCCAGGACCTTAGCCAACATGTCCCAGTTAGTCTGCTGGGTACCAGAAACGACTCTTGAGTCTGGTTTAATGCATACAGACACCCACATCATCCTGTTCAACCGCAGCACGCATAGCACAGGTGGTGGGGAAGCTGATGCCGCCTGGGGCACAGCCGTTCTGAGGTCAGGGCAGAGCTTGTGCCCAGCGCCGTGGCTCCCAGTGGGTTTGTGCAGGCCAGGACCACGCAAGGTGGCCACGCCAATGTGGCTTTTACTTAAGGTTAGGGGACGGAGTCCAGAAAGTTGCCAGACCCTGGAGGTAAACAGGGCATCTTCCCAGAGCTTGAAGTTCACTCTATAGCGTGCAGTTTAATGTGATTAGGCTAAGTAGATGCCTGGAAGCTTAGGATATAGGAGCCACCTGACCTTAAGCTACAGTTTTAAGACTCCCAAGAATGGTTCAGCTGACTCTATCCCAGGGTATTTACCCATCCAGTCCTGGCCACCAAGAACCCTCAGCCTAAGATGCCCAAGAAGATGGGTGTTTGCCTCTGAGGTGGTAAAGTTGCAGACAGCTCAGGCCCACTGGACTCATGAGAATGTTCTAGATTGTTCTCTTCACTCCTCCCCCAGCAGCTTGAGAAAGCTTAAACTGGTCCAGAGTGACCAACCACTGTTACCTTTGTGTGTTCAGAGTTCGATGTCCTGTGTCGAAAGAATGCTTGGAGCGATGTGCTACTGCTCCTAGGGGGAAAGACAGACGTAAGGACGGGTGCGGGCCAGAAGCTCTGCCCAATCCTCCAGAAGCTTCTGGACTTACTCTTTCAGCTCTGGGACTGACAAAGTGTCAGAGTCCCAAGGTGTTTGTTCTCTTGACCTTTTGACCTTTCTTCCATACCTTTTTTTTTCTTTTCAGGTAGGTCTGTGTGGATTGCTTGCACATGTGTATATGTGTGTGTGTGTGCGCTCATGCATGTGTGCGTGTGTTTGCGTGTAGGTGCGTACCTGTGTTCGGATGAATGTGTGTGTGCTTGTGGAGGCCCGAGGGTGATCTTCCACTCTTCCATCTCACTGTTGAGAGCCCGGGTCTCCCACTGGACCATTAGGGCTGGTCAGGTCTCCAGCTTGCTCTGGGGTTTTCCAGGATCCACCTTCCAGGGCCGGGATTGTAGGCCTCTGCCATGTCTGCCTGGCATTTTACAAGGAACCTGGAGATCTGAACTCAAGTCCTTTTGCCTGCAGGCAAAGGCTTTAACCACTGAGCCGTCTCCCCAGCCCTCTTCCACAGTCTTATCTGGCTTTAGGCACACGGACTATCGTCTCTTGATCATGTCCTGTCTGGATAAGCAAATCCAGCAACTAGGGAAATCTCTCAGCAAGTGTCAGAAATGGGGAGTTTACGGGCACAGGAGTTGAGATGGGAGGTGGATATAGAAGCCCTGAAGCTCTTGCGCCAGCAAACTTGGTAAACAACAAAGAGACTCGGTGTCAAAACAAGGTAGAAGGCGAAGACCATTGAGGTCTCTTTCTGTATGCACGTCTGCACAGTATTGCATACCAATATGCACACATGCACAATTTAAGAATAAACAGATGTGAAAACACAAAGCAGGAAAGATGGACAGCCCCTTAGAACTGTGACTGTACAGGGCCTTCTATCAAAGCTCCAGGAGTACATTGGGACTGAGATGGGGGTGTCCCTGCCCTTGGGTGGGGGGTATGCCCACAGCTCCGCAGCTCTGTCCTGACCAAGGGCGTGGCGTGACTTGGGGGCCTGATTCTTGGCTGTATCACTTGCCAGTTATCCCGTCTCAGTTGTCCCTGAGTTTCTGGGAACATCAATGTCTGTCTCTTACAATGCTTCTGAGGGCATCGGACTGTTGGAAGGGGTCCAACGGTCGGTCTAGTTGATCCCACGTGAAAGGGGACTTACTAAATGCCAGCCATTGTTACCTCATTATCAGTTTCCTTCTGGAGGGGTGTAAGTCCCAAGCCTTGGGTGGTCCCCAGGGCAGAGGGACAGAACAGGAGCCTGGTCCATTCGAAAGGTGGCCAGACTGCTCCCCTGCTTTGCCAGCCCTTATCACCCCAGGGGGGCCTCAGGGGAGCAGGTGGGGAGGATTTGGGACTAGAGGTTTACAAAGGAAACAAAGGCTTCCTGTAGGCGTTGGAGATAGCTGAGCCTGATCTTGTGATCTGGCAGTTTTGGTCTCCCAGGTTTCCGATCTTGTGATCTGGCAGTTTTGGTCTCCCAGGTTTCCGGTCCCTGGAGGGACAGCCCAAGACTAGCAGGAATGAGCCCTTTGCCACCCTCCTCCTCCTCTTCCTCTTCCTCCCCCCCAACCCCCTTACCAACCATCTGTCCATCTGTCCTCCCCCTCCCCCATGTCATCCTTAGCTCCTCCTGGGAAGCGCAGTCCAGGAAGCTGAGCCCAGTCTAGGCCGCCCAGGGACCAGAAGGAGCTTGAAACACTCGGGCCCTGCCCACCCCTGATCGGATGCCACCCCCATCTGTCCACCCCACCCCCACACCACCGACTCTAAATGGACCCAAGGGCTCACAAAACTCATCCAGGGGCACACGTGGGGCAAGGGGTGGGGGGAAGAGTTCTTGGGGAGTGGGGTGCTAGTGGTAGGTATGTCCCTCTAACTCTTGCTGTCCTGAACCCCCAGGCCTGTTCATTCTGGGGGCTTCTCCCAGGTCCTCCCTCTTAGGAATCCAAATGCTTCCTGGGACCTGGGGTGCTTGGAAAGGAGTGAGGCAGGCAGCCAGGCACCCATGCCCCTCGGGTAGAAGACTTAACCAGTGTAGGAGGATGTAAGCACAAAGGTGTGCATTTGCATATATTTAAATTTTTATGTATTGGAGAGTGGGGGGTGAGCAGAGGCCACATGGCATGGTGTGTGTGCCTGTGTGCGTGTGTGTGCGCACGTGTGTGTGTGTGTGTGTGTGTGTGTGTGTGTGTGTGTGTGTGTGTGAGTGGCCAATTTGGGGAAGTCAGTTCTCTCCTCCCACCCTGTGGATTCCAGAGACTGAACTCAGGAGGCCAGGTTTTCCGGCGGGCACCTTTGCCGGCCGAGTCAGCTTGCCAGTCCAGGTGTGTCCTTGCAAAACTAAGCAAAGCCACCAGGCAAGGTGGTTCATCCCAGCCCTCGGGAGACAGGCAGGGCAGGAGGATGGGTTCGAGGCCATCCTCAGATAAGCTGCTGCCTCCACCCTTCCTCCAAACAAGATAAAAACAAAAACTGCATCACGCACAAAAACAAAGCAAGGGCCATTGAAATGGCCCGGTGGGAAAAGGCATCTGTGTGAAGACCTGGCAACCCGACTTCGATCCTCTGAGGCCACATGGAGAGAGATCGGTCTTCTGAAAGTTGTTCTCTAACCTCCATACAGGCCATTTCTCTCTCTCTCTTCTTTCCTCTCTCAAATGATTAAAAAAACAAATTTGTTCAACTTAGATAATATTCTTACTAGCTTTAAGCCCCCAAATACCCTTTCTTTTGTAGAAATGTTGACAATTATGGTACCTGATCATCCCTCTCCTTTATTAGTTGTTTTGGGGTTTCCTTTTGTTTTTTTTGAGACACGCTATCACTCTGTGGCCTGTATTCTGGCTCCTAATGTTGGATTGAAAGGTCAGTGTGGATGAGGGTTGATGAAAATCTAATAAACATAGTTTTATTAGACTGGTGACCATGGGGAACGGAGTTCTGCCCTTGGGGGGGGGCATTAGAGCTTAGAGTGGGAAAGGGTAGGGAGAGGAGCCCCCGTGCGTGGGGAAGCTGCAGAGCTCACAGGACAAAAGGGGGTTTCTAACGCCCACAGCTTTCAGACACTGCCAAGGGGGTCGGTGAAGTAGAGTGCGCAGAGGGAAAGAAAGTCCAGCGAAAGGCACTCCACAGAGCAGAAATTTAGATGTCTAGTTTCAGGAACTGCTCTTGTAAATGGAAATGAACAGTTTTAGGGTCTGCCACCTTGCCACCAAGATGGGGCAGGGGCTGACAACACGTCCTGACTATGCCGACAGGTCGCAGGTGCTGACCACGGCGAAGCCGAATCACCAGACTTGAGAAGCCTCCTGAGCCAGACTCTCCTGCGCGCAGATCTCTGGATTCTTCCCAAGGTGGAAGAGGGTCCTTCCTGGACTCCTCCCCTGGCCAAGGGCCCCACCTCCTCCAGCCAGGGTGAGCCCCGCCCTGTCCCCCCTCCCCCCAGGGCCCCACTTCCAGCTTAGTTACAAAGCAACAAGGAAACCGGTCTGCTCTGGGCCCTTTCCCGATTGTGTTGTGTTGTTTTTGGTACCGAGTGTTCAAACCCTAAAGACTCCGCCAACAGAGCCACACCGTGGCCCCTGCATACCGGGTTTTGAAAGGAAGCATTTCTTTTGAAAAAGGATAAATTTTACAGTCACACGAGCTACTTTGGAAGGACCTTGGGAACTTCAGGGTGCTGCCAGCCAGCTTGCCCTTCTAGATTTCTCCGAGGTCTAGTCCCAACTCTCCAGTCTGGATATCCTTTGACCTCACCCCAGACCCCTGATTTCGTCTTTATGATCTCACTGGGCCTGCAGCGCAGGGTTTGTTGAGAAGTGCTGGAGGCCCCTACACGCCAAAGTGGGCGCTCTTCCGGTCTCCCAAGCCCAGGCTGTTTTATCTCCCACAAGTGGAGCCAAATCCTTCACTAACTAGAACCAGCCCTTACCAAAGGCAAACTCGCAGGTTTCTTTCATCTCCTGGGGCACAAATGCCCAGAGGGAGCTGGCGTGGGGGTAGGGTGGGGGGACGGGGTTCTGGGTGTGCGCTCTAGATCCGCAATTGCTATCTGCGGGGAGCCCGATTTTTTTTCCTGGAGTCCTGCCGGATGGGAGCTTATCGAAATAAGCAGTTAAGCAAACAGGTCCAGAGAAAAGGGGGCCGGCAGGTCAGAGATCAGAGACATCCCCTCTCTCTTCCCCAGCGCGCCGGGCTGGCGACTGGTCACCTCCAGCCCCAGGATCGCCCCCGAAGTTGGCGGTGGGGTGGAGGTGGAGGCTCGGGTCTCTGCCCAAAAAAGTTGATCCGAAGAAAAATAATGGTAAATAAATAGGGCAGGCATTCCTGAGCGTTCTCACTGCAAAAAGAATTATCCGCTTCAGGTGCCCTGCTGAATTTCAACAAGTGAACTTTCTAAAACTAGGCTAGAGGAAAATACACCAAAGGTGTGGGCGTCCCCCGTGCGGCGCGGGGTCGGGTCCCTTTGGAACCCCAGGCAGCGGCTGGGGCGGGGTCACCCACAGGCTGGGTGATGGAGCTCTGATGTCCAGGGGGGTCTCGGCTGCGAGTCTCCCCCAGTGGGTTTCACGCTGAGCTCGGGTGGGAGGCGGCGGGCGTGGGTGGGGACCACGCTGAGCTCACCCCGCCGCGCCTACCTGGTGGGGGGCCGGGGCTCCAGCAACCACGTCGCCGCGGAGGAGAACAGCGCCAGGAGGAGCCCGGAGCAGGCGGCGGCGATGAGCAGCAGGCGGAGGAGCCCGCGGCGCGGGAGCTCCATGCGAGGCCGGCCGGTGGGCACCGCGTCCTGCCGCCCTGCGGTCCCGGCCGGGAGAAGAGGCTGGAGTTGGCCGGGCGGGACCGGCGGAGGCTCCGCCCTGCCCTGCCCTGCCCTGCCCTGCCGTGCCTCGCCCTGCCCACACCGGGCTCGGGCGCCTCTGTCCCCGCACCTTCTGAGTGTCCGGCGGCCACCGGAGCGGTGTGAAAGGTGGGGGTGCGCCCTCCAGGGCTGCCCACTTCGATGGCCCTCTCCCCACTCCCCAGCCCTGCGCTCCAGCCACAATCTACATCCTGGGCACTTCTAGCCTGGCGTTGGGTAAGGTGCTTTGTGGGCATGGTGGGGGAGGGGGCCGCCACCTGCTGTACTGCCCAAGCCTTGTGAGCTTGGGGACCCTGTCCCCCCCACTCCCCCAGCTTTACGATTTCAGAGGCCGGCTGGGTGGCCTCCAGAAAGTTACCTGCCTGGCTCTCTAGGACTAGGAGACCTGGGCGCTTTGCCTACTGGCAGAAATGCAAGGAGAGAAGGATTCATCAGAAAAGCTGGAGAGGGCATGAGGGATGGGGTACTCCCCCAACTCCCCCCCCCCACAAACACACCAGGTTGGCGGGAGGCGGAGGGGGGAGGACAGGAGGGGGTGGCTGTGGTCCCTTTATCTGGTAAAGGAAGAGTCAGGTCCTGTTCCTGATACTTCTCTGTTTTGCTGGTATAAGGACATGACCAGTTAACTTAGGGGAGCAAGGGATTTATTTTCTCTTTACAGTTTCCGCCCCCACAGAAGAGCTAGCACCAACATGGGGCGCAGAGGGAAGCTGGCCCTGCAGTATCCACGGGAAACGCTGAAGAGAGGAGATTACTTTGTCCCTGTGGAAAATGTGAACCAGCTCTGTCTCCCTTTCTTCACCCATCCAGGGAATGGCCCCGCCCATCAGGTGGGGCTGCCCACATCAACTAGATTAGGCTTGTACAGGGCTTGTCTGACTACGTAATTCTTCCCAGACGCTTAACTGTTCTCTTTTCCAGTTGTCACGTTAGATGCAAGCCTTCGGTGCAACACCTCTTTCAGCAGAGGCCAGCCATGGGCACAGGTATAGAGAGGGGTGGGGAAGGCCCAGAAGGGCTCCAGCATTACCAGGAGGGGCCACAAAAACTGGGCCCCCGATGAAGAGATGGCTCAAGGGTTAAGACTCTGCCTCACAAGTATCAGGTTCTGAGTTCAGATCCCAGGACCCACATAAAATGGCCAGGTGGAAATGGCAGCGGCCTGGATTTCTGGCCCTGGTTGGGTGGAGCCTGGGAAATCCCAAGAGTGAAGCAAGAAGAAGGTAGAAGCAATCCAGGATGATTCCCAAAGTCACCCTTGGTCCTCCGCAGGGACACATAGTGTCCTCTGATAAACACACATGTTCACACACATGCAAAATAAATAAAAAACATTTAAAAATTGGGCCTTAGTCTTTGAAGCAGAGTTGCTCTGTCTGTGAGCAGTAATAGGCAACAAGGTGTGTATTCTCCAGCAGGCCGCGTCTCAGAGCTAAGAAACATGTAAAAGAACCCCTCTCCCAGGATTGTAGGGTGTCTGGAAGCACAAGTGGTCCAAGCTCCCTCCTTACTACTTTCACTAGTTCTCATAGCCACTAGTTCTCATAGCCATGAAAATTTGAGGGTCAGCCAATGATACTCATCTGTGCTGTTAGTCTGTCTTTAGAGAATGTATTTGCTTATCTTCCTGCTGCAGAGACAACACTCGCATACAACGTAGGGGGAGAAAGGAGATGTGTATTTGGTTTATGGTTCCAGAGAGGAGATAACAGTCCATTGTGACGGAAATCACGAGCAGAAAGCATGGCTGGAGGCAGAAGCTGGAGGCTGGTTCAGGTCATCGCAGCCACCCGCAGGCAGAAAGAGGAAGAGCAAACTGCAAGAGGAAGCAGGGCTGAGCTACCAAAACTTCGAGGCCCACCCTCTGTGACGTGCTGGTCTCCAACAAGGCTCCGTGTTGCAGTCCGCCTGCATGGTTGCTGATAAATGACCATCAAACGGCTTAAGGGAACAAGGAGCTATTCTCTCTTATGATTCCTGGTTACAGTTCTCAGTCCAGCTTGACGGGAGAGCATGCAGGGCCGAGGGAACTGGCCACACCATCTCTACATAACGCCTGAGAGAGGGACGATCCTTACTTGCCAGACCAGCATGTCTGGCCAAGTGAACAGAAGGATGCCGACTTCCTCAACCAGCTCTCAGTATTTTATTCATCTGTTCAGGGCTTAGTCCCACTCACCATGGGCTGGGCCTTCCCCATCAGCCAGACAATCTCTTGTAGGTTTGCTCTGGGCTTAACTCAACCACGAATTCTCCACAAATGTGCCCAGAGCTCCAACCCTCAACCGTCAAGTTGACACCTGTGCCTGACTAGGACCCTCCGCCTCTCAAAGGTGCCGTGACCTTTCCAAACATAAGCATGAGCTAAAGATACAAACACTTGAGACTGTGGGGGAAAGGGGCAACTCACATTCAGAGGGCCAGTTATCAACTTGATACCCCCCACTTACTCTAGCCAAGGAGGATCCTGGACGTCTGAGCCTCCGCCTTCTCTCTCCGCTTATCCACCTACCGGTTCATACTTCCGATCAGCTAAGATAGTTAAGGCAAGTATCGGTTGCTCTCCTGTGAGACACCATTGAAAGTCAAGCAATTGAAGGGATATTTTTCAGCTTACAGTTCCAGAGGGGGGACAGTCCACACTATGGGAGGAAAGGCGTGGCCGGCTGACAGAAGCTGGAGGCGGCCACGGTCACATCCGTCTGGGCCTCTGAGAGCTACAGAACTCCAGCTGCAAGAGCAGACCTCTCCTGGGAGCAGGGTGGGGCTACTCCACCTCAACCACCCCCTGTGACTGCCTTCCTCCAGCAAGGCTCCGTCTCTTAAAGGTGCTATGACCTTCCAAACAACTAAAGATTCAAACACATGGGCCTGTGGGGGACACTTACACTGCAGATGGTAAAACATTTCATTATTTATGTACAACTGAACAAACATCGTACACTCGCATTCTCTATTCTCCATTATATATATAAAAGGTGTAAAATGTAAATTGTGCAAACCTAGCAAACTGAGTTGGATCCCCAGAGGCCTTACAGTTGAAAGACGAAGCCAACTGCTAAAAGTTATTCTCCGACCTTCTCTTGCATGCTGCGACATGTGTGTGCCTGTTCATACTCTTCTTCCAAATAAAAATATTTTTAAATGCGAGTTGAAACACAACCGGGTTAGAAGTGAAACTGAAATGCTCTACCCAGCTGTGTATGGAGGCAGGTGGTCTCAGTTCATATCTGGGTTCTGAAAGCCATTTAGCTCATCCCCCAGGAAAAAAGCAGGTGTTCAATTGAGAAAGCCGTAGCAGAGTATTTTTTTTAGCACGCCTCTTGTTTCTGTTCCCCGGTTTCTTTTCTGCACCTGAACTATTGTTTTGGGGTTTTACATCCAGGTTCTTGTATTCCGGAGTTGAAGATTGAAACCAGAACACATGCAGAGGATTAAGGCTGAGTTTATTAGGGGAGAGAAAGAACGGAACGTGTGGATAGAGTCCACGAGGGCAAGGAAATTCAAGATGGCCAGTAGTGTATTTGTAAACTCCGGTAAGCCTAGGGAAAAGCAGCTTTTCCTTATTGGTTAGTTTTAGTTTCTATAAACCTTTTGATCCCCTATATTTGACTGGTCTGTTTGTATCATTGGGACCCAGCTGGGTTGACCTCATGACTGAGCTGTTTCTCTTGAGGGATTTAACTCACCTTCATGTGAGGCATTCATATCCATATTCTTTCATGAACTACAAGTGGGGGGGGGGGAATTGGCAACTTCCTCTCAGTGGGGGATTGGTGCATTTTCTACAGCTTAGTCCTAGTGATGGTGGGTAACCTCCCAAGACCTTCCCAGCCTGTCTACACTGTCTAAAAACTGCCTAACAAAAATTATTCTTTTTTTTTCCTCTCCCTCTTCTATTCAGCCTTGTATCCGTGGGTAAATCCACATCTGGCAGAAAAAGAAATAAATTCCCTGAGATTTCTGCTCAGTCAACTGTGCCCTTGTGTCCGTCTGCATGGGCGACAAGCTCAGATGCTCTGGGGTAACAGACCTGGAAGCTGGGGAGCTGATGTTTAAGAATTGGGGCAACCAGCTGGTGCTACCTGACCGACCTGCCTCAGGGCTTCTTCCTCTCAGGAAAAGTAGTATTTTCTTTCTCCTCCTTCTCCTCCTCCCTCTTCCCGCTCTTCCTTCGCTTCATCTCCCCTCCTCTTCCCTTTCCTTTTCTCCTCCTCCTCCTCCTTGCTCCTCTCTCTCCTTGTCCTCCCTTTTCTCTCTTCCCCCTCCCACCTTTCTCTACTGTTTTTTTTGGGGGGTGGGTGGGGGTGGGGAGGGTCCTGGTACTTGTATGTAGCCTAAGCTGGCCCCAACTTGCCACCTCCTGCCTGGGACTCTCTAGTGCCAGGAGGCGAGCTGTGCCTGGCCGGGCGCTGTTCTACAATGCGGGTGAACCTGTTGGTTGAGCTGTTCTGGACACCTAAAATGTCTCAGCCTTTTCTCATTGTGAATGAAGGCTCGGGTAGGCTCATTGCATGGTATTGTGCAAACAATGGAGAGCTCTTAAGGGAGATCTTATCTTCGTGTTTCTGGAAGCAGCGCTCAGGGTACAATTCCTGGTTGCCAGGTTGTATTGTAGACTCTTTTCCTGAGAGACTGGACCGCTTTGTATTCCTCCACCTGCATGTGAGTGGTCTGTGGTCCCACCTCTCATCTTAACCATTACTTATAAGGTGAGACTGCTTTTTCTTTTACATTGATTTATTTACTTATTTGTGTGTGTGTGTGTATCAGAAGGCATTGTATGTCCCTGTGAAGGACCGAGAGCAACTTTGAGAATCATCCTGGATGGCTTCTACTTCCTTTTTGCTTCACTTTGGGATTTCCCAGGCTTCACCTACCGGAGCCGGAAGTGCATGTGGGATCCGAACTCAGGACCTTCTCCTTGGAAGGCAGAGTCTTAACCTTTGAGCCATCTCTCTAGCCCTTCTTTTCTATTTTTAGCTGGGGTCTCCCTGTATAGCCCAGGTTGGTCTGGACTCAATAATGTAGCCACCCAGGCTGACCTCAAACTCTCATTTCTCTTGCCTTAGAGGCCCCCTGAATGTTGGCATAGCAGGAGGGAGCCACCGTGCCTGCCTAGCTTTTGTAACACAACCTTATAAACTGGGCTCACCCCATAAAAGCCATGATGAAAAACATCAACCTGTTCATTTACAAGATGAGATACGGATTTATCTGAAGATCTTGATATAATGACTGTTTCTGGAATTGCCCTCAATAAACACTAGAATATCCCTGTGGCGTGGACTACTGTTTATCTCTTATGTGTAACATTCTGTTTGGCTAAGATCTAAGGAGATTTGTCATGTGATTTTTTCTATAAAAACCCATTTGAGAAATGGCTTGCAGTTGCATTTTGGGGTCCCCCTCCTTCCCCATGCATGCCCTCTGGCCGGTGGAAAAAAACAACTTTCCATTTGGCATTATTCAGTATCTGGTGTTCATTCTTGGTTAGTACCCTGCAACATTTTGATTGCAAATGCTATTTTGAACTTTAACCATTTAATGACAGTTATGTGATGATACACTGGGGCTTGGATTTGCACTTTGATGGCGAGTCTTTATCCTCCATAGTGAGCAGATTGCTCATGACTTCAGTCCACTTAAAATTTTTTTTAAAATATTTTTATTTTGGTTGGAGAGATGGCTCAGGGGTTAAGTAAGATTCTGCTTTCTGCAGGCCGAAGGTCCTTAGTTCAGATCATGGTCCCACTTAAAAATGCCAGGCAGAAACAGTGGTGGCCTGCACTTCTGGCCCTTGTGGACAGAGCCTGCGAAAATCCCAAAGTGAAGCAAAAAGGAGGTAGAAGCAATCCAGGATGATTCCTGACATCACCTTTGGTCCTCCACTGGGACACACATGCCGCCTCTGAACACACCTATGAAGAGTTATTTAGCCAAGGCCGACTTGGGGAAAAGCCTTAATTGATTTAATTGGTGGGAAAGACCCGCCCACTGTGGGCAGACCCTATTCCCTAGGGAGGTGGACAAGATGGAGAGAGCTAGGAAGGTTTGGGCGAGCTAGAGAGCAAGCCCTCTGCTCCTGCCGGGGCTGTGGCCGGTTCCCTCTGGCCTCTCTTAACTTTATGCCAGGATGGAACATACCTTGGATTTGTGAGCTAATAAAATCCCTGGTGCATGTAGGTTGTTTGGGTCAGGTATTTATAACAGAGAGGAAGTTGTGCAACTAAAGGAAATGTTTACAGATGTAACAGCATGCACAGTCACGAATATCATCTGGCCTATTAATGAGGAGTGGGTGGAGCATATGAACGAAATAGACAAAGCAGTAGGTGGATTGTCACTGGGTCTGAATAAGGGGCTGGGAGGGCTCATGGCACTAATCTCTCAACTCTCTTGTTTGAAATACTCATAAACCAGTGAGATGTGTCCCTATTTATGCATCTACAGTAACCCGAGGAGAGAGCTCTGGGGTTAAAGCCTTTGCCTCACTAGCAAAGGGGCTGCGTTCGGATCCCCAGATCCCGTGCCAAGCAGGTATGGTAGTTCACAGGGTAATTCTAGCCTTGGAAGACAGAGTCTGGGAATCCCCACAGCAAGGTGCCGAGCCAGGTTAGCCCTCGCGGTGCGCTCTGGGTTCCATTAGAGACCCAGGCTCACAACAATCAGGTGGAAGAGGGATCAAGGATGAACCCCAATGTCACCCTGAGGGAGTCCCCAGGCCCACACACTCAAGTGTGCACTCGAGTACATACAACCACACTCACATGTATGCCCATCTGCGTGCAAACACACACACATACCATATACACATGCATGACATTTTGTTTTAAAAGTTGTCCTCTGACCTCTACCAATGTAACACGGGGCATGCAAGTGTTCTCCCCTGGCACACGCCCCCCCCCATCTACCCTGCATATGCATTTCTCTTAAGGGGGGTATAGATTCATAGTTTCAGAAAACTGAACGATCAACACTTCAAAGCTCTTGCTCCGAGGCCATCAGGTGTGAACTGCTTTGCAAGAACACATCTGGATACACATCATTTTTCTGTCAGTATCTGAAGGGGGTGTGAATTTCAACTGAGTCCCTAATCAAAACGTATTAGAGGCTCCGCTGCCTGTCAGAGCCTGGTTTTAAAAACCATTTCAAAGTCTCCATTAGATGCTTAATGGCGTTTTGAAAAGAAGAAATGATGCAGATTGCCCCTCCCTGTGTTTGAGAGAGTTTCTTAGAAGACAAATTAATGCTCCATATTTAAACTGAGTTCAGGCTTGATCTGCAAAAAGAGCCACAGTTGATGATTGCATTGGGAACTCGAATCAGGGGGTGTTTTGCATCAGCCAGATAGCGAATTAGCACTTGTGAGTCACACAATTACAGCCTAATGCCTTTCAGGATTTCAAAAAATGCCTCTCTTTCTCTCGAAGTACTTTCTCTATAGACTTATTAATGGGAAGATTGCTTTTTTTCCCCTTTTTCAACTTCATGAAATGGCAACCCCAAGATGTTATTTTGTCATGAATAAGAAGCTAATTTGAACAATGGGTAATTTACTTCCTTGTGCCAGTCAGTGCCATTAATAAAATGATGCACAGTTGCACTGATTTTGATAACAATAGCAAACAAAGATGTTAGAATTGATGCTCAAGTAGCTCATCATTGACCTCCACTGTGGCATCACATTAGTGCATGTATTAGAATCCACTATTTCAACCTTAATCATAGTGGTTTCTTCTTTTTTCCATTTATGATAGTTATATTAAAATGATGCACAGTGATTTTTGTTTGTTTGAGATAGGTCTCCCGTGTCCCACTTTGGCCTTGAACTTGATACATAGTTGCCATCGGCCTTGAACTCTGTTACAGTTACATTTCTTTTGTCTTGAGACAATACTCTGACATGACCAACTTAAGGGAGAGAAGGTTATTGTTTTGGCTTCTGATTTCTGGGGAAGCCAAGTTCACTTACATGGAAATCTCACAGCAGACAGGCGAGCAACCTGGCATACACTGGTTCCTTCTTCTCTTCTTGGCTTGGGATATGGGGTGAGCTGTCCCCCTCGGCTCCTACAGGTGGAATCTCCTGTTATGACAGAGTTGATAAACCCTTCTTCCTTAAGTGGATTGGGCTAGATGTTTATAGAAGCAAGGATTTATGAAACTAAAACACTGGCGAAGTGCGCTGTCCCAGCACTAGACCCGCAGAAAGAGAGGGGTGAAGTGTGCCTCCACGTTGCCAATAGATTCCAGATCAAATAGCTCAGGGGAGTGGCGGGGGGGGGGGCTTTATTAGGATTCTCAGGTACAGTTCTCAGTCCAGCTTGGCAGGAGAGTTTGTATGTTGTGTGTGTGGTATGTGTGTGTGTGTGTGTGTATCAGAGGGCACTGTGTGTCCCTGTGGAGGACCAAAGGTGACTTCAGGGAATCATCCTGGATTGCTTCTATCTCCTTCTTGCTTCACTCTGGGATTTCCCAGGTTCCGCTCACCTGGGCTGGAAGTGCAGCCCTCACTGTTTCTATCTGGCTTTTTTATGTAGGACCTGGGATTTGAACTCAAGATCTTCTGCTTCAGAGGCAGAATCTTAACCCAGCTGGTACTTTATTTATTTATTATTTATTCAATTGTGTGTGTGTGTGTGTGTGTGTGTAGAACCATGGACAAATTCGGGAACCACCATGGACCGCCTCCACCTCCTCCTTGTTTTCTCTGCCCAGGGATTCATGCTCCGCCCTACCAGGCCCAGAAACGCAGGCCGCCCCCGCTTCTGCCTGACATCTATACGTGGGGTCTAGGATCCGAACTCAGGACCTTCTGCCTGCAAGGCAGAGGCTTAACCTCTGAGCCACCTCTCCAGCCCCCCAGCTGGTACTTTAAAACCACATTCCTCTTCCCCGCCTGTGTCCTCCAGCCGAGTTGTCCTGGAGAACCCTTTACACTAAGTTTTTTCCCAGAGCACAAGACCAGGCAAGCCCTCCTGTTTGTGGCTGTCCCCAGTGACCCCTCCTTTCTTCCCCCCCTCCTCCCCACTCGCCTCAGCACCCAGACAAGCCCCGACCTGCTTCTCTCCCCAGGGAACCTGGATCTCAGGAGTGCCTGCCACGTCCTGTCTACTCGCCTCCCCTCGACTGTCAAACTGGAGAGGGTGGAAGGTCTCCTTTGCCACTCTCACCAAGCATCCCTTAGCTCCGCCTCCTCGGATTAGAAAGGGAGGGATGCTCATTTGGACACTTCCGAACACCTAGAAGGCAGACTCGCAGGAGAGAGAAAGTGGATTGGGGGAGAGGCGGGGGAAGAAGGGCTGGAGAGATGGCTCAGGGTAAGATTCTGCCTTGCAAGCTGTGACCCTCCTTCCGTGCACATTCATTGTGTCGCGGTTCGCAAGAAACAGACACGGAGTCTCTCTTACCAGTTCCAAGGTTCCCGGGGAGACAGGTTCCTGGGCTCACACCTAGGAGGCTCCGGAGGCTGCCACCCTCCCGGGGTTTCCTTAGGGGGTCAGAGCAGGGGTGCCGGATGCTCAACGGTCACCGTCTGGGGTGGCCCTGAGAGTACTTTGCCAAGTCGGGCTTCAGTTCTCTGGTAGGTGTAGGGACCGCCGGTCCCGACTCTACAGAGACAGAATTTCGCGATCTTCTATTTCCCTACTGAACTGTCTTGTGTGGCCCAGGCTGCTCCTTAAATACCGTCTTTATTGCTTATCAGTACGCTGCACACAAGTTCAACACCACACGGGGGAAATTCCACACACAGGTCATCAACCAGTGTTTCAAACATCAGCACGCCACACTTCACCACGTTTGTGGGCGCACAGGCCACCCTGTCATTCACATTCTTATCTTTTCACAGCACACTTGCTTGGGCTCACAGGCCCCTCACTTCATCTACTTCGATACTCAAACTTAGACACTCCAAACTTGGGCTCACGGGGCATGTATTTATTTATTCATCTGAATCTATTTTTTTTTAATTAGATTTTATTATTATTATTATTATTTATTCAACTGTGTGCATGTGCGTGTGTATGTGCGCGTGTGTGTGTGTATCTGTGTGTGCATGTGTCTGTGTATGTGTAGAACCACGGACGAATTCACGAACCACCATGGACTCCTCCACCTCCTTCTGCCCCGGGATTCACAGGCTCCGCCCTATCAGGACCAGAAGCGCAGGCCGCCCCCGCTTCCACCTGGCGTCTATACGTGGGATCTGGGATCCGAACTCAGGACCTTCCGCCTGCAAGGCGGAGGCTTAACCCCTGAGCCACCTCTCCAGCCCTCATCTGAATCTATTTTTAACACCTCAAATTCCATCATACTTGAGTCCATACTGCTGTCTTCATCCTGTTTTACACAGTCCAGCCCCTGACTCCTGAGCTCCCTTACGACAGGGGGCTCTGGAGTCACCATCAGTTTGTAGTTTGGTCTAGTCCTCAGTCTCTTGTGCCTTGAGCGACAAACGCATTTGCAAAATAGGAAGCACACAGTTCTTGTGTATTGCATAAGTACTTTCTATAGCACGAAGAATTCCAGCGATGGGAGCGCTCCGTATGCTGGTCACCCTGTGTCTCCATCCAACGTTTCCAATCACATGTTGTTAAGAGCACTACATTATATGAATCATCCTTTATCATATGCTTGTAAACCCACGGTAAACATAGTATCCTTCTGAGACTAGCAGTCCCCACAGGTATGCTGCAGTACACAAGTTCAGCTCTAGGATTGTCACCCGTCTGAACCTGGTCATCATTTCCTCATGGTGATGTAACATATGGTTTAGTGGTTGCAATGTGTGTCTCCTTCTGTTCTTTTCCCCAGGAATATTTTCATTTTCTTTTCACAATGCATGCATGTGCCTTTCGATATGAACCTATCCATCAAGTTGAGTAACTTCGTGTCTTCATATGGCAAGTACGTCACCGTGATATCATGGAACAGGTCTTTATTTCCTGGGTTTGCCCAGCGAGCATCCCAGATGTGGATCCTTCTATTGGCCATCTGTGAAAATAAAACAGGAATAGCTTCGAGGGGGAGGTGCCCTTATCTATACATTCTCATTCTTTTTCTTTTTTTTTTGTTTTTGGTCTTTAATTCTTTTTTTTTTTTTAATTTCAGCTCATACAAACTTATTAGGTACACCAGTTCCCTCCCTCCCTCCTCCTCCCCCCGTACCCCCTGCTCCCCCTCCCCACCCCTCTCCCTCCCCATCCCCCAGTGCCTCCCACCCCAATTCCCAGAGAGTCCTTTCTTGTGCATGTCTGATTTTCCTCTGGGCCCTCCTCTCCGATGACGTACAAGGACCCAGTGGCCTTTCCCTGAACCCTTTCCCGTGCTCATTCTTTTTCTTGTTAGGGTATGTTGCCTAATTAGCACCTTATAGCATAGCTTCAAGATGCATCTTAATATGGTGGGTGAGATACACATCAGAATCAGAATGGCAGCTGCTATTATTAAATAACATAACAGGCCTCTAAACCAGTGCATAGGGTTTAGGTCTGCTAGACAGGCAAACTTCAACAGGAAAACTGAATACCAATAGCATTGGCCACCTGACAATGGTGCTCCACAGTCAGAGTATCTGTGTGCATCTCATGTCTCACCTTGGCTAGGTCCTCGCTAGATCTTATCATTGTCAGCACATGTTCTGTCAGTTCTTTATCTATCCTTTGGAAAGTTTCATTATTATAGGCTATGTATTCATTTTATTTTTCAATTAATCCCATTGCTTTTGTGCTGTGTGGAAATATTCTGGTGTTCCCTAGAATTGCTCCGCCATAATAGACAGTTCCTCTACCATCGTTACTTTAGCTATTGTAGACACGGTTTTATTTCCCTTTATTACCTCCAGCCCACAATCAGTACGTGTTGCAGTTCATCTGCATGGTTGCTGATAAATGACCATCAAACGGCTTAAGGAAACAAGGGTTTATTCTCTCTTACGATTCCTGGTTACAGTTCTCAGTCCAGCTTGACGGGAGAGCTCACACCAACACCAGGGCTGAGGGAACTGGCCACACCACCACATAATAGCTGAGAGATGGACAATCCTTATTTGCCAGACCAACATGTCTGGCCAAGTGAACAGAAGGATGCCAACTCTCTCAACCAGCTCTCTGTGATTTATCAAGGGCCTAATCCCACCCACCATGGGCTGGGTCTTCCCCATCAGCTAGACAATCTCTTGCAGGTTTACTCTGGGCTTAACTCAACTACTAATTCTCCACTAATGTGCCCAGAGCTCAAACCCTCAACAGTCAAGTTGACACCTGTGCTTAACTATGACAGTACGAATGAGCTACATCCATTCATGCCTTTAATAGTAAGGTTGCTTATGTCTTCCTTTGAGGAATTCCAGAAGTCTATGTTGTCATCATAGTTAGTGCCACAGGCCACTAACATCAAGTTGCCTGTATCATGAATTCGCAATGGCCTCTCTACCATATATACTTCTGCTAGCTGGATGGTGTGCAGGGGAGCCTGGGTTGCTAAGAAGAGATTTCTAGTAAGCATAATTAAGTCATCAGAGTTAAGGTTCAGGCCCTGTGTTTCTCCTTCTCTATCCACAGTTATTGCTTTGCTGGCCCTGTGAAGTTATTTCTTATTTTCTTTCCAATTGATGTGGTTGGATATGCTGTGATCATATGTTGTTTGCATATTTGCAAAACATTTATAGCGCATAAGCCTTGGTCATAATATGATTCTTCTGTTTCATCTAAAACTGTTATAAACAGTCTATTTTCCTGTCCTTTCCCTATTCTAAATGGTTGTTCTGTCTCTCTCCTTGCTTCCCTGAGGAATGTTTTGTCCTTTCACATTCCTGTTGTAAAGCTCCCTGTTTAATATTTAGCCATAATGTATCTAGCTGTTTTTGTATGTACTCTCCTTGTCTATCTACATAAGCTTTCAATACTTGCTGTTTGGTCTGCAGTGATTGTATAGACCTAGTTGGTGCTTCTAAAGAGGTGGAAATAGCTGCTATTGCATGCATCTGTTTGGCTTGGATTGTTTTTAAGTCATGTATTTTTACTCTTAGGCCTTCTGTGGCTATTGATGCTACAATAGCTGCTAGTCCTGTGCCTGCCAAGAATAAGAGTTTCAGTGGTCTTCTGAATCCCTTCTTTATTCCTGCATCTAGGTCAATCAAGTCAAAATCCTTATATGTACAATATGAATTAGTTGTATAAATTTTGGTGTTTATATGTAGCTTAATTTTTCTAATCTGTGGGTTCAATATGACTCCCCTGGGCATATTGTAATTGGGGATTTGAGTTTTTGCTCTATTTACAGATATACAGCTTGGGAGTTTTAGTTCCTCTTTTTTGTTTTCCGTTCATTTTTCTTCCTCATCATCCTCATCATAGTAATCATAATCATCAGCATCATCTGTGAGATTAGATGCAAAGACCAATGCTGTTCTATAGTGTGCTGTTATGAATCTATGTGTCTTGCTAAATCCTCCTCTGTCCATCAGGCAGGTTCTAAGCTATCTGGTTTAATAAAGCAATTTTCAAAGTTGGCCGGGAAAGCTGTCAATCTTTTCTATTCTTGTCTCCCTGAGATAAAACTCAATCGTGTTAAATTGTATCTTGGGTGTTGTGTTTCTAATTCTGTCCTTACCGGTTCTTTCCATCTAGGTGTGGTAGCATCCTATAGTAGTGATAAGGTCGCCCTACGTGTTCCTGCATGAGCATTCTCTTTGTTGTGGTGTCTTTATATCCCAGGGTTTTCCAAAAAGTGGATAGTTCTTTGGTCTGCCTCTTTTACTGAATATCTATATTTACTATTTGTGATTTCTATCTGATCTCCTTTTTCATCTTTATTATAGCATTCGAATTCTCTTTGAAATATCAGGGGTACATATTTGATTTCTACTGAGCCATTATATATATAATTACTGCTTGTATATAGTGGGCCTCATACTGGAAGTTCCCGTATCCAGATACCTCTGCTATGTTCAGCACCGTATCGTTGGTCTCTATATCAAAGGGTACTGGAAATGAAAGTGACTTTTCATGTTCATTTTCTAGGTCTCCTAATGCTATGATCATCCCTCGCATAGACCTTACATGCCTTGTGTAAAACTTATGTGTTGCGAGGTGTTTTCCTTTTCTTCGTTCTAAAATGTAGTTGTAGGAGTTATTTTTAATAGAAAACGTGTTGTTAATCTGCTCTGGAGTCATGAATACAAGTTCCAGTACAGGGGGCAATATCTCTTTCATTCTGAGATCCATTGCCTTATAGCATACTTTTGATGGATTTGTTTTCCCATCTATCGAGATGTTCTGGACAGATATCTGGTTTGATCCTGTACACTTAATGTTGTGTTCCAGTTTGTCCAATTTGTTCCTTCTGGTGCTGATGTTATATGCATTGAATTATTGTCAACTTTAGCTCTTGCAAACATTATTTTATCTGTCTCACAGGGATTGCTCCAAACTCTTTCCTTTGTACATATGTTGCCATAAGAGGTTGTATGGTTCCTCACAAAGTATGTCCACCTTCATGTCACCTTCTGGAATGTGTTTCCTATTCTGCCTCCTGTAAGGGTGGCATGGGCTTGGGTTATAATTTAGAGTTTTTAATGGTAGGGCCTGTGGTAGAGGGTCTGTCGATATTATGGGAACTTCCAGTGCTGTGTTCCCAGGGCAGCAATTTTTGTTAATTCTGAGATTGTGGGGAAGGTTTCATTTTCTATCATTTAATCCCATTCATTATGGTGTTTATAATATCCTAAATAGCCATATGTAGGTAGATCAGGAAAATCTGCCACACATAGGATGCTAGTATTCTTTTTATCTAGTTCTGAGTAATTTTTATATAGGCTTGGGGGGCATTTGAATCTGTAAGGGTGGGGTAAACTGAAAGTGGGGTTTTGCCCTATTCCATTCAAGCTCATCTTGGACGCAAATGTCATCCCCTATTTCATCTATACATCCTTCTTCCAATCCTGTAGCCTTTTGTATCCTGTCCCACTATAGGTGCGTATTCTATGTAGGCACAATCTAGTCCATTCTTCCCTTAGTTGTCTCTTATTAGTTTCATTCATTGGGGAATATTTTATCATCCCAATTTTTATTTGTTGCAGCATATCTTAATTCTGACTCCAATCCTCACAATATCCTTCCTTTTTATATTTCTTTTCTAAATTTGGTAGTTGTTGGTATATGTACGGAGCTATATAAAAGAAAAATACCTTAGTTTGTGCTGTCATTGCACGGAGCAAATACAATATTTTGTCCTTAAAGTGGAAAGTATATCTATCCTTTGCTATTTTAAAATATCCTCTAGTTTCTTTAAAGGAGACTACATAATGGCCAGTGTTTTGTGTAATATTTCTCCATATCTAATATCTTGAACATAATCATGGTCTCATTTCCGAGCTCCAATTCTCTGTGTAGTGTCCACTCACCCACGGAGTGGCATGTTTTAGTCTACTCACACACTCATTCACACGACTGCGCAGCCTGCTGCAGTGACGAAGAAAGGCGAGGTCAGCTGTCCCCGCCTCCGCCTCAATTTCTCAGAGACTTGGCAACAGGACAGGGAGTTTGTCTGAGCAAAATCTCCAGTTTATTGGGGGGGAGAGAAGGAACTTATATAGACAAAAGGCCACAAGGTGCCAAATGGGCATCCAATTGTGTCAAAGGTCAAGGCAACCTTCAGGTTCCACAGGTGAAGTCTAATGTCACTCAGCACAGGAGGCAAGCCAATACCTAAAAGCCAATTAGGGGTCCCTGTAATGTGATCAGGGTAATGCCCAAGACATTAGCTCTCAGCACCATCTTTAGTCCCATGTGCTTGGCCGTGCCCTGGGGCAAATCCTGAGCGGGCCCAACACTCTGTAGTCATGTTGACTCTTTTTCTGTCAGGTCCATCATTCTAGCTAGTGGGTCAAATTTGTAATCCAATTTCCAGAATTCTGTGCAGTGTTCTGCATAATCATCATTGTAGCATCTTAAGTGTGTGTTTATCCAATCATCCTTTAATATGTCCAGTTCAGCCACCAATGTTGTGATGCCAGATAGTTGGGTATTCTCTTTTCTATTTCCTTAATCATCACATTCTGTTGTTCTAGTCCCTTCCGTTGCATTTTGGCCGCATTGGCATTAGATGCCTGAAATGGTTTCCAAGAAGCAAAGAGTATAATTAACTACAAGCCTGTTCTCCATAAGGGCTGTATTGTTAGCATCATATTGTCTCTCTGGGCAAAACATGAAGTGTCCTATCAGAATTAGGGTAACCCAGGTAAGTGCCAGCAGTATCAGTAATTTTATGATGCTGGCTGTTATGTTTATAAGATTCATCTTATGTCATCTATCTTAACTTGGTTAAGGTTTCCCTTACCTTTAGTTATCCACAGGGTGTTTGCTGTTTCTTGGGCCAGTATCTCTCCCTTAATTTCGATTCCTTTCTTGTCCCTGTGGAGTATTTTATAGGGGATTAGTGTGCTGCTCTCTCTTCCCTATCTTCATTAGGTTTACCATAATGTTTGTCTGTTTTGCCTCTCCTATTGAGCTGTTTCTATGGACTCTGGGCCTGTTATTTAGTTCCATGACTGCTTGTAATAAGGCTTCCTCTAAGTTTCCTGCTTTTGTGGCTAGGCTATGTTTAAGCATCCCATTAAATCTCTCAATTGATCCTGCTGCCATGGGGTTATATGCTAAATGAAATTCCCATAGTATTTCATGGTCCTTTGCAAATCTCTGGGTATTTCTTGATGTGAAATGGGTTCCCTGGTCTGATTGTATTAGCTGTGTCCATTATTTTGTATCCAGGTTATTATTGTTTTAATAGCTGCTTTAGCATTTGGGCTTTTTGTGGGTATTACTATCCCCAGGCCCGTAGTGACATCCACTAGGGTGCAGGCATACTGGTTTCTATATTTTTCTAATGCTTCTATGAAGTCTATCTGCAATATTGAATTGAATCCCAATTTTGTCTGTTTCTTCTGGTTTTCTGAGTTTGGACCTCAGGTCCCACATAAAAAAGCCAGGAGGGCTGCACTTCCGGCTCTGATGGATGGAGCCTGGGAAATCCCAGAGCAAAGCAAGGAGGTAGAAGCAACCCAGGATGGTTCCTGAAGTCACCTTGGTGGGATATACAGTACACACACACACACACACACACACACACACACACACACACACACACACGGATTCCAAAGCCCATGCATCCCAGCCATACTGTTTTCTGCGCTGCGTTACTAACTGCCTGTGCCTCCATCCTGAGGATGAGTCTGCTCGTTAGCTGTGCCTGCAGCAGGTCTAGAACCCTGGGAAGCCCCGTCGAGACCTGGGTGACTGAACACGCACCTCAGGGGCAGACGCAGGAGCTGGAGAGAGTTCTCCGCAAAGCTTTTCCCGCAAAGGCCGATTCTGCCTGCGCTGTTGGCACAGGACAGGGCGCTGGGTTCCCAGCAGGCAAACCCAGTGTGAGTAGAGGGGCTGGACGGGTGACAGCGACGGCTGCCAGCCCACCTGTCCTTGGCCGCACACCTCTGTATGACTGTCCTGGTAAGGACCTGTTTATCTGCTTCTCGATTCGCCCCTGGTCCTGTCGCTCTTCTTGGTCCACAGGATGAGGCCAAAGTGATGTCAAAAGCCTTTTGAGGGGCTGCAGAGAGACTCTGCCTCACAAGCAGAAGGTCCTGAGTTCTGATCCCATGTGAAGACACTAGGTGGAAATGGCAGCAACCTGCGCTTCCAACCTGATGGGCGGAGCCTGGGAAACCCTAGAGCGAAGCAAAGAAGGAGACAGAACAATCTATGATGATTCCCGAAGTCACCCCTGGTCCTCCACAGGGACATACAGTGCCCTCTGACACAGACACACACACACTTACACACACACACTCACATACAGAGTAAATGAATAAACTAAAAAAAAAAAAAATCCTCACAAAAGCCTTTGGAGACTTGACCAGGAATGGTCTTTCAGGTTTTTAAAAGCATTATTATTATTATTATTATTATTATTATTATTATTGATGGGGGTATGCCACACCATGCACGTGGAGGTAGGAGGGCAATTTTGTGTCTGTTCTTTCTCTCCATAAGTAGGTTCCAGGGGCCACACTCAGGTCCGTAGACTCGAGGCACAAGCGCCTTTTCCTGCAGAGCCGTCTTGACGGCCCTGGTCCTTCAGTCTGCTCCTGTGTGCTTGGGACGCTCTGCCGCCCTGTCCGAGCTGATGGTGCTGTCCAGTTCCAGTCCGGCCACTAGACCTATCCAAGCAGCGCCAAGGGACCAGAAGCCCTCCGAGCCCAGGCTCTAAAATGCCCGGCTGCTTTGCTCAAGACTTGGGATGTGGGCGGACTTGGAGCTTGACAGGAGCCGAGCTGTTCTGATCCCTGTTTTTAGGATCAGCCCTGGGGGCGGGGCTTCCTGGGCTTGACAGACGCCTGCACGGTCGTTCGTTCACCCTTTCCCAGCAGGCACAGAGTCTGCGCGAAAGGTTCTTTGCTCCTTCCCTGCCTTCCTCCCTCTGTCCTTCCTTTCTCTCTCCCTTCCTTCTTCCTTCTTTCTATGTGTGTATGGGGGACATGCGTGTGTGTGTGTATGTGTGTGTGTGTGTGTGTGTGTGTGTGTGTGTGTGTGTGTGTGTGTGTTTGTAGAGGCCCAAACATGACATCAGGAACCATCCTGCATTGCTCTACCTCCCTGTTGCTTTGCTCTGGGGTTTCCCAGGCTCCGCTTTTCAGGGCTGGAATTACAGGCTGCTGTCGCTTCCGCTCCATGTTTTCATGTGGGATCTGGGATCCGATCTCTGGTCCTTTTGCTTGCAAGGCAAAGACGTTAACTCCTGAGCCCTCTCCCTAGGCTCCCGTTCTTAAAGAACTAGTTACGGCCGGTTCCCTTGGTACCTGATGTTGGGGTGACCCTGGCCATCTTAACGGGCTGTAAAACAAGGGCCCTGAGCAAGAACGACCCTTGCCCCCCTCAACGGTCAGATCATGTGAGCCGCTGAGGTGTAAGCAGAACAGGCAGCGCTGGAATCTGCAAGGAGCTTTGGTCTCGGAAGCGGCCTTGGCATCCTCGGGAAGGGCTGAGGGCGGCAGGAGTCTTGGCTGCCTTTGCACCAAAGCCACATGGTTCTCTGTCCACCGTATCCATCGGTCCAGGGGATGGTCCCGCCCACCGTGGACTGGGCCCTCCCAACACTTAGATCACTTCCTACAGGCTTGCTCAGGCCCTTAACTAAATACATTCTTCCTAGGCGTGCCAACCAGCTCCATTCTCACTCGTCAAACTGACACCCGTGTCTAACTGGTACACACCCCTCACCCGAAGTGAGGCTGGGTCACGGGATGCATCTGCCAAGGAGGGGCCCTCCCCGTCACCTGGGTGTTGTTCTGTGGAAGGTCTGTCTTCCGCCTACTCCCACGCTTCAGGAGGAGACGCCCATGTGGTTGGAAGCACACGCAGGAACGTGTCTGTCCCCGTCTGTAACTCAGCCAGTGTGTACATTCTACGTCACGCATCACGGGTGGGAGGCCTTGGGCAGCCGGCCTGGATGAGGAGGTGACTTCGGGCTCCTGCTCCTGGGTGTCCACCCCACACCCACTGGTACCAACTCCCAGTGCCCACCCCGCAGCCGCTCGTACCCAGCCGGAAGGTGATTCATCTGGACCACTTGGCAGCATGTTTACTCGTCTTCATTAGTAACTCATCTGGCTGGCTGGTTTCCTCGTGTGTTTGTGAACGTGGTCTCACTCCCAGCCCCGGCTGGCCCGGAAGTCACGAATGGCACCAAGTTGACCTCAACTGAGCAGGAAGGAGCCTCCGGGCCGCGTCTCCCAAGGGCAGGGACTGTGATGATATCAGGAAGTCACACGCGGGCGATCAGAGAGTAGAAGATGCGTCTGCAGGCTCAGGTGTTGATCTTTCTGGAAGTATATGCTGTCCCTCCCTCCCTCCTCCTCCTCTTTTCCTTCTTTCTCTCCTTCCTTCCTTCCTTCCTTCCTTCTTTCCTTCCTTCCTTCCTTCCTTCCTTCCTTCCTTCCTTCCTTCCTTCCTTCCTTCCTTCTCTCCCTCCTTCCCTCCCTCCTTCCTTCCTTCTCCTTCCCTCCCTCCTTTCCTCCCTCCCTCCCTTTGTGGAAGACAGAAGTTATTACAAAGTGGCCCCCAGGCTGGGCATAAGCAGGAAGAAGGCAAACTCCTCTAGGGGACCCAGGGATGGGCGCGCAGCTTCTTGAATTGTTTATTCTTTATTGGATTTTAAGAAAATGTTTACTCATTTGTTAAAGAAAGAGCAGACATAGGCGCAGGCGTGCGTAGCCGGCACACGTGTGCACGGGGGTTTGCGAGCATGCATGTGAGCGGGTGTGTATGTATGTAGGTTGCTTGTGAGGCGCATATGTGAACACATGCATGTGTTCAGGTGTGCATGTCCCTGCGCCGTGTGGAAGTCAGAACAACTGGCAGAACCGTGGGTCTCTCCTCGCTCCCTGCGCGATGTGTGCATCCGCCACGGTCCCAGGTTTGCCCACAGGCGCCTCACCTGCTGTGCCATCTTGCCAGCCTGAGTTAAGTTCTCTGATTGGGTAAGAGGCGGATCATGACCTCCAACCTCAGCGATTCACTGGTCTCGACTTGTTCCTAGTGTCCCGGATGTGTAACTGGCCCTGATTTCCACCGTGTTTTTTTTGTTGTTGTTTATTGAGGACACTTCTGTTTGAGGAAGGCATTGTGGCCATTCTTTTTTTAATTTTAATTTAATTTATTTATTCAATTTTGTGTGTGTGTGTGTGCGCGTGTGTATGTGTGTGTATGTGTGTGTGTGTGTAGAACCACGGACGAATTCAGGAACCACCATGGACGCCTCCACCTCCTCCTTGTTTACTCTGCCCCGGGATTCACAGGCTCCGCCCTACCAGGACCAGAAACGCAGGCTGCCCCTGCTTCTACCCGGCGTCTATACGTGAGGTCTAGGATTCGAACTCAGGACCTTCCACCTGCAAGGCAGAGGCTTAACCCCTGGGCCACCTCTCCAGCCCCACTATGGCCATATTTGTGGGGCTCAAATTATCTCATTTCTGGGCATGAGAGATGGCTCAGGAGTTAAGACCCCACTTCACAGTTTACCTTATGTCCACAATTGGAACAATTGAGCACCTGTGACTTTAACTTTCCTTTGATACAATCCTAGACATTTTAAAAAATATTTTATTTATTTAGTGTGTGCGTGTGCATGTATATGTCAGAGGGCACTGTGTGTCCCTGTGGAGGATCAAGGGTGACTTTGGGAATCATCCTGGATTGCTTCTACCTCCTTTTTTTTTTTTTTTTTACTTCACTCTGGGATTTCTCAGGCTCCACCCACCAGGGCAGAAAGTGCAGCCCACCCACCCCTTTTTTACCTGGCACTTATTTCGGGGGACCTGAGATCCAAACTCAGGATCATCTGCTTGTGGGGCAGAGTCTTATCCCCGGAGCCATCTCTCCAGCCAGGTTCATCTTTTTTTAAGATTCACAGTGATTGGTACTTGGGTTGAGACACGTAGTTCATTCTTTCTGAACATCTGTGAGCGATTCCCACTCGAGTTTGTAAGCTGGATCTGAGTCAAGCCGTGGTTTCAAGGTTGGCTGCATAAGTTCCTGCTGGATCCCTGCCTTGAAATTCACTGTTGTCAGGACGATTTCCATTCTTGGGTCACTTTGTGTAGGGCAAGGGGGACCCTGGATTGATGCCTGATTTCTTTACTTTTTAGCATTGTTAATGATGATGATGATGATGATGATGTATATATGCATGTCATATGTGTTTTTCTGTCTGTGTTTCTGTGTGTGTGCACATGTATCCCACCCAGGCATTCCATGAAGCATCATGTGGAAGTCAGACAATAACTTTATGGGATCGATTCTCTCCTTCCACTTCATAGGTTCTGGGGATGAACTGACCTCGAGTCGCTAGGCTTGCCCGGCAAGTGCCTTTATCTGCTAAGCCACATTCCTGGCCTGTCTTTTTTCTTAGACACAGGGTGCCTGTAACTGGAAATGGCTGGATGACCTCGAACTCCTGATCCTCCTGTTTTGTAGGTATGCCCCCCTGCACCCCATGACACGTGATTCTGGGAACAGATGAAGGCTTCGGGTACACCAAACAGGCGCTTTACCCGCTGACCACATCCCAACCTGCCAGGGCTCCTTTGACATGTCTTGGGACGTAAAAGGCCCCAGGCGTCTCGCGCGCCTGCCCTTCATTTCTCCAAATCGATTCTCCAAGCACTTCTCCGACAGCCCTGGGCCTTAGAGTGCGAGTGCTGTAGAAGAGCAACAGCCCAGCCCAGAGCAGGAAGCAGAGGATGCGTGTGTGGATGTGTGTGTGTACACGAACGAGCAGCGTGTGCGCATGAATGAGCAGCGTGTGTGCGTGAACGAGCAGCGTGTGTGCGTGAGTCAGTAGCCTGTGTGCGTGAACGAGCAGCGTGTGTGCGTGAGTCAGTAGCCTGTGTGCGTGAACGAGCAGCGTGTGTGCGTGAGTCAGTAGCCTGTGTGCGTGAACGAGCAGCGTGTGTGCGTGAGTCAGTAGCGTGTGTGCTCATTGCTACTGGCATCTTGACTTCCAGATAAGGACAGAAGGCAGATGGAGGGACCGCGTGCGTGTACTTGTGACATATACATGCACATTGCATGCACATAATTCTATCATCTACTTATCTATTATGCATCATCTATATAATCTAGCATTTACCTATCATTTATATCTATCATCTCTCTACCAACTTTTTACCTAGCACCTTTCTATCATTTATCTACATCTCTATTTATCTATCTACTCTCTGTCATCTATGTTCTCTAACTATTCTTTATCTATAATCTATCATTTACCAGTCATGTCTATTATTATCTATAATCTATCATATTATTTACTTATCTATCATTTATCTATCTATCTATCTCTATCTATCATCTATCTATCTAACTTTATGTACGTGTGTGTGTGTGTGTGTGTATGTGTGTGTGTGTGTGTGTGTGTATCAGAGGGTACTGTGTGTCCCTGTGGAGGTCCAAGGGTAACTTCGGGAATCATCCTGGATTGCTTCTACCTCCTTTTTTTTACTTCACTCTGGGATTTCCCAGGCTCTGCCCACCAGGGCCAGAAATGCAGGCCTTTGGCATTTCCACCCGGCATTTTTCACATGGCACCTGGGATCCAAATTCAGAACCTTCTGCTTGAGAGGCAGAGCTTTAGCCTCTGAGCCATCTCACCAATTTTATTATTTTTATGTAATTATAAAAAATCTTGATTTGCCTCTAGATTTTGAGTCGCACATAAACGACTTTCTCCTATGCTATAGCCCAAGAAACATTTATGCATTAATTCTTTTAAATTTTTATTTGCAAGAAACTAATGAGAGAGAGAGAGAGAGAGAGAGAGAGAGAGAGAGAGAGAGAGAGAGAGAGAAGAAAGAAGGAGGTCCACACCATGGCATCTGAGAGGAGATCAGAAAACAACTTTCAGAAGTCAGTTTTCTCCTTGCACCATGTGGGCTTCCAGGGGTTGAAAGCAGGTCTCCAGATTTGTACGCAGGAACTTTACCCACTGATCTACCTCAGCTCCGCCCCCAACCCCTTGAATTCTTAATTTCTAAATCTCTAGTTTTGTTTTTTTTTTTTTTATGTCTGGATCTTTGGGCTACCAGGGTTTATCCTCCTGAAGAGAACAAATCTAATTTGGTCTCTTTCTGAGTGCTGATCTGGTGTCTATCCACAAAGTCTGTTCTGACTGAATGATCCATATCTACCTGGGACGCTCTGCACTTTCTAGTTTATGCCAGCCCGCCTGTTCCTGCCTCAGGACCACACCATCCAATGACACAGACTTTATCCTTCATCTTAATAATTGGCAGAGCCAGACATCTCTCATAGAGCCTCCTTTTTAGGGGCCTAGCTACTCTTGCATGTTTATTCTTCCGTAGCAAATTTAGTGTTATTTTTGAGCTCTAGAAAAGATAATATTTTGACAATTTTATTAGAATTGCATTGACTTTATAAATTACTTGGAGAGAACCGACACATTTGTTCTACTGAGTCATCTTTTCCAAGAACAAAAGATGACTCTGTCTTTGGTGAAATCTGCTTTTGTGTCTTTCTGCGCATTTCAGTGTTTTCCTCATTTAGATTTCCAACCGTTCCTGCCAAGTTTATATCTAAGTTCTTCACTGTCTTTGTTGCTCTAGTAAATGGTTTTCCATACCTATGTCCTCTACCTGGCTGATATCTATGTTAGTGAAGCCTGTGGATTTTGTAGGCTAATTTTACCACACCTGCAATGTATGGTACAGTCTATTACATCATCTGTACATACAGCTTTTCAATTTTATAATCCTTATCCTGCTGATAGCTTTTTCTATTTTTTTCTTTTTAACTCCCCCCCCACCTTGGTGCTGGGATGGAACCCAAGCCTTGTGCAAGTCTAAGCCTCTCTCTCTCTCATGTGTAGCTGGTATATATATGTATGTATGTATGTATGTATGTATGTATATATGTATATATATAAATTTTCATTTGAGAGACAGAGAGAGAACATTTATACTATGGCACATGGGTGGAGGTCAGAGGACAACTTTTCTGAAGCCAATTCTCTCCTTCCACCATGTGGGCTTCCAGGAGTTGAACTCAGATCTCCAGGTTTGTGAGTAGACAGACACTTTATCCGCTGAGGTTATCTTATCCAGCACCATCTTAGTTGTTTTTTAATAGCTTCCTTTTAATGTAAACTTTCTATTTCCAAAAAGGTTTTCCTAGAGACTAAAAAATGAGATTCTTATAGATGGCCAGTCAATTAAAATAAAAATCAATTAATACTGCACCATGTCTGTGGAGTATAATTCATTATAATTCGAATCACTAAATATCCAAGATGTTAATTCATTGAACAACCCAACACACCATCTTAGGGAGTGACAACGGCGTTATTGGCCTCCTGTGACTGCAAGAGGGCATCTTAGTTTTTGAGACAGGGTCTCTCATTGCATCAGGAGTTCAGTGATTGGCTGGACTATCTGTCCAGTGAGTGGGGGAGGAGGGGTGAGGAGAGGAAGGGTGGGGAGGGCTGTCCATCTGTCTCCGTATCCCTAGGGATAGGGTTACAGGTTCACCCCACCAGCCTGACTTTTACACGGATGCTGGGGGTCCGAACCGAGGTCCACGGCCTTGCACACCAGGCACATTACCAAACCATCTCGCCTGTCAGGATGGCGCCAGAGAACTGACTCCACAAAGCTGTCCTCTAACCCCCACATAGGTCATGGTGCACACTCAACCATCATTTTTTTTTAAAGCACACCGACGGAACGACAGACAAAGCAAAGGAAACCCAGCACCCTCCATCTGTTGAAAATTCCGCTGCCTGTCTGTAGAGCATATTGGCTTTGGATGCAGGGTAAGGCCGCTAGGGGGGGCCGGCAGCTCTCCGCCTAAACTGACTCCCCATCGGAAGGAACAAAGGACCTGCGTGTGCATTGGGGCTAAGGAACCGAGGTAGAAGGGAAGCAGATACTGCTCCCCACATCAGAGAAGTTTGGGCACCCCCTGCGTAGCTCCCTTGCACCCCCCTTCCATGCTAAGCTGTCCAGTTTACTGATCAGTACGGGGGGAGGGGGGAACGGGGGGGGGTTGGGAGGGGGTGAGTCCAGCTGGATGCTCGCATCAGCCCCGCAGGTCTTCTGGTGTCCTGTCCGCTCAGCTGTACCCTCTTTGAGCGCCCCACCTCCGTCATTGGGGAGCTGGGCTGACCCCAATCCACGCAAGCCCCGCTTTTGGAAGAATTGGCGTGAAAATATCAGCACCATGCATCGGGGCTCCTGAGCCTCAAAGCACCCCCCGAGGTAGAGCCCTGCTTAATCTGGCTGATGTCACAGCAGAGATGAGCCCCTGGGGTGAGGAGGGACCCAACATCTCATTGCCATCCCCCCCTCTTCCCGCCAGGAGTCCGGGAGCCTGGGGCTCGCGCTCCGCTGCTGCCCCCTGCCGTCCGCAGCTGGTGCTACACAGGCGGGAACGAACCTTTCTGCCCCTTGGTGCATCCGCACCTTGTTTGTACCCGGGCTGCAAGGCCAAGGGACGTTTTTAGCTAACGTTGTTGTTTTGTTTTAGGATCTTGAGAGTCCTTTGAAGTTCAGAGCTCGAAGGGTACAAAGAACCGAAAGGATCTTGGCTTGGCTTAAATTCTCATCATGGACTCAGTACTGGCTCTTGTCTGAGGACTCAGGTTCACCCCTGAACCCAGGTCAGGGTGGGTGGCCGCCCTTAGACCACATACAAGAAGTCATTTTGAAGATGCGCGCTGATGCACGATAGAATGAAAGAGAAAGGAAATGCAAGTTTGTTACTGAGAAGCAAGGTGAGGGGGATCACGCCTGTGTGGCGGGTATTCAGCAGCTGAGGCAGAAGCTCGGCTGCAAGCTGAGGCCAGCCTGGGCCACACAGCGGCTTTCAGGTCAGCCCAGGCATCAGAGTGAGACTCTGATTCAAAACAAGTAACAGGATGTAGCTCAGCGTCCGTCCCCAGCTCAGCCCAAACCATCAAAATAAGAAAGTCCAAATCCTGTGAATTAAATAGCCTGGAAGCCATTCTACAAATTAGAAAATTTGCTCAAGGGTGGAGAGATGGTTCAGGGTTAAAACTTTCGCCTCACGCGCGCAAGCACACATACACACACATTTTTAAGAATTGGTGAGTATCGCTGGGTAATAATAACTTCGTTGTATGAGATTTATTTGCATATTCTGAACAAGGGTCATTTGTATTACTACCCTGTTACAGGTGGAGGGTCAGAGGGCAACTTTTGGAAGTCAGTGCTCTCCTTCCACTATGTGGGCTTCCGGGAACCAAACTCAGGTCTCCGGGTTTGCCCACAAGTGCCTTCTCCCCTGAGCCATCTCGAGGCCCCTTATTAACCCATTTTCTACAACACGTTGAGTTGTCAAGAATCTCTCCAAGATTAGGAGAAACACAGACCCTTGTAGAATCACACTCTAAGGGGTTCTTTGGACAGTCTTTTGAGAAGTTGAGTAATGCCCTCAAGATTTTACAACTGCTCAGTAAAAGGGTTAAAAGTCAAACCTGATCTCTTTCTGTCTCTGTAAGTTTAGGGTCTGTCCTTTGTACCAAGTAGCTTTCAGATGGCAGAGGCCTTGTCAGTACCTGGTGGTGTGGGTCACATGTCCCCCATGTAGCAAAAAATAAGATGAAATAAAATCCGTGCGCTCTGGAATCTTCATTTAGAACCTTTCCAGAGGATTTTCCAAACCCTCCAGTGACCTTCAGCTGTCTCTCAAGGCAGCCGGGGAGGCGTGGGTGGGTCCCAGCCCCAGGAGCATGACCCCATGCTGCAGGCTCCCGAAGCCGGGCTCTCTGGTCAGCTCTTGGCATCAGCATTTTGGGGGCGCTGGTACAGCTTGATGATCCCTTCCTCGTGCAGCCGCTTCCACACGGCCTTCTCCAGCTTGAAGTCGTGGTTGATGTAGAAGATGAGCCGCTTCCACGTTTTGTCGTAGTAGTGGTCTGAGAAGCGCTCGTGGCCCTCCGTGATGAAGCCGTAGGCGCTCACCTGTGTGACCATGTAGGAATTGGGGGCCTGCGACAGGTCGTCTCCCAGGGGCTTCTTCCTATGGGCTGTCCCTCCCTTATCCTGGTTCTATCCCTAGGGGTCGGGTATAGACGCACACCTGCCCCGCCCTTCATCCCACGTCCAGTGGGCGGGCTACCTTGTCGCAGAGGTGAAGGGCAGTGAAGAGAAGAAGAGCCCCCGTGGTGGGGCGGTATATTCTCCAGCGACTTCCATTCAAGGTCTTCGACCTCAGAAACCTGTCAGAAAAGACCCCAAGTCCCCAGTGGTCGGAAGCCTTCGAGCGAGAGGGACGCAGCCTGCCGCGGGCCGGGCATCTCACCTGTTCTTCATGTACCGGATAAAATCAGGGTGCAGCAGGAAGTATCGGTCCAGCTCCATGTTCTCTTGGAAAGCTTCCTGGGGTCTGCGCCTGGGGCCGGGATGGGTTGCTCAGGCCCTGCTCTCTGACCCTGGCCACATCAGGGTCCTGGGGCGGAGTGACTGTACCCCCCAACCCCCCCTCACCTCCAGGCGACAGCAGAGTGGGCCCACTTACACAACCCTTGGTAGCCTGGCCCAAGCGGCAGGGGACAAGAGGTGGGAAGCGGTACCTGAACCAGTAGAGCTTCGACTGTGCCAGGGTCTGGTTGAGAAGCATCGCTTCCAGCCACTCGAAGTCCCGGGTGCCTTCCAGAAAGTGCAGGTAGCGGACGTCCTGGGGGTGGGACAGCAGGGGGTCCTGGGTACTGCCCGGAGGACCCTGGGCCGGCTCTGAACCTAGACTGTCCACTGGCAAGCTTCGTGTCTGCTCAGCCCCCCCCCAAACTGGCCCGTGTATAAACAGACTCTGTTGCAATCCAGACACCTTACATACACACACACACACACACACACACACACACACCACACACATGCACACCCACCTCACTCGCACAACCCCCACACTTCCAGCCCCCACATCTACACACACACACACACACACACCCCACAAGGCGCTCATCTGTTATCTGTGACCTCATCCGGGGGCTGGGTGGCGGGTGGGTCGGTTCATCTCTGCTCACCTTCCCGACAGGCACATGCCGGAAGCCCTGACGGCCCAAGACGATGATTGACTGAGTCACAGAGAAGGCAGTGAAGCCATAGAAGGACGTCCGGTTCCCCACGTCCTGTTCATAGCCTTTAATGACAGCTCCGCTCAGTCTGGGTGGGAGAAGATCAGTCAGACGGCGGCAGAGGGGACAAGACACGGGTGGAGGTGGGTTAAAGTGCGGAGGCGAGAGGTGCAGACTGCTGGTCTCTGGAGAGCCCCAGAACACTGCTTTCCAGAACAGGGGTCTGTTGAGATCTCAGAACAGGGGGTGGTGAGTTATCTCAGCGGTAAGGCAAAGCTGGCGACCTGCGCTCCATCCCCAGAAGCCCACGTGGCGGAAGGAGAGAACTGACTTCTGACTTCCACCATGAACCACGGCAGGTGTACCCCTCCGGGAGAGGAAGAGGAGAGGGGGAGGGGGAGGGGAAGGCAGGGAGGAAGCTGGGGAGGGAGGCAAGGAGGGAGACTGGGGAAGTGGCTCAAGTATCAAAGCCTTCGCCTCATAAAGCAGAAGGACCTGAGTTCAGATCCCAGATTATAAGGCAGAGCCCGCAATTTTGGCCTTGGAAGGCAGAGGCTGGGAAACTGCAGAGCAAAGCAATAAGGAGGTAGAGCAATCCAGGATGATTCCTGATGTCACCCTTGGGCCTCCACAGCCACAAACACTCAAGTGGCCTTTGGTACACACACACACACACACACACACACACGCTCACGTGTGTGCAAAACAAGTAAATAAGTAACTTTAAAAATATTCTACTTTTTCAGAAGGAAAATTATTATTATTATTAGTGTGTGTGTGTGTGTGTCAGAGGGCACTTTATGTCCTCGTGAAGGCTCAAAGGTGACTTTGGAATCATCCTGGATTGCTTCTACCTCCTTTTTGCTTTGCTCTGAGATCTCCCAGGCTCCGCCCACTAGAGCCAGATGAAAGTGTGCCGACCTCCTCCTGTCTGTGCCTGTTGTTTTCTACGTGGGACCTGGGATCAGGACTCAGGACCTTCTACTTGTGAGGCAGAGCATTAAGCCCTGAATCATCTTTCCGGCCCTTAATAAAATATTTTTAATTTTTATTATTATTTATTCAATTGTGCGTGTGTGTGTAGAACCACGGGCCAATTCGGGAACCACCATGGACCGCCTCCTCCTTGTTTACTCTGCCCCGGGATTCACAGGCTCCACCCTGGCGTCTATATGTGGGGTCTAGGATCCGAACTCAGGACCTTCCGCCTGCAAGGCAGAGGCTTAACCCCTGAGCCACCTCTCCAGCCCCAATAAAATATTTTCTGAGGGTTCTGAGGACCCTCAGAACGGTCCACATCTATGCAAGGGTTTGGAGGACAAGTTACCGGAACACATAGTCGTGGCTGTCTATCTCCCGGCCCACGTGCGAGTCGTTCAGGATGCCGCCGTTGCCCACCACGGCGCAAGTAATGCACCGGGAGCTCCCGGCGGGGAGGCTGGCCAGAAGCAGCTGCTGCTGGGGCACCGGAGGGAATTGGCTCACGACCCTCTGCACCACTGCGACACAGCGGGGAGGGGGCAAAGGGAGGGCCCGCTCAGAGCGCTGGGAGGGGTTGAGGTCCGGCCTCCCAGGACAGAAGCAAACCAGAGACAGGGGCGGGCCTCCCTCCGTCCTGCAGATGGGCACTCACAGGACTGATTGAGCTCCATGAAGCCGAAGGGAGGCCCGAAATGTTCCAGGCGGTTCCACTCGCTCTGCGAGAAGCTGCTGGAGTCCAGGAAGAGAGTGAGGTTGGGCAGAAAGAGGTGCTGGAGCCACGGTGACTTAGCGGCCTTGAGCTTCAGAGAGTCCGGACAGGTCTACACAGGAGGACAGAGTGGGCGGGACAGGTCCCGAAGGCCATCGGACTGCAGGGTTTCAAAGCCCCCCCTCCCCACTCCCACCCTAACCCCAGGGCCTGGGCCCTTTCCTCTCCACTGTCTGAGCTCATTGGGGTCCCAAGGTTACCCAGACAGCTGCATCGCTCAGGCCCTTCACGCAGAGGCACCTTCGCCAGTTGTGAGAGGAGCCACGCATGTGCGCATGTGCGCTGTGTGACCAGGGTGACTCTGGGACCGTGGTCCAGTTCAGTGTCTGTATCCACATGCGTGTGTGTGTGTGTGTGTGTGTGTGTGTGTGTATGTGTGTGTGCGCCAGCAGGCACTCGAGTGTATGCACCTGTGGAGGCCCGAAGGTGACATCAGGAATCATCCTGGATTGCTCTACCACTTACATTTATTTGCTCTGGGGTCTCCCACCTCTGCCTTCCAGGGCCAGAATCGCAGGCCCCCTCCATACCCACCCAGCATTTCCCTGGGCATCTGAACTCAGGTCCTTTTGCTTTAGCTCCTGAGCCATCTCCCCGGCCCTGTCACATGCTTTTGCAGGGGACAAGGATGTGTGAGGGAAACTTGGGGAGGGCATGGTCACATGCAGGCAGTTTTCCTTCTGGCGGGAAGAGAGATGGAAGGTTCTAGAACGGGCTGTGCAGCCATGATAGCATTTCAGGGTGGCGGGCGTGAGACTGGGGGTCCTCCTCTGTCATTCCCAGTCGCCGCTCACTGCCAGAGCCTCCTGGAACTGGCCACAGATCAGTGACCCCCCCATCAGCCTTGTCTGAGGACAGCTGAGGCCCCGCCCCTCCCCCTTCCTGCATCATCAAGCAGAATCCTCCTCTGCCTTCCCCATGTTGACTGTCATAGGAAGAGAGGATGGGCTGAGACCAGCCTAGAGCGGAGCTCGGGGGAACACTGGAAACTGCCCAGAGGAGAAAGGGGGGGTTCCCCGTCTTAGGAAGCGAAAAGAATAAGCACAGGCCCCAACTCACCGTCTGAAGGCCCCCCACATCGAAGCTATATTTTTCATCAAAATCCCACCGTGGCTCAGACTTGAAGTTGGCGGCCTTCAATCTCTGGCTTCTTGGGATGGTGGACTGTGAGAAGGGGGCAGGGGATGGGGTGGTCTGGGTGATCTTCTCCTTGGCCGGGACAGCCCTGGTGGTCGCCGTTCTCTTTTGGGTCCCCGTGGTCAGCATTTTGCTGGCAGTTTTGGTTACAGTTGTCTTTGTGGTTGCTACCTTACTCGGGTGCGGCCCGATCGCAGTCTTTGGGGTCCTTGGCTCCCCCTGACCTCTGTCCTGATTCTGTGGTGGCTGGCCGGAAGTCACTTCCTTGTCCGGTCCTCTCTGTGGAAGTGTGGCAGTCGGGGGTCTCTTTTCCTCCTGTAACGTTGTCATTACTGGAGCCTGTTCTGGTCCCAGGACTGTGGGCCCCGGATGTGCGACTGGATCACCCTTCCCTGGCTCCGACTCTGCTCCGACGCTTGTCCTCTGTCCCACATGGGGTGACCTCTGAGACTGGTTTTCATGATGCCATTGAAACTGATACCTGGAAACAGAAATACGTAACTTTTCTTGTGTGTGGTGTGTACACATGTATATGTGTGTGAGCATGCATGTATGCATGTGTATTTGTGTGCATGCGTGCATGTGTATACACGTGTATGCATGCACGTATATATGCGTGTGTGTATGTGCATGTGTGTGCATGTGCATGTATGCATGTGTGCATACGTGTATGTGTATACATGGGTGTGCGTGCGTGTATATACGTGTGTGCATATGTGTATGTGCGTGCATATGTGTGCACGTGTGTGCATGCACGTATATATGTGTGCATATGTGTGCATACATGCGAGTGCATCTGTGTATGTGTGTGTGCTCATGCTCATGCACTAACCAGAAGCGGATGTTGGGGCTCCTGCTCTGTCACTCTCCACCTTAGTCCCTTGAGACAGGGTGTCTTGCTGAACCTGGAGCTGGCTGGTCTAGGGTCACAGGCACACATGGCCGTACTTGGTTTTCTACATGGGTGCTGGGGATTCAAACTCATGTTTCTACAACAAGCGCTCTTACCACTGAGCCATCTCCCCTCGGCTCCTCTTGATGACGGCTGGGGTCAGAGGTTACCACTGGCATTTTCTCCTGCCTGAGGCAGACTTCAAACTAGTTTCCAGAGGTGAAGGGAGGTTACATGCTGCCCTTGGGCAAAGCGTCTGGTGACGTATCTCTGACCAGCTAGAGGGCTGGCAACAGCTGGATTGGGGCACTGGACCTCCAGGCCAGCGCTCCAGTCCTGGGGTCTGGTAGTTGGTGTCCCCTGACTTCTGTGCTTATTCCTGAGCCCCGGAGAATACTGCAATTCTTCACCAGAAGGTTCCCCCCACCCAGCTCTGGTTTTAGCATTTAAAAAAATTTTTTTTATTATTTATTCAATTGTGTGTGTATGTGTAGAACCAAGGGTGAATTTGGGAATCATCATGGACTGCTTCTACCTCCTCTCCACTCTGCCCCAGGATTCACAGGCTCCGCCCACCAGGACTATAAGTGCAGGCCACCCCCACTTCCGTCGGTGTTTGTATGTGGGATCTAGGATCCGAACCCGGGACCCTCTGCCTGCAAGGCAGAGGCTTAACCCCTGAGCCATCTCCCCAGCCCCTGGTTTTAGCATTTTGAGAGAGTCTCACTGTGTCTCTAAGCCTCGGGTTCTTGGCACTGCCACCGACTTTTGTTTGAAAATGAGATGCAGGAGATCAAGGTATGGAGAATGAGAAAGAGAGACGCATCCACGTGTGGACATCGCGGCCACTCTGAAGAGCATCACTGGCTTTGAGATGTTTGCTTTAAATGTTAACGTCAGATCCTGTTCAAAAACAAGCTTACAGGCTGGGGAGATGGCTCAGGGGTTAAAACCTTTGCCTCACAAGGAAAAGGACCCGAGTTCAGATCCCCAGAGTCCATGTGGACATGCTGGGTGGATATGGTGGCCGCCTGTAATTCCGACCTGGAAGGTGGAGCCTGGGAAATCCCAGAAGCAAAGCAATAAGGAGACAAAACAATTCAGGATGTCACTCTTGGGTCTCCACAGGCATACCCACTCAAGTGCCCTCTTGCACACACACACACATACACACACACACACACACACACACACACACACACACACACGAAGCTTTTTGGCATCACTAGGAAAAAAATCTCAGCAAATATTAGTCAAAAGCTTCCTCCTGTGGCAGAAATGAAAAGCTGCGTGTATCTTTTCCCTTCAAGTACATATGTCATTGTAAAATTAAAAGAGCAAATTAAAGTTGATCAAACACAAGAAGAAAAGAAAAAAGCCTCCTCCACACGCCGTGACTCATGTCAAGAATTGGCGAGCTGAGGGTTTCCCAGCCAGGAACGAGAGAAGCCGCCGCGGAGCCAGTCAGTGGCGGCATTCTCGAGGGCCCGGGGTTCAGGAAGGCTTCGTCTTCCAGAAGGTGTGGGAGCGGGCAGGGGAAGAGTGAACTCCCAAAGCATGCGTGAGCTACACCGTGTGCTGTAGACGAAGGTGTGCTGGGGGTGAGGCAAGAGCTGGTCCCGCATAGACAAGCAGGACCAGACTGTGGTTAGACCTTGAACTGGATTGACTGACTTATTTTTCTTTCTTTTTTTTAAATAGTTTATGACCGATCGATTGATTGATCGATTGTGTGTGTTTGTATGTGTATCAAAGGGCACTGTGTGTCCCTGTGGAGGACCAAGGGTGACTTAGGGAATCATCCTGGATTGCTTCTGCCTCCTTTTTGCTTCACTCTGAGATTTCCCAGGCTCCATCCAATAGGGCTGGAAGTACAGGGCCACAGCCATTTCTGCCTGGTGTTTTTTACGTGGGGGCCTGGGATTCGAACTCAGGCCCTTCTGCTTGCAAGGCAGAAACTTAACCCCCTTCTCCAACCACCCTTATTTTTTCTTTCTTATATTGTTTTTTCTTTTTCTTCCTTTCCGGAGACGGGGCCTCGTGTAAGCCAGGCTGCTCTGGGACTCACTAGATGGCTGAGGGAGTCTTGAACTCTTGACCCTTCTGCTTCCATCTCTCGAAGTACTGGGATCTGGGTCACAGATGGTCATGTGGCTGCCATCTGATTTCTGTGTGTTTCTTTAACAGCATTGGATTCAGGTGATGTGGTGTGTGTAGGGGGCTCTGGCTTCTGACACACAAGGCTCCGGGCTCCTGGGACTGTGTTACTCTCTTTAACGTTTAAAACCAGTGATTATGTGTGTGTCTGTCTATGGTACGTGTGGTAAGGACACACTCGTGTGCCTCTGCCCATGTGTGGAGGCCAAAACAAGGACTTGGGCGTGTCCCCCCTCACTCTCCACCTTAGTCCTTTGAGGCAGGGTCTCTCTCTGAACCCTGGAACTAGCTTTTTTTTTTTTTTTTCCAGCTCGGGTAGTGTGATGGCCAACTACACGTATCGGCTTGAGAGTCAAAAGACTCAAGCTGTGAGCACCTTTATAAGGAATCGGCAGTTGAATGAAGCCCTGAACAAGCCTGCGAGAGATTGTCCAGTAGATGAGGAGACTGGAGAACTCTTCTTAGCCAACTAGCTCTTGGTCTTTCTTATCTGTAAAATGGGTTGGGCTACTACTGTCTTCGGCCTCTGAGCAGAGCTTCTGTGAGTGGCAATGTACAAAACACAAAATATGTATCCCATTGTGTCAGCCCCCCTCTCTTGTCCTCTTATTTGTTTTATTTCCAAAAAAGGGTCTCATGTAGCCCAGGTTGGCCTCAAAAGTCTCTAAGTAGCCAAGCATGGCCTTGAACTCTTGATCCTCCTGCCTTTGAATCAGTATAGAGATTATAGGCCTGCTCTCTTGTCCCCTAAGGAGGTTAAAGAAGCTTAAAGAAGCATAATGTTGGGCTGGAGAGATGGCTCAGGGGTTTAAGGCTCTGTCTTGCAAGCAGAAGGTCCTGAGTTTGGATCCCAGGTCCCATGTAAAAAAAAACCAGGTGGAAACAGAGGCAGCCAGCACTTCCAACCCTGATGGGCGGAGCCTGGGAAATCCCAGAGTGAAGCAAGAAGGAGGTAGAAGCAATCCAGGATGATCCCCAAAGTCACCCTTGGATCTCCAACAGGGACACACAGTGCCCTCTGACACACACACACACACACACACATACACACACGCTCTCAAAATAAGTTTTTAAAAATTTTTAATTTTATCTTTTTTTTTTTTTTTTTTTTCGGTGCTGGGGACCGAACCCAGGGCCTCGCGCTTGCTAAGCAAGCGCTCTACCGCTGAGCTAAATCCCCAACCCCTAAAAATTTTTAAAAAAGAAGTGTAGTGTCTTTTGAAGCACGGAACGTGCACAGGGACGCAGGAGAAGAGCTCGTTGAGTGAATATTTGCCAAGTGTCTGTTTTGTGGTGCAGGTTCCAGAGTGAATCAAGGACGGAGCTGCACCTATTCAATCCCCAGAAATCAGTGTCAGAGGCAGAAGACAAAGTCAACCTTTCACCACTTCAAAAACACAGACTTTGTCTGGAAGGACCATGTGCGAAGTAGACAGATTATCTCTGTGAACCCTCTTGGATGGTGGCCGTCTTGGCAGATATGACATCTCCTGCCTTCCTCTTTCAGGAAAAAGCACGTTGGTTATGGTCTTCCAGACAGGACTTAGAACATCATTCTAAGTGGGGGGAAAACTTGAAGCCTTCCTGCTTAGATCAGGAACAAGAGAAAGCTATCCACACCGCTCCGTTCAATACTGTGCTTGAAGTCCTAGCCAGAGAAATAAGGCAAGAGAGGGAGATAAAAGGAATACAAATCGAAAAGGAAGAAGTTAAAGTATCCCTATTTGCAGATGATATGATTCTATAAGTGAGAGATTCAAGAAGCTACTTGAATTAATAAACTCAGTAAAATGGCAGGCTACAAAATCAACATACAAAAAAATCAGTAGCCTTCTTATATACCAGTAGACAGCCTTCTATAAACAAGATGACAAAAAATAAGGGAATCAGTCTCATTCACCATACCCTCAAAGAAAAGAAAATACCTTGGATTAAACTTAACTAAGGAAGTAAAAGACCTATACAATGAAAACTACAAAACACTGCTGAAAGAAATTAAAGAGATACTAGATGATGGAAAGACCTTCTATGCTCATAGATTGGTAAAATTAATATTATGAATATACAGACTCAATGCCATCCAATCAAAATCCTAATGCAACTCTTCACAGAACTGGAAAAAAACAATCTCAAAATTCATAGGAAAAGACAAAAGGCCACAATTAGCCCTAACAATCTTGAGCGATAAAAACACTGCTGGAGGTATCACTGTACAGGATTTCAAACTATACCACAGAGCTATAAAAACAGCTCCATACTAGAACAGAAACAGATCCATTGACCAATGGAATTAGAATGGAGAACCCACATATAAGCTCACACATGCAGCCACTTGATTTTTGACAAAGGTGCCAAATATACACACGGGAAAAGACAGCATCTTCAACAAGTGGTGTTGGGAAAGTTGGTCGTCTAAATGTAGAAGAGTGAAAGGTTGATTGTTATCTCTTACCTTACACAAAAATCAGCTCCGAATGGACGAGAGACCTCCTTGTTAGAGGTTAGAACTCTTAGAAGAAAGAGTACAAAGTACATTTGAATTGATAGGCCTAGGTAAAGATTTTCTAAACAGAACCCCAAATGCCCAGAAACTAAGGCCAATAATTAATAGGAGGAACTTCATATGATTAAAAAGCTTCTGTTCTGCGAAAGAAACTGTTTATCGTGCAAAAGAAAACCGGCAGAATGGGAGAGAATCTTTGCTAGGTATGAATCTGACAAAGGATTACTCTCCAGAGTATACAAAGGACTTAAAAAAAAAAATCCCTAAACACCAAGAAAGCAAATAGACCAATTAAAAAAAAATGGGCCCTGGGAACTAAAAGGGGACTTATCAAAAAAAAAAAAAAAAGAAAGAAATTCAAATGTCAAACAAATATCTTTTAAGGTGCTCAACTTCCCTGGTCATCAGAGAAATGAAAATTAAAACTACCCTGTGATGTACCATGTCATCCCCAGTCAGAATGGCCAAGAGCAAAAACACAAACAACGGAGATTGCTGGCAAGGCTGTGGAGAAAAAGAGGAAAGGGGGACACTTATTCATGCTGGTGGGAGTGTAAACTGTTCAGCCGCTTTGGAGATCAGTGTGGAGGCTCCTCAGAAAGTTAAAAATGGAACTGCCATATGACCCAGCTATACCACTTCTAAGAATATTCCCAACAGACTCCACATCTTATCACAAAGGCACTTGTTCATCTATGTTCCTTGCGGCTCTATTCACAATAGCAAGAAAATGGACCCAACATGCCCATCAAAGTATTTGACTTAGAATTACCGTAAGAGTCAGAAAATTTGAAAAGGACCAATGAGGGGGAGGAAGAGGGAGGGAGGGAACTGGTGTACCTAATAAGTTTGTATGAGTTGAAATAAAAAAAAAAAAAGAAAAAAAAAAAGGACCAATGAGCGGGAAGGTGAGAAGTGAAGGTTATAGTGAAGCCTTGGGGGGGGGAGACATAGGACACCATGCAGGTAGGGTGGGGGAGGGAATGATGGGAAAAAATACCTGGGGGGATGAGAGGAGGGTGTGGGATGTAGGAGGGGCTGAAGGACTAAAAGAGGATGGGGAGCAACCAGATAAGAACCTCCTATGCTATTAATATGTCAAAAACATTTATTTTTAAGCCAAGTGCAGAGCAGGAACGGCAAAATTGAAAACAACAACCAATCATAATTCAGAACACCAAAGACCCTACAATGGAGCCAGTCCTGCCAAATCTCTCCCCATCCTAAAACTCAGGGAACCTTGTGCAAGATACAGGCAAGACTGAAGACTGTAAGAGCTTAAAGATGGGGAGGACCACTGATAGACAAGATACTCCACTCAAGTCTGGGCTGGGGCAGCCAGGAACTCACTGCAATGTGATTTGATCTTACTTGATGTGCACAATGGCTGACATATCAACAAGCCCCCAGGGACTAGTGCAGATCTCAGGGGAGAGAGAGCTTCAGGCAGTAGGATTCTTAAAGCCAAGGGAATTAGAGAGAGATAATGAAATTCCCATATTAGTGGGTGGCCCAAGAAGGGACACCAAAGTATGCCACAGAGTTCTGAACCCTCAGCTAGTGTCGATGACTCAGAGGGAAACTCAGCGCTGTATAAGCAGAGGTTCTGGAGAGTGGGAGGGAGCAAGAGAGGAGAGGGAGGGAGGAAAGGGGGCAGAGTGAGAGGGATGGGGGGAGAGTGGAATGGGGGGACAGCAGGAGGGAAGGGAGAGAAGGAAGGGGAAGGAGGGGGTCGAGGGTACCTACCCATCGAGCTTGTATAATAAGTAAAAACTAATAAGAATTAAAAACAATTCTTTTTAAAAAGGAATAAAAATGGACCACACTGTGCAGAGAAACACAGAGAAAGGAAAACAGGTCAAAACAAAACAAAAGAAAAACACCTGGGGTTGCTCCACCTCAAACCCAGTGACAATTAAAACTGTCCTAGAAGTAGCAGGACCTGTGACACTTCCTGATAAGTTGTTGGTCAGAGAGGTCTCAAAGGCCGCCCCACCGTATAGGCTTTTGCCGCTGGTCTTGGCCACCCTCCAAAAACTGACATTGAGACCCTGCTACCGAAGCTGCGACATATGTGGATCATAGGACATGGACCAAAAAACACCAGCTGGAACTGGTTTGGAAGTTTCCTCCTTGCTGGACAGCTTACCCAGTACCAGAGAGTACTGGAGACAGTACTTGGGGAAGAAAAACAACCAGAGGTCGCATCGGCCTGTGAGGTCTGCCAGTTGCAACAACCATCACCAAGACAACGGGTTCATCTGTGCACTAGTGGCACGAATATCGAGGAGACAACCAATGGCTTCCTGTGCGGATTTAGGACCTGCTTGTCAGAATGGAACATACTCCTGTTACTGTAAGCAGAACAAGAGCCTATGCAAAGGAAAGAAATACGTCCCAGGGAAAGAGTTAGACTATGAATATTTAGCTAGGAAGACACTACACCAACAGATGTGGTACCCCTTGGGCACATAAAAAGAAATTGAACAAAAGATTCTCTTAAGGTGTTATGCAAGGGGCTGGTGGGAGTGGTCCTGGTTTCTTTAATTTTTTAAAATTATTTATTCAATTGCGCGCGCATGTGTGTGTGTGTGTGCGTGTGTGTGTGTGTAGAACCACGGATGAAATCGGGAACCACCATGGACGCCTCCACCTCCTCCTTGTTTACTACTCTGCCCCGGGATTCACAGGCTCTGCCCTACTACGACCAGAAGCGCAGCCTCCCCCGCCCCCCCCGTCCAGCGTCTATACGTGGGGTCTAGGAAGGAGGAGTCTTTTCCTTGTACACATACTCTTGCTTGACCTTACATAGCAACCCCCCCCTTTTTTTTTTTGCCAAGTCCCATGTATCTCAGGCTGGCTTCCAACTGGCTGCATAGCCCAGGATGGCCTTTTAATCTTCCAAAAGTGTTGGGATTACAAGCACAAGGGACTATATCTGGTGTCCACAGTGCCAAGGATCAAACTCAAAGTTTTGTGCGTGCTATGCAAACATTCTGCCACCAACATTCTGCCACCAAGCTCTGGCCTCAGCCCAAGGGAATGGTCTTTTACATTACATGACTCACACATGCAAAGGACGGAGGAGCACCTATTTGAAGAGATAAAGCACCCCTGTTGGGAGTCTGTCTAGAGGAAGGTGGCCCAGTGATTCTCTGGGGGTCTGTTCTGTCTATAAACATTCCAGTGTCTACATTTTGCAGGAAGTCACAGGAATGACTCAGGTAGTGGTGAAGTTGTATAATTATTTCCCTTAATTCTCTATAATTAAATATGCCTATAATTGCAAGGGATGTGGATGCTCGTATAGTCATTTCCTTATTTTCATGTGGAGCTTGCTGAATGCTGAAATTGGGTTCAGGTGCTTGTATTTATTTGTTGAGACCCCCAAGAAGTGTTGGCCTTGTGCATGAGTTGGACTGGACTTAGGGAAGCATCCCTTCTTTCCTTCCTTCCTTCCTTCCTTCCTTCCTTCCTTCCTTCCTTCCTTCCTTCCTTCCTTCCTTCCTTCCTTCTTTCCTTCCTTCCTTTCTTTCTTTTTCTCTCTCTCTCTTTCTCCTTAATAAATGTCAACTTATTCTTCATGATCAATTTACTTATTTATTTTGTGTCCACACAAGCATGAGATTGTAAGCATCTGCATGAATGTGTCTATAATTGTGTGTGTGTGTGTGTGTGTGTGTGTGTGTGTGTTTGTGTGTGTGTATGAGACTTGAATGTTTGTGTCTGTTGAGCTCCAAGGATGACTTTGGGAATTACCTCCTTACCGCTTTGCTCCGGGGTTTCCATGGCCAGAATTTCAGGTCACCATCATTTCCACCCAGCATTTTATGTGGGATCCAGAGATCTGAACTCAGGACCTTCTGCTTGCCAAGCAAAGGCTTTAAGAGCCATCTCTCTGAACCAAGTATATTTTTAAAGTACTTTAAAATAATGGGGCCGATGGCTCAGTTGGTTAGGTGCCTCCTGTCCAAATACTTTAACAGCCGCTTGAAAGCACAATGGTTAGTACCTGTCATCCCAGCACCGGCTGGTAGGGGTCTTCCCAGAGCTGCTGGCAACCAATCTAGTCCATTTGATGGGCTCAGGGACAGACTGTCTCAAAACAAAACAAAACAAAACAAAAAAAAAAAAACAAAAAAAACAAGGTGGCAAAGCTACCACCCGCGGTCGTCATCTGGTCAAGACTGAGAGAACCTACTAATATTTAACTTTATTTAAGTGCAAAAAGTGATGATCTGGCGTCTGTTCCGTCTTGATTAAATATGCATTGCTAAGGAGAGCCGTAGCAGCAAGGACTCGATAAGAAGATAAACACTCGCTTATGTCTGCCGCCATAAAACCACACTTGCAGCCGTATTTCCCAAGGTCGTGGTGCTGGGGACAGTCCCAGCGGGAGAGAGGTTGTCCCGAGCCGAGCCTGCGCAGGTCGCTCACTCACTGTGCGGGCTGCTGGTGTGGATGAGAGTCCGACGTTCCCTGAGAGCTCTATGCACCTGTGGTCCCCCGCGCCGGGTGCAGAGACTGAAAAAGGCCCAAGGGACAGCCGGGCTTGCCTGGCCTGTCCGCAGAGGGTGACCATGCTGGGTACACGGCCCTGACCCCCTGCGCTTCGAGTGCTCCCCACTGTGCTGACCACGGTCCTGTCCGTGCCGCCCAGCCGCATTCAACCTCTCTAGTGTCTCCTCCAGCCTTCCGGGGTGCTTGTGGGGCTCCTCACTGCTTGATGGTCCAGACGCCCTTTCACCTCGGAATGTCTGAAACCAGACATTCTGCCTTTTCTTTTACAACTTCCAGATTTATTTCCCGGCGATTTTTTTTGAAGTTTCTCTTTTTTTTCCCCCTTTCTTTCCTTTTCTTTTCTTTTCTTTTTTTTTCTGCATGTGAAGGAATGGTTTCTATTTCAGAACGTTACCACATCACTTTAACTGGTATCTATAAGCTGCTTCCATGACTAAAAGCTGTAAAGTCGTCTTAGTTCATTTTTCTTTCTTTTCGTTTGAAATGGTGTCTCATTCTGTAGCCTGGAATTCACTCTGCACATAGCCCAGGCTAGCCTGGGAGTCATTACTATGCACCCCAGGCTAGAGTTATAGGAGTGAACCGCTTTGTCTAAATTACTTTTTCATTTTTTATTTACTTTTTAAAAGAAGGTTTTATTTATTAATGAGCGAGGAAGAGAGAGGATGCATATGGATTCCGTGGTGCATGGGCGGAGGTCATAGGAAATTGGTCCGTTCTTTCTTTCCACCCGATGGGCTTCCTGGGATTCAGCTGAGCTTGCCATGTTTGCAAGCAGGAGATCTCTTAGCCACTGAGGTCTCTCTCTGACCTCCTCTTCAATCACTCTTCTATGAAGCCTTGCTGAAACCTTTATTCTGTTAAGCTGGGTGTTTTTCTCTCCTTCGATTAGAGTCCCTAGATTTGCTTTTAGACACTTAAATGTTAACAGAAGATCCTAGTGGAATCAAAGATTGACAGGAAAGGAGAGGATGTCGCTGTTCATGATGCTTCCGAGGCTGGAGCCAGTGTCCCAAGGACACCCTGGGGACAGAGGTGACCCAGTGTGGAGTAGGGTTGGGGGTGTGGAAAGACGGGGTGTGTGAAAGGCGGCTGGTAGAGAAAAGCTGGAGATCTCTCCTGAGCTCCTAGCAATCAACAGAGCATGCTCAGGAAAGTCCCTCCACCCTGGGGAAAGGCGGTGCTACGTAAATGATCTTCGAAGGATCAGAGCCCGCGTGGGGAGGGGCTTTTGAGCAGCCCCACACACCCACACATCCCTTTACACTCCCCCACAACGCCCTGCTTTTCTTAATAAACTGACCTTGTTTCTATCATTATCCATATGGTAAGAAAAAGGTGGTGGTTCATTGACAAAAAAAGATAGTAAGAAGTGTGAGTTTTGGGGAGGCAAAAATAGCTCAGTAGGTAAGAGGTCTGCATGCACACCTGGTCTACTTGAGTTCAATCGCTGGAAGCCCACAAGGAAGCCACTTCGAAAAGTTGCCCTCTGGGGCTAGAGAGTTGGCTCAGGGGTTAAGACTCTATCTCAAAAGCAGAAGTCCTGAGTTCGGATCCCAGGACCCACATAAAAACGTCAGGCGGAAACAGCAGAAATCTGTACTTCCAGCCCTGGTGGGAGCGAAGCTAGAAGGAGGTAGAAGCATCCAGGATGATTCCCAAAGTCACCCTTATGCTCCACGGGGATGCACACAGTGCCCTCTGATACGCACGCACGCACGCACTTATTTAAATAAAATAAATAATAAAAAAAAGTTGTCCTCTGACCTCTACCCGTGTGCCTTGGCATGTATTCTCTCTCTCTCTCTCTCTCTAAATACATGAAATATTTTTAAAAGAAATATGAGTTTCATCAGGGTAGAGAACCCGGAGGCCATCTGGCCGGTAATTGCTGGGCAGTTTTCGAGCAGCCATGCGGGGATGGTCCGGAGGAACTGATCTAATCTTTTCCAGAGATAAAATCGCCAACTTCTCCCAACCTTCTCTGCATAAAAGGATATGGACATTGGTCCTCACCGTAGATGACTTCTACCTTGAGGCTGCTACAAAATCAACTGGGCTGGGCCTCAATATAGGCAGACCAATGAGATACAGAGGATCAAAAGCTCCGGTCAGGTTTACAGAAGCCGGAGCTGACCAATGAGGAAAAGTCACTTTTCCTGGGTCTAAGAGTGTAAATAATCCTGACCCTGGCAGCCTTCTTTGGTTCCCTTGCCTCTCACGGGACCCCACATGTGGAGCCCACGAGTTCTTATTTGATTTTTCTCTCGCCCCTCCTGGATTCCATGCCTGGAGTCCACGGCTTCTCCACGGCTCTGTTGTCTCTTACAGATCCACATCCATGAGCTCCGTTATTTCCCTCCTCTAATAATGCGTGTTCCAGTTTCAATCTTCAACTCCCTGACACAAGAACCTGGATACATCAGACCCCAGAGCGACCCTATAACAATTGGCCCTAAGCTGGGAAACCGTTAGCCCAGGAGAGAGAACCCCTCAGGACAGCATGGCGAGGGACGGGGCCAAAGCTTTCGGAGAAGTTTCTCCAAAGCCTTAGGATACACAGGGCCCTTGGGACTGAGGGGACTTTGAACTTGTCCACCTTTTCCATAATGTGACAGTAAGGCTGGCTAGCCATGCGAGGCGACGGGGAGGAGGAACTGAGGTAGCTTAAAATGCTCCCTCTTTTGTGTGCCAGGGAAAGTGGGGTGTGGGGAGTGAAGGGGGAATGTCACCTCTCAAGGCTAGGCCACCGTCTGATAAGGCCAGTGGGGTGCGAGGACAGGAGGGCAGGTTGCTTTAGTTTGGAGAATAGCTACTGTGATGTGTGTGTGTGTGTGTGTGAGAGAGAGAGAGAGAGAGAGAGAGAGAGATTGAGAGAGAGAGAGAGGTTGAGAGAGAGAGAGGACACACTGTGTGTCCTGTGGAGGCCCAAGGGTGACTCTAGGAATCACCCTGGACTGCTTCTACCTCCTTTTTGCTTTGCTCTGGGATTTCCTAGGCTCCACCTCCAGATTCTGCGCCATTTCTGCTGATGTTTTTTACGTGAGATCTGGGATCTGAACTCAGGCCCTTCTGCTTTCGAGGGAGAGTCTAAGTCCTGAGCTATCTATTGCTGCAGCCCAGATGAAAGTTGTTTTTTTTTTTTTTTACAAAATGGAGTGGGTGTAGCTAACATCCGGGTGACTCATTGTTCCAGGACTCGAGAACCTAGTGGGCGTGTCCCAGACGGTGACGCACTCCTGTTACACTCGTGAGCGACACCTTGGTCACTGGGCCACGCTGGGCATGAGCTGGCTTTGAAGTCAGATGCCCTCTTTCTAGATAGAGACACAGGGTCTCCCTGTGCTCACAGGCATGGGAATTAGTGATACGGGATAGGGATCTGGGGATTTACTTTCTCCATAAAATAATGAATTATTAGACAGGAAAAGAGTCAAGAATGTTTATGTTTAGTATAAAATATCAAAGAGGGGCTGGAGAGGTGGCTCAGGGGTTAAGCCTCCGCCTTGCAGGCAGAAGGTCCTGAGTTCGGATCCCAGATCCCACGTATAGACGCCAGGCGGAAGCAGGGGCGGCCTGCGCTTCTGGTCCTGGTGGGGCAGAGCCTGTGAATCCTGGGGCAGAAGGAGGTGGAGGCGTCCATGGTGGTTCGGGAATTCGTTCGTGGTTCTACATATACACAGACACACGCACACACAGACACGCGCGCGCACATACACACGCACATGCGCACAGTTGAATAAATAATAATAATAAAAAAAACCCTATAACTTAAAAAAAAAAAAAAAACAAAAAAACATCAAAGAGACCAGAGACTCTAGGGGGTGTAGACTAGGAACCCAGAGATCCCCAAGTGGCCACATGGGGAAAAAGTTAGAATTGTTAGAGAAATGGCAAAATGTGCTGAATGTTAGGAAAAGCATGTTTAAAAGGAAAAGAAGATTTCTCTCTGTAAGTGAATGGCTTGCAAATCACATGTTGGCAGTTTGGCGGTTTCCGCGTCTGTATGTGTTTTGCTGAGAGAAGAAGACGGAGAAAGATGGTTTTGGGGACCAGGAACACTGCCCCCATTGACCAGGTGAGTCAAATTCCCTGGGGTAGGGATTCCTACCAAGTGATTGACAGGCCCAGAGGAGTCAGGGTCTTTATTCTAGGATTGACAAGAGAGACAGGAAGTGGTGTCTAATCCCTTACCTTAGTCTGAGAACAAAGGAGACTCAAAAGGACCTTAAGTAAGCGTGCTGGTGGGCAGGACTGGGGTCCACCATGAACTTAGGAGACAATGTTTCCAACGCAACCATAGTAGGAATCACAGATGAAAGAATTACAGAAACAAGCTGTTCAGTAACAGAGCTGGGAACAATGGTGCGCGCCTCAGAAGTGGAGGCAGGGGGATTGGGAGTTTGAGGCCAACCCAGGCAATATAGTGAGGTCTGTTGTAAATAAATAGATACATAGATAGTGCTGGGGGATTTGATGACCCCGTGCAGAAGAACGAGATTTAATGGCTCTCTCCCACCAGAGTACTGACCTGGCCCAGCCCTGCTTAACTTCAAGAGATCTGTGAGATCAGATGCTTCAGCGTGGAAGGGCTGCAGCCCTGGTACAAGGGCAGACTCGAAATTGGAGCAAAGCCAGAGACCAGGAAGCGAGGAGAAGACCCAAATGAAACAGGTGGAAGCAAGGATATTTTGGGCCAGACTCTAAAAGCACAATCAACAAAACCAAAAAACAGAGAAGTGGACCAAGTGTCAGTAGAGAAGGTTCTATAACCAGAGAGTTAGGGCGAGAGAAAAGATTCATCAGCTCTCCACCTGACGAGGGATTTTTATCTAGAATATATAAGGAATGTAAATGACCTAAGAAGCCCAAGCCATCACATTTTAAAAACGGGCAGGCAGAGGCTGCAGAGATGGCTCAGGGGTTAAGACTCTGTCTCGTAAAGCAGAAGGTCCAGAGTTCCAATCCCAGGCCCCATGCAAAAATGCCAGGCGACCTGCACTTCTGGCCCTGCAGGGCAGAGCCTAAAAAATCCCAGAGCGAAGCAAGGAGACTGAAGAAATCCAGGATGATTCTCGAAGTCACCCTTGGTCCTCCACAGGGACACACAGTGCCCTCTGATATACACATGCACACACAAATGAATATGCGTGCGCGCGCACACACACACACACACACACATGAAATGTCATCACAGACATTTCGAAATGTTCTTTAGCCATCAATCTCCCCTACGCACAGCCTGTCAACTCACCCCACGGTCAGAGCCATTCGTATCTCAGGATTCGCTGAACACTGTATAGCTCGCAGAATTTGCCCAGCATTCACAAAGCCCCGGGTTCCATCCCAGGACCACGCAAACCAGGAATGGTGGCATCTACCAGTAACCCTGGAAGTTTAGGAGGCGACAGACAGAAAGTCAGAAGCTCAACATCATCCTTGGCTACATACCCGGTTTCAGCCCAGCCTGGGCTACCTGAAACCAGCTGGGATTAGGTTCTCGAATAGATTGGAAGGCTGTGGGAGGGGGTTCCTGGATCAGTCAGGGGGAGCATAGAAAATATTCATATTCTATACCCCCCAAAAATGAACTAAAAGTCTCATAGATCTTGGTTTACTCTGGGGTTTCCCAGACTCCGCTTTCCAGGGCTGGAAGTGCAGACTGTCGCCATTTCCACCTGACGTTTTTTATGTGGGATCTAGGATTCAAATGCAGATCCATTTCCTTGGGAGGTGGAGGCTTTAATCCCTGAGCCATCTCTCTAGCCCTAGATCTAATTTTATAGCTGCCACTTTCCTTTCTTCTTTCCTTTCCCTTCCACATTTTCCTCTACTCCCCCCCCCACACTTTTATTTATTTATTTATTTTTGGAGATAGGGTCTCATGTAACCCAAGCTGGGCAATTTTTCTTAGAGGGCAGAGGATGACTTTGAACATCTGACCTTGCTCTGGAGTGCCAGATGACAGGCGTGCTTCCTGCAAAGCTAGGCAAGCACCCTACCAACCAAACGCCATTTCCAGCCCCTTATGCCGAACTGTTATCCCCAAAGTGAAAACAGACAGAGATCTTCCGATGACCAGAGATGAACTTCAAGCAGTCCAGGGGCTGGTCCTAGGCTGGTCTCAGCACCGGTGAGCAAAGTCGCCGAGTGGAGCAATACGTATGGTGGGCACCTAGGTCAACGGCTGGCACGGCGTGAAGTCAGCGAGCTTGTTGAGCTGGGGCCCTGGGGTGGAAAGGCCTGCCTGCAACCCTTGACCCTGACTTCGCCTTCACGCTCGATGCTGGGCACCCTTCTAATCACAAGGGGCAACGCACAGAAAGCATTTAGCTCGGAAGCGTGCGCTTTGGCATCAACATACACTAGTATGGTCACTCTGTAGCCGTCAGAGTGTTTCCAGGTATGGGGCTAAGGGGGACACCTCCCGTCTTGTCCTGCATCTCTCTCTGCAATTTTTTTTTTTCAATTTAGAAATTGGTAGCCCAGGCTGGACTCAGGCTACCCATGAGTCAAGGTGATCCTCCGGCTTCCTCCACCTCCTGCCACTGGGAGGACAGATGCACCCCACTATGCCTGGCTGAGGCAGTGCTAGTGGGGGTCACGAACCCTGGGGCTTCATGCTGGACTAGTTATCTGCTGACTGAGCGAGTCCCCCCCCCCCAGGCCCATTTCTGTGCGCAAGACAATGTGTGACTTTCAAGAATAGCCAAGCTGAAGTCTATTCCCTGATTCGGAGAAGCACTCAACGGCTAGAGATGGGCTTATTTTCTAAGAAAAGAAAATATTCCAGGGGTCTTCTGGCAGAGCCACTTGGGGTGCAGAACTGATGCTGTCCCCCCCCCCAGCCTCCAAAGCCCATACAGTGGGGAGGGTCCTCCTGTTTGAAGGACACACGTTTCCGTGTACTCTGAGGCAAACTCAGCACACAGGTGAAATGTCTGCCTCAGGACACAGAGTCACACGTATGAAAGGACACCATAGCTATCTCATTACTCACGGTGCCACGGGGACAGAGTGTCTCCTCCTGTCCCTGTGGCCTCTGTTTGCACCAGCTTCTCTTCCCTGTGCAAGCCGCCTTGGGCTTGCTCCATTACACCTCCCTCGAGTTCTTCCATTCATTCCTTCCTTCCTCCGGGTCCTTCCCAGGACGCCCAGCCCCAGCGCCGATGCCCCGAGTGGACCCGTCTGGTGTTTGTTCTGGGCAGTCTTCCAGTATTTCAAAGAGTCAGCGTCTTACCTGGAGGGCTTCAAGTTGGGCTCCTTAATCAAGGAGGACAAAGCGAAGAAGGCCAGGAGCATTGCCAAAGCAAGGACGCCCACGCCCTGGGCACTCAGTCTTCTCGGACAGGACTTCATGGTGGTGGATTGGGCCCTAGAGGCAATTTCTGCATCTCCCACGGATGGAGGAGGCAGGCAGAGAGCCGCCGCGCTCAGGTGTGCTGCCTGGGGAGTGCACGCCCATCACCTTAAGCCAGTAGCTTTGGGGAGCGGGAGGCTGTGGTTCTGCCAGAGAAAGGAGGGTGGAGCGGCGGGGCAGCTGGGAAGGCGATGAGGCCTGGCGGGGCCTGAAGGAAGAGAAACGCCTTTTGTTCAAACAAGTTCTCCTCCTCTTCCTCCTCCTCTTCCTCCTCCTCTTTCTCCTCCTTCTTCTCCTTTTCCTCTTTCTCCTCCTCCTCCTCCTCTTCCTCTTTCTCCTCCTCCTTTTCCTCTTCCTCCTCCTCCTCTTCTCCGTCCTTCTCCTCCTCCTTTGCCTCTTTCTTCTTCTTCCCTTTCTCCTCTTCCTCCTCCTCTTCTTCCTCCTCTTTCTCCTCCTCCTCCTCTTCCTTCTCCTTCTCTTCTTCTTCCTCTTTCTCCTCCTCCTCTTTCTCCTCCTCTTCCTCCTCATCTTCTTCTTCTTTCTCTTTCTCCTCTTCCTCATGTTCCTCCTCCTCTTCCTCTTTCTCCTCCTCCTCCTCCTCCTTCCTCCTTTTTTCTTTTTGTCTTTGACACTAAATGGAGAACTTTCTTTGGTTTTTGCACGCTTAGTGTGCATGTGTGTAGTGTAGCGTGAGCAAGAAGGCACTTGGAGATCCAGAGATAACAGTGGGGGTCATCCTGGATTGCTTTACCTTCTTATTGCCTTGCTCTGGGGTTTCCAGGCTACCGTGTCTGCCTCACATTTTTACGTGGGATCTGGGAATCCAAACTCGGGTCCTTTTGCCATCTCTCCAGTCAGAGAGCTTTCAGATACATCATGTGCAACCTCATTTTCACCACTTAATCCTCAGCCTTATCTGCAAATGGAAGAAGTCGTGGTGCCCTCCTTGCCCACAGTGGGGGTGCCACACAGGGTCGCCATCATTGCTCAGCGGCCTTGACTTCCCCTCTGAAACTGAGACTGGATCAGAGCTGTATGAAGACGGATTAGGGGCTGGAGAGATGGCTCAGGGGTTAAGTCTCTGCCTCAAAAGCAGGACGTCCCGAGTTCAGATCCCAGATCCCACGTAAAAATGCCGAAACTCCAGAGCAAAGCCACAAGGAGGTAGCACAGTGCAGGGTGACCCCCAAAGTCAGCCTTTGGCCTCCACAGGCAAACACAGTGCCCTCTGATATTCACATACACACACAGAGACACAGAGATGCAGAAATAAAACAAATTTATAAAAAAGAGAATGGCTCAGAGTTGCGTGGCATTCTTCCTCCGTGGCTGGCTCCAGGTGTCGACGAAGGAGGACGCCGTGGATCCATGTGGAACATGGTAGGTACCCTGGAGGCAGCTCAGGAGACTGCCCGCAGACTCCCGAAACGAACAAGACTAGGGGGGACAATGGTAGAGGAAAGTTAAAGAAACACAATAGACACAAAACAGCAGGCGGAGGGGATGAGCAGCCAGCGCCTGGAAGACCCTCTCTGACAAGCCAGGCTGGCAGGGAGCCCCAGCAGAGAACTCCAGGGGCACAGCTTCCACGAGTCTCACCCAGGCTGGGGCAGGGGGTGGGGGGACTCGACTTTCTGAGGATGCAGCTGCCTCTGAGTCACCTCTGCACCCATCAGCAGGACTCGACTTTCTGAGGATGCAGCTGCCTCTGAGTCACCTCTGCGCCCATCAGTAACTTTCACCCCTAGTCCTGTAAAGCAATAAACGCATTGACTCGCCAGGCTTCGCTCTGGTATAATCTCACTTTGATCAGTCGTGAAATCTTACTGGGGATGAATAAGTACTTGTGGTGCCACCCCAGAAAGATGTCCGGCAATGGACGGTTACGCCTGAGCCTCGCTCTCAGGCAGGTCCTTGCTTTGCCAACGGCCAGCCGCTTTAACGGCTGAACCATCCTACCTTGACTGTAGAGAGAAGACACGCAGTTCCTGAAGGGAGGGGAGGCGGACGAGGGCATAAATAACTCAGAGGAATAAAGTCAAACCCAGCTTTCCAGAAAACTTAGAACATCTTAGAGGATTGTAAATTATTAACTGAAATCCAAATACTGATTCCAGGCTTCCCAAGCAGGCGTGACTTTGAAGGTGTGGCACCCCGGCTCATTCCTCGAACCTCCTGACACTCTTGTCCTGTCTTCAAAGGCCTTGGCCTCACCCACGGCATGTATCGGTGACCGTCTACGCTGCCTTCTTCAGGGAGGATGACAGAGGTCAGAACACGTGTCTGAGAAACCCAGAGCAGTGTGGCCAGCTGATGCGGCTTCTAATCCCGCTGCACGCTGAAACTCCAGCACCATTCCAGGGCGCTCTCTCTCTCTCTCTCTCTCTCTCTCTCTCTCTCTCTCTCCTATAAGCGCTCACACACTGATTTCATAAACACTTTCTGGACAGGGCTGAGATTGGTAAAATGCTCATATGCAAGCACAAAGCCCTCAGTTTGAACCGCAGAACCCACGGTGCACGCTTGGGGGAGGCAGAAACAGGTGGATTCCGGGGCTCCCAGGACAGACAGCCTAGCCTGCTGGGCCGGTTCCAGGCCAGGAGAGATCCCGTCGTAATGCAAGGTAGACAGACAGCTCCTGAAGGAACGACATGTTGAGGTTGTCCTCTGACCTCTACACGCAATGCACACGTGCACATGCGCCTGTACACAAGTACCTTCACACATGTAAGAAAATGGGCACGTGCGCGTGCGCACACACACACACACACACACACCAACTCTTTTTTTCTGCCCTGTCCAGCTCCGTACCCTGAGTTCCCTATGCTCATGACACCTGCCATTACATCGAGTCTGTTCTGGCAGGTGGGTTTGCAATGGTTTGCATAAGGGGCGTGTCTGCTCCTACCCTGTGCTGGGCGGAAGGGCCGGCTGCCAGCATGCTGTGCCTTCCCGCCTTCCCGGGGCCTGGAGGCCTCGCTGAGCACGGGAGATGCTGAGCTGCTCCTGTGCTGTGTCTCCCACCGCCTTCAGGTGGAAGGACTCAAGAACTCCGGAACCCCAACTTTCTGGTTCTGGGGTTCCAGTCTGAGTCTGCTGTGACATGTGCCTGGACAAGCTAGGAGAGTCAAAAACCAAAACGAGAAAATCCTCACACTCATTTTAGAGGAAACTGCCTTTTAAACGTCACCAAGGGTTTTTTTGTTGGGTCCTGCTGCAGTACGCTGTGCTCTGAGCAAAACAGCCGCCATCTTTTTTTTTTTTTTTTTTTTTTTTTTTTTTTATAGTGAAAAAGATGTGTATTTAGAATTAGCAGCTGGACTCAAGTTTAGATGATCCCAATTTTGTTGGCAACATCTAAAGCATCATAATCAGGAGCCAGTCACACGTAGGCTTTCTTCTCTCCATCAGGCCTGATTAGTGTATTGAATTTGGCCACATCAATGTCATAGAGCTTCTTTACAGCCTGTTTGATCTGGTGTTTGTTAGCCTTGACATCCACAATGAACACAAGTGTGGTGTTGTCTTCTATCTTCTTCATGGCTGACTCGGTGGTCAAGGGGAACTTGATGATAGCATAGTGGTCAAGCTTGTTTCTCCTGGGGGCGCTCTTGCGAGGGTATTTGGGCTGCCTCCTAAGCCGCAGGGTTTTAGGCCGCCGGAAGGTGGGTGATGTGCGAATCTTCTTCTTTTTGTGGGTGTGGACGCCTTTCAGCACTGCTTTCTTGGCTTTCAAAGCCTTAGCTTTGGCTTCAGCTTTGGGAGGGGCAGGAGCTTCCTTCTTCGCTTTCGGCGCCATCTTGACGAAAAGACAGCCGCCATCTTTGATCCGCTGTAACTACTGACGAGAGACCATCAAGATGAGACGTGTGAACTGTACTTTCTGAGGCAGAGCAGCTGGGGAGGGGCAGAGACCCTTACCTGAGATTCTGGCTGCTCCCCCCTTCCAGCCAGCAATTCTACCCTAATTGCCCGTGGCCTGACCTCTAGATTCTGTGGGAGAGGCTAGAGTATGTAGGTGAGGAGACTGACTGGTGGGGGCTCCATCATCTATGCTGGGAATGAGACTTTCCAGTAGGCTGATCTGAGGTCACCCGTGCTTCTGTAAGTAACCCCAACAAACCCACTGCTTTGCCATGTTAGACTTTGGAATGAGTATCTTGCAATTGCATGGTTGCTGATAAATTACCATCAAACAGTTTAAGGGAACAAGGGGTTTATTCTCTTACGATAGCCCTGTTACCGTCTGTAGTCCAGCTTGATGGGAGAGCATGCACCAACACCACGGCCGAAGGAACTGGCTACGCCATCTCATCTCTACGTTATGGCTGAGAGAGGGTCGAGCCTTACTTGCCAGACTGTGAGAGCCCATGTGAAAAAAGTTAAAGTTGCAAGCCCCCCTCCTCTAGTGCTCTTCCAGTTACCAAAGAAGAATTTACAACTTCCCTAGGAATCCCAGATAAGCCTGAGCAGAACCAGGTGGCCTCACCCGGGAGATCAAACACCTCCCCCCCCAGCAACCAGATGGCCGAAAGGGTCAGATAACCACTAACCTATGGCCGGTCCTTGAAGAAGCCGCAGACCCCTCGGTGCCAGCCCCCTCCCCCTGCACGTTCCAGGAAGAGCTCAGTGCCACCAGTCACCAGTACTCGGGGCGGGGGAGGGGGGGTTGGGAAAGCTATGTGCAGATACCCCAGTCTCTGCAGCCCTATAAAATCCCTAAATCCCGCTGCCTCCGGGTTGCACTCCCTCATTGCACTGAGGACCTGTGTGGTCCAAACCTAGGTTTGTTTTAATAAAAAGACCCTTGTGTGTTTTGCATTGGTGGACGACTTCAGTGGGTTTCTTTGGACTTTGCGCTCCGGGCATAACAAGAGCGGCATGTCCGGCCGAGTGTTCACAAGGATACCCATGCTCACTCTCTGTGTTTTATTCCAGGGCTTAGTCCCACCCCCCATGGGCTGGGCCTTCCTCATCAGCCAGACCATCTCCTTCAGGTTTGCTCTGGGCTTGACACAACCATTAATGCTCTACAAATGTGCTAGAGCTCAAACCCTCCACTGTCAAGTTGACACCTGTGCCTAAGTATGACAGAGTATTTGGTCTGCACTAGAACCCTATCAGGGTAGATAGATGTCTGGATGGTATCTCCCCAGGAGACGTTTCAAATGACAGGTCAGATATACTTTCTCTCTTTATGACAAAATATTTTTATTTATTAATTTATGTGAGAGAACGAGAGAACATGTATGCCATAGCACAACTTTTGGAACTCAGTTGTCTCCTTTATCATGTGGGCTTCTGGGGATTGAACTCAGGTCTCCAGGTTTGCATGCAGTCACCTTGCCTGCTGAGCTATCTCACTGGCCCTTTCTTGACACCTAAACAAAAACTTAGGCCCTTAATCTTCTTTGTACACTCACCATGAGACACGTGAGAGTTTACACATGGGTGAATTACAAGAAGGTGATACACGTGACTCGTGCATAGCTACAAGAAGCACAAATTTGTTAAGACTTTGCTGTGCAAGAACCAGGCACATATGATGGCGATTCAAGGCAGACACTCAGAAGTTCAGATGCACTCAGAGCCAGAATCAAAAGAATCGCAAGCTGGAGGGAATTTTTGATTCTACAAGTTAGTCGTTGCTTGAAGTTTTAAGAGTCCTCAAAAGTAATGCAAGGTAAAACCAGCCAAGCTGAAGGGGTAACCTTGGCATTGATGTTTTCTTTTCTCCTCCGTTTTTCATGTGTATATGGTGGTGGTGGCGTGAGTGCACATGTGTGTTGTGTTTTTGCACCTGTGCATGCAAGTAAGTGTGTGCATGTGAAGGCCTGAGGTCGAGATCAAGGATCAGTCATTCTTCCACTTTATTCTTTTTGAGGTTGGTCTCTGGACCGCCCCTGTGAGGTTACTCTGGCCTGTCAGTGTGCTTTGGGGATTCCCAGGCTCTGACTTCTAGGGCTGCAATTGCAGGTGATCCGCTACCTGCACCTGTTATTTGTATGTGCTGTCTGAGGATCCAAACTCTGGTCCTTTAGGTTATGCGGCAAACCCCTTAATCCCTTAAGCCATCTCCCCAACCTCCATTGATGTTTTCTACTGTTACTCTACCTTGGAACCATTATTCTAAGATTGTAGTCCCTCTTTCTTTTTCTTTCTTTCTTTCTTTCGCGTATTCTTCTTCTTTCTTTCTTTTCTTCTTCGTCGTTACTTTCTCTCTTTTTGTTTCTTTGTCTTTCTTGATTTCTTTTTTTTCTTGTTCCTTCACTTTCCTTTCCTTCCTTCCTTTCCTTCCTTCCTCTCCTTCTTTCCTTCTCCCCCTTCTTTCCTTCTTTCCTCCTTCTTCTTCTCTCTTTCTTTTGTGTGTGTATCGTATGTGCAAGTGTGTGCATGCTTGTATGTGTCTGGGATATACATGCACACGTGTCTGCATGTGCATAGAGGCCAGAAATCAGTGCCCAGTGTCTTCCTCTCTCGCTCCTACCTTAGCTATATGAGACAGGGCCTCTCACTGACTACAGCTCACCGATTTGGCTGATCTGGCTGGAAAACTCCAGGGACCGGCTTGTCTCTGTCTCCCTAGAGCAGGATTCAGGCATCCGTCACCACGCCCAGCTTTGTATGTGAGGTTTCTATGGATCAAACCCAGGTTCTCAGGCTCCTAATGAGTTCATGAGATACAGGTGTCAACTTAGCAATTGAAAATTGACCCTTTGGTAGAATGCAGAGTACCAGCGACCTGGCAAAGTTCACCAGGAATCAGGCCGGCCAAATCTCTCTCCAGCCTAAGGCTCAAGGGGATGGAAAGATTGTAAGAGCTTAAAGATGGGGAGGTCCACTGCTGGACAAGACAGTCCACTCAAAGCAAGGCTGCTGCATCCAGGAACTCACGGCAATGAGACTTGGCCTTACCAGACCTGCACAAGGACCGACAAATCAACATGTCCCCCAAAGGCTAGCGAGGCTCTCCAGAGAAATAATTTCAAGCAGTAAGAATCTTGGGGGCTAGGGCTAGGCAGGTGAAGAGGAGTGCCCTTATCGGTGGGTCTGCCAAAGGAAGGCCACTTGGTCTGTCACAGAGTTCTGGGGTCTCATCGCCAGAACAGATGGTCCAGAGGAACCCCAGGAATCATAGAAACAGACAGACAGGAGAGTGGGAGGGAATGGGATGGATTGATGAAGGAAAGGGTTGGAGAACAGAGGAGGGGGAGGGATTTATTATTCATTGTGCTTGTAATACTAGTGTAAAAAAAAAAGTGAAAAAAAAAGAAAGAAAATAAATCGACCCTTTGGGCATACCTGTGAAGAGTTACTTAGTTAAGGCAAACTCCCCTGCAAACCTGTGGAGGACTCTCTAGTTGATATGGGAAGGTCTACTTCATGGTGGGTGTGATCATTCTCTGGGCAGGATGGATAAAATTACTGGTCGGCTTAAAAAGTGTCCTGCATATGAATGATATGACCAGTTCTTGGGCTCCTGGCATTGCTAGAATTTTTCTGGGCATCATGGCGGGCTATACTATAGAATCATAGATGGCTTTAAATTCCTTGTCCCCTAAATTGTTTAGGTCATGAATTCAACAAGAATATGAGGCTAAAACAACCAGACTCAAGGCTAAGCCAGCCCTGTAGAGGTGAGATGGAAAGTGTGGCCAGTGGGGTGCAGTGTACCCCTAAAGAACTTCATGAGCTTTGCAACTCATTCAAGTGGAAGTCTGTGGCGTACATGTGGGAATGAGTTTTAAGGTGGGGGGTGTCAGTAGAAGGAACATAAAGCTGGGTCAGGCTGAGTTCACCAATAAGGCCCATCGAGGGTCTACATGTAATGTTGCAACTAGAGCCATTAAAATTAGTGCCAATTGACATGTCAACGACCCCCCAAAGTCTAGCATGGATCACAGGGGAGAAGGCTCCAGGCAGTAGGATCCTTAGAGGCAAGGGATTAAACAGTCATAATAGAGTTCCATATTAGCAGGAGCTCAAGCAGGGGCTCCGGGCTATGCCACTGTGTCGTGAGCCCTCACTAGAGTGAAGAACTCCAGGGAGGTGCAGCATTCACACAAAAGGATACTCCAGGGGATGGGAGGGAGGAAGGGGGAGGCAATGGAAGGGGAGAGGGAGGGAGGGGTGAAAGGAAGGGGGAAGGGAGGAGAGTGCAAGGGGGGATGACTGGGGAGGGGAGGAGGGAGGCAGACGACAGGGGTACCTATTGAGCTTGTACGATTAGGAAAAAAATAAAATGTGATAGAGAAAAAGAAGCAGTGTCTTATCAAGGGAGCATCTCCCTCTCTCTCTCTCTCTCCCTCTCTCTGTCTGTCTGTCTCTCTCTCTCTCGTCTAAAATCAATCATCCTGATACAGCTTCTAAAATCTTCCTAATGTCTTCTTCTTCATATTTTGACAGTCCTTAAAACATTGCTAAATTTTTGGTAAGAAATTATAGCAATTTCATCTTTTTTTTCTGAGTACTTTTAAGTAGGTACCCACTTGTAATTTTGGTTCTATTGTGCAGGACTTCTAGTTTAGTGTAAAAAAACCCCACTAAATTTTGGAATACCAAATGCTTCCCATCTTCCCAAACACTTGCAAGTTGAATTATTACTATATTTGCCAAAAATGTAAAAAGCCAGATATCATAGTTAGGCATAGGTTCAACTTGATAATTGAGGGTTTGAGCTCTGGGCACATTTGTAGAGAGTTGATGGTTAAGCCCAGAGCAAACCTGCAGGAGATTGTCTAGCAGATGGGGAAGGCCCAGCCCATGGTGGGTGGGACTAAGCCCTAGAATAAAATACAGAGAGCTGAGAGAGCTGGTTGAGAGAGTTGGCATCCTTGTGTACACTTGGCCAGACATGCTGGTCTGGCAAGTAAGACTTGTCCCTCTCTCAGCCATTATGGAGAGATAGTGTGGTCATTTCCCTCAGCCCTGGTGTTGGTGTGAGCTCTCCTGTCAAGCTGGACTACTTTGTATCGTAAGAAAATAAACCTCTTGTTCCCTTAAGCCGTCTGATGGTGACTTATCAGCAACCATGCAGGCTGACTGCAACACCAGGAGACCAAAGGGTGATATTTCCCCCAGACATTTCTGCCTTCATGGTCTTCAAGTTCGCATCAATTAGATAATCTACCCCAGGCTTCCGCAGGACTTTTCTCAGCTCAAATGATTCTTCCCAAAATTCAGTCCTTAATTTTCTAGTTGACACCCATGTCTAACTGGCAGAGCAGCTAGGGCACTTGAGTTTGTGATGGGTTTACATGCTGCCTGTGGGAGGAGCTCCCTTGGCACCCCCCCTGAGATCCATTCCTCCCCCCCGCCTCTGGTTCATTCTGCAGAGATGCAGCAATGTGAGAGGAGCCAACACACTAGGTGAGGTGCCCTCCTGCGTGTCTTTCAGATGGGCAACGAGGTTCCTTCCAGCCCAGGAACAGCGTGCACGTTCTGGCGTCCCTGTGAGGCTGTTGCATATCTTAGGGTGTTTCCCGTGACCCCTCCACATCTGGGCTGGAGGGGTCAGGGTTGCAATGAGCAGGAGAGCTCGCAGAGTAAAATCCAGGATTCAGTGTTGGAGCAGCTGCAGAAATAAAGGCTTAGTGTTAGCAAGGAAATAACGTGAAGGTAAACGAAAAGGAGCGACTCTCTGAATGCTAATGAGAGAACTAGAACTCAGCCCTGTGCAGTGGACCGACCCTGGTACAGGTGTGAGCCAGGCAGCTTCCTGGCTGAAAGCTGAATGTCCTGAGGCTCCACATGGAACCTCCAAATGCTCACTGTCCAACAGTGCTGTCCTTGGAGGGAGTAAGAGGTTCATTATCACGAATCAAGTGTCAGTGACCATGTCCCAGGGCCATGTGTTCAGGTTTGAACATGGAAATGATGTCATGAAGTTATTGTGCACATTGAGTAAAAGAAAGTCATCAACCAGGATATATATGTATAGACATATAGAAATGTATAGACATTTATAATGTATAGACATATAGAAATATGTACATTATATGTAATATCAAAGTATGTGTTACATAGTTAAAAATCAGGGAATGTGTTTTGCCTATGTTTTATATATGCATACACATATGGAAACATCAGACTACATGTATTATGTCTCTATATAATATAGAAACATGAGGGCACATATATGTACATATATATGCACATGTATATGTATGATCAAGGAATGGCTATAAAGAGGACTAAATGTGGTCCAAGATAATTGGCTCTGGATTTGCAACATTCCTCTCTACATGATTACAAAATTCTAATCAGCCAATCATTACTGAAGAATCCCGAAGACAGTTATGGATGTTTTTCTGGGAATTTCAGTTCTGACCATTGACTGTGCTGCAGTCCCCAGCACGAGGCAGAAGAATGAGCCCCTGAGAGTGCAGTTCCCTGCACTGGCACGAAGAGCTCTGAGCAGGCCAGACTGAGACCTGATCCCTCCTGAGGTGTTCCCAGTGCTCAGAAAGCTTCCTTCACGGTGGGGAGTGGTTTCCACACACTCTAGGGTGCCCTGGTCCCCTCCTGCAATGACTTGATGACCCACTGTCATAGTCAGGCACAGGTGTGAACTTGATGGTTGAAGGTTTGAGCTCTGGGCACTATTGTGGAGAATTAGTGGTTGGGTTAAGCCCAGAGCAAACCTGCAGGAGATTGTCTAGCTGATGGGGAAGCCCAGTCCGTAGTGGGTGGGATTAGGCCCTGAACAAGTGAATAAAATACTGAGAGCTGGTTGAGGAGGTTGGCATCCTTCTGTTCACTTGGCCAGACATGCTGGTCGGGCAAGTAAGGATCGTCCCTCTCTCAGTTGTTAAGTGGCCAGTTCCCTCGGCCCTGGTGTTGGTGCGAGCTCTCCCGTCAAGCTGGACTGAGAACTGTAACCAGACTGTCGTAAGAGAGAATAAACCCTTGTTCCCTTAAGCTGTTTGATAGTCATGTATCAGCAACCATGCAGGTGGACTGCAACACCCACATAGACAACAGCAGTCCAGATGTTTTCATTGTGCTCCAAAGTCAATTTAGAAATGCCCAGAGGAATGAAATCCACCAGCAGCAAGCGAGAAATCACAGTCTCTGCAGCGCATTGAAGGCTGCAAAGACGAGACTTGTCAGGAGAAAATTAACCCAGGGAAACAGACCCAGGATGACAGCAGTGTGACCATTAGCACAGGAAGAATGTTCCAGAGATGCCAGACCGGGTGTGTGATGGAGAGCAAAGAAAGGAGGAAAGTGACATAAAGTGGGGCTTATTTGGGACTTACAAACAGGAGCCTCATCACACAAGCAGGTGGATTCCTGAAATCTGAGGCTGAGCAGGGGGCTGGACAGTTCAGAAACCAGGAACAAGGGTCCCGCCTCCAGGTCTTGGTGCCTATGGAGCATTCAGCAGAACAAGGAGCCACCCGCCGCTGCCTGGGCCAAGTGTTAGTCATGAAGTTCCACGGGGGGCTGTCATGACTTTACAGTCACGGCATGCTAAGCTGTGGGACGCAGTGACCCCTTCTATTCCAGGGGCGAGCAAGTCTGTTCCAACCCTAGATGCCAAATCCTCAGTTCCCAAGGACCCTTGCAGCACTGTCTGAGCCTCAGTTCCCAAGGACCCTTGCAGCACTGTCTGAGCCTCAGAAGCTGAAACAGAGGCCAGTCAGGCTGTCAGCTGTGAGCGCTGCAGGTTTTGATGTAAGAATGTGTTGGATGAGCCACAGGGGAGATGGGTCGAAAAGAGCCGGAGACCTCAGACCCACAGCACGAGTGTTGAATTATTAGCTATCATTGAATATCTGGGAAAGGTTGTGCATGCCTTGGTGAAAGTTACTGAGATGAAATGGGGAATATTATAGAACTTCAATTTGGAAATTCTGGGAACGCTCGATATATTAGTGTTGTTGGATCCAGAGGAAGCCGGGCTCAGTCTTCAGCAGCAGGAATGTCTGCAGAAACCCTCCAGTCCACAGAAAGCCCCGTCATACTTCTCGTCTTGTGGACTTCGGAGCGCCTTGGAATTCATGGAATGAATATATATATTATTATATAAAGGGAATTTATTGAGCTGGCTTACAAAATATGGCCGAGGTAGTCTAATGACCGCTGCTAGTAGCTGCTCAGCCCAGTAGGACGGTTGAAGGCTGGAGGATTCCTAGAGAGTCTCTTGTCGAATTGAAGGGTCGGGCAGAGTTGAAGGGTCGGGCGGCAGCTTCAGAGAGTCTCTCCTCCTCCTCCGCATTCTGTTCCGTGGCTTTCATGTGGTCCATTACTGGGAGGTTCCGATGAGATCTATGGAGCTTCCCATGGGATCTAGGATGAGTATAATCCCTTCAGGTGGTCTCAGTTGATCTTTCCAGGTGTGGCCTCAACTGATGATAGTTAATACCAGATATGTCAAGGTGACATCCAGGATTAACTATCACATGGACCTACTGTGAATCGAACATTAGCCAAAATTCCATCAGTCACCTGACCTATGAGAAGAAATAGCGGAGCTGGTGATAACTGGTACACGTAGTGCTATGAACAGAGCCCGTCATGGCTGCCGGGATTCTGCTCCTTGGTGAATTTCCTTGTGATATGCGTTTTTACTCGCAACGAGGAAACAGAATGATCCAGCATGCATGCCAACAGTGTGATAGAGTAAGGTAGGGAAATGAGGATAGAAGGCAATAACGGAAGAACGCACGCATGGTCTCTGGAGAGCACTGTGATGTATCCAATGTAATATACGCTGAGAAGTGAAGGGCGGCGTATGCCCACTGTTCAGTAGCGGTGACCATGAAGACCTGTCCCTCTTTCACCAGCAGCACAGAGGGCTCTCTCAATGCATTTTTTTTCTTATATAACTATAACAAAAAAACGAGGTTGGGATGTAGCTCTGTTGGTGCGGTGCTGGTCTAGCATGGTTAAGGCATGGGTTTGATAAGCAATATCAAATAGACATGCTATGGTGGTATATGCCTGTAATCCTAGCACAAGGTTATTCTTGGTTACATGATATGCTCCAGGCCAATGAGATCTGGGTTTTGTTTTGTTTTTACAAAAATGTACAATGGTTAAATTGAATTCAAGTGAATAAAACTATTGATCAATCTGTAAAGTTACAAAACAGTCACTGGAGAGATGGCTCAAGGGTTAAATCTCTGCCTTGCAAGTAGAAGGACCTGAGCTCATATACCCAGGTCCCTTATAAAAGGGCCAGGCTGAAATAGCAGAGGCCTGTACTTCTGACCCCGAAAGGCAGAGCCTGGGAAACCGCAGAGTCAAGCAAACAGGGCAAAATAAGCCAAGATGATTCCCGAAGTCATCCTCGGGCCTCCAAAGGCACACATTGTGTCCTCTGATGCACACACACACATGCGCACACACATGCACACACACACATGCACACATACAACATGTGATACACATACTCACAAATAAGTTTATGAAACACTTTTAAAGAATAATAAAAGAAAAGAAATTAAGAGCAGGAGAGTCCTTACAGAGACCACTAAATGTCTACTCCTAAAGGACTGTTTAAATGAAGATCTTGGGGTTGGAGAGGTGGCTCAGGGGTTAAGCCTCTGCCTTGCAGGCAGAAGGTCCTGAGTTTGGATCCTAGACCCCACGTATAGACGCTGGGAAGAAGTGGGGGCGTCGTGCATTTCTGGTCCTGGTAGGGTGGAGCCTGTGAATCTTGGGGGAGAGGAGGAGGTGGAGGTGTCCATGGTGGTTCCTGAATTCGTCCGTGGTTCTACATACACACACATACATACACACACGCGCACACACACGCGCGCACACACGCACGCACGCACACACGCACAATTGAATAAATAATAAAAAAATAAAAATAAAACGATCTTCTACATCTCCTTGATATTGCTACTCATGTTAAATATAAACAAAGAACACTTTGGAAACTTGATTCATAGTAACATTTCTTTTAAAGCATATGTATGTGTGCAAAGAAGCAGGTAGACTGCTGGGGATGGATTAGTGGTTAAAGTGCTTGCTGCCCAGACAAGACACACGAGTTCAGAAAGCCAGATCCCAGGTAAAAGCGACAGGCACGTATGGCAGCCCACCTGATATTCCAGTCCTAGGAGGAGGAGCCCGTGAGGCTTCGGAGCTCCAATTTAAGTTCGCAAGTCAGACTAACAGTGTGGTGGAAGAACACACCCACATGACATACAATCGTGAATACACACATGAATATTTTCCGTACATATATAGACATGAAAAGCTAAAAAAAAAAAAGCATGTATGTTATCCAAGGGAAATTAGGCCAAATATTGTCTTAAAACTGTTGCGTTTAACTCAAGTTGAAGGTTTTTAAATGTGTTTCAGCTTATTAAAAGCTCTTCTTCACAAAGAAGTTTCGTTAAGCATTTTCTCACCCTAATTACGTGATTGCCCTCGAATAGAATAACTTAAGCATTTTCTCACCCTAATTACGTGATTGCCCTCGAATAGAATAACTTCACTAAGATAAGATAGCGCATACGTGCAGGCTTCGGAACGAAAGAGCCTGGACAAAGATAAGGAAGGCCGCAATGTCTATGAGATTCAAAGTCATAGGAAAAACAACTGGATGAAAGAACAGGACTTCTGCAAACACGCTTCTTGCCAAAGACCATTAAGAAACCAACCGGTAGTAAAATAGACATGTGGTAACATAAATAATCTGTGAAACACATCAAGGACTGAAAGTAGTTACTAAGAACTTGGAAATTATTCTTCTGAGCCCACCAGTGTTAAATAATGTTCACCGCTGTCATGGCGTTTCTCTCTGTCGTCTCTGACCTTAAGCTACCTCATCTGCGCTGATGCCCTCCCACCTTAAGGCTAACCTGTGGCTCCCCGCCCCAGGCCCTCGACTCTAAAAACAAAGTCTCTTTCTTAAGTCTCTCCCTCGTATCTTTCATTCCTGGGCTTCCATGTGGCTCCACATAACACCGCTTTCCTGACTGAGCCTTTCTGAAGCCCAGCAACCAAAACAGGAAACTTGGGTGTAGATCTTGGGAGTTCCCTGCTCTGCCCCAAGGCTCTGCACCCCGAAAGGATGTGAGGATGGATTTCTCTCCAGTCTATCTGAGCCAATTGTTCAGCCCCGCATAGAAGGTGCTGGATGGGTCCCCTGGGTGTCATCAGGAAGCAGGTTCACTTTGTCTTTGACTCATTTGGGGATGGCCCTTAGTGCACCCCAATCATGAAACAAGGGAAGCATCAAGGAGCTTGTCCGTGGACAGGAGGAGTCTCGGTTCAACCTCTGACTCCTCCCCAGAGCCCCCAGGGAACCTGGAGTTCTGGGTGCACTCTTAGCCCACAGTAGGTGCTCCAAAGTTCCTAGGTTCCCAGGCGGCCTCCTCCTCCTCCTCACCCACTGGCAGAAGGCCAGGGCTGAGATTATGTGAAAGCAGACGGCACTTTCTGCTGCTCCATTTTAACTTTGGCTTCTCTCATTTCCCAGAAGAGCTGGCTTGAAAGGGACTTGGTAGTGGTGAACAAGACAGCTTCACAGAGCAGCCAGGAGCTCTCCACTTGCCAGGAGGCTGCTCCTGCGCCACAGGGCCTCTCACCCAGAGAGCAGAACCTGAAGGGGGCCTGGGCAGGGTGAAGAGGCTGAGGTATCGCAGAGCATGAGGCTTTAACGGCTTGCTTTATCCTAGGACTTCCCCAAGTTCTCCACAGTTCTCCACGCCAAGTTCATTCCTGCGCTTAAGTGCAAATGCTCGGACCCCCTACACCTATGCCAAGATGCCCTCCTGGACTAGTTCTCTTTTTCTCTCTCTCTCTCTCACCTATGCCAGGATGCCCTCCTGGACTAGTTCTCTCTCTCTCTCTCTCTCTCTCTCTCTCTCTCTCACCTATGCCAGGATGCCCTCCTGGACTAGTTCTCTCTCTCTCTCTCTCTCTCACCTATGCCAAGATGCCCTCCTGGACTAGTTCTCTCTCTCTCTCTCTCTCTCTCTCTCTCTCTCTCTCTCTCCACACACACACACACTCTTCCCTCACCCCCTCCTCAGCAGTCCTCCCCTCACTTCTCTTTCCCCATTTCTTCCTCTCACTTCTGTGTCCTACTGCTATTCTTCTACTTTTGAGTCTCCTCTTATATTAAGATCTTCGTTTAATAGCATTTTTTATTTATTCAATTGTGTGTGTGTGCGTGTGTGTGTGCGTGTGTGTGTGTGTGTGTATGTAACACCACGGGCGAATTTGGGAACCACCATGGACCGTCTCCATCTCTTCCTTGTTTTTTTTTTTTACTCTCCCCAGGGATTCACAGGCTCTGCCCTACCAGGATTAGAAACGCAGGCCGCCCCCGCTTCTGCCCAGTGTCTATACAGGGGGGTCTAGGATCTGCAAGGCAGAGGCTTAACTCCTAAGCCACCTCTCCACCCCCAGATCTTCATTTAAACAATCCTTTATCTTTGGTTAGGAGATGACCTTTGTTACCGATGTAGCCAAGGACGGTGCAGGAAAAGCAGAACTGAAAACAACAACAAACCATAACTCAGAACACCAGAGACCCTACATTATTCACCTGGAACCAGACCAGCCGAATCTAAAGCTCAGGGAACCTTGCGGAAGAGGGGGGTGTAAGATGTAAGAGCCTAAAGACCGGGAAGACCAACGATATGCAAGACACTCCATACGAGTCAGGGCTGCAGCAGCCAGGATACAGCCACAACACGATTGGACTTTGCCTGGTCTACACAATGGCTGACATGTCAGTGACCCCCCAAAGTCTAGCAAGGATCACAGGGGAGAAGGCTCCAGGCAGTAGGATCCTTACAGCCAAGGGATTAAACAGTCACAGAGTTCCCATGCTAGCGGGCAGCCCAAGAAGGGGCCCCAGGCTCTGCCACTGACTCCTGAACCCTCACTAGTGCAGCCGTCTCAGAGGGATGTTTGGGGCCCATATGCTCTGGGGGATGGGAGGGAGGAAGTGGGAGACATCAGGAGAAGGGGAGGGAGGGTGGTGAGAGGTAGGGGGGCAGGAGGGAGAATACAATGGGGTCAACAGGGGGGAGAGGAGGAAGTAGAGGAGGGGTTACTTATTGAGCTTATACGATTAGGAAAAAAAAAAGTGTAATAAAAAAATTATTCTCTCTCTCAGTTGGACCCAAAAGACAGACTTGGGGTTCATCGGACTTCTTCGTTTCTGCATTCAATGTGACAACAAGGAATAAATCTCATTTTCTTGCTCTTTTTGTTTTGTTTTGTTATTTGTTTTATTGGCTGATTGAAGATGGGTGGTTTGGAGCTGTTAGGATCCAGCCTATGACCCAAACAGCTCTGATCACAACTCCTCAGTTTCATAAAGCCTATAGCTACTTGTAACTCGAACAGACAGATGCCCTCTGACAGGGGAAATGGAGAGAATCGAGGGCCCGTGGACGGTGAGGAAATGTCTCTGTCCTGTGTCAGGCGCAGACAAGAGCTCCACCAGCATGGACTCTTCTCAGAAGCTGAAGGAGAGCTGCGAGGGTAAAGCCAACTGTATTCCTTGAAAAACAAATATGTTTCTACCGTTGTGGGGTCGAAAATCCACCCAGTGAGGCACAGACTACAAGCTTGGTCAAGGCTCGCAGACGCCCGGCTGTAGGGAAGCCTTTCCTTCAGCTTCTCATGGGACCGGACTATAGGGGAACCTTTCCTTCAGCTTTGGCTATAGGGAGGGGCCTTTCCTTCAGCTTTTCATAAAATAGTCCAGCCTCATGTGGGGGGAACCCCCAAAATATTATGGGTTTGGGGGGTCATCCAAAGATTCACCATAGACCAAAAGTTAAAATTAATAACTGAGAGGCTTTATGAGAGGAGAGAGAGAGACATTGGTACCAGGGCTTACACACACCAGGGTGAGGTGTGTGCAACCCTGAATTACATCTCCACACAGATTTTATACCCAAGGGACCAAGGAGGTTGCAGGCCCCACCAAAGCAGTTTAAGGCGCAGTGTTTTACCGTCTTATTGGCAAGCAGGCTCCTTGCAGGCCCTCTGGCCAAATGGCATTCCAGACGGGAATTTTGGAGAACAGTAGGGGAGAGGGCATTTTTATTGCCTTTTAGCAATTTCTCAGGCTGAAGAAATTTCGTTTTGAGAGTTTTATGCTCCCCTCCACACTACATGCACATTTTGCAATGTGAATTTTATCTAATAGGTTGTTGCATAGAGTGCGGAGACAGAGGAAACAGGACACAATACCTCAAAACACGAAGCTTATTTGCGAGGTGGGGTTGTTGCCCAAAGTCCCCTTCTTGGATATGTCCTTGGGTTTCACACTCATTGGTTGCACAGTAAGTCACAGAACATTTTGGAAATATCTGATGATCGCAGGACTGTTACAGAAAAGTGCCAAGTAGCACTCAGAGATGCAGAACAGCAAGGCTTGTTTGTATACAGGCGTGGCCAAGGGAGAATTGTTTTCTCCAAAGACTAGGCACTGTTCTTTGTTTCACTCATTTTTTTATACTTCTGAACTTGAGAGTTTTTACACAAGCACTTCTAATTCCATCCCCTAGACTAGTGGCCCAGACTGGATCACAGAAGCAGAAAGAAAGAAGAAAAACACTTCACATGAAAGTTACTACTTAATCCCTCCTTCTAGATAGCTCAAGATTTATCTATGTTTTTAGAGAACATCGTCTTCTATTACCTGATGGTATTCCCTCATGCATAATAGATCAGAGCCCATTTTTCTTTTAGTAGTAATTTCTATAAAATTCCTTATAATATTAATAGGGAAAGAGAGCAATGAATAAGGAGGCATTCAGTAAATAAAGAGGCCATTGGTATCCCATTCCTTCCAGGTTTGCATGGATATATGAGCCATTTCTACCATCTGACTGTCGATTTTGTCCAAAGATTTTCCTGTAGAATCTTTTTTTTTTATTATTTATTCAACTGTGCGCATGTGTGTGCACGTGTGTGTGTGTGTGTGTGTGTGTGTGTGTGTAGAACCACGGACGAATTCGGGAACCACCATGGACGCCTCCACCTCCTCCTTGTTTACTCTGCCCTGGGATTCACAGGCTCCGCCCTACCAGGACCAGAAGCGCAGCCCCCCCCCCTGGCTTCCGCCTGGCGTCTATATGTGGGATCTGGGATCCGAACTCAGGACCTTCCGCCTGCAAGGCGGAGGCTTAACCCCTGAGCCACCTCTCCAGCCCCTGTAGAATCTATTTGTGAGCAACAGTCACTTGGGTTAAATTTTCCACAGACCCTGTAAGAGGCAATTTGAGGTATAACTGTGACCCTCTAGAAATGTAACAGAGGTCCAATTGTGTGGCCCCCTCTCCACTTGGTCTAATTTAAGGTATAAATTGTAAAATACTGGTTTGCAAACTTTAGCCTGGCAGAATCCCTCACCAACATCAAGACTGCCCCAAGAGAATATGGATTACTCACACCTATTTCACCTTGAAACCTTTACTCCCAGTGTAGCAGTTAGCATGCACAGTTGTTGATAAAATCATGACGAAACTACTTAAGGGAACAAGGGGTTTATTCTCTTACAATAGTCTGGTTTCAGATCTTAGTACCAGCTGGGAGAGAGAGCATGAACCATTCATTACCAAAGGGCAAGGGAATTGACTGTACCATTTCCACATAACAGCAGAGAGACGGATCCTTACATCCCCGACCAACATAACTGGTCAAGTATACACAAGGATGACCACATTCTCAAACAGTTCCCTCCATTTTATTCACCTGTCCAGGAATGGGTCTTCCACATCCACCAGACAATCTCCTGTAGTTTTGCTCTGGGCTTAACTCAATTACTAATTCACTATAAATATTTCCAGAGCTCAAATTCTCAACTGTCAAGTTGACACTGACAGTTGACACCTATCTCTAACTATGACCCTCAGTTTCATGTAAAAGTCCATGACCCATTTACAGTTTCACAAGGATCAAAAAGAACTGACACTGTTAATTGTTAATTGAGGTGATTTGGATCCAATTAATCGGATATCCCCCCCCTCTTGTGAGAGCATCAGACCTCTAATCTTCGGTTGGTGAGGATTGTGGTCAAAGTAGTATTAGGGCATGGACCCCCCCCCAATATGTGGCACAAGCCTCTTTCCTAGAATGAGAGCTCAAACTGCCTTAGTGAGGTAAAGGGAGAAGGTTTAATCACTAGCTAGCAGAAGACCATGAGGATCTCTCTGTAAAGCATGCCTGCCTGGCCCTTCTGCTATAGTGACTTTATGTAGGCATTAACACAGGAGCAGAACAGGATGAAGCAATTGACAAAAACTTTCACAAGACATACAGTGGCAGAATCCAGATTATGATTCCAGTGGTCTGTGACCGTCCCAAGTTTAAGTACAAAGCCAGGAGTGTGTGACATTCCTGGCCATCATCATCACTTATCTTACAGCTACAGACCTTGGACCATCTGGTGCCTAGTGGTCCAGGGGGAACGAGCAGCTAGTTGGTTCTGCCTTTCGTAGGTCCCATATTAAGCTTTTTAAATCTCATGGCTTTGATTTCATTTCTTCCACACATTTATGTTAGTCCATACCTGTGTTGGAATGTAGTGAGTAGTTTGTTTGTGAATACACTCTATCAGTGTTTATCTCACGAAGAAAAATCAATGGAATAAAGTTCATGTAAGTTCCTTAAGATACAGCGTCCTGTCTGTGACCCATTTATGTATTTGTGAGACAGTAAGCGGCAGCCACCCATAGAGGATTTCAAAAGGTGAAAATTCTTGAGCTGGAGAAATTGCTCAGGGGTTAAGACTTTGCCTCTGTGAGCAGAAGGTCCTGGGTTCAGATCACACACACACACACACACACACACACACACACACACACGTGCACAGGTACGCACACGCATGCACACGTAATAAATGTATTCTTTAAAAAAAGAGAACATCTCTAGTACAGGTACTGGATACGGGATAGGGGAGATTTCAGAAGTCAGTTCTCTCTTCCCGGAATGTGGGCTTCCAGGGATCAAACTCAGGTTACCAGGCTTGTGAACAAATACCTTGCTGGGTGAGCTCTCTCGCCATCTCCAGAGGTTTTATTTCTTCCTCCTTAATCTGTACACTTCTGATTCTCTTTCCTCTTCTGTTAGAATCTAGAATGAACTCCTGTGTACCTGGCACTTTCTTCAAGAGAGTCCCGTGCGTTTGGGTTACATCCCAGGAGTAGCCAATGAGGCCCAGTCTCAAAAGGAGGTGTGAGGTGTGAACGTGGAAGGAAGCAGGATTGAATCAGCCCGTTCTTCCTTTGTTTCAGATAGGGTCTCAAGTAGCCCAGGCTGACCTTGAACTCACCATGCAGCCCAGGCTGACCTTGAACTCACCATGTAGCCCAGGCTGACCTTGAACTCACCATGTAGCCAAGGATGCTGGTTAACCCACTTCCAAGTAATAGGATTACAGGTGTACATCACCATATTGGGCCTCCAGCATGGTCTTATAGGTGACAGTCCGACCCCACTGTTCCCAACCAGTCCCTAGGGAGAGCATGCCCACTTGGTATCTTTGCTTGACGTTGCACTATCACCAGGCCCAGCACCAGAACCCAGAGGAAAGGCTGTGCTCTGAGTGCGCACAACACAAGGAAGCATCCACTGAGTCTGCAGACAGGTGGTTCTTAGCCTCTGGCATTGTGCAGAGTACGAACATTTGCCGAGAAGTGGCAGGAGACCAAGGGAACATTTCCGCCCATGGAGACAGGAGTCATCCACTCCCGAGTGCTTATTAAACCTTCTTTTTTAAAGAGAGGTAACATCATGGCTGGATTCAGTTAAGGTCAAACACCCCATTTTTTGTTGTTATTGTTTGTTTGTTTGTTGTTTTTTTTTTTTTTCAATTCAATTGTGCGATGCTTATCTTTTCAAAAAGACTTGACCTTATGCTGAAGTGCGTTTACCAGACGCAGCTCTTTCCCACAGCTAAGAGTGGGTCTCTTCCCACTCAACATCCCTTGGGAGGCCTTCGACAAGTTTTGATTTGTAGAGGACACCCGAATGTCTCCTCTGAAATCATACTTCGTACTAGGCATCCTGCACATGTGAATGATGCCCCCTAGCTGGGCCCTGCACGCGGCACAATGGGAAGTGCAGCCCCTCGGGCCAGCAAAGACCTGCCCACGGGGATCCTGCTGGGCCACGCGAGGCCTCGTTCACACACTGTGATTTTGAGTTTGTCCTCAGAGTGGTGGTCCTGTCCTTGCATCTGAGCTGCGGTCCAGATGTCGTCAATTCGCGGCATATGTCTTGCCCTTTGAGAAGTTACAACGTTTTTTCAGACTGACTTCTAGGAACTTGACCAAATTTACACAGAAAATAACCCAGAAAAATCCCTTTTGTGAATCTAGCAAGGGAGGGAAAAAAAACCTTTTTTCTTTTTAATATGATAGAATATTTGACTCATCGCAGAGATTGCTCTCAAAAGGGGCGAGGGAGGGGAGCAACCACACACACTGCTGGACCCGGGAGAAAGCTCGGAGGGTAAAGGTGTTGACATTGAGCTATCGGACCAGAAGCCAACACAGAATCGTCATAAAAGGAGAGAACTGACTCTTTAGAGTTGTTCTTTGATTTACACATCATACCGTGGCATAGGTGCACCTCCCACGAGGTAGGTAGGTTAATTTTTTATTAAGTGTAGGGGGAAAAAAGTGTGGGTATCATCACTGACCCAGGAGTCAGCCCCAGCTTTCCACTCTGAAAGGAAAGTGTCGACTTTCACCCTCTCTCACCTTGAACATTGGTAAAGGGAAATGCCCAACTTTAGCTGTCCTAGCTAGCCACTCTCTTCCCTGCTAAGAAAACAAAACAAAACAAAAAAACGCTCCTGGAGTTCACAGTCTAGTGCACAAGTTCACCAACAACCCCAGACCTTATCTTATTTCCTGCCCTGCCCCTCACCGCACCTGACTAAAGCTCTCAGTACAATAGTTCCTTTACCGGTACTTCAAGTCTAGTTGCATGGATGAAGCAGAAGCCACACTAAAAGGCAAAACAAACAAACAAACGAACAAACAAAAAAAATCATAATTTGAACACAGAGAGCCATCATCAGGACCAGACATCCCTGGATTTTAGAATTAAAACCACAGAGGGGCTTCACTTCAGACCACTGAAACTAGCAACTCTCAGGCAAACAGCTCCCAACAATGCAAAAATTGTAAACTCTGCATGGCCTCTGGGGAAGGAAACCTGTGTCACCACTATGGAAACTGGTGAGTCATCGAAACACTGGAAACAGAATTGATTTAACAACCCAGGAATCCTCCTTCTGGATCTAGGCCCACACATGCTGCAGCAGGACTCTATTAGGGTTTGAATATGTTCCCTCCAAAATTCATGTTGATATTCAAGCCCATTGTGAGCATTCAGGGCCGAGGCCTTCGTGGGAGAGACGCATCGTGAGGACACGCAAGTGGATTGATTCTTTTCACGAGCTCTGCGGTGAATTCAGGATCTTTTTGTCCTTCTAATTTCTGCTATGGGGGGGGGGCACAAGATCTATTCTTCTTCTGTGTAAGGATGCAACAAGAATGTCCTTTCTAGAGACCCAATGCCAGCTCTCTGACCTATTCTCCATCTGTAAAACTCCAAGAGTTTTAGCCACCAGGTGAATACAGAGGAATCATAGAGATGAGAGAGAGACTGAAAGCCTAAAGATTAGAGAGAGACAAAAGAAAAGACAGTGTGAATATCTGCCTATGTGACTGAAAGACACCGTTGAGCTAAGAAAACTTTTGCATGATGACATGATCACAGCATCTTCAGACTTGTGAGACCAATTCCTGTCCTAGCAGGTACTAGACATCTATCTGGTTGACCCTCTCATCTCTTTGTTATAATTTGGTCTTATCTCTTTGCTTGGTTGCCACGTCCTTATCCGACCTTCTTCGTGGACAAGGTCCCAGCATGGCAGAATATCGTTTCAAGGAAACATTTTCTAGAAAAAGGATGGGGCATTATTTGAAATAAATTAGAAAAATAAGGAAAACATGGGAATAGTCAGGCCTTAGTGTTACTGCCTGCCCTAGTATTACTGTCTGGTTCAGGCCTAAAGCCTGCTGGCTGAGGAGTGACACATTAGCATCTAAATGGGCAGTTGCTAGGGGCTCTCCCTATGTAAATTAAGTTTTACCTCTGGCAGGAGGATTCCTCCCTCTGGAATTTGAGTCTACCTGCTATACGTTCTTAGATCTTTTTTGTTGTTGTTGTTTTTCTCAGTACTAGCTAGTTTACAGTTCCCTCCCCAAACATTTAATGTTTATACACAAACCAGAGAAAATCTGCTTTGAAACATTCATTGTCCCTTTGCTTTTAGCAACTGAGAGTCATGCCTGCTTTAACTCTACCTGGAGACATCATGTTTGTCCCAACACAGAAAATATGTGTCACCTCTGCTCTTCCTTTGTTACCTGGAATGAATATGCTTTACATAATCCTGTAAAGAATTTGGTCCTGGTTTTCTCTGATGTTTTCCCTCTGGGCATAGTGACACATCCCCTGGCCTTTACTCTCAATTTTCTAAAGTATATGTACATGCTGCTAAAAATTTGAATAAAGAGTTCAGATTCACTCAGCCCAGAGAGCTGTGTGTCTGTCTCCATTTGCCGAAGCCTTGCTCACCTGGTCGAGGGCCCTGGATTCGAGGTTGCACTTGGTTATCTCATTTTCTACTCTGGTCTTATCACTTGAGTTTGAGTCTATAAAAATTTCCAGGTTACCCCCCCCCCATGTGCGCAGTCCAGCCGGGACTCACAACGACCTAGGTAAGCTCCCTCCGCCCACCCCAAACCCCAGGCAGCCCCACTGGACCCAGCTCCTCCCACAGCCAGAGCCAGCTGGAGCGGGAGGACCCTGGGTCCGCCCAGCTGCCCAGCTTAAGCCCCCTCCAAACTTTTCTTTCACCGCCGTGGAGTCGCCAGTCCTCTGGTCCTCGGAACTAGTAATCACCCCCCCCCGCCCACCCCACCAGCAGCCCTGGTCCAGCTCTCCCACCGCAGCTGAGCAAGTGCCCAGGCAATATTCAGTTAGTGAAAAACCACAGAGAAAAGACATGCCCAACAAGGCAATCCATGAGAACAAACCCAAGAAAACAAATCTCCCACTGAAGGAATTAATCCCATAATGATAGACTCCAACCAGAACAAACCCACGGAAAATAGCCAAGAAAGCCTGACCCAGGATAATGACTTTGAAAACATGATCATTACCATGTTCAATACTATGAAAGAGGAAATCTGGGAGGAATTAAATAACCGCATCAATCACTTTGAAGAGGAACACAACAGACACTTGGAGAAGTTGAGAAAAACAGTTCAAGAAACAAACTAGAATCCTTGGAGGCTAGGGACTGACAGTCACAGTAGTGTTCCTAAGCTTAAGGGGAACACAGGAAAGGATTCTGGGAAACAAAAACAGGCATAGAGCAGTCAAAACAGACTCAAGCAGAGTTTAAAACTGAACTAAAAGACAAGTTATCTTCAACCCAGAACTCAACAGAGAGTCTTATCAGCAGAACTAAGGAAGCAGAAAATAGAATTTCAGACCTTGAAGACAAAGTGGGAGTATTAACCAGCTCAATGGAAGAGGTTCTTAAAGCCAAAAAGATACTCGAGAGAAATATTCAAAAGTTATGGGACACCCTGAAGAAGCCTAACATGCGTATTCATGGAATACCAGAGCAAGAATCCCAAAATACCACACCTGAGGAAAATTTTCAAACTATCATCAAGGAAAACTTTCCTCACCTAAAAAAAGAGAGGCACATCCATATACAAGAGGCATTCCACATCCCAAACAGATATGACCAAAATAGAAACTCCACCACGGCAAATAATAGTTAAAACACTCCACATTCAAGATAAAGAAATGGTGCTGAAAGCATCAAGGGAAAAAAAAAAAAACAAGTCACTTTTAAAGGTAAACCTATTAAAATAACAAATTACTTCTCAATGGAAACAGTAAAAGCAAGAAGAGCTTGGACAGACGTACTTCAAGTATTGAATGAGCAAAAATGTCAACCCAGGCTGATATACCCCGTGAAACTATCCATCATGATCGAGGGAGAAAGAAAAAAAAATCAACAAACCATAATTCAGAACATCAGAAACTCTATATCAACCACCTGGAACTGGGCCAGCCTAATCTCTCCCCAACATGAAGCTCAGGGAAATTGCAGAAGAGAGGGCGATAAGATTGTAAGAGCACAAGGATGGGAGGAGTAATGATATGCAAGATACTCTACACAAGTTAGGGCCGAAGCAATCATAATAGGACTTTGCATGACCTGCTCTATGTCCAACACATTATTGACTCCACAAAGTCTAGCATGGACTAAAGGCACTAGGATCCTTGGAGGCCTGGGACTGACAGTCACAGTAGTGTTCCTAAGCTTAAGGGAAACACAGGAAAGGGTTCTGGGAAATGCCCCTGGGTCCTTGCACCTCATCGGAGAGGAGGACCCAGAGGAGAGTTTGGCATGCACATTAAAGGATGCTCCGGGGATTGGGGGTGAGGCACTGAGGGATGGGAAGGGAGGGGGTTGGGGGGAGGTGGAGGGAGGGAGGGGACAAGTGTACATGTTAAGTTTGTATGAGCGGAAATAAAAAAGAAAAAGAAAAAAACCAGAACCCTATCCATTTTTACAGTACATTTACTCAATCACAGTTGCTAATCAGATTAGCACTGCTTCTTTAATTAATTAATTAATTAATTATTCAATTGTGTGTGTGTGTGTGCATGCGCGTATGTATGTATGTGTGTGTGTGTGTAGAACCACGGATGAATTTGGAAGCCCTGGGATTCACAGGCTCCGCCCTACCAGGACCAGAAACGCAGGCCGCCCTTGCTTCTCTCCCCCCCCCCCCCGCGTCTATACATGGGATCTAGGATCCGAACTCAGGACCTTCTGCCTGCAAGGCAGAGGCTTAACCCCTGAGCCACCTCTCCAGCCCCAGATTAGCACTGCTTTTATGTCCAACAAATTTTAAAAGTTGAAGGATCATTAAAGAAGTTACACTTTAAAAAAAATTGCCAGGTACATCTTAACTCTCAAAAGGCTGATACGGGAGGATCCCAGGAGGAGCTGGGCTTCACATCTCCAGCTCAGGCGGGCTGTGAGATATCTGCAAAGGACTTGCAGTGTTTGTTCTGTTTCCATTTGCACTTGGGGAGCAGGTATGGGATACGTTTCACACAGGGCTTGTATAGAAAGCATCACACACTGGGTGACTTTGACAGCAGGTGGTCATGCTCACAGAGTTCTGGAAACTCCCATGGAATGAACACAGTGGACTTCATCCAAGTCTCTCATCTTGGATTGCAGTGCCCACTTCAAGTTTCTACCCCAGTCTTCCCTGTGTGTGTCTGTGCACTGATCTCCTTTTGTTATCAGCCATATAGTTTACCAGTCATTAAAACTTAAGGAGCTTTCCCAAGACACAGACTGAGGGAAGGACCCACCTCTACATGTCCCATTCTGAGGGCTCTGGGCTAGAACTTGACATATGAATCAAGCTCATGGCACCGTTTCACTCCTAACACGTCCTGTGGAAGTTTCCAACCAATCTAAGGATGGAAATCTGTCTGCAAATGATTTTGTCTGTATGGGTTCTTATCATTATCAGCTATATCATTACTAACATAAACAGGTAAAATAGCAAAAGAAAAAAATCCTGACTTCTAAACAAATACCAAGTGAAATTACTGATAAACATAGGACTTTAAATATATTCTTTCCAATAGGAGATGTTTTCCTTTAACTTGTTCTATAAGAGATTAAGACTCTTTCTCACAAGCAGAAGATCCTGAGTTCAGATTCTAGGTTTCCATTTAAAAACAAAAATGACAGGCAGAAATGTCTGCAATCTACAATTCTGATTCTGGTGGGCGGAGCCTGGGAAATCCCAGAGCGAAGCAAGAAGGAGGTAGAAGCAATCCAGGATGATCCCTGAAGTCACTTTTGGTCCTCCACAAGGACACACAGTGCCCTCTGACACACACACACATACACACTCACATACACGCTAAATAATAAAGTTTTTTTTTAAAAGAGAGATTACGCCAATACTTCGAACTTTCTTCCAAAACTAGAATTAAACTAAATCATTGACTGAAGTCTTTGGGATATAAGCTTCAGAAGTTTCCGCTCAAACAAAAATAGGTTGTGTTTTTTTACACCAGAAACACCAGCAAATTTTTCACAAAAATACATTTTATAATCCTGGTCAGTAGGCAATAATAGATCTATTGGTGTTTTCCTGATGTCTGTGGGGATAGACACTGTTAAAAGCTCTTTCAAAGCCCGATAATTATGTTTACTTTAGAGTGGAATGGATTTGTAATTTTGCAGTATCAAGTATGAAGATTGTAGATGGCAAATAAGGCATCTGCAGGAACTCAGAATTCTCAGAATTCCCCTTTTATGAAGCAGTATTTTGAGATCACTGCAGTTCCATGATTCAACTAATACTTTCAAAACATCTACTTAGGCAACATTTCACATTACTAGTTGGGGGACTTATATGAAATAATGAAGTATGAATTACTTACTCATGACATGCACCACCAAATCCAAATCACCAAACTAGATCTCCAGAATTAGAGGAATAAATTGGGCACATTCTCACTTGATATCGTGTGGGCCTTTATGATGCAAGGGATGGAGGCGAAAGTTTCAGCCAATATACAGAAAGTTCCAAGCTAGCAGACAAGCAAAATAGAGAATTGCATGAACAATTCCATAGGTTGTTTAATCAGGGTTTATTTACAGTAAATATATTGGTGTTTTTGCAAGCAATCCTGAAACTGTATATTACTTGCTACCTCTGAGAAAATTAGGTGGAAATTACTTAAGCTATATTTACAAATTTTGTTTGTGCATTTTTAACCTAACATACATGAAGTGAGGAGAAGTGTTAATACATGTTGTATTTAAGAGTCTTATTACTTTAAAACTCTTATTTATTTAGTTTTCTTCTTTAACTTTCAAGTGGCCAAAGGCAGCTGACCCAGCCCCTCCTCACCAAGATGTACGTGTGTATATGTGTCTATGTGTGTGCATGTGTATGAACATGTGTGCATGTGTGCATAGAAGTGTATGCACGAATAAGTGTATGTGCTTTTTTCTTATTCTTTTGTACATAAGTACCATTTATTTTTTGTGCATCATGTGTAGGGCCTACATCTTTCTTAAGGAAATTTAGAAAACTTCATGGTCTTATTAAAGACTGCTAATAGTAATTTCTACACATCAAATTATTTGCATCTTACATTTCTTTGTTGATCAAAGAAAAAAAAAAGCCTTCCAGAGGCCCGTCAAGTGATCAGAGGGTGAAGATGCTTGTTCTTTGAGCCTGATAAATTGAGCTCAGTCCTCAGAATCCACATGATCAAAGCAGAAAGCCCACTCCTGAAAGCTTTTTTGAAATCTCCATACGTGTTGCTGCACATTTATATTTGCAGACACGCGCGCGTGCGCACACACGTGCATGCGCACACGCACACACACCCACCTTAAATTAATTTGTCAGCGAAACATCCTGGCCACATTTATATCCCTATCTTACGTCCCTTTCGTATCCAGAATGCTCATTTCAGATGCAATTCAGCCTTACTGGTTGGGTGCTACTTAGAATTCAATATCAATTTTTCTGAGGTGCAGCCTAGTTGGGGGAAGACACTGAAGTGTATCTCTGGGGCTGTATCTCATCGTGGGTTCCTCTCTGTCCCTCTTGCTTCGCAGTTGTCATAAGGCGAGTGGCTCTGCTTGGCTTCATGCTCTCTGACAAACTTAGCAGGACTGGCTGCTCTGAAACGGAGTCAAAAGAGATTCTTCCTGCTTTCAACTTTTCTCTCAGGTATTTGTCATAGAGATTAAAAAATCTGATTACCCACCATGTCTTGGCAAGAAAAGAAAACTAGAATATGTTTTCAAGCAGTACTGACACTTCTAATACCCACACAAAGCATTCCAGGATCCAAAACAATACAGTATTAATATTTGGGAATTTACTCAATAAATAGGTTTTTTTTAACCCAGTAGATAACACAGCCTGTCGCTGGGTTTGCATACTGATTCCCAGCCCCTCGATTATAAAGTCTGGCAGGACTGGGCAGCAGGTTTTTAACCTTCTCCCACTGGGAGGCAGTGGGTTTTCCACCTGCTTTGACTGAATCTTTTTCTATATGTCCGTCTCTTATGTTCTTTTTTCTGCCTTCCATATTTCTCAGTTGCAGGACAACTTAATGGGCCAGCATGCTAGATGTGGTATATTTAGAGAGCTTTCAAGAAAGAACAATGGCTGGAAGAAACCCATCTCTGGAGGGGAAAACTCTCAAAAAGATTTATTATGTAGGAGAGTTCAAACATCCATCAGGAGTCAAGGGAACTGGTCACACCATATCCACAGGAATTGCAGAGAAAGGGACAGAAAGGGACTCCCTTCCTTGTATCCTGGATGCCAAAATACTGAAACAATATTATCTATTTATTTTATCTACCTGTCCAGAGAATAGTCCCAACCATCATTGACTGGGACTTCCCACATCAGTTTGACAACTTTCATGGGTTTACTCTGGAGTTGTCTTTACTAATAATTCTTGGTAGCCAGACCCCAAGCCTCTGCCCTCAGTTTTCAAGTTGATATCTGTATCCAACTGACACTGCTAATACATGTGGATTCAGGCAGCACTGGTTTTCTGTGGCTGGCTGATTTGTTTAGCATCAGGTTCTTTGGGCTCATTCATACTGTAACCTCATACTGTAAACCTTTGGAGCCTGGTCTCTGGGCCTTGCTGCTGTTTGCTGTTCTTCACCGATGTCGGAACCCAGCGTGTTCAACCCTCTGGAGGAGCAAAGGCTTGAGACCCTCTTGGGATCTTTAGGCTTTGTGGAACATTCCAGCCAGGAAGAAGGGTGCTGCGTGCAGCTACCTTGAAGGACACTATTTTTACTGTGAGTGATTTCTTAATAAACTTGTTTATATATATATAGTACATTCTATAGATTGTTTCTTCAGAGAATCCTGACTTATACACATACGCAAGAAAAGAAAACTCCTCACCTATTGCTTGGTAAGGAAATTAGTTCCTCCCCAGAAAGTAAATTGCTTATTTCTAGAAAAAGAAGTAGCTTACTCTCCAAAAGCTGACCCCCAACACACACAAAGACTGAAAATATCCATGTAAAAAGTCTAAAGTTATCTAATAGAGAAAGTCACTTTTCAAACCTTCCTAACCCTATAAGTACCTCGACCCGGCCACTTGTGGGGGCTCCCTGGCCCCTTGTGGACCAAATGTCTAGGAACTCCTCTCTCTTACTCACTATCAATAAATCCTGCTTTAAGCTCTCCATGTGTTCTGGTTTCAATCTCTGACTCAAAGACACAAGAACCGTCTAAATAAATCCAGCTTCAGAAAATCTCCTGTTTTCCATCATCTGGTTCTTTGGTTTCTAGCACTAATTTTGTTTGGTACTGTTTGGCACTGCCAGCTCCAAGCTGTGTCTTTTCATTCGTTCGCTTGCTTGCTTGTTGTTTGTTTGCTTTGAGAGAAAGCTTAGGTTTCACAAGTGGAGGTCAAAAGACAATTTCAGAAGTCAGTTTCCTTCTTCCATCACAAGGTCCAAAGACTGACTTCAGGTCAGATTTTTGAGATGCAGGGATCTTTTACTCTTTGAGCCATTCTCATTGGGCCTGTGTCTTTCCATTTCAAACTCAATTGAAATTAAACTTTGAGGGGCTGGAGAGGTGGCTCAGGGGTTAAACCTCTGCCTTGCAGGCGGAAGGTCCTGAGTTTGGATCCTAGACCCCACGTATAGAGGCAGTGCGGAAGTGGGGGTGGCCTGCGTTTCTGGTCCTGGTAAGGCGGAGCCTGTGAATCCTGGGGCAGAGTAAACAAGGAGGAGGTGGAGGCGGTCCATGGTGGTTCCCGAATTCGCCCGTGGTTCTACACACACACACACACACACACACGCATGCACATACATACACACACACACACACGCACAAAACACACACACACACAATTGAATAAATAAATAAATAAATAAAAATTAAAAAAAAGAAGTTTAAAAAAAAAGAAATTAAACTTTGAAACTCATCCTGGCCAACTTAGTTTCCTTTTAAAAATTATATTCATTTAAATGAATTAATTCAAGTTGAAATTCATCCTGAAACCAGAGACATTCCTGGTGAGGATATGCACTGATAAAGAGGTTCCCGTCAACTCCTTGTACTAGAGACCTGTGGGTTGGGGGAGGACCATAATTTTTAGTGTTCTTTCAATCAGCTTCAGAGTCTAAAGTAGTATGAGGCTTATGGGGTATGTTTAGAAAGACGTTTCCCACACACATCATCTGGGTGCGAATTAGTACACTCTAAGATGCTTCTGCAATGACCGCAGCAGCTGACACATTGCTGCATGATTAAGTGACTGAAGACTATCTGTGTGGTCTGCATAGGGACTCTCCATCATGCTTCACTGAGCTTTTTCTTTACTCTTTTAACAACACTACAGTGTTCTGATTGCTGTGGATTTATAGAAAGTCTTCAGGTTAGGCTGTTAGTCCTGTAACTCTGTGCTTCACTGTCAAGATAGAATTAGCTCTTCTGGGACCTTTCCTCTCCACTTAAACTTTGGAATCAATTTGCTGAGGTCTTCAGAGTAAATCACACTTTTCACCACAGGTTTTAATTTTTTTTTTCTACACGAATCTTACATACATTTGGCTACATTTGAACGTCTGTATTTCATTTAAAATCATTTATGATAGATGCTTTTAGTTTCAGGAAGCTTTAATCATTTATTCCTGATTCTTGACATAAATGATCACGTCTTCAGTAAGCAAAGATGTTTTGTTTCTTCCTCCCTAATTTGCGTGTACTCGTCACTCATTCTGTTTTATCATTTGCCATGCTAGAATCTGAAAAGACCTCCTCAAGCTCCTGGTTTAGAAGGCTCAATTCCCAGCTGGCGGTTATGTGATGCCTGGGGCACCTTTGGGTTCTGTTGGACAGAGGTAGGTCACTAGGAGCGGCCCTTTGAGTGGTCTGTACCCTGGTCCCCGTGCAGCTCTTATCCTCCTGTCTGCAGTCATCTGACCAAGCTACTGCTCCACACGCTGGCCTGCCGTCTCCATCAAGGTGGTATAAAATCCTCTGAAACCGTGAGCCAAAATAACCTTTCCTCCCTCAAGTTGTTTCTGCCAGGTGTTTCGTTACAGAAATGAAAAAGGTAAGGAGCACATCCTCTCACTGCGTTTCTTAGGATGTCCAGGAAGAAGATGCTGAAATTCTCCCCCAGTTCCTGATTTTATCCCGAAACTGTCAAGTTCCTCACCCTTGCGTATGATGCTAGTTGATGATTTCTTGCTGTTCATTATCAGGTCAAAGTATGAAAACAAAGCTAGATCTGAATGAGAAAGAACTGACATGTTACCTTACGAGAGCTGCCTGTTCAGAGGGCCGGTTCCCTTTATCTGCTTCTGTAGACACGCTTCTAGACTAGAAGTTTGTATACTGCGCAGCGACAGGACAGATCTAAGCGACGCCGCGTTGCCTACACTGTTGTAGGCCACTATTGCAGCTTGTTTACATGTTGCCTAACAAATCCACAATCAGACAACTTAGGGGAAAAGAAGATTTTTTTCTTAGAATTTATTGTTATAGCTCATAAAACAGCTTGGCAGGAGAGTTCACACCAATACCAGGAACCATGGGAACTGGCCGCATACATCCATCTGTAATGTTGAGAGAGGGAAAAACCAGCCTACTGAGTCACTTCTCTCCATCTTGTCCACCTGCACATTTACTGCGTGTTGGGATTTCCAGGGGAATGATCTCATTGCCATGAGCTGGAAATTCCCTCGTCAGTAGACAATGTCTTGCAGGCTCACTAGGGCTTTACCTTAACTACTAATTCTTTACAGATGTGCCCAGAGTTCAGCCTTCAGTTCTCAAGTTGACATTTGTGTCGAACCAGCACAGCAGTGATGGGTCGAAGTTCATAATTTGGACTGTGAGCTACTCTGAGTCCAACAGTATAGTACACCTGAATTCTCCCACTTTCTGAGTGTGACTTTGTGCTTGTCAATCGACCTCTTCCAATAGCAGAAGTAGTTTACTATTGTTCACAGTTTGCTGAGTATTTTATCGTAAATCATATGAATCCTATCAAAAACATTTCATTTTTGTTTCTCTTTAAATCATTGGTGTCTGGAAGTGCATTCATTTCGTTTTTAAAGTCATTTATTTATGTATGTGTGCATGTCTCCGAGGGCATGCGCAGCTGTGCAAGCCCGTGGGCATCAAGTGTCATCTTCTGTCTCCCTTTACCTATTCTTCTGAAGCATTCCTCAGTGTGGGACTCAAGTTTTCTCAGCTAGACTGAAAGCCAGCAAACACCAACAATTCTGCTTCTGCCTTCCTTAGAATTGGGTTTTGGGGTGTTTTTGGGTCACCTGACTTTTTAAAGTAGTTTCAGCTCTGAATTCCACGAATATGCCAATTTACTCTAAATAGACTACCTGTCATTGCAGTCTTACATTAAAAAGAAATTGTGCATGCATGTTGTGTGTGTGTGTGTGTGTGTGTGTGTGTGTGTGTGTGTGTGTGTGTCGGAGGGTACTTTGTGTGCCTGTGGAGCTTCAAGGGTGACTTTAGAAATCATCCTGGATTGCACAACTTCCTCTTTGCTTTGCTTCGGAGTTTCCCAGGCTCTGCCATCCAGCCAGGGCTGTCTGGAAGTACAGGCTGCTGTCGTTTCAACCCGGTATTTTTATGCGGGATCAGGGAACTGAACTCAAAACCTTCTTCATGACAGGCAGAGGCTTAACCCCTGAGCCATCCAGCTCTTTATTTTATTTCTACGTGATATATAACTAAGCACAGATATGTGCTATGAAGTCATGTTGAAGCACATGCAAATAACGAGTGGCGCTCACAGCCCGGCACTCACTCCACCACCTCAAGCATTTGTAATTCCTTCATGGTGGGGGCATTCGCATCATTCTCTAGCTTTACTGAACGGGTTTTGAACTATTGAACTAACCTTGCACACCCAGAGGAAAGTATACTGTTGTATGGCGTGTAATTGCTTTTACACTCTTGGGCTCAATATGCAATATTTTCTTGAGAACTTTTACACCTGCAGTTTCCTAAGAGACATTAGCCTATAGATTGCTCTTGTAATCTCTTTATCTGGTTTTGGTATCCGGATCATGCTTATTTTGTAGAATTGCTTATTTCTTGTACTTCTGGTTTCACAGTCCAGCAGGATCGGGGATCAGAGACAGGGACAGCCTTGAGGAGCTCCTGCACCCACCGTGGATGAGGGAGGGGTCCTGAAGACGTCTGGGATTGTCACCTCTGAGAAGTCCTCTCTGTCTCACAAGACACGCAGCCAGCACAGTGGTATCCATTGCTACTGCTGAAACAGATGCAGCAGGGATTGGAAGTCTGTATTTTTACTTTTAAATTCCTGCTTTTAAAATATATATATAATCTCTCAGGCTGAAGAGATGGCCCAGTGATAGAAGTATTTGCATCAAAGGTTCTGAGTTCAAGCCTCCAAACCGACATAAAAGTCAGATGCATTGTCCGCGCGCGGCTATAATCCATCACGCCTAGAGGGAGATGAGAGGCAGAGACAGGAGACTCCCCAGAGGCTCATGAACCAGCCAGTATGTCATACAAGGTATAAAACCAACAGATATTTCAAACAAGGTGGGAGGCAAGGACCACTCACTGCAGCAGTATCAGAACTACCATGTCCAGCCTTTACATGGGTTTTGGGATTCAGACTCAGGACCCCATGTTTGTGTGGCAAGCGCTTTTCTGGCTGAACAATTTCCATGGCCCTAAATGTTCGTCTCAGCAGCCTTCTCTCACTTAATTCTCAAAGCAATGAAACGATGTAGAGTTGATCCCATTTTACTGAGAAAATGAAGGCTGTTGTTAGGTAGGTGTTAAGCTGACGGGGAAAGGAATTAAGAGCAACTGTATAAAGGGTGTGATATTGTATAAGGGGTGCCAGGGACAAAGAGAAGCTAACCTAAGAGAGACACTGAAGGAATACAAGCCTTATGAGAGTTGAGGACCTGGTATCCAGGGGAACCACAGGTTAGCCTTAAGGTAGAAGAGCGGTAGAGCGGAAGAGATAGCTTAAATGAGGAGAAAATAATGGAGAACTATCACGGACAGCATGCAGAGAGAACTCTGCAGAGCCCATAGGACAAAAGCAGCTTCTATCTTTTATGACTTTCAGACGTTGCAAAGGCAAGTGGGGACTTAATGAAATGGCAGAGGTAGAGTGGATAAGTGGGGGGGGGTAGAAGAAATGAATGGAAGATATGGGGAAATATCAGATCCCATCATATCCTATAAGAAATGAGAGAATATTGCTTGTTTTGGTCTAACTACAATGGGAAGCCATTAGAGCGCTTTTAGTGAAGAAAATGTGCCTTCCTATTTTCATACTTTGCAAGATAACTTCTCTATTACGTAGAAATGCTTCATAAAAGAGGACAAGAAAGCGGAACACAGAGAGAGGGGTTGGTCTAAGTCAGGGCATGACACACTAGAGAAGAGAGTCAAGGATCCAATCTGAAGCCGCGGTGGCAATCAGAGGAAGCCGGAGGCATTGCTTACTGAGAATTGTGTCATTCGACGTGGAAAGGCAGCGCGTTGTGGGGCTTTGTGCAAAGGTAGAAAGCAGATTCCTTTGTCCTCAGTTTCCCTTCTTGGAATTTTCAAGTGCAGCAGAAAATACACACGTTCTCCAAGTGTCTCATTGCTTTCCAGTACTGAGTCACGGCGAGTGCCAACAGCATTTCTCTGGCCGCCACGTCCTCCACCAACCATGTTGTTTGACAAGGTGTGGCATAGGGAAAACTGCTTCAAGAAAAGTGTTTTCCAGGAAAGGACATGGCTTATCTAAAATAAATATGAAAAACGTGGAGGTTGTCAGGCCTAAGGTCTGCTCTCTGGGGAATGACACATTAGCATCCCAAATGGGCAGTTGTTAGTGGACTCCTCCCTTTTTGTAAACTGAGTTTTTCCTCTTGTCTGCATAGACAATGACAGGCGAATTCCTTCCTCTGGGAGTTGAGTTTACCTCCTATCTGTTCTTAGACCTCTTTTGTTCTTCTTAGTACTGGCTAGGTTATTACCTCCCCCTACAGTTCCTTCCCTATGCATTTGAGATATGTTAATGCATGGACCAGGTAACTGTTCTTTGAGACATTCATTCATTGTCCGTTCCCTTCTAGCAACTAAATGTCATGCCTGTTTTCAACTTTACCCGGAGATATCATGTCTGGTCCCACACAACAAATAAATGTCACTCCTGCCTTTTCTTTGTTAACTTGAATGAATACTTTTTATATAACCCTGTAAAGAATTTGATCCTGCCTTTCTCTGATGTTTTTCTATGGGTATAGCGACGCATTCTTTGCCCTCTACCTTAGATTTTCTAATATAAAGCCTACTGTAAGCTTCAATACAAGGGTTCGAGTTCACTCAGCCTGAGCTGTCCGTCTGTTCTCCATTCTCCGCCAACTCCTTGTCTACCCATCGGGATCTTGCATCCAGGCTGCAGCCAGACCACAGCATCTGACTAACAGTGAATTAACATGAGGGCATTTGTATCATTACAGCCCTAATCAGGGAAACATGACCCTGGGGGACATGAAGAGGCAAGTAAGACTCTCTTCCAGTCTGGTGAGACAAGAGCACTGCGGAAATGCAGACAGATTCAGACAGATTCTGTTGAAGTCCGGTGAGCAAAGGAAGCAGAGCTCAGAGAGCTGGGTGTGCACCGGGAAGTCTTGGGGAAGCATAACAAACAACAATAGACAGAGTAAAAACTGACAGTAGACAGGATCATATGTGTGAATATTAACCGCAAACACCTGAGAGTAAACCTCCATCTAAACACCTCTCATTTTATGTCTAGATAAGAAAAGATCTCAATACCCAGACAAAGGCAGTCTAATACAATAGAAGAACAGCGAAACGGATGACAGCAACCAACCAGCATGCAGCGTCCCGGCAGCCCTGAAATACATAGCCGGAATCAGGCCAATCAAATCTCTTCCCATCCTAAAGCTCAGGGAATTTTGTGGAAGAGAGGGTGGTAAGACTGTAAAAGCCTAAAGATGAGGAGATTCACCACTGGTCAGGAAATTTCACTCAAGACAGAGTCAAAAAAAAAGAAAAAAAACCATAAAATACAAGTTCTAAAGGAAAATCAGAGCATGGGCTCCTCACCGTGTAAAACCAGAACAAAATGAACGCGGGGCGGAGTCACCCGCATCTATGAGTTGATGCACCCACCGATGCACTGCGAATCTTGTTGGCCCACATCCATGTTCGCTAAATTCGGAACACTTTATTTCTAACCATGTGTAGGTGGTACTTACACAGCTGCTAGAACCTCCCAGAAACTTCCATGCTGACCATAGAGACAGAGAAACTCACGGCCTCTTTATAAAAGGGCCAATTCCTGTATTCCCTATGTTAGGTAAGTAGGTAGAATGTGCAGATCGGAAGGTTATGGAAATGGAATTCCTTCGATCAGCTTTGGACTCCATCTTCTGTGTCTAGCAAATTACTGATTTTGTATAAGGGGTGTGTATGTCACACTTGCCTATCCTAAGAAAATAATACATTGGCCCTTCACAAAGGGTCAGTAGTCAGTGGTTGCAGTTCACCTGCATGGTTGCTGATAAATGACTATCAACTGGCTTAAGGGAACAAGGATTTATTCTCTCTTACGATTCCTGGCTACAGTTCTCAGTCGAGCTTATGCCAACTCTAAGACCGAGAGCACTGGCCACACCATCTCTACACACAGCTGAGAGAGGGACAATCCTTACTTGCCAGACCAGCATGTCTGGCCAAGTGTACACAAGGATGCCGACTCTCTCAACCAGCTGTCTGCGATTTATTCCAGGGCCTAATCCCACCCACCATGGGCTGGGTCTTCCCCATCAGCTAGACAATCTCCTGCAGGTTTGCTCTGGGCCTAACTCAACCACTAATTCTCTACAAATGTGCCCAGAGCTCAAACCCTCAACTGTCAAGTTGACACCTGTGCCTAAGTATGACATCAGTCGATAACACTATCTGGTGAAGACTCCAGGAATGTCAAGAAAAGTCTTGTTTTACAATTTCAAGAAACAGCCCACAGATAACACAGACAATCACAGTCAGAAGGCACAAAGAAACATTAAGAGGGTGAAAAATGACCCATAATGGGGCAGATTCCTCCTACCCAGAATTCCCCTTTTGATGCAGTTGCTTTCCGATGCTTATCTGCTTGCTTCTGAGTCCTAACTCAGACACGGAGTCTTTTCTTTTCCCTTGTTATGAAGATCCCTGGCTACAAAGCAAAGGTGAAAAAGAAAAGAAAAAGGTGCAGAGTTCCCCCGCTCCCTCCAAGGGTATGTCCAAGAACCCCTACTAGACCCTGCCTCCTAAAGACCCACCCCCTCACAAGAGCACCGTGGGCAAGAACCCAGCTTCAGTATAGTCTAACAAAAGTAACAAAGTCTAACAAAAGAAAAGGGTTTATTTTGACTCTCGAAATTCAAGATACAGTCCGTCATGGCGGGGAAGTCAAGGAAGCAGGATCATGAAGCTGCTAGTCATGGTACATTGCTGTATGGTATTTACTAGAAACAAACAGCTGCTCTCTTTGTCTGAGACATCAAGGTCCTGTCTGCCATGCCTCAAGACAAAGGATGTGGAGAGGATCATTGGACCCTCATCTGAGATTCTATTTTTGGAACACCTCCCAGCCAATGTGGCAGGATTCTGCTTTAATTACCCTCACACGTGCCCTTGGGGGTCTTGAGACCTGGGAAGAGCCCTAGGGTGCATAGGCTGAGGAAGGTTAATGGAAGGAGATTCCACCTACATAGCCTTGGGGAAGGCATCAGCTCTGCCGGGGTGGGCATGCTGGTCATCTCTCCTCCTGAAAGTGACCCTCACCGCTCCTAGGAGATTTAGTAGTTTTATCAGTTTGTCAAATTGAAACTTTGCATAATCATTGCTTTGATCTGTCATCAAATTCCTGTCTGGAAGAGGCAGCCTGTTGTGTGACATCTCCCCCCCCCCCCCCCGACACACTGGAATTCCACAACTGGAATGCAGAGGGCTTGAGTTCATATGTTCAGATGTTCATATGTTGAGCTTGCTTTCTCCTTTCATTCAGTCCAGGACCCTAGCCCAGGGAATGGTGCCACCCACTTTGAGGCTGGGTCTTTCCACCTCCATGGAGACAATCCCTCACAGGCACGCTCAGAGGTCAGTCTTACTCCAGAGAACCCCTTCCCAGTGTGCCAGAGAGGCTCGCCTGAGTGTCACGTTGATAATGAACACTTCCCATTATAAGTACCTTGGGACACAAGCTCCTGTGACTGTCACTGGAAGTCAGTCATTCCATTCGGTGCAGAGATAGAGCTTTTAAACTGTGTTCAGCCTGGAGTTCTCCGTTAGCAATTTCAGCCTCGGTGACTCCACTGCAGTGCGAAGGTCAAGGAAGAGGTACTCTGTCTTGTTTGTTCCCATAAACAGCCACCATTCAACCAGCGCAAGCCATGAGGTGCTGGCTGATAAAGAGCTTATATGAGGATTTGCCAGTTAGGAACTTACCAAATTAGGTTGGAAACAGACACACGTGCGTATAATCTATTCCACATGAAAAAAAAAACAACAGGTCTGTGAGTTTGCTGATCACACCACATGCAACCCCCTGACGTAGTTGCTACCCACAGGCTCATGTGTTTGAATCTTTAGTTGTTTGGGAAGGTCATGGCACCTTTAGGAAGTGGAACCTTGCTGGAGGAAGGCAGTCACAAGGGGTGGGTCTTGAGGCTGATTAGCCCCACCTTACTTCCAAGAGAAGTCTACTCTTGCAGCTTGCAACCTTTGCAGCTGAAGTCTCCTTGATGGATGTGACGTAGACCACTTCCAGTCGGGCCTTTTCTGCCATAAAGGACTGTATCTCCCCTCTGGAACCATAAGCTGAATAAATCTCCCTTTTTTCCCTAAGTCGTGTTTGAGTTGTGTTTCACAGCAACAGAAGAGAGTAACCAGGATGCCCCCACACCCAAGGAGAAGCGCCCTAACACAGAGACACACTGAAATGTCACTGTGTCATTTGTCCTGAGCCTTGTCTAGGAAAAGTCCTATATCGAAGGACCCTGTCCCCAGACTCAGCTCAAGCGCAGCTTTTTCTTGCCCATGACATACTTCAACCCAGAGTCAAGGCTGCCTCCTATCCACACCTGTGTCTGATAGCTCCGTGCCCTGACCGGCTCCCCACCTATGGTTCCTGAAACTTCTTACCTGATCTCTGGAAAGATGTTGCTTGTTCTCCACCTGCTCCACACCCAAATCCTGAAGCCTATTTAACTGATTGCTTTTTCTTGTTATTGTTTTCATATGTAGAGTGAGTATGTAGTGTGGTGAAGGGGGAGTATAGAAGAGGGCACTGTGTGTGTGCCTGTGGAGGCCCAAAGATAACTTTGTGAGTCATTCTACCTCCTTAGTACTTTGCCATGGGATTTCCTAGACTCAGCCTTTTAGCCAAACTCCTGTTTTTTTGCTTGCAAAGCAAAGGTTAACTCTGAGCCATCTCTCCAGCCTATTCTGATACGTTCACCAGACTTTCTATAATGCCATGTGTAAAGGATAAAGCGTGATCTGAGAGTTACTGCTGCTGAGCTCCGTAGGAAAAGCCAGGCAGTCAGTGAAGGCCAGAGAACCTGCGGGAAGCATAACCCATGTGTCACCGAATCCATCTGTGACAGGGAGGAGACCATAAGTCACACCACCTGAACTGAGACCTTGAACAGAGAAAAACTCCTTTGAAGGAAGAAGTTGAGGGGTAGCAATTAAAGATCCTGGTTAGGCAAGATTCCCACCAATGTGGAGTGTGGAAAATGAGTAGAACACTGTCTTGACAAAGAAGTCCCCTGAACTGAGGGAAAAGCAGGAATCCGAGAGCAGTAGCATCACGGATTCTTCTTGGACACAAAAGTGAAGAAATACTGGTCTAACCCACTGACCCTTTGGAGCCTTTCTGGTCTAAAACTGCAGTCTAGGACTAAAGGGTTTTCGTGGACATGAAGATAATCATGGAGCGCTATCTCTTAGACTTGAAAAGCAAACCTCAGAAATGATGACTCTCCTGATATCACGGACTGGTTGTTCGAGAATGCACAGGAAACTAGGACTCTCTCATTCTTCCAGCAAATCACTGGTCTCACACCCAAATTTGTAACCTGATTCCCAGCTTCTGCTTGATCATTCCTGCATAAAAATAACACTGAGGCACTGGTTTTTGGGAGACTTCTCTATTCTGGCAGTGTGAGATCATGATCCTTCTACCGTCCTCTTGACCTGGTTTGTTCCTTATTTTGTATTTGGTGTGATTTTTTTTTCTTCCTGCTCCTGCATTTTTCTATGCCCAACAGGCAATTGTATAAGTCACCATGCAGAACATGATATTCTGCTTGCTTAGAAACTTCTACCTTTGTGTCCCGTTCCCTAGTTCATTGCTGCGCAGAGACGAGAACCCATCTTCAGACCCTCAGATCTACTTCAGATCCTGCTGTAGAAGAACACACGGTGCTGTGCTAAGTTAAGAGTGAACGGTTAGCTGCTCTGGGCTCTTCTCTTTACCTGTGGTATAGTTGGAAGCGGAACATAGGTTAAGTCATATCTACAGTAGTTTTAGCAGTCGGGACCTGTGTGCATTTAATTTCCTAGATCCATAGGTATTATGTAGTCAGCAAATACATGACTGACTGTTCAGACTAAGCCTTATATTTTGTCTCAAATTTGAGGGTGTCCTTGCAAAACTAAAGATAATAATCCCTTCCAGATGAAAAATTTGATATATAACAGGGAACTAAGTTCCTAATTAGGTAGTTTCAGAACAGGGACTTACTGAGAAAGTCTTTGAAGGTCAAGTTATCCTGAAGAAACATACCCTATTAATCTGGAGGCACTGGTTCTAATCCTTCACAGGAATTTTATTACATGTTAATATTCTTTTTTGGCATGTTCAATTAAAATACATATATGTATACTTGAAATAAATAATTTTGGTACCATTGAAAGTTCTAAGTAAGTACTAACTTAAACATTAGCATGTATTTGATCTGTTACTAGTAAATTATAAGTTTTCTTTCACAAAAGGTAAGGTTTTTATATGAAAGGTTTCTATAAGGTAAAACAGATGCATTATCTTATTTGGTTTTTATTTTAATGAGTCTGCAGATAAAGATGCCACTGTATTCTTTTATTTTTATCTCTTTTTTTTTCCCCACAAAGCTGGCCCCGCATGGTATATGTGAGGCCCGAGACTTGAAATCAGTAACTTCTGCTTGTAAGTCAGGGTCTTAACCCCTGTGCCATCTCTCCGCCCACCACTGCATTCTTAACAAGGTCCTGGTGACGCCTTCAGATTTCTACCTCACAACCAAGGTTCCAATTTCCTCCTGCTGGTTTTCTAGCATCACTTTTGCAATTTCTTTAAAGATTTCCTATGTGTCCCCAAAGGAGTGAAGTCACTATAGATTCTTCCCACTTCCATGGAATCTTGTCCAGCAACTCTAGCAACCAAGAACATGCAAATGTCTTCTGAGTGAAATTCTGTTGGAGTTTCCTTACTGTCCTTGTCACAGGACATGGGTTTCCCTTCACTGGTGCTTATCTAATTCAGATTCAGATGTAATGATTTCTGGGTGTTTTCTACTGCAATGTAATAAGCTTATTCTCCTAATTTTTAGATGCTATTTTATATAATGTACCTACTCAGTTCCAAAGAAAACTTAAAAAACTGTCCTGTAACCATGTGCCGCTTGTTCATTTGATATTTGATAGTGTTTTGGATTGTACTTAGATATACATTATGCCCTATAAATCAGACCATGCAAAATTAAAAGAATCTGTTAAGACTTGTGCTATTACTTCATCTGAACATTTGGCTCTAAAAGATATTTAAAGTACTACAATTGAATGTAAGATTTTATAAATAGGTAGATAAGTAAAATTTTCTCTCCAAAGTGGGGATTTAAAAGACAAGCACACAGCTTGGTCTATTTAGTCTTATCAGTAGTCATATTAAGCTTTATGTCCTAAGTCAAATATTTTCTACTGCATTTATATTAAAGATCATGTATTTTAAAGGTACAAATTTTAAAGATTGCTTAATACTAGAATAAACATAAACTAACATTCTAACTTAATTGACAAATGATAAACGAGTGAAAGCTATAGAATTTTGGATTTTAAAGTATATATTTATAAATGACTATGTGTGGATGTGCACTGTCTGCATGTGATTAGTTATTTATATGTTTCTATAATTTACATGGTACCAATCAAGCCCAACTCTTTAATTCTTTTAGAGATGAGGTCTGTTGTTACTGCCTTTTTTTAGAAGACATGTTTCTCAAGGTCTATCTAAATATAACAGGGCAGAAGGGTACCATCAAGGAATTATGAAGGTTGTAAATGCATTTGAGATACACTGCAGATAAGAAAAATACTTTTGGATTGGAAAGAGCTTTGTAAGGTAAAACTCATCCCCAGAATGAAAATGGATGAAAATGACATTGTAGGAAGAATTTGAGCATTTTCACTGTCTCTATACATTTTTTATATAAAAAAAACAATAAGAATGGTATTTCATACATTGAGACCTGATATATCTTGATTAGACAAAAATTTGGCTATGTCCGCAAGATTATGAAGTTCTAATTCCTAACGGGTCTAATTGCTTGCTTTGTGGGATAATACAATAGTATTCGAAGGTCTTAATACATTGGCATGGATTATAACTAATGTCAAGGTGTCCCGAAGATAAACACTACAAATACAATGTTTTTTTCCCTCACTAAGCCAAACAGTGTAATCAATTTCTTTAATTTTATATATTATTTCTAATCACAGGTCACATGTGAACCTTATGTCAGACACAGAGGACAAATATATACATACATACATATTCTCCTAGCTCATCTTCAACATGGGAGCACAGGGACGGGACTCTATCGCTTCAGTCTGTAACCTTTCCCACAACAAACCCTGTCCAGCAAGAAGTAATGAAGAATGAATGTGCTGCCCTTTACCAATAAGAGGCTAGAACAGTAGATTCCCTTTCCTCCATCCCCCATACTCGAACAAGAACTTTTGCTTGCCACTACCTCCTGATGGTCACCTGGCACTTGCAAAAAGTTTGGTACCTCAGGGTGCAGGGGAAGGATCAGATATTGACCGTGCACTTCCTGTTTTGGGCAAGGACCAGGGTGTCACCTTACAAAAGGAAGACAGACTTCCTCCCTGCCCCTTCAGCCCACCTACCAACCTTGAGATGATAAAACCCTCCCATCCCCCTCGTCTGTACCTTTTCTCCTTTCTGAGAATATGGGCCTGGCAGTTGGCGATACAGGCTTCCATCCTGCCTGTGGCATGGCGTGTTTTCAGATAAACCTTGCCATTTCGAGAAGGTCACTTTGCAGATCGCAGTGCTTTGAGTGGTTCTGGTTCTCACGACTCGCACACCCATGCCTGGAGTGGTCCACCAAAAACGAGTCCTAGAGCTTCTGCACATCTGGAACTGCAGGGAGGTCTTAGCTGGCACGGTCACCAGAGAAATGTGACGTTGTTATTGATTACATGTTTGCACTCGCTGAGTTTATCTCACCCTGTCTGTGCTGCTTCTGCTCTTCACCGCGCATGTTCAGTGGCGTCGCTTCGCGGGAAAAGAAGCAAATAAATTGTAATTACTATGATGGTGACTATCAGAAAACTCTGGATTTGTTGCTAAAATCAGATCAGTAAAATCCAGCAAGATTTTTATTCTTTTTTCTCTTGTTTTTCTACATGCCTGTGTACTGTTTGTGTGAGCGTATATATTTGTGTGCTCCTGTGTGTGTGTGTCTGGGGGGTCTTTATCACTCTGATACAAAAGGTAGCCTCCCAGTATAACAAGGTCATGCAGCTTTCTAGGCTTTGACAGACAAACAGCAATTCCCCCTAGGTTTGAAAGTCTGGTTAAAAGTTAAGAGAAGCTCCAACCCTACTTATGTCGTTCTGTAGCCATTGTGGAAGAAGTCGAGAGAAGCCCTTCATGTGGACCTCCCATTTAGCTCCATCCATCTGCTTCTGTAATGGCCTGTTGCAGTGCCCTCTTTCTTCTTGGATCCCCTTTGTCTGTAATACACTCTGCCAAACGAATGTGGTTCTGTGATCAATCAGTACTGCTGAAATGTTCTCAAGACTTAATCCAGCAGAGTGTAAGGTCTTGTCCCCAAAATATACAACACCACCGATAAGATGGGCCACAGTTACATTCAGGTGTCAACTTGCAGTTGCGGATTTGAGCTCTGGGCACATTTGTAGAGAATGAGTAGCTGAGTTAAGCCCAGGGCACACCTGCAGGATATTGTCTAGTTGATGGGGCAGGTCAAGCCCATGGTGGGAGGGACTAGTCCCCAGGCAGGGGAATAAAATAGAGGGAACTGTTTGAGAAAGTCGGCATCCTTCTGCATCCTTTGGCCAGACATGTTGGTTTGGCAAGTAAGGAGGCTCCCTCTGTGAGTCATTACATGGACGTGGTGTGGCCAGTTCCCTCAGCACTGCTTTCCTGCCAAGCTGGACTAAGGACTGTAACCCGTCAACCATAAGAGAAAATAAACCTCTCGTTGCCTTATGCTGTTTTGTCATGATTTTACCAGCGCCAGGCAAGGTGGAAGCTTTAATGTTCCAGATCTCCTGGGCCAATGGGAAAAAGCGAAGAGAGGGTCAGATTAAGCGACAGGGGATTTTTATAACCTCAGGGTTTGTAGGTGGCTGAAAGGGCAGGGAGAAAGAGGCTGTTCCCTTTGTAAGGTGATAGCCTGGCGTCTTGCCCAAACCAGGAGGTATGTGGTTGATCCCTGTCACGGTTTGAATGTGAGCTGTCCCCCGCAGGCTCATGTATGTGGATCTTTAGTTGTTTGGGAAGGTCATGGTAACTTTAGGCAGGCGGGCCTTGAGATTGGTTGGTCATGCGCTGTTTGCGTGAGTTGGCTCTTGGGCTGGTGCAGGGCAGCTCTCTCTCCATGACTTAGGCCACCTCCAGCTTCTGTCACCAGCCTTCCTTGCCATAAGAGACTGTTCCTCCCCTCTGAAACCACAAGCTGAATAAATCTCTCTTTCTCCCTGAAGTTGCTTGACGTAGGGTGTTCTCTCAGGGCAACAAATAAGAGTCACTGTTCTAGTCCCTGATCCTCCTCCTCCTCCACCACCGCCCCGGCTGTTAGGGGACGGTGACCAACAAGCAGAAGCTCTGCCCTGACTATGGGGAATGGAGGATAGGGAATTCTCTCACAGGATACCTGGGTTCCCCGTACCCCAGTCCTGGCCAGATAATCTTCACTTCTTGAGGTCCTAGTCTCCTGCTTCCTCCGTCTGCTCACATCCCTGCAACACTAGCAAGGGAGGCTGAGGAGCCGCTGTGCAGGGAACTGTCTCCCCCGCTCATGGCTCTCACCTCTCCTTAGCCACAGAGCAATGCAAAACACAAACGTTCTGATCAGAAAGTCACGGTCCTAGTCCCCTGGCATCCAGAGGCCCGGCACAGCCCTGACCACACCCACATGGCTGGGGTAGAAAAGTAAAAAGAAGGGCTGGAGAGGTGGCTCAGGGGTTAAGCCTCTGCCTTGCAAGGCGGAAGGTCCCGAGTTCGGATCCCAGATCCCACGTATAGACGCCAGGCGGAAGCGGGGGCGGCCTGCGCTTCTGATCCTGGTAGGGCGGAGCCTGTGAATCCCGGGGCAGAAGGAGGTGGAGGCATCCATGGTGGTTCGCGGATCCGTCCGTGGTTCTACACACACACAGACACACGCACACAGACATGCACACACGCGCGCACATACACACGCACATGCGCACAGTTGAATAAATAATAATAATAATAATAAAAATTTTAAAAAAAGAAAAGTAAAAGGAAGACCTGGGCCCTGAGGCACCAGGGAAAATCCCGGAGGCCATTCACTGTCTACTTTCCCCCGTTGCTCCCTGGTTGGAATGAAGTAGAATCACCACCCAGGGAGATACAACAGAACGATTAAGCCTTGCGCCCCTAGCCCAAGAGGAGTGTAGTAGCACTGGTTTTCATCCTGCTACATCTACACTCTGAATAAACATCGGTCCAGCCCGGGCCTGGGTCTGTGTCATTTTCTGTTCCCCTCCCTGTCTTCTAAAACCAGCTGTGCTGTTTGGAGAGAACTCTGGTTGAGGAAAATGAAATGAAAACCATGAAATTAAAAGCCCAAGCCTACAAAAGACAAAACCATCTAGCTGTCCTCCCTCCCTCCCTCCGTCTACTCGGCACCAGATGGTCCACTGTGGACTGTTAGGACCGGGGTTCAGATAGCCGTAACCAAATATTCTGTGGAGAGTTTGTAAATTACCCCTGTCTGCTCTGTTCAGTGACTATACAAATTCCCTGTACCTTAAGAAAAGGACTGGCGTGCTTTGGAGCGAGCCCCACGTTAAAGAGCTAGCCAAATCAAACCTTCTCACTTTTACCTCACAAAGGCAGTTTTGTCTCTCATTCTGGAAAGAGATTGGGGGAGAGCCACACCCCAACCATTTGTCCAGATGTCTCTCAGATGTCACGAGTCCTGTCAAGCCATCCTCACTGACGATAAAAGCTCAAACACACTGTGTCACAGGCGAGGGATGAAAATAATTTATTGATTATTACATGGTGACATGGGCTAATTCTCAAAGGGAGAAAGGCAATGCCTGAGGGCAATGTGGAAATTTTATAGCCCTTGGGCTTGCAGGCAGGGTTTAAGACAGAGGGGAATGAGGTACAAGTCCCTGTCCCCATGAGGTACCAGACTAAGAATCGTGTAAGTGCGGCTCCGCAAGCGCCAACTGACCATGGGAGGGGGGGGGCGGAGAGCGGCCAACAAGAAAAGCTGCCACTCTGAATATGAGGGTTGGAGGAAAGGGGATCTGTAACTTATCACTGTGCAGAACCTTTGGGGACAGAGTGAAGAATTTCCCCGAATAATACCCAAACCCCTGGTCACAGGACTTTAGGAACAAGGAAAGCAGTTCCAGTTTCCTGGCTCCAATGACAGACCCCATTCAGGCTCAGCTCCTCAGCTTTGGCCTGACCAAGAAGAAAAGGCCCCTTCTGCTGCCAAGTGGATAGAGACAGGGTGGAAGAAGAAAGGTTCTTCTTGTGCCCCAAGAAGAGGAAGCTGTTTTACTGAGATATTCTGCCTCTTATGAGAAAAGATCAAATTCTCGGAATTAGGTGTAGCTGTCAATCTTTTTCTATCCTTCAATGACCGGCTGTTTTCAATCTTGGCTGGGAATATCTTATGCAGGAGTGGCGGAGAAAGGCATGGCAGGTACCTGTCAAAGTTCTGGACCAAACAAATGCTATGTAAAGGATCACCGTGTCTATATCCAAAGTTAAGAAAGATGGGTGCTGGAGAGGTGGCTCAGGGGTTAAGCCTCCGCCTTGCAGGCGGAAGATCCTGAGTTCGGATCCCAGATCCCACGTATAGACGCCAGGCGGAAGCGGGGGCGGCCTGCGCTTCTGGTCCTGGTAGGGCGGAGCCTGTGAATCCTGGGGCAGAAGGAGGTGGAGGCGTCCATGGTGGTTCACGAATTTGTCCGTGGTTCTACACACACACAGACACACACATGCACGTGCACATACATACACACACATGCGCACAGTTGAATAAATAATAATAATAAAAAATATTAAAAAAAAGAAAGATGCACCCTGCTGAGTCCAATGCACAGGGCACTGGTTAGACCTGAAAAGGGTGCCCCAAAGTAGAATAGACATATAATACATAAAATCTGATGATTTACAAAAGCCAGAATCAGAGGCCTTCCACTTAGCGGGGGCAGAAGTCTTCCTCCCAGAATACCTTTATTCACTTAGCAAGTGCAGGATTCAAAGACAAAGTACAAATTATGGAGAAGAACCTCTTTGTAAGCTGTCAAGGGATTATCTCAGTAACTATGTCAAGGTTTTCAAGTCATACTATGATTTTAGCAGAACAATGTGGTTTAAAGCCCCTTTGATCATAAACTAGATCAAGAACACTTGCTGCTTTAAGAACTTGCCTTAACAAGCATGCTTATCTGGCTTTGCCTAAGATAATGATTTTTTGGAGGAAGGTGACCTCACACATTCACCAGAAGTATTTGTGCAAAGCTCCTATAAAGCGGTGGTCTCTGATGCTACCCCAAGGACTAAGGGATTTAACAGACAGGATGGGATGACAAGATGTCAAGCCCTTTCACCCTTTCCATCAACTGATGGGACGTGCCCAGGCCCAGCGAAGGGTCAGCATTGGCATCAGAAGTGACCTTAAAGTCCACGAAGAGGAGCCCAGGCCCCAACCTAGACGCCTGTGGAGTCACACGACCTCTGATGCCAGCACTTGGGGGCCAGAGGCAGAGGATTCAGGGGCTCAGGGCCCGTGACATCTATACAGCCAGTGCAAAGCAGATCCTGTCTCAAAAACAACCAACAAACCAAATCCAGTCAGATCCCAAATCCCACATGGCAGAGGAATCATATTCAGCAAAGCTTATGGGAAATGAATGCTACCTTACCCACCACGACAAGTTAAGAGGAAGTGAAGCTGAATGGTTTAACTTTTCCCTATGCAGCACTGGATAAAGTGGAGACTTTTCAAAGTTGTGACTTTGAAAACAGATATTCCTGGGTCTGGAGAGGTGGCTCAGGGGTTAAGCCTCTGCCTTGCAGGTAGAAGGTCCCGAGTTCTGATCCTAGGCCCACGTATAGTAGACGCGGGCAGAAGCGGGGGCGGCCTGCGTTTCTGGTCCTGGTAGGGCAGAGCCTGTGAATCCCGGGGCAGAGTAAATCAAGGAGGAGGTGGAGGCGTCCATGGTGGTTCCCGAATTCGCCCATGGTTCTACACACACATACGCACGCGCGCACACACACGCACACACACACACACACGCACACACAGCACAATTGAATAAATAATAAAAAAGAAAAAATAATGCTCTCATGACTCATTTTTAATGATCTTTTGTGCACATTTGTGTGTTTTGGGAGAAGTAACAATATGAACAAACTTACTATGATATAGTTTATGTTAGGTCCGTGGGGAGAAGGGATGGGGAGTGACTCTATCCATGTGTGGGAGTCACTGAATAAAGAGAAACTAATATGAAGGGAATAACATAAGAAATAGGAGTTTATTTAGAGTTGGGAGCCAGTTGGGAGTAGACAGACATAGACATAGGCATAGACATAGACATAGACATGGACATAGACATAGACATAGACATAGACATAGGCATAGACACAGACAGTGGTGACACAAATCAGCTGACATCCTTTAGAAGCGCCAGCAGTCATTCAGTGATACACCAAGTTCTGACTTCCTCTTGACTTCAGTGAGAAGCTTTGCCACCTCAGCAGGAGGAGGCCGCACAGCCCTCACTGAGCATGTTAGAGACAGAGCTCCCCGCCCCAGCTAGCCTGCAGGAGGGGGACACTGGTGAGGACCTGATAAAATCTGAATCAGTCTGAGGGGGAAGGGGCACTTCACCAGGAACCTAAACAGGAAGGAGATGGTTGGGGAGCTTTGGCAGTGGCTGGGAGTGTAGATACACGATTGTTACGTCATCCACAATACATGCTACTTCACTATTTCTTCACAGTGCATTGCATTTCAGGAGCATGTTCACAAGAGTGTTCTTCGAACTTAGATTGTTAGTCTTTTCTTTTTCCAAGTGGCCCCTGTCTCTGGTAAAGTACAGGAATTTGCGGCACAGCATGCTCTTCAGCTCCGTGGTTCCACAATGCGCTCAGTGATAAGAACTGTCTATGGTGATGGCAGCTGTGGTTCGCAGCAAAATGGCCCAGAGTCTGAGCTTTCAATCAAGCTCTGGTTCAGGGCCCTTGGGGACGGTCTCGAGGAGCGTTTGACCATCGAAAGCTTCATAAAGAATGGACAAGGGAAGCACGTGTCCAGTTTTTCTTTTTTAATGTTATTTCCAGTGCTGAGTAGTGTAGCTTGCCACATCACAAGCTGACGGGCATTTGAATTCTCGCAAGATGTGTCTTCACCGTTCACGTGTCTTCTTTAGGCAAATATTTAGTGAGCTGTTCGCCTTTTATTTATTTATATATTTTTGTGCACATGCGTGTCTGTCTGTGTGTGTGTCTATATCAAAGGACATTGTATGTGACTGTGGAAGCCCAAGAGTGACTTTAAGAATCACCCTGTATTGCTCTACTTCCTCATTGCTTTGCTCTGGGGTTCCCCAGGTTCTGCCTCCATCCCTTTAAGACCGAGAGAGAGAGAGAGAGAGAGAGAGAGAGAGAGAGAGAGAGAGTCTGTGTACATTTATTTATTCTCATGCCCAGAGAGACAGTGATGGCTAGGAACCCTGATGGGAGAGGACTACATAGCCCCGACTGCTAAAAAACAGTAAGCCAACACTTCTGCCCTCTCTTCTCCCTTTTCCTCCTAATCTCTCCTCTCTCTTTCTCTCTCCCCTTCTTTCTTTGCTCTCTCTTCCTTCTCTCTCTTTTCCTCTCTGAGCCCTTAGGTCTCTCCCTCTTCTTTTCCTCCTCCTATCTGGCTCTCTCCCTTCCTTTTCTGTCCTTAAGCTGTCTCCTGTGCTAATGCTCTCCCACCTTAAGGCTAAACCACGGCTTCCTTGGCCACCAGGCCCTCAGCTCTAAATAAACTCTTCTTTTGGAAGGAAGGAAGGAAGGAGGGAGGGAACAAAGGAAGGAAGGAAGAAAGGAAGGAAGGAAGGAGGGAGGGAGGGAGGGAGAGAGGGAGGGAAGGAGGGAAGGAGGGAGGGAAGGGGGGAGGGAGGGAAGGAGGGGAGGAGGGAGGGAAGGAGGGAGGGGGGGAGGAGGGGAGGGAGGGGGAAGGGAGAGAGGGAGAGAGAAGGAGGGAGGGAAAAAGAGGAAGGGAAGGGAGGGAAGGAAAGAAGGAGGGAGGGAGGGAGGGAGGAAGGAAGGAGGAGGAAGGGAAGGGAGGGAGGAAGGACGGAAGGAAGGAAGGAAGGAAGGAAGGGAAAAGAGAGAAAGAGAGAAAGAAAGAAAGAAAGAAAGAAAGAAAGAAAGAAAGAAAGAAAGAAAGAAAGAAAGAAAGAAAGAAAGAAAGAAAGAAAGAAAGAAAGAAAAAGGAAGGAAGAAAGAAGCGATAGCAAGGCACGAGCTAGTCCATGCAGCTTCTCAGCGGCAGCTTCCTCTTCTCCACCGTCTGCTTTTTCCTGGGCGGCGTCTGGTTTTTAACAGTCTTGTGAGCTAGAGACCTGACCCTTGGCATCATGAAGTCTGCAAGAGAATGCTCTGAGGTTTCCATGGGCCCTCAGATTCTTGCTAAACGGAATCAGGACAGACTGTAGAAGCCTGTTCTAGTGTTATCTGGATTCCAGCAGTTGGGTGAGGGGTTACACAATGACGTGATGTCCATGATGTTTTTCAAAACTACTACTGTGTCTATAAACTGATTTCGGAAGATTTGTTACATTCACAATATCGAATATTCCGACTCACCAATGTGTCTGTTCTCTCGTGGATACATAGCTTCTCTTCATTGCTTGCGCCATACTGGTTATGGACATATTTATTAGATTTATGATTTTAATATTTCAAGTTTTATTCATTATTAGTATGCGTGTGTGTGCCAAGAAAGTGAGACGACAACTTGTAGACTTGCTCCCCTCCTTCCATCTTTAAGTGCTTTCCAGGGAGTCAACCTGGGTCATTTTTCCTGCACCAACACTTTTACCTGCTACGCCACCTCACTCGCCCAATATGGTCCTTACATCTGTATTTCACTTGGCAATTGCTAGTACATTGAAATGCAATTGATTCTATGCATCGATATTGTGTTCTGAAGCATGGTAAGGTCATGCATTATTTCAAATACCCCATTTGACATATTCTTTAGAATTTCACGTGTAGCTATAACCACGTTGCGTGAGAATGGAAACATCTTCAAGGGGAAACTGAACACAATCCTCAGAGAGGCCGCCATGGCAGCACTTTATCTGAATGTGGCAGAAAGCCAGTTATTGCCTTTGCCAACGCAAGACGGGGTCGAGTTTGGAGGAATGATATAAAGGAGCTGTGTCACAGTAGGATACAGCTGTCAACTTGACAGTTGAAGGTTACAGCTCTGGACACATTTGCAAAGGATTCCTAGTTGAATGGTAAGACTCAGTGCCAACCAAACCTCACCTCTCCGTGAATTGGGATACTTTTTATCTCCTCATTTACCATGGAAGACAGAGCGTGGGAGGTCCCAGAGCAAAGTAATAAGGTGGAAGGGCAATCCAGGATGATTCCCGAAGTCATCTTTAGGTTTCCACAGGTACATGCACTCGAAAGCCCTCTTGTACACTCCCACTCATGTATATATGTACATAGTCACACACACATACGCACGCGCACACACACACAAAGAAAAACATAAATTCATTCACATTATTTACTGACAACAAAGATAAAGACTATCTTAGAGGATTATAAAGAGAAGGATGGATCAGAGCACAAAGACTCTAAAATAATAGGCAATGTGGAATAAGTTGATGCTCCCATTTTAATCAAAATTATATTAGCGAATTCTTCTTCTATGACCAGACAGAAAACTATTTTTCCTTAGTCAGTCTTACTCTAAATGTACAGGACCATAACGATAAGTGACTCTTGAAATCAGGGAAATTATTTCAGTAACAAATGAGAAAGAGGATAATTGGCCTGCTACTTTCAAAATTTTTGTGACTACAGATCAACAATTTTTGTTACAAAATTCAGTTACCAGTTATGAAAAGAAATTGGCAAAATATATTAAAACTCATATTTATTTTATATTCTGTGAAGTAGATTATCAGGAACACTGACCACACGTCCTACACTTTAGTTCTCAATGTTCATGGTTTTCAGGTCCATATCGTACTTATATTTGAATTGTCACAAATGCCCTTTTATTTTTTTTTTTTAATTTTTTTTTATTTATTCAATTGTGCGTGTGTGCGTATGTATGTGTGCGCGCGTGTGTGTGTCTGTGTGTGTAGAACCACGGACGAATTCGCGAACCACCATGGACACCTCCACCTCCTTCTGCCCCGGGATTCACAGGCTCCGCCCTACCAGGACCGGAAACGCAGGCCGCCCCTGCTTCCGCCCGGCGTCTATACGTGGGATCTGGGATCCGAACTCAGGACCTTCCGCCTGCAAAGCAGAGGCTTAACCCCTGAGCCACCTCTCCAGCCCACAAATGCCCTTTTAATTTCACCATTTATTGGAGTTGGTTAGCTGACTGATAACTGACCTCTTTAAGCACTGAGTTTGAAAACATAGCATTAACAATTTTTAGGGTAATCACTACAATGTAGTGATGAATCCCTAAGGAATGAACTAACAGTTTATATTGCCTCTCTTCTAGGAATATCCTATATAAAATAAGCCATTCCCTCTCACAGCTTGTCAAGCTCTATACTACTGCGCACCACCCCATACCTTTTCCTGCTTCCTTACAGTGGGCAGAAAGTGTCCATGGAGGGTTGTCATTTCGCTTAGGAAAAGGAGTGGCCAGATGTGCAGTTACATATTGACTCAAGGTTGTGCGCAGCATGGCTGGGGGCTGGTCCCCTGAGAGAGCTCCCTGATAGTCTTTGGTTTAGTGCTAATGAAGAGACGCAAAGGCTCAGGGAATTGCAATGCTTGCGTATATTTGGTGTTTAAAACCTAATTGGGGGGGAGGAGGATGGAGGTACATATTGAGCTTGTATGGTTAGGGGAAAAAATGTGGAAGAAAAATAAAAAAAGTAAAAGTAAAAAATATGCAAAATAATTTAATAATTAGCGAAAGAAACAAAACAAAACAAAACCCTAATTCTCCTCCATGGAAGAGTCCAGGAGACGTGCCTATTGCAAGAACTGTATTTTCTATTTTAATTTTTTGTGTCGCATGGTGTGAGTGTGTGAGTGTGCCAGTGTGTGCATGTGGGTGGGTCTGGTTGGGTGCAGTAGTCTACTTACAGACGCCCAAGGGCGACTTGGGGAATCCCCCTGGATTGCTCTACCTCCTCTTTGCTTAGCTCTGGGGTTTCCCAGGCTGCACCTTCCAGGGTCAGACGTGCAGGCCGCTGCCATTTCCAGACTCGGGTCCCTTTGTTTGTGAGGCAAAGGCTTTAACCCCTGAGCCACCGCTCTGTCCCCTGCAGGTGCTACAGGGCACACGTTGGCGACAAGGACACCAGCCGCATCTGAAGAGCTTGACCGTTGCACTCTTGACCGTGCAGTGGGGGAGGGGGCCATTCAAGTGGGTAAAGGCAATTCAGTGAGTCATGCCAGCGAGATACCTCAGCAGGCAAGGCCCGTGCATGCCGCACCCTGGTGACCTGAGTTGGGTCCCTGGCAGTCCCCTCCACGGGGTGGAAGGAACGTTGTTCTCTGCCCTCCATTTGTACACACGACACGCATGTGTGTGCGCGCTTCTCTCTGTCTCTCAGGTAAATAAATAAGCTATGTATAGAAAAGAAATTCAACGAGTCTAATCGGACCCTGGAGCAGCAGAAGTTGCCGGTCAGCTCTGAATTACCAAGGCGAAGGACAACGTAGGCAAAGCAATGCGTGTGGCGATGTGACTCATCGGGACACTTTGGCACCAGCTAATGGCAATATTGCCTGGAGGTGAAATGGATATGAAGCCATCCAAGCTCTTGTGTGGTCGGTGATGGCAGAAAACATTTCTAGAACAAATGAAGGGAAAGGCCTCAAATCACAGCCACAGAGAATCATGGCCTGTCAACCAATTTCCAGACTCGAGCCAGTTTAAAGATCCAGAACCCCTTGAGTGAAGGGGAGCCCGGGTCCCCTGGAGCAAGGACTTGCAACAATGTCTGAAAGATTTTTTTTTATTAGTTTTCTCCCACCTTTCGCCAATGGGCTCTATGGCCTTTTACTAGAGTTATTGTACACTGGGGAAAAGGAAATAATCTGAATTTGGGGGTCCTGCTAGACATTGCTTCTGAGCCGACATTGATTTCAGGGGAGGACCCTGAAAGGCATTGTGGCCCTCCAGTTAAAGTAGGGATCAGGTGAATGATGGAGTTTTAGCCAATGTTCACCTCCCTGGTGGGGCCTGGGCTCATCCTGTGGTTATTTCCCACGTCTCAGAATGTAAAATTGGTACTGATATACTCATAAGTTGGTAGAATCCCCACCCTGGGTACCTGATCTGTGAAGTAAGGGCTATTATGGTTGGGAAGGCCAAATGGAAGCCTTTAGAGTTGCCTCTGCCAGGGAACATAGTGAACCAGAAACAGTATCATACCCTGGACGGATCACAGAAATTAGTGCCACCGTCAAGGACTTGAAGGATGCAGGGTAGTTGTTCCTACCACCTCTCCCTTAGACACTCCCATTTGGTCTATACAGAAGACAGATGAATCACGGATAATGACAAGTGATCATCGCAAACTTAACCAAGTTGTGACTCCAATTGCAGCTGCTATACAGAAGACAGATGAATCACGGATAATGACAAGTGATCATCGCAAACTTAATCAAGTTGTGACTCCAATTGCAGTTGCTGTACCAGGTGTGGTTTCTTTGCTTGAGTAGATTAACACATCAGGTATTTGGTATACAACTATTGACCTTGCAAATGCCCTTTTCTCCATCGGTGTTCATAAAAACCATCAGAAGAAATTTGCATTCAGCTGGCAAGGCCAGCAATATATCTTATTTGTTCTGCCTTCAAACTATATGATATTATGTTGAGCCAAGTGAGCAGGAGGTAGCAAACATGTTGGTAAGGCATATGCCAATCGGAGATGGGAAATAAATCCAACCAAGATCCAAGGACAATCGACTTCAGTAAAATTTGTAGGAGCTCAGTGGTGTGGGATATGTGGAGATATTCCCTCCAAGGGAAAAGATATATTACTATCCCTGGCCTCTCCGACCACCAAGAAAGAAGCACAACGTTTAGTGGGCTTGTTAGGATTTTGGAGGCAGCACATTCCTTGCTCGTTTTATTATGCAGGCCCATATACCAAGTACCTCGGAAAGCTGCCACCTTTGAGTGGGGCCCAGAACAAGAGAAGACCCTTTAGCAGCCTCAAGCTGCTGTGCAGGCCGCCTTGGCACCTGGGCCATGGGCTCCACAGACCCAGTGGTATTGGAAGTGTCTGCCGCAGACAGAGATGCTGTTGGCTGTCCTCGCCAAGCTCGCATAGTTGAATCACAGCAGAGACCCTTGGGGTTTTATAGCCATCATCAACTGACAACGAGTCTCCTTTTGACAGACAGCTGTCAGCCTGCTCTTGGCTCGTGTCTTTTTGTGGCGTGTCATCAGAGTTGTTGCACTTGCTGTAGCTGATCTATTGAGGAAAGCAGCTGCCCTCCCCACAGCCAGCTTTAACCTGGTCCCTGGGGGGAGGGGCGCTGTCTCAGGGGGTCTTCCCCTTCCATGGTGGTCCCCCCCCTTTGCAGGTGAAATGTCAACAAGCCAAATCTTGTGAGATCTCACAGCAATAAATGAAATGGCCTTTTAACGATACAGTTTTAGCACCAGTTGGGGGCTGGAGGGCTGGAGCAGGGTCCTCTAGCAGGCGATCTAAGCTGCGAATCAGTGTCTACTCTGCAGTGCGGGGTCTCCTGTAGCAGGAATGGGAATGAGACCCCTTACTGTTACCTCCGGTGACCCATCAGCAAAAGTTTTGCTTCCTGTTCCTTGTGCTATGGCCTGGAAATCTCGACACCCAGAAGTGAGGCGTTGCTGTGAATTGAAGATGCAGACAAGCATTTTATTGACTGAGTTCTTTTCCAGGTCTGGCCTGGAATCCATTGGATCCCTATTGGATTCTTTTGGCCTTTTGTTTTTCTCCCCAAAGACAGAGTCTCTCATGTAGTAGCCCAGGCTGGCCACCGTGTAGCAGAGGCTGGCCTTGGGGTAGAGGACTCGAAATCGTTTTCCTTCCGTTCCTCCTAGCTGTCAGCAGGGCCCCCGCAGCAGATCGATGAGAAGACATACAGAGCCCCATATTCTAGCTAACAGGTGTGTCTGCAAATGTGAGAGAGGGACTCAGAGAAAGGAATACATCTCTGGGGGGGGATAGATCGCCACTTTCGTAGAAAGACGATAAAAGCAGAAATCAGACACGGGGAGGGGAAGGGGGAGCGCTGAAAATCTAGACTGGGTTGGCCTGGTCCCCACTGATATCGCTTGCAAATGAATCAGCTTTCTTTCCTGGCCTAGAAAGGGACGCGATTCCTGCCAACAGAGAGTTGTAAATGTGAATTTCACTTACAGAAGATAACTCCTGGGCTGTCAAAGGCGGCTCAGTGGGTAAGGCGCAAACCTGAAGAGCTGAGTTTGATTCTTGGAAGTCCACATGGTGAAAGAAAAGAACAACAAGTTGGCCTCGGCCTCCGGCCCTCACCAGTGTATGTCATGGCATGCTCTCTCTCTCTCAATCTCTCTCTCTCTCTGTTCCTCTCAAATCAATCAATAAAATATATATTTCAAAAAATTAACTTTCAGGGGATAAGATTCTGCCCTGCAAGCAGGAGGTCGCGAGATGGATCCCAGGACCCACGTTAAAAGGCCAGCTGGAATGGTGCAGGCTGCACTTCTGGGCCCATGGGCAGAGCCTGGGAAATCCCAGAGCGAAGCAAGGAGGTAGAAGCAATCCAGGATGATTCCCAAAGTCACCCTTGGTCCTCCACAGGGACACACAGTGCCCTCTGACACACACCCACACACTGAATGAATGAATGAATGAATGAATGAATGAATGAATGAACGAAGTTTAAAAAAAGTTAACTCCTACTCTGTCCTCGGTGACTGCTATTTTCCACAAACACCACCACCCCAGTTCACAATAAACTGGGCATCTTTTGCCATGGTATTGGGGTCTCCTCCTCCTCTTGCTTTGCAGAGATCGAATCACGGCCAATGCTTTATGCGTCAGGAAAATCCATCATAAGCTGAAAACATCACATCAGAAATGCATTTTTTAAAATTTTATTATTTATTCAATTGTGTGTGTGTGTGTGTATGTGTGTGTGTGTAGAACCATGGGAGAATTCGGGAACTACCATGGATGCCTCCACCTCCTCCTTGTTTACTCTGCTCCGGGATTCACAGGCTCCGCCCTACCAGGACCAGAAACGCAGGCCGCCCCTGCTTCCGCCTGGCGTCTGTATGTGTGGTCTAGGATCCGAACTCAGGACCTTCCGCCTGCAAGGCAGAGGCTTAACCCCTGAGCCACCTCTCCAGCCCCCAGAAATGCATTTAAAGGGCTTGGTTGGTAGAGTGCTTGCCCAGCTTCCATACAGGCCTCGGTTCAAACTCCAGTGCTGAATGAAAACGGGGTGTGCAGTGCAGGCCTGCACAGTCCAGAACTCCAGATGTGGAGGCAGGAGGCGCCGAGGTTTAACGTCATCCTCCACTGGGCTGTGGGATGCCCGGGCTCCAAGCAAAACAAAAACACAAAAAATCGTCCCAAGTATAACTTGTGTTGAATACACACTGCTCTCTTATTAGGCTAAATTAGACGGAAAAAGAAGTCAGACCATCCCCGGGTCCGCTCGTCCTCTTCTGAGGGAGGCCACAGAGATCCACGCGTGGATGTGACTATTTGGCCTCTTCCTTGCACACGAGATTGCACGTGTGCTCCGTGCGCTTGCGCCCTGCTCGGCACGGCGCTGGGTTTCACCCCTGTCGCATTGGGCCTTGAAACCGACTCCTCGCGCGACCTCAGAGAACTAAGCATGGCCAAGAAGCGGCCACCTCCGCCCTCCTTTCTGTCGGGTGGTGAGTTCCCTCTGGTCTGAGCTGAGTTGAAATAGGCAAGAGTCGGCCGGACAGTAGGGTGACCTGGGCAGTTTAACTGTGCAGACCTCTTGCCTCGGCTTGAGTTGATCTTCCCTGTAGCCCGAAGGAGGGCTGACACACTTCCTTTGTCTGTGAGAAATAATTCTATTTATTTACTTGTGTGTGTGTGTGTTTTGCATGTGGGTTCATGTACGTGTGTGTAAGGATGTGCATGTAAGAGTGCACCTGGGTGTGTGTGCCTGTGGAGATCCAAAGGGTGACCCCGGGAATCCTCTACCTTCCGATTGCTTTGCTCTGGGGTTTCCCAGGCTTCACCTTCCAGGTCCAGAATTGTGGCCCCACGATATCTGCCTGGTTTGTTTATGTGGGATCTGGGATCTGAACTCAGGACCTTTTGCTTTCCAGGGAAGGCTTTAATCCCCGAGTTCAGCCCCAGAAAACTGACTTCAGAAAGTTGTCCTCTGAGTATGCGTGTGAATTCCCTCTCTTTCTCTCTCTCTCTCAAACAAAATGCATTAAAGCAGAGGGTCCAGGGACAGGAATCTTCTGGAGGGCTCAAGGAGCTTCTGTTGTAGGCCCTTTGGGGGCCGCCTTTCTTCTTTTTTCTACCTAGAATGTCCCTGGTTCCTGGTTCCTGAAGCTGTAATATTTAAATCTATCATTGTAATGTTTGAACTGGCATATTTATATCCTAGAAGCATCTTGCAGTAACACAAAAGATAATAAAATAATAAAAGGCAAAGGTAATAAAAAAAAAGAATAAAACAGTTCTATAATTCATGTGGTGCTTTAAAGGGGAGCAGCTGATTAAAGGTCACCCTAGGCAAGATCCAGTGTAAAGTCAGCTCTCTGGAGTGGTTTCCGCAGGGAGTGCTCTGCCTCCTGGCTGGAAGTTGGCCTCTATCTGGTGGTCTGCTGCTGTGGGCACCTTGGAGGATGAGCATCCGGATGAGTCAGCATTCCTTCCCCTTGGGCAGCCCAGCTGGAAAGATGTGTCAGGTCCTAGCAGAATGTATATGTGGACATATGTGGACAGATGTGTGTGTGTGTGTGAAGGCCAGAGGTCAATGCACGCTTCTCGGTCATTCATCACTTTATTTTTTGCATGCATATACATGCTCATGTGGGGAGGGTGCGTGTGTATACAGGTGACCATGCATGGATATGAATGTAAAGTCATATGTGCAGAGTCCTGAAGTTGATACGGGGCATCATCTTTGGTTGGCCTCACTTTTATTCCTAAGGCAGCATCTCTCAGCTAAGCACAGAGCTTGCCAATGGGCTGAGCTGGTTGGCAACATACCCTGGTGAATCTGTTTTTGTCTCCTGTGTTTTGGTTCGTGTGAGTGTGTGTGTGTGTGTGTGTGTGTGTACACATATACCAGAGTGCACCTGAAGTCTGTGCCTGTGGAAGCCCAAGGGTGATGGTGGGAATCATCCTGGATAGCTTTACCTCTTTACTGCTTTGCTCCGGGGTTTCCCAGGCTCTGCCTTCCAGGGCCAGAATTAGAGGCCACTGTCATATCTAGTTGGCATTTCTTTTGCTGGATCTGGGGATCAGGTCCTTTGGCTTGCAAGACAAAGACTTTAACCACAGAACAATCTGTCTCCCCAGTCCCCCACAGATTCTTTCATGTGGGGTCTAAGATTCTTTTATGTGAATGCTGGTTCTTTTCTATGTGTTCTAGAGAACCCTAATTCTGGTCTTCTTCTCTACTGAGCCAACCCCAGCCCCTCTACCTTATCCTCTGATACAGGACTTTTCACTGAACCTGAGCTAGACTGAGCTCACTGAGTTAGACTGGCTAGCCAGTGAGTTTTGGGGATCCCCTATCTCTGCACCCCACCTGCCCTGGTGGATGGAGCCTGGGAAATCCCAGAGAGAAGCAAAAAGGAGGAAGAAACAATCTAGGATGATTCCCAAAGTCACCTTGGACTTTTACACACAGTGCCCTCTGATACACACACACCCTGCCATGCTTAGCTTTCTAAGTGGGTGTTGGGGATTGAACTCAAGTCTTCATGCTTGCAAGACAAGCACCTTAGCGCTTGTGCCATCCCTCCAGCTCACAGTGACTTCTTTCATAGCATCTCCTCTGCGTCCGGAGACTCCTGCACTATTTCTTGTTCTTCAAACTCTAGCAAGCCAGGCACGAGGTGCACACCTAGAATCCCAGCACATGACAGGTCAGGCTTTGAGTTGGAGTCTAGCCTGGGCTACAGAGTAAGACCTTGTCTTGAAAAACAATAGATAGGTAGGTAGGTAGAGAGGGAGAGAGAGAGAGAGAGAGAGAGAGAGAGAGAGAGAGAGATAGGTAGAGATGATAGATAGAGAAATAGAGAGAGAGAGAGAGAGATAGATGATAGATGATAGATAGATAGAGACAGAGAGATAGCAAAACAAATTATGAAAGTAGAGCTTCGTGTCATGAAGGAATTGACTCTATATTTATCGGGAGATCTGTATTCCTAGGGTAACTGCTATAAACTGATGTTCAACAAGAAACATACGGGATCAGGCTGGAGAGATGGCTCAGAGGTTAAGACTCCGCCTCACAAACAGAAGGTCCTGGGTTAGGATCCCAGGTCCCAAGTAAAAATGCCAGGCTGAAACTGCAGTGGTCTACACCTGCCCTGGTGGATGGAGCCTGGGAAATCCCAGAGAGAAGCAAAAAGGAGGAAGAAACAATCTAGGATGAGTCCCAAAGTCACCCTTGGACTTTTACACACAGTGCCCTCTCACACACACACACACACACACACACACACACATACACACACACACATACACAAATAGTAAATAAATAAAATCTAAAAAAAAATAAATAAAATACAAACAGAAATTAAAAACAAAAGAGAAGCACATGGGGTCTTTAGAGGCATGCATGTAGCCATGGCACTAACTGTTCCCAGTGTGGCCAGCACGGCCCACAGAATAGTGTGGGTCATCGACACGCAAGGCCGGAGGATGCTGTCCAGGTAGAACAGCCACCCTGGCCACATCTGGCCCAGATCTCCCCCATCAGGCAGACAGGAAGGATGGGACGTGAACTCCTGGTTGCAGGCTAGTTGCTGTTTGGTGTCCATCACTACCTGAGGCGTCTCTGTGGAATTTCTAAACCCCTGGCTATATTAGACAGACAGACAGACAGACAGATAAATAGATAGATAGACAGATAGATAGATAGACGGATGGATGGATGGATGGATGGATGGATGGATGGATGGATAGGTAGATAGGTAGATAGATAGATAGATAGATAGATAGATAGATAGATAGATAGATAGATAGAAGCACATGGTTTTATTCTCTAAACACACCCCCCCCACACACACACGCTGGGTCCATGGACCAGCACAGACTCAAGCTACATGTAAGAAACAGAAGTAGGAACGGGAGGAATTGAAAACCAGGTTGAGTCAGAGGGAGCTAGGATGCCCTTTATCCAAATCACCCAAGTTGACTTTATTTGCAGCAAACGCCAGTACATAAAGGAAAGAACCAGAGAAAAACCAGGGATCTTTGAAAGATCATGTGAAACATACACATTGTAAAACTCATCTAGGCTAGCAAGAAAAAACAGAAGTGACACCTACTTGTTATGTGGGACAGACATGGTGTCTCCAGGTAGAGGGAAGAACAGGTTCCACAACCAGCTGTTGTGATTATGTACATAACCTTGTGATCCATAGGTTAACGTATTTAATGGTCTCAATCGCACAGGCAAGAAATTCCAGAGAGACCCTTGGGGGCGGGGATAAGCTGGCACGGAGTCAACGGCGCAGACCCCGGAAGGCAGGCGAGTGGAAAGCAGGCTCTCAGGCTTGCAGGCTCCTTTATTGTAAATATCGGGCAGCTTATATACCCCACCCAACCTCCCGTAAGTCTCAGCGTGAGCTTTGGCTGAGTCGTCCTGACCGGGTTGGTCCTCTCAGCCAGGCGGTTTGACGTCAGCACCAGGCGGGGCAGCCGCATTTGCGCATGCGGCCCATACGGATCATCCCTGAGTGGCTGCTCCCCAGGCGGAGGTATTGTAAGTAATGGTTGATCAGAGACCCCAATACAGGCCTGCTCGGTCCGTTCCTCCCACAGACCGTCTTGGTGTCCGGGTCGAGAACAAAAGACAGTGTGAAGAGGCAATTTAAATGCTCAATAAAAGGGAGAATCTGCCTGCAACTATGTCAGAATATGCCTATATAACTCGAGGGAGCAGGTTTAGGCCTTGCTCTCTCTCTCTCTCTCTCTCTCTCTCTCTCTCTCTCTCTCACACACACACACACACACACACACACACACACACACACATGGAAACAGGGTCTGTCTTAATTGTGGTCAGTTGATGGAAAGAATAAATGACCCAGACGACTTAGTGGACCAACAGGTTTTTTCTGGCCCACAGGTCTCTGGGCTACAGTCCTTTGGCATCAGGAGCCAAAGGAGGGGAGTGACCACGCCAAAGCCACAGGAGGGGCTGAGAGAGGACATGCTTTCTAATTTATTAGTCTGCGCACTACTGAACCAGCTCTCTCTCCATGTCACCCACCTGCTTAGGGAGCAGTCCCGCCTCCCATGGCTGGGTCTTTCCACATCCATCAATCTCCTGCAGTCTTGCTCAGAGGTCTCCCTTAACTAAGTAGTTCCTCACAGGCGTGCCTAAAGTCTCAGTTCTCAGTTGCAAGAAGTCTCCCCTGCCTCACTCCCTCTCACCTGTGGCCAGTCTCCCGTGATCCTGGGAAGAAATAAAAAGCCTGGGCATCTGAAATCTCACAGGAAGGAAGGACAGGACCCTGACTGGCTAGGTCAGTGTGAGTACCCAGAAGTTAAGGTACCGGTTCTAGTAACTGGGAGGTAGGTCGTTGGTGGGGTCAGGGAAGACTAGGCTATGTTGTCTGACGGGGGCTTCATGGTCAAGAGGGCAGCATCTAGTAATACCTCAGTCCATCTTTGGGGAACACCCCATCTTTGGGGAGCACCCTATGTTTGGGGAGCACCTGTCTTTGGTGTTTTCTCGAGGTTGAATCATTCCCAAGGCAACGGGAGAAGAGAAACTCACAGGCCACACAAAGTTCAGGAAATTTACAAGACTTGGAAACCAAAAAGATTTACAGTGCATACAGGTTCCTGCTGGCAGTTGGCAGGAGATCCGGGGTGCAACCTAATGTCACCCACCCCCCTCAGTCCTTACCTCACCTCCCTAGTAGCTCTGGACACTTCTTAAACTCCTGGACTACAAGAGAGTGTGTCTCCACCCACCACTCTCTCCTTCCTGCTCCCTGCCAGGTGGTCACCCCACGGGGGCTCGGTCCCCTCTGATCTGAAGCCGCCGCCTCTGCTCCGTCGTTCTCCCACCTCAAGGCCATGGCTTCCCCCGGCCTCCCTCAGACACCGAGACCCAGCCAGGGTTTCTCCCCTTGGCTCTCATTTTTAGTCACATCCCTGCTTGTACCTCTCAACCTGTTGATTTTCATCTGCAGCTCTGGAATACAAGCACCCCAAGAAAGAGAAACCCCTGCATAGCTCTCAGTGAACTGGTTCTGCTAGAAAATTCTCTTGGGGCTGGTGAGATGGCCTAGCGGGTAAAACACCTGCTGGCAAACTGGAGGCTTGAGTTGGATCCCGGAAAGCCCACGTGTCGGAAGGAGAGAAATACCTCTGACTTCCACCCATGCACCATGGCGTGCTTGTTTCTCTCTCTTTCTTTCTCTCTCAAGTATTGTGTGTGTGTGTGTGTGTGTGTGTGTGTGTGTGTGTGTGTGTATCAGAGGGCACTGTGTATCCCTGGAGAGCACCAAGAGTGACTCTGGGACTTCCCAGATTCTGCCCACCAGGGCTGGAAGTCAGGCCACTGCCATTTCCACCTGACATTTTCATGTGGGACCTGGGATTTGAACTCAGATCCTCCTGCTTGCAAGCCAGAGTCTTAACCCCCTGAGCCATCTCTCCAGCCCTCAAGTATTTTTAAAAAGAGAATTTTACAAAGTAAGAGGGAGGGCCCCCGATGGATGACCCTCCGCTCAGCGGGCAGGAAGGACGCTGTCTAGAGCCAGCAGGACCTGGGAAGCTTGGGCCGGCACGCCCGGACGACGGGAGAACTTGGCGGCCCTGTGGATTTATTGGTTTATTATAACTTGAGACGTCTTCCCCGGTCACCTCCTGTTTATACACGCATTTAATGCTTCCTGGACATCTTGCTGACGCCCCAATTCCATGCTGTCCCTGCCAGTAAGTCAAGAATATTAGACAAGCAAAAGCAAAGAAATCAAAGTCATAAAATAAAATAGAATGTTATTGGGGGAGGGACCAACATGGAGAGATGGCACCCAATTTGTCTCTGGGTTCTTGTGTTCCCTGGGGTCAAAGAATGATGGCTGATCATGTGGAGAAGGTTAAGAAAAGATTTATTGTCACCTTCAGGGGCCTCCCCCCTGACTCTCTAGGCACTTCTAGGCTAGGAATGTCAGTTAGACTAGCGCTCTCCTAGGCAGCCCTGAAGAGAGCTGTTTTCCTCTTTCCTAGGGAGCAGGGGAGTGACTCAGTAAAGTGCTTGCCACGCAGGTGTAAGGACCTGAGTTCAATTCCCAGCACCTATGGGAAGAAAGATCACTTTGCTGGTGCTTGCCTGTGACCCCACCACCAGAGCCGGGGGGGGGCAGGAGGAACCTTGGGGTTTGCTGGCCAGCCAGTCGGACCAAATTGACAAGTTCCAGGTTTAGTGAGAGACCCCATCTCACGAAAAAAATAATAACAATAAGGTGGAGGGGGTGGGGAGATGGCTCAGTGAACCTGAGTTTGGATCGTGGACCCCATGTGAAAATGCTGGGCAGGTGTGGGGCCGCTTGTAACTCTAGCCCTGGGAGGCAGAGCCTGGGCCTCCCCAGAGCAAACTAGCCAGACCAACTGAAAGGGCTGCTCTGGGCTAGTGAGCGACACAGGCTCACAACAGTAAGGTGGAAGAGTGATGGAGAATGAGTCTGGGATCACCCTTGGGCCTCTGCAGTCAAGTGTGCCAGTGTGTGCACACCCAGGCACCCAGGCACAGCTACTTGCACACACCCCGCCCCACGTCTCCACATACACACACCGTACGTGAGAGAAAAAAACAAAAATAAAGGCGGGGAGTGGTTGGGGCAGGACACTCAAGTTGACATCGGGCCCATGTGCACGCTCACCTACATGCACACTCACATGCATGCTCACCTATACATACACACATGCATGCCCACTACACACACATGCTCACCTACACACATATACACACACACATGCTCACCTACACACATACATGCATGCCCACTACACACACATGCTCACCTACACACATACATGCATGCCCACTGCACACATGCTCACCTACACACATGCACACACATGCATGCTCACCTATACATACACACATGCATGCTCACCTACACACACATATACACACACATACATGCTCACCTATACACACACATATGCACACACACATGCATGCTCACCTACACTTGCACACATGCATACTTACCTACAAATACATATGCACACCCACACACACATACACACACATGCATGCTCACCTACACATATGCACACCCATGCATGCTCACTTACACATGCACACATATACACATACATGCTTACCTTCACACACACTCAATCACATGCATGCCTGCCCTCCCCACATGCAGCTCACCTACACACACTCACACACACATGCACACACACGAAATATGAATAGGTGGGAAAGAACTTGGGATTATGTGGGGAGAGCCATACTCAGAGCCATTCAGGCAGATGAGGCCACAAATCCCTCCCCACCATCTCTATTTTTGCACTGCTGGGTGTCATAGTTAAGTACAAGTATCAACTTGATGATTGAGGGTTCGAGCTCTGGGCACATTTGTAGAGAATTGGAGTTAAGCCCAGAGCAAACCTGCAGGAGATTGTCTAATAATCTAAAGATGGGGAAGGCCCAGCCATGGTGGGTGGAACTAGTCTCCGGCAGGCAAATAAAATGGAAGAAGCTGTTTGAGGGAGTCGGCATCCTTGCGTACACTTGGCCAGACATGCTGGTCTGACAAATGAGGATTGTGCCTCTCAGCTGCTAGGTAGATACGGCGTGACCAGTTCCCTCGGCCCTGGTGTTAGTGTGGACTCTCCTGCCATGAGGGACAGACAACTATAACCTCCGGGATGCCAGAGAAAGACCAACCTAAAGAACTCCCTGGAGCGGCAGCTCTTGGGGCTCTGCAGCAGGAAGTACCCAGAGGAGCTGGGAACATGGCGTGATTGCCAAACAGCCAGGAAGCATTCAAAGGTCGCGCTAAGAGAAAGTTCATAGAATCCATCTAGCCCCTGGCCAGGACTCTTCAAAAATGTCAACCTCCCCAAAGACAAAGACTTTGGGCTTATTGAGATTAAGCAAGATTAAGGAGACATGAGAACGAAATATTTAACCCTGGACTGGATCCTGGGACAGATTTTTTTTTTTAAGTAAAAAACAACCACCAATGTGTTGTCACAGATTAAATAAGAGAATCATGAGCATGCTCTGTTCTCAGGACACATACGCCACAGAATTTACGGGGAAAGTACTTACTGTGCCTTTATCTGTCTCTGCCCTTTGCTGTGTTGCTATCACAAAATACCATAGACTGGGTCATCTGTGAACCAGAGAAGTTTATTTGGGTCAAAGTTCTGCCTACACACCTGGCCACCTGAGTTCAATCCCCGCAAGCCCACATGATGGGAGGAGAGAACTGACTTCTGAAAAATGACTCTGCACATGTGTTCTTCCTCCTCCTCCTCCTCCTCCCCCCCCCAATACATAAATATTTTTAAAATAAAAAGGTTGAAACTTTAGAGGTGAAACTCAAGCCTCACTTGGCACTATGTCCCACTGGTGGTCCCTCTCTCTTCTCAACCCACTGGACTGTTCTCAAGGGCTGACACAAAAGATGTCATTCCACACTGCTTTCCTGAAGGCGCTTCCTTTATTTAGCTGTGTTCAGGGATTCTCTCTCTCTCTTTCTCGCTCTCTTGCTCTCACCCTCCCATTCCATGTGCATGTATATTGCGCATGGGTTACACGCAGGTTTGCTTGTGGGTGGGCACAGTTGTGTACACAGGTGTGAGCTCAAGTGAATGAGTCTGTGGAGGCCTGAGGAAGGTGATTCCAGAATCATCCTCGATCGCTCTTCTACCTCATTCTTTGCAGCGCAGGTTTTTAATTAGCCCCTCAGAGCAGGCTATAAGGGGGTTAGTCTGGCTGGCCCTACTTGTTCTGGGAGGTTCCTGGAACCTGGCTTTTCAGGGGCTAGAATTACAAGTGGGCTGCCACATCCACCCAATATTTTAAGTGGGGTCTGGGGATCCAAATTCGGTTCTTTTGCTTACAAAGCAAGCACTTTAGCCACTGAGCCATCTCCACAGCCCTGCCAAGCTCTTTCCTTACTAAGAGGGCTGCTTTGCAATTTCAAGTAGAAAAGCAATGGGGTGCAGTATTGTGCCCTGTAATGCTGGCTACTGGGGAGACTAAAGCAGGAGGATCCCAAGTTCTAGGTCAGTCTGTGCAACAAAGCAAGATCCTGCCTTTGGATCATTAATTAATTTAATCCAACAGAGAACAATCGCCTCTGGCAGATATTTTGGCATACATTACTTTTTCTTGTGAAGGAATGATACTCACCATCTCAGTCACCATTATTGCGTTCTCCTTGTTGGGTGGTGTTGCAGTTTGCCTGCATGGTTGCTGATAAATCACCATCAAATGGCTTAAGGGAACAAGGGGTTTATTTTCTTACAATAGCCCAGTTTGTAGTCCAGCTTGATGGGAGAGCACGCACCAACACCAGGACTGAGGGAACTGGCCACACCATCTCTATGTAATGGCTGAGAGAGGGACAATCCTTGTCAGACCAGCATGTCTGGCCAAGTGTACACAAGGATGCCAGCTCTCTAAACCAGCTCGCTGCATTTTATTCCAGGGCCTAATCCCACCCACCTGGGCCTTCCCCATCAGCCAAACAATTTCCTGTAGGTTCTCTCTGGGCTTAACAAAGTACTAATTCTCCACAATTGTGCTCAGAGCTCAAAACCCTCAACTGTCAAGTTGACACTTGTGCCTAACTAGGACAGGTAGTCATTCCACTTTCTGCCTCCAGAACCTTTATCTGCTGCGATGCTTAGCACTGACTGTCTCCACACAGGGCCTAGAAACACCTTGGAGACCACCCTCTGGACCTGCCTGTGTGGATTTATCCAGAGCAGGTTAACTGAAGTGTGGCCAGTTACAATGCTCCACCAAAGAGCCACAGAATCTAGGTCCACACTGCTGTCATTGTTTTAATTTTAGTTAAAATACACCCAGCAGGTTGAGCTCCTTTCATCTGTTCATAGAATTTAGATTTACAATTAACTATACGTGTGCTGTATCTATTGTATATTCCTATAAATGGAAAAGGTGAATCTGTTGGATTCCATACATTAATTTTTTCTTTTGGAGGATACCAAATTCTAGCTACTATTATATAAGCTGGCCTATATTTGATCATAATGGTAGGAACTATATTAGGATTCATATTCTTTCTACTTTCTAATAACTGACGTACTTTATGAGAAACAGTTGTGTACTGATCCTTGTGAAGAGATGGCATGATCTCATATCCACTGAATTTCTGAATTAGTTCAGCAAGAGTCACATTTGAGGGAATTTTACCCACCTATGTTTTTGGATTCTTGAAATTACTCTCTAATCTCTTTAGAATCAGCATACATACATTCTGGCTAACAAAGAAAAGGCAAGAGTGACATGTACTTCCTGTGTGGGAGTAGACATGAAATCTCCAGGTAGAGTTAAAAGCAGGCATGACACTTGCTAAAAGCCTCAAAGCAGAGGCTGACAACCCCCATATTTCTCATATTTCTATTATTTATTCCAAAATAAGCCGTGTCTTGTTTCCAGAAAACGCTTCCCTGAATCAGTCTTCCCCATGTGGGAACCTTGTCATCCAACATGGTTGGTAGAGGACGGGGCACAAACACACACACACACACACACCAACGCCCATCCTCCCTGTAAGCCAACCTGTACAGTTCTATCATACAGAACCTTTCATGTCTGAACTTCTTCTTTTGCTTTTTTTTTTTTAAAGAACTTAAACTCACAGCCATCTTGCCTCAGCCCCGAGCTCTGGGGCTGCAGGTGTGTACCACCATGCTGAGTTACCTGGCCGGCTGTATTGAGCACAGGTGGGTGTTTGGGACTGGCCAAAGCTTCCAGGGCGACGCAGGAGTTGCTAGTTACCCTGAGGGGTCCACACTGGGCAGCGTCCCGGGAGAGTCCTTGAGATGGTTGATCTCCGTTGTCCACTTGGACGCATCTGCAATCACTGGGCACGCTCCCCAGGGGTTTTCTTCACCCATGTTACAGTCACTCTGTGTGTTGTCGATACATCCACAACCAAACGCTTGGAGAGAGCACGGGGGCTTTATTTTGACTCCGGAGCGTCTGACTACAGTTCTTCGTCCAGCTTGGCAGGAGCGCTCATACAAACACCGGGAGCCGAGGGAACGGCCACACCACAGCCACAGGGCTGCTGGAGAGGAGCGAACCTCACCTGCCGGACAGTATGTTTGTCCAAGTACGCTGGAAAGTGCGTCTTCATAATCAGCTTCCCTCGTCTTACCCTACTGGACCAGAGAACGGTCCCACCGCCCAGGGGCTGGGTCTTTCCACATCCGCTAGGTGAGCTCCTGCAGGCTTGCTCAGGGCGTGCCTTCACCATCAGTTCTTCACAGATGTGCCCAAAGCTCAGCCTGCGGTTATCAAGTTGACTCGCGGGCGTGGAAGGATCACAGTGTTTGAAGTGGGACGATCCACCCACAACAGTGTGTAGCGCCATCTGGTGGCAACACGTCAGAGGTTCAGGTTTTAACTGCCTGCCTTTGCTCCAGCCCAGCGATCATCTACCCTGTCTGCTGCCATCCTTGATGACGTCAGAACCCTTGGTGACGTCAGAACCCTTGGTGACGTCAGAACCCCTCGACGACATACATCATTGGCTTCCGATGCAGACTGAAGACAGATGTCTCTCCATCAATCATCCAGGTCTTCAGAGACTGGGGTGTTGACAGTCTCAGCCTCTCCTTACGAAGACAGCTCTTGCTAGACCGCCTGAACTGCACCATGCAACCATTCCCCAATTTCAGTAAGAGCCTTTGAAAAAGCAGAGCACCGTGGCTCGTGCTTGTAATCCTAGCCTTTAGGAGACTGATGAAGAAGAGTTACCCAGTGTCTGAGGCCAGCTTAGGCTACATTGTGAGTTTCAGGCCAGTCAGAACTACATAACGAAACAACACTGTCGCCGTTTGCCCGCATGTTGCTGATAAACTCATAACCAAAGAGCGCAGGGGAACAAGAGGGTTCTGTTCTCTCTTACGATTCTCAGACACAGCTCAGAGTTCAGTTTGGCAAGAGAGCTCACAGCAACACCATGGGATTTACTGAGAGGGGGGCTTGTCTGCCCAGTATGCCAAAGAATGCCAACTGCCTGAATAGCTATTTTCCACCTGTCCAGGGAATAGTCTCACCCACTATGGACAATTAGACCATCTCCTGCAGGCGTGCTTAGAGTTTAACTACCAATTCTTTACACTTATGCCCAGAGCTGGAATCTTCAATGACCAAGCTGACACCCGTAGCTAACCACCACAAAAAATAACTAAACAAAAATCATGTCAGAGTTCTAGTACTTCAGTACTTGGTGGGTGGGTGGGTGCTGGCAATCAAGCGCACATGCCCAGAGGTCGCCAGAGGTCGACCGTAGGAGCTGTTTGCCGTGTTTTTTGAGCCAGGGTCTCTCACTTGCACCTGAACTTCACTGATGAAGCCAGCCAGAAACCTCTCAGGGATCTTCCTGTCTCTGCCTCCCAGTGCTGGGATGACAGGCATAAGCCTTTGTGCCCAGCTTTTAAATATTTTATTTATTTTAATCTGTGTGTGTATGTGTGTGTGTGTGAGAGAGAGAGAGAGAGAGAGAGAGAGCACTGTGGATCCCAAGGGTGACTTCAGGAATCATCCTGGATTGCTTCCGCTTCTTTTATGCTTCTCTCTGAGATTTCCCAGGCTCCGCCCACCAGAGCTGAAAGTGCTGGCTGCCGTTTCCACCCGGTATTTTTACATGGGATCTGAGATCGGAACTCAGGACCTTCTGCTTGTGAGACAGCGTCTTAACCCCTGAGCCATCACTCCAGTCCTGTGCCCAGCTTTTAAAGTCTCAGTTGTCAACTTGAATCACTTGACGAGGGTCCCCCAACAACCTATGGATCATGTCCCCGTGCTTGTGTGGCAGACACCCACCCACTGAGCCATCTCCCCAGCCCCGGAACTTTTTATCATGTGCTTATCCTATCTGTGCTGCTGGGTGGGGCTGCGCCTCACCGCTCTCTGATGCGGCTCTATCCACAGGTCTCGTGCTTTTCCTATGTGTACGTAAGTCATCTCCACATCTTACTTTGGAGAAATGTCTATTAATCATTTGCTCCTTTTCAGATGGGATCACCCATGTGTGCCCCGTTTGCTTCTGAAGACTCCTTCCCTCATCGGGCTGCTGGGCGGGTGAGCCGGAGCGCATCTGCCAGACCTGTAGGGAACTTCTGCTCAGTTTGCCCTGAATCCAAATGGAATCTATTCCGTTCTACATTCCGTCTGGCACATCTGTGGAAGAACAGGGCTCAGGCCCTGTCTGCAAATGTCACTGGCCCATTCCCACCACTCAGCATTAGGTGGCATCCTCTGAGCCACGCCCTCCCCAGTTCCTCTCAATGAATCCTTTCTTTCTACCGCCCCTAGCCGGCTGCTTCCACTCCTGACATTGAACTTCAGAGCCACCTTGCAGGTGGATGCGGTAAACCCCTGGTCTGGCAGTTGGCTGCTATGCAGTGCCCCATTTGGGAGCGCGTCGTACAAGGTGGTTGAGAGAAGGCTGATAGCGTTGCAGCCCGAGTCCTGCCCAAGCCAGGCCTGCAGCTTCTTCCTGGCCAACGCCTCTTGCGTGCTAAGCAAGCGCTTTACCAACTGGGCCACACCCGGGCCCCTCTTTTGGACTCGTCCCTTCTGTTTGCTTTCCCTTGTCTGCTCTTTGCAGCTGGAATATCTTAGCTACTGCAAGTCCCAGAAGAGACTTCAGCTGACTTTTCCCACAGCTGTAAGGATCGTGACGTAGCGCATGAGGGAGGCACGTGGATTTGGGGGATGTGGAAGAAAGAGTACATTAGGGGGGTCTCTGGGACTCAAAAAAGTAAACGAACAGTTTTCAAATCATAAAAACATTACGAAATAGGGCCAGAGAGATGGCTCAGGGGTTAACACTCTGTCTCGCAAGCCGAAGGCCTGAGTTTGGATCTCAAGACCAAACACCAGACGGTGGTCGAAACTACCAGCCTTAGTGGGCGGAGCCTGGGAGATCCCACAGAAGCGATCCAGGATAATTTCAAGTCACTCTTGGTCCCCCCCAGGGACACACTGTGCCCTCTGATACACACACACACACACACACACACACACACACGCACACACACACATAAATCAATCAATAAATAAATCAATAAATAAGATTTAAGGGGCTGGAGAGGTGGCTCAGGGGTTAAGCCTCTGCCTTGCAGGCGGAAGGTCCTGAGTTCGGATCCTAGACCCCACGTATAGACGCCAGGCAGAAGCGGGGGCGGCCTGCGCTTCTGGTCCTGGTGGGCAGAGCCTGTGGATCCTGGGGCAGAGTAAACAAGGAGGAGGTGGAGGCGTCCATGGTGGTTCCCGAATTCGTCCGTGGTTCTACACACTCACACACACACACACACACACACACACACACACACACACACACGTGCACATACATACACACACACGCACAATTGAATAAATAATAAAAAATTTTAAAAAAGATTTAAAAGGCATTACAAAATATTCACTTTAAGAAAAGGAATAATTTTTATTACTATCCTTATTATTACTGTTATTATTATTTTTATGGAGAGAGGATCTTCACGCAATCCAGGCTGGCCTCAATTGGCCTCAATCGCTGAGTAGTTGAGGATGACCTTGAACTCCCGATCCTCTGCCTCCCAAGCACTAGGGTTACAGTCCTGGACCACCTGGCCGAGCCGTGTGCTGGGCTCTCGCCCAGGGCTTCCTGCATGCTGACGAAGACAGCACTCCCACTGGACTACATCCCAAAGTATTGGGGGAGTCACTTTGGAAAAGGTTAAAAAAGTACTGACAACGAAAATAAAGAAAATTAAAAAGAATAAACCGTCCCAACATGCAGACGCCGCCGCAGAGACAGAGCGTGGATTGTGAGCAGGGAGGCCCAGGAGGGACAGCTTCCCAAGAGGTTTCCAGCACCAGGACGCGATCGGACGCCAGCTGACCCTCGTGGTTGCCATGGGTGTTTAGAGCTGATTCGGTGTTAATAACTGTGCGTAGGAATGTTCGCGCTTCTCTCTTGGGCGGACCCTCCATCAGGAGCTCGAAGGCTGTTTTCCTGGCCTGGTGAGGCGCGATGCCCACCGGCACCAGAACCTGAGTGGTTCTCTCTGGAACCCCGACTACGGTTCTTGGGCTCATTTGGGTGTTTCCCCCAACATATTCTGGTAGCTCCTCTTTCTCTGCACACCGCCAGCCTTCTCTAAAAGCTTTAAACTCCCCACTGGGCGCGAGGGGAAGGTATGGGGCGCATACTGCCTTTATTTTTGGGCCTGGTACTAGGACTAGAAGCCATGACCTTGCTCGTGCAAGGCCCACGCTCCACCACTGAGCTGCGTCTGGGATGTTCCCCCTTCCGCCCAGTGCTGGGCACACTTCTGCGCACGCCGGGCATGCTCAGGTCTTAATCATATTTGAGGTACCCTTCAGCACGGGGACAACTCTCTGGGGAACATTAGTCCTGACCCCACTGCATTGTCCCAAGGGACAGGTGAGCTACTGAGTTAGACTATTTGCTAAAAGAAGACTGCCCTGGGGTTTGCCTCCCATGGCAGAAGATTCCGGAAACACAGGCCGAATGCGCGTGTCGTGTTTCTAGATACTCTGGCAGAAGGAAGTCCCACCTGTCTTCCCCACCTTTTATTCTCCCCGTGGGCCACGTGCTCAGAGCCCAGCACCCACTTCTCATTGGCCCGCAGGGACCACCCACCTGGGTCTGCAGAAAGTGGGACATCAAAGCCAAAGGTGTCAGGGGCTTCGAACCTCCTCCGAAGAAAAGGATTCTTAGACGACACTGACATTCCAAGCGCCAAGCACATCCGCACCTGCTGCGGTCCCGGGGGGGGGGGTGAAGAGGGGTTCGGGGGGGGGGCGCTTGCCAGGTGGTTCTACGCAAGTCCGGAAGTCAGAAGCACTTTGGGCCAAGGGTCAGGGCCGAGTTGCGGTGGTGCAGGCCGCAAGGCTGACGTCGCACAGGGCGCTCGGCCTACATGTCATAGAGCCGCAGCTGCTCCTGCACGTCGCCGTCCGACATCTCGCCAAATGTCTCCTTGTTCTCTTTCATGAGCTTGAAGATGGCAGCCAGCTGCTCCTTCTGAACTCTGTTGGAAAGAAAGGAGGAGAGAGAGGAAGCGCCCCAGCTCAGGGGACAGCCTGCACTCCGAGCCGGGCAGCAACACCCACCTTAATCTGGCTTTGCTTTTCAGTGCTAAGAGGAAAGCTAAATATCACGGCAGTCCCCACCTACAACAGAGGGGACAGAGACGGGGAGACGGCTCTGGGGGCGACATCTGTGTGTGCAGCTGAGCTGACAGTTGCCCTCTGATCTCTACACGTGCACCCTGGCATACCCTGGCATGCACATATCGTGCACCCTGGCATGCACGTACTGGCTGGTGCTCTCGAATAACATTACTTTTATGTAAATATGGATAGCATATATATATATATATATATATATATATATATATATATATATATATATATATATGACATAGGAATGGTTTGCCCAAACACGCTCATCTCAAGACCGTCTCATCCAGGGACCACCAGTATCATTTGCCGTGCCTCAGTTTCCCCGTGGGTCTCATTTATTGCTGTCTTGCCTCTTACGGAAAGGCAAGGAGGAGAAGACATGTTCTGTTAAGTGGCTTGAAATCCTAGGAAGGCACAGGTCAGAACTAGCCTCCGTTTACCAGAAAGAGCCAAAGCAAGGGAAAAACCTGGCAGGAGCTGGGCGTACAGAGGTGGGCAAGAACAAGTCACAGGGAAGATGGCTGAAATCTCACCTGTGGGGTTCCCCTGCCTAGGGAAAGGGGTGCAGGGCATGGGCCATTGGCCTGGCATTGGCCACATACGGTCCTCTGGTGGGGGGTTGGGCTGGCGTGGCACCGGAAGCCTCTCACACTGTGAACCTCGAGGTGGGGGACACCAGCCGCAACGAGGAACAGCATGGCGCGTTTGCTCCACGGCAGCGGCTGTGCGAGGCAGCACGGCTGGCCACACATCCTGGCCCCACCTATGCTGGCTCCTTCTTCCTGTGCCCCTGCCCTCCACCCCGCTCCGCTGGCTCGGCGCCCGGAGGGAGCTCGAGCCCGTGTACCCGGCCTTCCCCAGAGCTGTGTGCTCTAGCCGGGTCGCAGGTCCACCAGAATCGAGCAGGCTTCAGTGAAGCTGTCAGACACCGGCACCCCACTCTGCCGACAGGGGGTCCTGCTGCCCGGGCTTGGGCTTCCTTTTTCTTTCATCTGTGTGTGGAAGGCGCGGTGTATGTATACAGGGTGTGTGCGCGCGCACGTGTGCATGCAGGTGGGTGTACTTGTGAATGAATGTACACGAGTACACTTGAGCGCATCACCCGTGGAGGCCCAGGGGAGTCTAGGAATCCTCCTTGATGGCTCCTCCACTTTACTGCTGTGAGCTCGGGTCTCTCATCAAACCCAGAGCATGCTATTAGGATCAGTCTGGCTAGCCAGCTTGCTCTGGGGGTTTCTCAAGTTCTGCCTGCCAGGATTAGAATTACTGGTGGGCAGCACACCCACCAGGCCTTTTTACGTGGATCCGGTTCCTTTGCTTGCAAGGCAAGAGCTTCCACCACTGACTGGGCCGTGGCGCCAGCGCTGGGCTCTTGCCTTCCATGACGCTCCTTCTGTCTAAACCCTTCAGTGCCTTCTTCCCCTGGGCACGGCTGGCATCTGGTTCTCGTCCCTCTTAATCTGCAGATGCTCTGCCTACAGCTACTTCCCCTACACGGGAAGAAGGGGCCCATGGGATGTGCTTTGTGCCCTATGGCATGAAGACAGGGGTACTGTGAATGGAAGGGGTGTCCTGAGCGACTTAGGTGGAATTGGCTGGCTCTCGGACGCACGTGCGCCATCTCCCTGAGGAGTTGTCATTCGCGTGGTCCTGATATTATTTTTGTGTTGTATCATGTTGTATTTTCTGAACTAGGATCTCTCTATGTAGCCCTGGCTCGCCTCGAACTTGTGGCCCACAGTTTCCCAAATTCTGGGGTCGCAGAAGTGCGCCACCACACCCACCTGGCTGTGTGTTATTGCTTCAGGAGGTGGCACGTGACGGTCACTGCACTCTGCTGGAATGTACAAATAATCAGAATGGAGGAGACCTTAAAGTTCATTTCTAAGGACTCTTTTTTAGCAAACCACACTGAAGAAACACACGGCCTCCAAGGTCATCTTCTCAGAGTTTATTGACCGAAGGAAGGAAGGAAGGCAGGCCGGCCGCTTACGGAGCACCAGGCTGCCGGGGGTGGGCGAGGCAGGCTGTCCACACGCCATGTTTGGAAGGCCCCCTCCCAAACCCAGCGGACTCTATTACAAGGATGGATCCGGCCTGGGCAGGGATGTCACACTGCCAGCTAGGGACGCAGGCCTTCCGTCCATCCTGCAGCCGGGTAGAAGGCTGTGTGTCGGGGCCTGTTGTGCCCTCAGCCTGGAACTCAGAATGTGGTCCACGGAGGTCACCGGCAAGCCGCCTTGGGAGTGTCCGTTGGACATTTCCCGGCCTTTTTTTTTTTTTTTTTTTTTTTTTCTGAAAATTTACTGCTTTAGAAGAAAACTGAGCCAACAAATCTGAGACTACAAGAAAGTTTGGTAAACAGTATAAATATTGTCAAATATAAAATTCCCAAAAGTAACCTGGGACTGACCTGTGTACCTAGTGAGGTTGTAACTAACCTAGGAAAACCCGTCTAGGGAAACGCTAGTCTGGCCGTGAACGCTGCTAACGCTACCATTATCGAGACCGTGGAGGCTCGACTGAGCCGGCAGGGTCCACGGAAAGGCCTCTTAGAACACGAGGTCGGGACCCAGCCGCCTGCAGCCGACAGAGGAGGGACAGAACAGCTGTCCAGTAACATGACCCCAGTGACCATTCATCCCCAGCTCCGGTGACAGAGCCAGCAAGAGAGGAGGAGGTGTCCCCAGGGGAAGGGCCGCCACCCATGCCGGATGCATGTCTGCCACTCCTCAGAGTCTCATGCAAGGGGGCTAAGAGCGAATCTGGCAGGTGAGAAAAATGCAGGCCTCAGCCCGCCTGCTGCGCAGGTCATGTGCGACCCTCTCCAAGCAGGGCCGAGCCAACAGCATTTCCCTGCTAGCCCAGGGGAGAGTCCTCATCTGGGGCGGGTGGGGGAGGGGGCGCCTCAGTAGATTTGCAGGCAGATGTGCCCACCCATCAACCTGCACAGACCCCTCTCTGAGGGATTCTACTTTTAACTCTTAAGCTTATAAGAGGCCACAAAAGAAAAAGCCTTCATAGGGAGGCCAAGGACAACTCCATTATTCTTCTGCTCTGTAAAGAGAAACAGGGAGAAAAAGATCATGTATTTCACTCCTTTCCTGATGCACCAAGGGGCAGGACTGGGGCCCGGGAAGGCGCATGTTTGGAATTGCAGAAGCCGCGGCTGACTCAGGCTAGGCTGGGTCCTCGCACTGGAGCTATAGGGTCTCCTCTGGCTGCCTCTGCTGAGCTCCACTGCCCCACCCCCAGCTGGGCAGATTCGTGTCCTACGGGGCCCTGGGCCTTTCTGAGGCCCGTTCCCCAGAAGAACAAGGGTGGCCCACGGGGTGAAGTCTCGAAGCACACACGGGTCTGCGCCTGGGCCTTTGGCGCCCTCTCCTGGGCGATGGACTTGCGCGCATTATGGGGAGCTGAGAATGAAGTCACAGGAACCCCTCCTCTAGGTGGCATCCACTTCCAGCAGATTCCAGAGTGGGGCAGTCCTGCGGACACGGGTGACGGGCCCAGCCTCGTGTGTCAGCATCCGCCTAGTTTACAAACTGGGCCCGGCAGGTGGGAAAGAAAGAGGCAGGAAATGGGAGGCTGTTTCCTGCCAATCCAGCCTTACTAGTTCAGGGGGAGTCCTGAGGCCTCTAGTCCAAGCAGCTGACACAGAGCCCGCCAGCCCCAGGGACAGAGCCGCTGTGGGGAGTGGGGAAAGGTGAGCACCCACCCGGGGCCTCCAGGTTCCTAGAGGTCTTGCCCGGAGGCCTGGGGACAGCTATGGTACCCAGAGGAGCCACTGAACGCAGCCAGGTGCCAGACTGTCTTGTAGCTCTCAGCTCTCCAAGCTCGGAGACAACAGAACCGAGCGGAGCCCAGCAGCCTCTGCAACCCACGCACGCCACGAGACACAGGTGGGGGCCAAAGGCTCTGGCTGGGGCCACATGCAGGGCAGGAGGGAGCAAGCATATGTCAGATGGGGCAGGCATGCAGAGCTGGGGGCACGCAGAGCTGGGGGCACGCAGAGCTGGGGGCACGCAGAGCTGGGGGGAGGCATGCTGGGCGGAACGATCGAGTGAGCATTCTGGGCTTCCAGGACCCCCCCCCCAGCTCCTCAACTTGAGGCACAGCTGAGGACTCCTTCCTCACCCCAAGAGCTGTTCCTTGACACGGCCTCCAACTCATGGAGTGTGAGTGGGTGGTCTGGAGACCCGAGGTAGCTCAGGGAAAAAGACCCCCGTTTGCGGTCTTTGACAATCATACAGAGGTGACTTTCCTCGCGACCTTAGCTCTGAATCTATCCTGACAGTCCCTTCAGGTCATATATTTGAGGGATAGAAGGAGGCCACAGTGCTACCCCAGCCCCATGGCCGGGACTCGAGGGGGCGGGGGTCCGTCCTGCCTGCCCTCCCCACCAGGGCTGGGCCCTGTGGCAGACCCACGACTGCACAGGCATCAGCTCTGCCTGGAGCCTCACACTGCCATGGGCTGAGGAACACGGTGAATCTGGATTTACAGGGGCCCACGCGGCCCTAACCCTGGACCCCAATCCCGCCTGACCTGCTGCAAGGGTGGACGGACACACCGGTCTCAGGTGTCCGACCAGCTCCCCCTCCCTTTGAAGCCTTGCTGGCCACCTAACAAGGGGTACCCACATTCCTGCAGCCCTGCGGACAATGGATCCCCCCACCTCCAGCCGACTAGCAAGCGCCTCAGCCAGCTGCCCCAGGAGGCCACCCGGAGCCTCTCCCTCTGGGGAAGGGTTGCCTTTTATGGCTGGGGGGTCCTCGTGTGTGAGAACAGTAAGCAGGCTGGGGGGATGAGATGCATTAATTGGTTATGAAGGTGATGGGGGACACGCCGGTGGCGTGGGGGACATCAGCAGGCAGTGTGAGGGAAGAACCGCTAGTCTAAGAGGCCAGTCTCCTTACCCCAAAGACTTTGCAAGAACACTGTGGCCCGGGCCCTAGGGAGCGCGCTACAGGGAAGTGAGGTCAGAAGTCAGCTCAATCCTGAAATATAAAGGTTGGGCAAACAGGGTCACACTAAGAGGCAGTGTCCTTCGCACCAGAGGAGTCGGGGACTCAAGTGGATGGGATCCCCCCCCCCCGCCTGTGTTTACACTGTCACCTCTTGCCCTCAAAGCGAAGAGCTTTCAAGCAAGCACGCTGCAGGGAAATAGGGATGATGGGGGAGAAGAGAGCAGATGCGAGGGCAGAGGGGTGCTGGCGGCCTCGAGGGGATGCTGTACTCCCTGGGGGGGCCCGTTCGCTGCTGCCGGACTGTAACATACAGGCTGGGGTCACCCAACCCTGCTCCTCCCTGCTGACCACACTGGCTGCTTCAGAGCCCCCCTCAGAACCCTGGCAGGACAGAGCCCAGACGCTATGTCAAGGGAAGTCTGATGGTCCCCTGGGGTACGGCCGGGTGCGGGGCGACGGATGGCCCCATTCCAACACCAGAAGCTGCATAGCTGTGGCTGCTCTGAGCTGTGCAGAGTGGAACAGATAGAAAATGACGTGGGGGGGCGGGGGAGACAGGGCGCCAGATGGATGCCCACCAAGAGAACCCTGCTCTGTCCTCCAGTGACAAATCGGTTTTGTCGTGGACTGCGCGCCTAAGTGGACGGCCAGGCCTGGCACCGGGCTCTCGCCTGACATCTCGGCTTTGTCTTTGGGGGCAGGGGAGGTGGGGAGGGTGTCTGGGCCAGAGAATGCAGGAAACGGAAACACACCCCTCTCCCTGCCCCTGTCCCAAGAGACCCTTCCCCGTCCCCCAACCCAAAGGCAAGGGGCCTTGGCAGGCGGGGCTTGCAGAAGGGCCACCCCTCGAGGCCTCACCCCCAGAGCGCTTACCTCTGCTCCTCCTCCAGCTCCTCTTTGGTCATCATGTCTTTGTACTGGCTCCCCCTCAGCTGCCCCGGACTGTACTTAAAGGAGAAGGACGCTCCTGCCGGGAAGAGGATGGTAAGCACCCCGGGACACGAGGCCGCCCTCCCCGCGCCCAGCGTCTTCGCCTTCTTTGGTCTCTGTGCCTGGTTTGTTTGTTCCCAGCTAGGCACAAGCCCAGGCGGTGCACGTGCCAGGCGGGCGCTCGTCCCTGATCTACAGCCTGCAGCTCTGCCTTGCTTGTTCTGAAAGAAACACTGGACCTGCCAAAGACAGGCAGGTGGGCCTCATGCGTAGCCGCTGCGCCAGCCTCGCCAGCCTCTCCACGTGGCACCGTGTACCTCTTCTACGGCTCCTCCTACCTACCCTGAAGCAGGGGTACCTATCTTGACACAGGGATACGCAGATGAAATGAGACCACTGGAGAGAAACCAGGCCCCAGCCCGGAGCCCGCCCCATGGCTCTGTGCGGGTCGTCTCAGGAAACGCTTGGGCCGTCACAGCTGGGCAGGCGTCAGTCCTCAGCACGCACGCCACAGCCGCCCACGCTCCCCCATCTGAACACCAGAGGCGAGTGCCCAGGGACGCTGACCCCCTCTACTTGTGGGCTAGGGGCATGGGGGCGCACATATGGATGCTGGTGCTGAGGTAGGTGGTCTGAGAGCAGCCCCCAGATCTGACAGGGGGAGAGGGGGCAGAGGAGAGGCTGGCCACTCGACCCAGAGCTGACTCAGTGCTGGGGTACGCCAGCAAGGGAGGGGGGCCCTGCGGGCCACAGGACAATCTGCTTGTGAAGCAATACCCCTAGCATCCTTCTACCCAGTCAGCGTCAGGGGAGACGGAGCGGGGGGCGGGGGGCTGCTTGGCTTCTTATCTAATGCCACGGCAGAAAGGGCTGGGAGAGGCCTCTGCCAGCCACACTGGTGCCACCTCGTCAGCTGCTATTCTGAGCACTTCCGACCGCCGCTCCAGTGTGGGGATTCTAGTCACCCCCACATCCTCCCACAACGGGAGAGGACAGGTCGCTTTTTCTGGCTGGCAACAGTCACTAGCCCTCAGATGGGCGGCTGCAAATAGTTCTCTTGGCTGACAGGAAAGTTCTGGATGTGAATTCACAACCCGGACATTCTGCAGGGCTGCGTCCCTTTTCTCCATCCCTGCTTAGGAGGAGAGGAGGTTGGTGGCCGTGGAGCACGGCCGCCCGCCGCTACCCAGGGCCTGCGGCCTCCGTCGGGAATCAGGCCCTGTCTTTGGACGTCTGCCCCTCACTCACACTGGACAGCACAGTGCAGGTGCTAGGGACACCACGGTGACTAGAACGCCCGGGAAGCAGGATACTTGACGTGCTTCGTCGCCGCCCCTAGAGCCTGCAGACAAGGGTGCCGAGATGGGAGGGGCCTGGGGTGACGGCGATTGTGTGGTGGGCAGGGACACAGGCAGTCACTAGGTGTAGGTGTCACTAGGGCACGCGATGACAGGCCGAGGGTCCAAATGACTGGGTAAGGGACTGAGGGTATGGACGGAGATACAACTAGGTAAGGTTGAGGTAGGCTGGTACCCGGAGCTCCTGCTGGCGTAGGGAGGTTCTAGAGGTTTGGAGCAGAGCCCAGCAAGCCCCAGAAGCTTCCCTGATAAGTTCCTGTCAATTCCCAGAGCCTCGGCCTGCATGCTGAAGGGTGAAGGCCCCACGCTGGTTCTCCTGGCCATCACATACGCTGACAACAGCAGCTCGGCTGCACGAGGACCCAGCCTGTCAGAACACACTCAGAAATGACAACTGACAAAGGCAACCAAGGAACCTCAACACCAGGAAAGGGGCGCTGTGCTGACGTTTTAGAAAAACAAACATAAAAGGTTCTGCCAGCTTGGGGGCACCTTTGGCTTCTGTTTTATGGGGCGAGTCTGATTAGCTTTATGCTTTGCCAGCCAGACAGCACATGACCGGAGGAGGTTTGATTTAACGTAATCACACGCAGCGGGCTGTATCCAATTTCACTTGAGCAGGAGGGTTGGATGTGAGGGCCCCTGGAGAGCCGGGGCTTCCTCTTCCTGGCAGTATGAATCCTGGAGTGGCCTGGGGAAGTTATTTCAGCAGCGCTAATCAATGAGCCCCGGAGGGAAGCTGAGGTGCCCGGGGCCAGGAAGCTGGAGGGAGGAAGAGGGGAAGGGAGAGGGACTTGGTGTTTCTGTCCTACAGCTGAGACCATCGGCTGCCTGGTTAGAGATGGCAAGGGGCCAGGGAGCTGGGGCTGTCCAGGGACAAGGACGAGGGTCCAGCAGCAGGCCCGGGGCTGGTGCCGCCTGAGGCTCCTGCGGATGCCATTGAGATCTCACTTGTCTGAGCAGGGGCTCCAGCCTGGCTTCAGCCTCCGCACCCTCAAGTCTCAGCGGGAACATGGCACCCACACACGGAGGACAGCTGCCCACACACTCCGGAAAGTCACCCATGCACCGCGGTCACCTAGACCACGGCTCTCACTAATCCCTAGCCGCAAAGTGACATGGGAGAAAGGAGGACCCGGCCTGCCTGTCCGCAGACAGCTCTGTCCTAGCCTTGGCTGCCTCTGCACCGAAGAAACCCACAATCCTGCCCATTCTGGATGCCAGCTCTGCCGAGCTGACACCCACGGGGGCCTTAGTTGCCCCATTCTGGAACCTTCTCTGTTCAGCACAGTCTTGTTTTTGAAAAACTACGAAGCCTGATCTGTTTTGGATCTGTCTGTCTGTCCGTCCGCCTGCCTGCCTGTCTGGGGCAGTGGCCACCTATTGGCTCATCCGTGCTCTCCTGACTCCCTCTCTTCCCAAGGAGCCCCCAGGGATCCAGTTGTGGAGATGGTCACTCCCGAGGCTCAGGGGTCAGGCGCCAGCCCCTCCCTCTCCTGGGCTGTGAACGGTTCTCCCCGACGAAAGGATCAGCGGACAGTGACGGGTGTAGCCTGGTTGGAAGACGGGAGGTAGGAGCTGGGGAGGCCGGAGCGCTTTGGCTCAGGCAGTACCCAATCTGTTCCCAGGGTCGATCCGTTTATTGACAGAAAGCCAAAACTCCGTAAGGGCAAAGGTGGGCAGAGCAGTTAGGAGCAAGCAGACCTCGGCCTGAGCATCCTGCTGCCGTCCTCCCTTCATACCCATAACTGCCCCTACACAGCGAGGTGCGGGTCGCACACCTGACCGTGCCCGTCCCTACTCACCATCCTCCTCCTCGGATCCTGCTGTGGGCGGCCCCTTGTCACTATCTGAGTCCTCCTCCTCTTCATCCTGCAAGACAAGGCCAGGGCTCAGTGCCGCAGGCAGGGGGCGGCCGGCTCTTGATGCTCAAGTGCAGGCTCAGCAGGGGGAGCTGAGCGAAGCCCTCCCCTCCCAAGAGACCCGTGGACCCACAGGGGGGCTCCTGAGTGACCGCCTCCAGGGGCGGGCTGTGCGGGGTGGGCAGGGGGCGGTGCCCGTCCTGCAGCCAAGGTCAAGCTGCAGTGGAATCTGCAAAGTCAGAGCAACCGTTGCGAAGGGGAGGAGGGGATGGGGGGAGGCATGGGAGGGGCGTTAGGATCCTCTTATCTGGGCATTCCACGCCCAGGACCCTGCTCTTTCCTTCAGGCCCCCACACAGCTATTTCCCAGGTGCCTGTCAGACACCCAGATGCCTTAGTAAGTTCACAAAGGCAGGGAAAGCTGGCGGCTCCTCAGCTCCAGCCAGCTTCATGGCGCGTGGCATGGGGGGGGGGCTTGACGCCCTTTTCACTTTGGCCAGTGTCTTTTTTTTGGAGGCAGGGTCTTGTGTACCTTAGGCTGGCTTGAATTGGTTCGCAGCCGAGGATGGTCTTCAGTGTCCTGTCCTCGTCCATCAGAGTGCTGGACTCCCAGGCTGCGCCCACCATGCCTGGCCACCTGATGTCCTGTCCAGCCCTGACTAGCTTCTGGTCCATTCTCCCTGATAGGAGCTCTGTCCAGCTCAGCTCCATTTCTCCCTTGCCTGGACTCAACACGCAGACTCCATCCTGGGATGGCCTGGGGGGGGGGTGACTTCGACTGCAGGAATGTTCCGGCATGAGAGGGACGTGGGAGGGGTTCAGCCGTGTGATGGGGACTGAGCGGGGAGGAGGGGCCAGAGGGCCGGCCGCTTGGGAGCGCGGCAGGCGAGGAAGCTACAGGTCTGAGGAGGGGGAAGAGAGGTCGCAGGCAGGAATGAGCTGTCTGACATGGAGATATATACTAATTCAGATCTGGGGTGCTCAGGCACCTGGGAAGCATTGAGGCTGGGTGTGGGGGGGGGGGAGAACGCTCCACAACGAACAAGCTGAGCGGAGCCCAGAGACAACCTTTCCCAGGCCCACAGTGGTGAAGGGATCAAAAATGGCTGATGTTGGGGTCCTGAGCTCCTAAGGGAGCCAGGGCGGGCTCCTGTCACACAGCTGGCCTTATAGACTCAGTGTCAGCTATGAGAGTGATGTCCACCTCCTGGTAAGGAGGTATCCTGGGGGGTCAGACACAGCTCTAGTCTGAAAGCAAAGTCTTTCCAAGGGAGGCAGGCGGGTTCCCCAAGGGGCCAAGAAAGGAGACACCCCCCCTCCTCCATCAAGGCAGCAAATGGACTACTCAGATGTGCTCTCTAGACTGGAAAACACCTACCAGGACTTTTACAAAATGACGGATCGTGTGCAGCAGAAACACCATGGGGGGGGGGGTTAAGTAGTTAGGAGCCAAATGCATTCGGTCAGCAGGCTTGCCAAAATGTCAACCGGTCCAATGTGGTGCAGGACATGTGTACTGACAACACTGCATGACGAAGAGGTTCTACGCGTACTGCTAAGAAGAGGGGGTCAAGAGAAATTAAGGGCGACTAGGAGAGGCCGTGTGTGCCCGCAGGCTTCGAAGTGAGGATGTTCGAAGTGAGGTGCCCACGGCTCATCAGCGCCACCAAAGCTGACCCATGCCCCAGCGGGGAGAGGGTTGGAGGAAGACGGGCTGCCTTCCCTTTTCATCTCTACATTTCAGTCTAGTTTGGGTTTTCTAAGCATTGTGTGAGTTTTCCTTGGCGGGTCGGTTTGTGAGGAGTTTGCTCAGGCTGTCCTTGAACGGGCTGTGTGGCCCAGGCTGGCTCCAGTGGGCGGCGCTGCCTCTACCTCTCACGTGATGTTTAAAATTGTTAACAGGGGGCTGATGAGATGGCTCAGTGGGTGAAGGCGCTTGCCACGCACCCCAATGACCTGAGCTCAATTCCCAAAACCCATGTAAGGTGGAAAGAGAAATGACAATGCGGCTGTCCTCTGGTCTTTGCAGAGATGTGAATGTACACAAATGTGCGCGCACACACACACAAATAAAAAGAACGCTCTTATGATTTTGAGGGTGACAGGGACATTATGAGCATCTTTTGTTCTACATTGGCTCTGTGACCTCAGCTCGCGGCAGAACCCCCTAAATCCCTGGAGATTTCCTAGGGTTATCTTTCATTCTAATGGGGTGGCTCTTGGCCGGTCCTGACTCCCAGAAAGGCCAAGCCTAGACTCCCACTTGTGGGATCCCACACGTGTCCACGCTCAGCCAGACAGGCATGGCCCAACTCCACGGGAACAGAAGCCACGGACATCACTTATGTACCTCTGCCTGGCTGTTCACAGTAAACCATCCAACAACACGACAAACTTGAAAAGCCAACAAAAAAAAACAAGGTGGGCTGGCAAGATGTCTCATTTGGGGAAGGCGCCTGCTTCCAAGCCCAAAGACTTGAGATTGATCACCAGAAGCCCACACGGCGGGAGAACAGAGTCCTGAAAGTCACGCCCGACTCCACCCCTGTGCCCTGGCTCCTGCTCTCAATCTCTCTGTCTACTTTCTCCCTCTCTCCAAAGTAAAATAAAAGAACTGTTGGGAGAAAGAATCAACATTGTTCCTTAAGTGGTTAAAAGCGGCCGCGCGGCTCCTTGGAACATGTTCCTGCAATCCCTTCAATGGGCAAACTCGTGAACACAAACACGAGATAATGTCCGTCCCGGGAGTACACTCTGGGTGAGACATCCTGCACGCGGGACCAAGAACAGGGCGTGTATCCAGACTGCAAACGGGTCTACAACCCTGGCCGGAGCAAGGCTGACACAGTTGGCTTCTTGCCCCTCGAAAGAAGAACTTTGCTTGTCTCCTGCCTGAGCGCTGAATGAAAGAAGCTGAAAATCTACAGTAGGCGCCTTCGTTTTTCACCATTGTTGGTCCACGCCATTTACTTTCAGTTCAGCTTCTGTGATTCCTTGCGACTCCGTCTCATGACAACGAACTTAAAAAACAAACTGGAGGGGCCGGGGAGATGGCCCACAGGTTAAGACTCTGCCTTGTAAGCAGAAGAACCTGAGTTTAGATTGCAGGTCCCACGATAAAAAAAAAAAAAAACACTAGGCAGAAACAGCAGCGGCTCCACTTCTGACCTTAATGAGCGGGGCCTGGGAAACCCCAGAACAAAGCAATAAAGAGGTGGGAGCAATCCAGGAAGATTCCTGAAGTCGCCCTTGGCCCTCCACAGGGACACATGTACCCTCTGATACACACACACACACACACACACACACACGCGCGCTAAATAAATATTCACGTATTTTAAAAGAGTGGAGAACAACTGAGAACAGCCTACACTGACCTGTGGCCACCATGTGCTTACATGCATACATGCATGCACAGACATGAACATGTACATATGCTCCCTGCAAAACAGCAATAAAAAAAAATTGGGGGGGAGTGCAGTCTGCCTGCATCACTGCTGATAAATGACCATCAAACAGCTTAAGGGAACAAGGGGTTTATTCTCTCTTACGATTACTGCTTACAGTTCATAGTCCAGCTTGATGGGAGAGCAGGTACCAACACCTGGCCGGGGGAACTGGCCACACCATGTCGACACAATGGCTGAGAGCGGGACGATTCTTATTTGCCAGACCAGCATGTCTGGCCAGGTGTACACAACGATGCCAACTCTCCCAGCCAGGGCCTAATCCTACTACCTGGGCCTTCCTCATCAGCTACACAATCTCCTGCAGGTTTGCTCTGGGCTCAATCCAACCACTAATTCTCCACAAATGTTCCCAGAGCTCAAAACCCTCAACTATTAAGTGCCTAACTATGACGAGAGATTCTGTTTGTACCGAGCACACGCAGACCTGTGTATCACTGCCGTTGGCCATAAATGACATTCCCATGCTACATCCCATCGGGGATTTAAAGTACGGGGGAAGCAGGGAGCCCAGTGCAGCGCCCCCGCCTAGCCCGCACACAGGCTCGAGGCTCAGTCCTCAGCGGCGCAAGAAGCAAAGCCCACCACGGCTAGGCTTCATCTACGGGAACGTGCGTCTGAGGGCTTCTGTGCCTTGATCTTGGATGTCGCGGCTCAGAGCTGGGGGAGGAGGAGCTGCTGGATGGTCGAAGCCCCTCATCTGTGGTATTTTGCTACAGCAGCCTTGGCACGTGGATACAGCATGCTTGTTGAGTCTCATGGACACTGGGCCCTGGTAGCCCCCTAGATGGCGGGTGTCACCTAGGTGGGGGAGGGAGGGTGGGGGAGGGAGAGGGGTGAGTGGGGGAGGGAGGGTAGGTGGGGGTGAGGGGTGAGTGGGGGAGGGAGGGTAGGTGAGGGTAAGAGGTGGGGGGGAGGGTAGGTGCGGATGAGGGGTGGGGGGTGCAGGCCACAGGCAGCTCGGCCCATGCCCTGCTGGTGATCTTCGCACATCTTAACTCCCTCACTTTGGGGAACTGTTGCATTCTGCTTCTTCCAGAGGGATGTGAAGGGAGGGTCCCCTGCTGCCAGGACCCCCCTCACAGCATGTCCAGGGGCCCAGGCAGACAGCATGGCAGAGGGAGGTGACTGAGCTGGATTTATGTTACAGGCACACTGCACACTATTTACAGCTGCCGTGGCTGGTTAGAGAAAAGCAAACGCATGCGTGCATGCATGCGTGTGCGTGTGCATGCGTGTATGTCCAAGAAGAGATAGCTGAGCCCATTCCACAAGCAAGACCAGCAAGATCTCAGATGCACAAGCGTCCTTTGCTGAGGACGGCAAAGCGTCGCTGATCTGGACTGGTTTTAGAGGACATAGCCCATTAGGCAGGGGAAGGAGATGCAGGTCCTGACTCCCTGAGATGTATGTCCTGGTAAGTGCCTAGAGAAACAGGCAAGGTGTGAGGACAGGGGAGGCGGCCCCCTGGGCTGCGTAGGATTTTTTCTTCTTCCAGAAGGGTCCATTAGGCAATCAGTCATTCATCTTTGCACTCAGGGGGAGCACTGGCGACAGGGCAGGCAGTGAAGGACAGCTGGCGCCAGCTGGGAGCTGGGGGCAGGGCAGTGGGGGGGCAGCAGTCTGCCACTCTCCCCCAAAGGCCCAGCAGAGCATCTCCGCCACCTCCGGCTCCAAAGTCACCAAGTTTCCTTGGGATGAGAAATGCTCCACGTGACAAGGAACCTCCTTTCAGAATCCAGCCCCCTCTGGTCCCAAGCTGACTCTGACCTGCTCTCTCCTGGGCAGCAGGCTCGGTGACCATCCGTCATCACAGCCTCGGACAAGATACCTCCTCTTCCTCCTGACTCCCGAACGCTCCCACCATCTCTGGGACTCGGCCCGTTCTCTGCTCTCCTGCAAGTCCGCTGGGTCCCCCAGGAGCCTGGGGCCACTCTCTTCTAATCCGTCCTGCTTTGTTTTTTTGTTTTGTTTTGTTTTTTTCGGTGCTGGGGACCGAACCCAGGGCCTCGCGCTTGCTAGGCAAGCGCTCTACCACTGAGCTAAATCCCCAACCCCCCGTCCTGCTTTGGAAACGCCTTAAAAGTCAAGCCTGTGTGGGGATGGGGGGGCCGGCTCGGTAGGGGATGCACTTGCTGTGAAGCGTGAGTTCGTGGGTGCAATCCCAGCACCCATGAAGAAGTCGGAAGTGGGGGCCTGTGCCTGCAATTCCCAGAGCAGGAGAGGCAGAGACAGGGGGGCCCTTGGGGCTGCTGGCCGGCCAGTCTGTCCCCAAGGCGAGCTCCAGGCTAGAGAGAGATTGCCTTGACCTCCACACACACCCTCACGGGAGACATGCATGTGTTCCACGCACACATGCTCACATAGACATGCATGTGCACCCAAGGTTGACATACAGGCGTCCACACAGACACAGACCCCCGGCCTTCTGCGCATGTCCTGCTGGTACTGCCTGCCTGCAGGGCTTGCTCCATCCCCGGGATCCGCTTCCAGATCCTGCGGGGGGGGGGGGTCTGGAGATCTGTCTCAAGGGCTCACTGAGAAGCACCCGGGGGCTGAGCCTGTGGCCTAGTCTGAGGGCGATCACCAAGCACCCCTTCCGGGCTTGCCATTTCTCCTTGGCCACTCACTTGGGGGTCCTTCGCCTCCCTTCTGCCTGACTCGGACCCGACCCACCAGGGCTGTTCTGGGGTCCGGGTGGGCTGAAGAGGCAGAGAGGAGCCGGCACTCTAGCAAAGATCACAAACCCACTGACCACACCGGCATAGCCCGACGCCAAGCGCGGGCTGGAAAGAGTCCTGCTGAGCTGGGGGGCCCAGTCCTTGCCCGCCACAGCAATCCTCCCTGGGGGGCAGGACGAGAGTCCCTCCTGCCGCTGAGGGTGTGTACAAGGAGGCCGAGCGACCTGCCTTCGACAGAGCCCCAGCATATTTTTTTGTCCTTCTTTTTGTGGTTTCTGAAGCTTCTTCACCAATGAGACCTTACTGGTGCTGGCTGTGTGCTGGGCGCGCCACAGGAGCGGGGTGAGGCAGTGAACGGAGGGGGTGTCTCCTGTGTAGACATTCCACCGAGCAGACAATGCGCACGAAAATAAAAGCTGACCTCATGCTAGTTAAGTGCTCTGAAGAGAGACTCCAGGAATGATGTGGCGGAGAGGGAGGGAGGGAGGGAGGGAGGGAGGAAAGGGGGCTGGCTTGCATCTGCTAACGTGGCCAAGGGCATGGAGACACGACTTGTGCGAATATGCAGCCCAAGAAGGCTGCTCTGGACACGGACAACAGACCCTCGAGGCTCTGGACAAGGTCTGGCCTGAGATACGGGGCACCAGGAGCTGCAGGGGAGCAGGGGCGCCAGGAGCGAGGTCCGGTGCGTCCCAGAGGCCAAGGCAAGTGTGAGGAATTAGCTGCAGTGGAAGCCACAGAGGGGAAAGTTGGACAACTTAGGGTGCACAGGTACCTAGAGTTGAGTCTGGGAGGGGTCATCAGGCAGATACACACACATATAAAAACGTATACACACACGCACACACACACACACATAAACACATATACACACACATATAAAAACGTACACACACACACACACATATATATATACATACATATAAACACATATACACACACATATAAAAACGTACACACATACACACACACATATATACACACATATAAACACATATATACACACATATAAAAATGTACACACATACACACACACATATATATACATACATATAAACATATACAAACACACAAATATATGCACACACACATAAACACATATATATTCATACACACATATATGCACACACATATATAAACACATACACATATATACACGTACACACATACATACATACACACATATATAAACACATACACACATATACATGCACACACACACACACACACACACACACACACACACACACAAGACCCTCGGAGGCCCTGAGGTGAGGTGACAAGACTTGGCGGCAGAGAAGAGGAGACCAGGCTTTGGGACCCCACAGTGATGGTAGTCGTGAGGATCAGGAGGAGGAGGAAGCTGGGGCCATGGGTGCCTGCAGAAGGTGGGGCTCAAGGAGAGGGTATTTGCACCTCAGGGCTCATCACGCGGTAGATGTGGCCAGAATATTCTAGAAAACAGCAATGGTGGGGCAGGCCCAGAAACCCCTCAGTTGATGTGTATAGACAGGTATTTTTCTAACAGGGATAAAAACAAGCAAGAGCACGAGGTAAGGTGCTGGTTCCAGAGGGGGCGGGGGTGCAGAGACACAGAGGGGCCCTGATTCACTGCCCTTTGCCCCCCTGTGCAGGCAGAGCATCCAAACCAAGACCACCACCCAGCCGCAAGCCGTGTCATTCCGAGGAGCTGGCCCGCCAGGCTCCCTGCGCCGGAGGAGCAGTTCCGGGCAACGTTCCTGCGGAGAGGACTCAGCGCACAGCCAACACGTCACAGAAAAGGAAAGGAAGCCAAGGAAGCCCCGGCAGCGGCTGCCCACCCCCTCCTCCGCCCCCAGGAGGGAACGTGAGGGTCAAGCCCAGCACCCCACACGCTGGGGCAAACAGGTTGGAGACAGGGAAGCAAATCAAGGGCTTGGCAAAGGCAGACCCCAGAGAATAAGATAACTCGTTTGGGGTCTCCCACTGACAGGCAAGACTGGGAGTGACGGTCGGATGGGGACTTTGAAAATCGCTTCTCTCCTTCCACCATGTGGGTTCTGGGAATTGGAGTCAGCTCACCCCCCCCCCCGCAGAAAGTACCACCTCACAGCCCCCCCCAGCTGAATGGTCTTGATTGTGATAAACTAGAAAATATAAGACGGAGAAGATGGGCTGGGCTGTATCTCAGTGGTAGAACACTCACTTGCACGGTATGTGTGCAGATCTGGGCTCTATCTGTAGCCCTGCCACACACACACACACATTCTCCCTCCCTCTCACACACACACACACACACACACACACACACACACACACACACATCCACTCTAGAATATAAATGTACAGTTTTAAAAATCTCCTGATGGCTTTGGCCAGAGGAGCGGGCATCTCAGATGGCCCCAGCGTGCGTCATGGAGAGAAGGGCCTTTCTTGAGGTTCGTCTTCAGATTCCCAGTCCTCAGAACCTGAGAATCTACGTGGGAGAAAAACTTTCCCAGCCACTCTCCTTATCCACAGTTGGCCTTCTGCAGTTTCTGCTACCCAGAGTCAACCGAGGGGTGACGGGAAGGCAGGACGCAGGGCACGGCGGCACATCCTCGCCGTGTGGAGCGTGGGGCAGGAGGGCTGCGCGCTCCATGCTGGCTGGAGGCACAGTGCAAGCTGCCCAGAAATGAGTGAATGGAAGACAGAAAGAAAGAGGGATGAAAAACAAAGAGAAAGGAAGGGGGGAGAGAGAGAGGAAGGAGGGAGGGAGGGAGGGAGGAGGGAGGGAGGGAGGGAGGGAGGGAGGGAGGAAGGAAGGAAGGAAGGAAGGAAGGAAGGAAGGAAGGAAGGAAGGAAGGAAGGAAGGAAGGAAGGAAGGAAGGAAGGAAACGAAACAAAGAAACAAAGACTACACGAGAACAAGATCCTTGCAGCGGCACTGGAACTAAACCAGGGTCTTGAACATGCTCTGACCCTGAGCCACACTCCCGGCCCTAAATGGAAAACTTCAGAAATAATTTACCAGCTAAAAATAACTTCAAGGACTGGAGATGTAACTCCGTTGGCAGAGTGCTGCCTGGCACGCAGAAAGCCCGGGCTCCACCCCACACTCCAGAGCTGGGGCAGGAGGATCAGGACAGGCTCCACTGCTCCATGAGTTCGAGGCCAGCCTCGGTACAAGACACAACAGAAATAAGTTACACATACTGCTTTAAGGCCAGGCATGGCGGCTCACGTCTGTAACCCAAGTGTGTAGGAAACTGAGGCAGGAAGGCAGTTGTGCGTTTTGGGTGGGCCTGACTAAGGGCAGCCTAAGCTAGAGATGAGATCCTGTCTCAAAACAGACAAATTGTGTGCGTGTGTGTGTGTGTGTGTGTGTGCGCGTGTGTGTGTGTGTGTGTGTGTGTGTGTGTGCGCGCGTGTGTGTGTGTGTGTGTGTGTGTGCGTGTGTGTGTGTACACTCAAGAGGGCACTTGAGCGTACGTGCTTGTGGAGGACCAAGGGTGACTTCAGGAATTGTCCTGGGTTGAGCGATCTCCTCGTTGCTTTGCTCTGAGGTTCCCAGGCTCCAGCCTCCAGGCCTGGAAGTGCAGGCCGCCATCGCCTGCACCCAGCAAAGCCAAGGGTGTTAACCCTACGCCTCTGCACAACCCCAAAGTGCTCCTGTGATAGTTAAGCCTGGATGCCAACTTGACACACCCGGTATTAACTAAGCTGGGCTGAGACCACGTCTGGAGAGGATCAACTGAGACTACTTGAAGGATACCCACCCTAGATCCTATCAGGACCTCCAAAGCTTTCAAAGGATCCTCCCAGTACTGCATCATATAAAAAGGAGCCACCAAGGAGAACAGAGGTCTTCTTGCAGCTGTGCTAGGAATCGTTCTTCCTTCCAGCCGCCCGGTTCCTTCGACCTTCCAAGACTCCAGGAGTTCTCCAGCCTTCAGCCAGCACCTACTTGACTACCGAACTGAGCAACTAGCTGTTGGCAGCCATCGTTGGAACTACCTCGGCTACTGGAAGCCATCGTTGGACTACCTCAGCTGCTGACAGCCTTCGCTGGACTACCTCGGCCATTTCTGTAAGCCAACCCAATAAATTTCCTATATATATATATATATATATTCATTCTGTGAATTCAGTGACTCTAGAGAACCCTAACTAATACAGAAATTGGTACCAGGAGTGGTTCTAGAGAAACAGAATTGTAAGAATGAATTTTGCTGGCAAGCTTTGTGATTTCTGGAGCTGGCTTTTTGACCCAGTGAAACCTCCAGCAACTAAAGACTCCCCTAGTGGCATGGAGGATACTGCAACTGTTTGGAGTGAACTGTTTCTAGAACTGGTAAAAGTAGGTGTGTTAGACAATCTTGATGCCCCTCTTGCGAGGATTGAGAAGCTCAGCGATTCCGTATATGAAACTTTACATAAAATGAGTGAGAATAAGGAAAATGATGATGCTGGCTGGTTGCTTCTAGCATCTCTCAATAAACTACAAATGGAAAAGGAATATCTCAGTGAGGAAAATATCGAACTCAGAAAGCGCATAAAAAACTTAGAAGTTTCTAAGTGTGCTCTAGAAGAGAATCTTCTCTCCAGTAGCAATAGGGCTCGAATTGGTGAAAATCAAACCCAAACTTTGATTATTAGGGTGGCTGAGTTACAACGTAAATTGAATTCCCAGCCTCGAAAGGTGTCGGCAGTTAAAGTAAAAGCGCTGATTGGCAAAGAGTGGGATCCTGAAAAGTGGGATGCTGATGTGTGGGAAGACCAAACTGATGATGAGGACGAGGACGTTGAACCCTCAACTTCTGGTGCATTTATTCCGCCCGAGGAAATGGCCTCCCCACCCTTAGCAGAGAATGAATCCCCACCCCCACCCTCTACAGAATTGCTATCTCCATCTTTGCGTGAGGGAATTACTCATGATTTGTCTGAAAGGAGAGCAAAGACTTTGCCTCAAGAAAATGCTGATTTTATGGCACGCCCACCTGTGATTGCTTCCAGGCCTATAACTAGGCTTAAGGCTAAACAAGCTCCTAAAGGTGAAATAGAAACTATGGTCCATGAGGAGGTACGCTATACTCCTAAAGAACTCCATGACTTTTCTAACATGTTTAAGCAGCAGTCTGGGGAATACCCCTGGGAATGGATTGTAAGGCTATGGGATACTGGTGGAAGGAGCATAAAACTGGATAAAAGTGAGTTCACAGAAATGGGCCCATTGAGTAGAGATTCTAGGTTTAACACTGCTACTCATAGAGTTAAAAATGGTGCCAAGAGTTTATTCGAGTGGGTAGCTGAAGTATTTATTAAAGTTTGGCCATCTGAAAAGGAACTAGAGATTCCAGACATTCCTTGGTTTAATGTTGATGATGGGATTAAGAGGCTCAGGGAAATTGGTATGCTTGACTGGATACGTTCTTTAAAATCCAATTCTCAATGGGAGAATCCAGATGACATGCCTTTTACCAGAAATGTACTTAATAAATTGGTGAGAGGGGCAGCACCAAATATGAAGGCTCCTATCATTGCTCTTCTCCTTGTTCCAGACCTAACAATGGGAGATGCTGCTGCCCAGTTGGAAGACTTAAATTCAATGGGCCTAGGTGGATCGAGGAGTAGTAGGGGCCAAGTGGCAGCATTGAATCGCCAATGGCAAAGTAAGCGTACTAACCATAATGTGCAGCCTAGACAGAACAGTACTTATGAGGGTCTCACTCGCTTAGACCTTTGGCATTGGCTAATTAACCATGGTGTCCCCAAAAGTAAAATAGATAAGAAGCCTACAAAGTTCTTATTTGACTTGTACAAGCAGAAAAATTCTAACAGAAATGAAGGAAAAGCTGCCTTTACTCGTAGTAGCAGAGAATCACGGCCTGTCAACCAATTTCCAGACTTGAGCCAGTTTACAGATCCAGAACCCCTTGAATGAAGGGGAGGCCGGGTCCCTTTAAGGAAGGACCTTGATACCATAGCAAAAAGCTTTAATATTAGTCTTTCTTCTGTCCTTCCACAAAGGGACCTAAGGCCTTTCACTAGAGTAACTGTGCATTGGGGGAAAGGAAATAATCAGACATTTCAGGGGTTTACTAGATACTGGGTCTGAGTTGACATTGATTCCAGGAGACCCTAAAAAGCATAGTGGCCCTCCAGTTAAAGTAGGGGCATATGGAGGTCAGGTGATTGATGGAGTTTTGGCTAATGTTCGACTCACAGTAGGTCCAGTAGGTCCCCGAACTCATCCAGTGGTTATTTCCCCAGTACCAGAATGTATAATTGGAATAGATATACTTAGAAGTTGGCAGAACCCTCACATTGGTTCCTTGAAATGTGGAGTAAGAGCCATTATGGTTGGGAAGGCCAAATGGAAGCCTTTAGAATTGCCTCTACCAAGGAAAATAGTGAATCAGAAACAGTATCGTATCCCTGGAGGAATTACAGGAAATTAGTGCCACCATAAAGGACTTGAAGGATGCAGGGGTGGTGGTTCCGACCACCTCTCCTTTCAACTCTCCCATTTGGCCTGTACAGAAGACAGACGGATCATGGAGAATGACTGTTGATTATCGCAAACTTAACCAAGTTGTGACTCCAATTGCAGCTGCTGTACCAGATGTGGTTTCAGTTGCTTGAGCAGATCAACACATCTCCTGGTACTTGGTATGCAGCCATTGATCTTGCAAATGCTTTTTTCTCCATACCTATTCATAAAGATCATCAGAAGCAATTTGCCTTCAGTTGGCAAGGCCAGCAGTATACATTTACAGTGTTACCTCAAGGGTATATTAATTCTCCAGCCCTATGCCATAACTTGGTTCGCAGAGATCTTGATCGCTTGTCTCTTCCGCAAGGTATCACACTAGTCCATTATATAGATGATATTATGCTGATTGGCTCCAGTGAGCAGGAAGTAGCAAGCATTTTGGATTTGTTGGTAAGGCATATGCGCAACAGAGGATGGGAAATAAACCCAACCAAAATCCAAGGACCTTCCACTTCAGTAAAATTTTTAGGAGTTCAGTGGTGTGGGGCATGTAGAGATATCCCCTCTAAGGTAAAGGATAAGTTGTTGCACCTGGCCCCTCCCACCACTAAGAAAGAAGCACAGCGTTTGGTGGGCCTGTTTGGATTTTGGAGGCAGCACATTCCTCACTTGGGTGTGTTACTTAGGCCCATATACCAAGTAACTCGGAAAGCTGCCAGCTTTGAGTGGGGCCCAGAACAAGAGAAGGCTCTTCAGCAGGTTCAAGCTGCTGTACAGGCTGCCTTGCCACTTGGACCATATGATCCAGCAGACCCAATGGTATTGGAAGTATCTGTTGCTGATAGAGATGCTGTTTGGAGTCTCTGGCAGGCTCCCATAGGTGAATCACAGAAGAGACCCCTGGGATTTTGGACCAAGGCCCTGCCATCATCTGCAGACAATTACTCTCCTTTTGAGAAACAACTCTTGGCTTGTTATTGGGCCTTAGTGGAAACTGAACGTCTGACAATGGGTCACCAAGTTACCATGCGACCTGAGTTACCCATCATGAGTTGGGTGTTATCTGACCCAGCAAGCCATAAAGTTGGACGGGCACAGCAGCAATCTATTATCAAATGGAAGTGGTACATACGAGACAGGGCCCGAGCGGGTCCTGAAGGCACAAGTAAGCTACATGAAGAAGTTGCCCAAATGCCTATGGTTCCCCAGCCTGTTGCAATGCCTGTTCCCAAGCATGCACCTATGGCCTCCTGGGGTGTGCCTATGATCAGCTAACTGAAGAAGAGAAGACTAGGACCTGGTTCACAGACTGGTTCTGCTCGCTATTCTGGTAGCCACCCAGAAGTGGACAGCTGCAGCGCTGCAACCCCTTTCCGCAACAACCCTAAAGGACAGTGGAGAAGGGAAATCTTCACAGTGGGCAGAACTTCGGGCAGTGCACATGGTTGTTCACTTTGCCTGGAAGGAAAAATGGCCAGATGTGCGACTGTATACTGATTCATGGGCTGTAGCCAATGGTTTGGCAGGATGGTCGGGGAATTGGAAGGAACATAATTGGAAAATTGGCGAGAAAGACATCTGGGGAAGAAGCATGTGGATAGATCTCTCCCACTGGGCAAAGGACACAAAGATATTTGTGTCTCATGTAAATGCTCATCAAAAGAGGACATCGGCAGAAGAAACATTCAATAATCAGGTGGATAAGATGACCCGTTCTGTGGATAGTCAGCCTCTTTCCCCAGCCATTCCTGTCATTGCCCAATGGGCCCATGAACAAAGTGGACATGGTGGCAGAGATGGAGGTTATGCATGGGCTCAACAACATGGACTTCCACTTACCAAGGCTGACCTGGCTACAGCTGCTGCTGAGTGCCAAATCTGCCAGCAGCAGAGACCAATGCTGAGTCCTCGATATGGAGCTATTCCTCGGGGTGACCAACCAGCAACATGGTGGCAGGTTGACTACATTGGACCACTTCCAAGAAGGAAAGGGCAGCGCTTTGTTCTTACTGAGATAGATACTTATTCTGGTTATGGATTTGCCTTTCCTGCACGTCATGCTTCTGCCAAGACTACCATCCAGGGACTTACAGAATGCCTTATCCACCGTCATGGAATTCCACACAGCATTGCTTCTGACCAGGGAACTCATTTCACAGCTAAAGAAATACGGCAGTGGGCACATGACCATGGGATTCATTGGTCTTACCATGTTCCCCACCATCCTGAAGCAGCTGGTTTGATAGAACGGTGGAATGGCCTTTTAAAGGCACAATTACAGCGTCAATTAGGTGGTAATAGTCTGGAGGGATGGGGCAGAATTCTCCAGAAGGCAGGTATATGCCTTAAACCAGCGTCCAATATATGGTACTGTGTCTCCTATAGCCAGGATTCACGGGTCCAGGAATCAAGGGGTGGAAACAGGAATAGCTCCTCTTACTATCACTCCTAGTGACCCATTAGGAAAATTTTTGCTTCCTGTTCCCGCAAGCCTATATTCTACTGGCTTAGAAGTTTTGAGTCCAAAGCAGGGAATGCTTCTGCCAGGAGACACAGCAACTATTCCTTTGAACTGGAAGCTAAGGCTTCCTCCTGGTTATTTTGGACTTCTGATGCCCTTGAGCCAACAGACCAAGAAAGGAATAACAGTGTTAGGAGGGGTGATTGACCCAGACCACCAAGAAGAAATTGGACTGGTTCTCCACAATGGTGGTAAGGAAGAATATGTCTGGAGTATAGGAGACCCACTAGGGCGTCTCTTGGTATTACCATGTCCTGTGATTAAGGTCAATGGGAATTTACAGCAACCCAACACAGGAAAGACAGTAAATGGTCTAGATCCTTCAGGAATGAAGGTATGGATAACCCCTCCAGGTAAAGAGCCAAGACCTGCAGAAGTACTTGCTGAAGGTGGAGGAAATACAGAATGGGTAGTAGAAGAAGGTAGTTATAAATACCACCTAAGGCCACGAAACCAGTTACAGAAACGAGGATTATAATTGCCATGAGTGCCTCTGGTCTAGACTGTCAAGAATAGACTTGTGCATGTGCACATACTCTAAGAAGATATTTATGTAATGTAATATGTTAATCTGTAGTTATGAGATGAAATGCTGTAATCTACATTACGATATTGTGTTATGGGACACCAAGACTAAGCATTTCTTAAGGGGCATTGTCATTAATCTTGTAAAAATAATGCGTGTGCGGTTGTACGTGGATAGCTATATTATGTTAGGCGAAACTATGAATCTTACTGTTCTATTTGGAGAATTTTTAATGGCCTAAGGAAATGTGATTTGGTGTCAAGTTGACAAGGGGTGGACTTGTGATAGTTAAGCCTGGATGCCAACTTGACACACCCGGTATTAACTAAGCTGGGCTGAGACCACGTCTGGAGAGGATCAACTGAGACTACTTGAAGGATACCCACCCTAGATCCTATCAGGACCTCCAAAGCTTTCAAAGGATCCTCCCAGTACTGCATCATATAAAAAGGAGCCACCAAGGAGAACAGAGGTCTTCTTGCAGCTGTGCTAGGAATCGTTCTTCCTTCCAGCCGCCCGGTTCCTTCGACCTTCCAAGACTCCAGGAGTTCTCCAGCCTTCAGCCAGCACCTACTTGACTACCGAACTGAGCAACTAGCTGTTGGCAGCCATCGTTGGAACTACCTCGGCTACTGGAAGCCATCGTTGGACTACCTCAGCTGCTGACAGCCTTCGCTGGACTACCTCGGCCATTTCTGTAAGCCAACCCAATAAATTTCCTATATATATATATATATATTCATTCTGTGAATTCAGTGACTCTAGAGAACCCTAACTAATACAGCTCCTTATTAAGTAAAAATCCTGACAGCTAAGCATTCCTTGTGTCATCAAGACCCTGTCTCTGACATGACAAAACTGAGCTATTTTGACTTATTTCATAAAAAAAATTACATTAGTGTCATCGAGCTGGCTGAGTGGGTAAAGGCAGCTTCAGTACACCTGGCGACCTGAGTTCAGTCCTTGGAGCCCTCGTGGAAAGAGAGAAGTGACTTCCCAGAGTTGTCCTCTGACCTCCAAACACATGTGGCCTGTGGTGTGCTTGCTCCTACTCTCTCTCAAAAACAAACAAACAACAACAACAACAACAAAAACTTGAAAAAATATTAAATTGTGAGTTTTAAACAACTTCTAAAAATTACTCTTTTAAGCTGCCAAAAAAAAGTCTCCTTACAACCTCTGGGCACCTCTGTCCGCTGGTGCACGTATACCATAAATATTCATGATTTGCTGTTTAGTTAATACCAACTTGCTAACTGCTCCGTGTCCTAATCCTGGGTATTTCCTATGTTCCCCGTTGGAACGCTGAAGCTCTAAGAGCCTTGTGTATTTGGAGGTGAAGCCCTGGCGAGGTGATTAGCACAGCCCAGGCTGCCTCGGCTCCCCCAGACTGTTCCCAATTCGCCGAACCCAACTGTGCAGGTTAAGATAGACGTGGGCCGGAAGCTGGGATCCGGTGAGTTTAGGGCCCTCGTGAGGAGAGGGCCACCAGGCATCCGCTCTCCTCTGCCACGTGAAGCCATGGCAGAAAGTGACCCATGACTGAACCTCACAAAATCCAATCTGTTGACCCTTTGATCTTGGATGTTTTTTTTTTTTTAGCCTGCAGAAATATGAGCAATGAATGTACTAAGGAGTCCACTGGCCCGTGATATCTTGTCCTAATGGTCCAAGGTAACTAACACAAGATGCCAAGTAACAGGAGCTGCTCAATGTCTCCGTGGCGCTTTGCTATGTGCTTTGGTAAGAGAACAAAGCAGAAGCCAGAGAGATGAGGTGTTTCGGCCGGTGTGTGTCTGTGGAGGCCCAAGGGTCGCTTTGGCAATCACCCTGAATTGCTTCTACCTCCTATCTGCTTTGCTCTGGAGTTTCCCAGACTCTGCCTTCCAAGACCAAAGTACAGGCTGCCGCCATTTCCACATGAGATCCAGGAACTGAACTCAGGACCCTGTGTGTGGGAGGTAAAGGCTTAACCTCTGAGCCATCTCTCCAGCCCTTGGGGAGCATTTACATCATGACTTGTCATCCCTAAGAACGTCAGTAAGCATCTTCCTAAAGACGAGACTTTGCTTTTCAGTTCCAGAGCTGGATGTGGGGTCTTGCCTGAGCTGTAAGTGTTCGACAACCAAGGGCCCTCCCAGTCCTTGGGACATCTTTCTATATAAACCTATTGCACCCAAGAAATTCAGCAATCACATCATTCATTTACAGAATGTCAGTCTCAGCACCACATACACAAGATTCCTTACTGTGTTATGTGTTATTATCTTGGAGTTTGTATGTGTGCATGCATGTTTGCACGTGTATCGGAGCACATGGGTGGGGCACTGTGCATGTGTGTGTGCCTGTAGGGGTCTGGAGTTGATGTTCTATGTCTTCTTCCATCACTCTCTGCTCTTAGGAACTGAACCCAGAGTTCGTCAGTCGGCCAGCCAGGGAGTTTGCCTACGCTTTGCCTCCAGGTGGCCCATGTTTTCCTAGGTTCTGGGGATCTGAACTCCAGTCTTCAGGCCTTAGCCACCAAACCCTGCTGCTCGCACTTGAGATGGGGTGGGGTGGTCACTCTGCTGCCCAGGCTAGCTTCAGCCTCCTGGACTCAAGTGATCTGGTCTCAACCTCCCCACAGCTGGGGAACCAGATGTGCCGTAGCTCTGCTTGTCGACTCTCGAGTGGACCGGAGGCTTGCTGTGACACAGACCAAGCATCCAACTCCAGAGCCACGGGATGGCCCTGCCCGACCCTGTCTCTGACCCTGTCCCCCGACCCTGTCCCCTGACCCTTTTAGGGAGTTCTCCAATGCAGACACACACCCCAGCCTGTCTGGGGTCCTTATGCATTGTGCGAGCGGCCTGGAAACCCCAGCCTACTCAAAGCACCATGAAATTGCTACTCACTGCCGAAGAGCGACCAGACCAACTTTTGCCCCAGACATGGTTGCCCTTTGTGGGAGCAAGGCACGCCCCTCCCCCTCCTGTGCCACACACTCGAGCAATCTCACAAGAGAGGAAAACGGGCTCTAAGAACTTGATCGTCTTTTGGGCTGTGCACAGACTGATCTCAGATGTGCTACTGCACCCCATTCTTTCCACCCCCACTCAGGGTCTCGGTCCTTAAGGGACCCCCTTCCCACTGCTTGGTCCTTGCCAGTGAGGGCCCCTGAGGGTTGCCTCTCGAGCCCCACAGGAACAGCTGAAGGCGGCTTCCCTGGAATCCAGATCCTCTTCAATAATCAGCTTTGTGAGTCAGAGGCTGCAGCTGCCCCTGGCTGCCCAGGCCTGGCTGGGATAGAAGGGGATTGGATTAAAAGGGAGGTAGTTAATGGAAAATGCCAGAGAGAGAGGGAGGGAGAGGGAAGGAAGGCGGGGAGTTAAGCCCCTGGGGGGGGGGCAGTGATTTCCCTGGTAAGGGAAGGTGGGGGCCAGGCGCTCCTGGCTTAGGGAGGGATGGCGGCCTCGGGCAGCGGCATTCCTTCCCTGCACACTCGGGCAGTGCGGTGAGCACTGGGAACACTTAGAAACGCGCTGGTCCGTTTTAAGGCAATTTCATCCCCCCTGCTGGGAAGGAGCGGAGAACACAAAGCTGCCTGTGTCTCCACAGCCCCGACCCAGGACGCCTCCCACCTACGGCTTGCTGCAGGAGTGGTCAGCTCTGAAGGGCCGCGGCCCAGAACCCCGAGAATGAGCCTGACCTCCCAAGGAGGAGGCTGGCGTAGGCAGGGCTCTGCTGGTGGATTCTCTCGGGACAGCAGGCCTGTGACTTCCCTGACCATCCCTTATCCCTCAAAGAGCCCACTCGGCTGGGCGGGCCGGCGCATGCGGCACGTCCAGGACTTGGGAGACCCAGGCAGGAGGACTGGGAGGTAGAGGCCTGGGCCACACAGTGCGACACCCTCTCAGGTGCCAGTGGAGAAGCGCATCTGTCCAGATGGGTAAATCACGTGAAGGCCCGTCTCAGCACCACCAATGACCCTGTTCATTACATGTCGCACGTGCCAAGGGCACAAAAGCCTTGTAGAAAGAAATGCTCTAGGGCCAGCAAGACAGCTCCACGGGGAATTTGGGGGCTCACAAATCTGGTGACCTGAGTTCAATCCCCAGAAACCCACATGGCGGAAGGAGAGAGAAGTTGTCCTCTAACCTCCACCTATGCAATACTATGCATGCACGCATGCATTTCTCTCTTGCTCATAAATTTTGGTGCGTGCGTGTGTGTGTGTGTGTGTGTGTGTGTGTGTGTGTGTGTGACTGTGTGCTCGCAGGCTCTCCCCAGAGGATAAAGCTGTGATGGTAACTAGATGACACATTGGACTCCAGGCAAGAGCCCTGGGGCAGGTGATGGAGGGCCAGGGCTGCACAGCAGTGGCCGGAGCAGCCCGGCTTCCTGTTTCGTGAGGAATCCAGGAACCACCCAACCTGACACATAGAGCCCACGTGCACACCACCTGCCCCGGCGCCACAGCCTGGGATGATGAGCCCAGCCTTCCTCAGGGCTGGTTACGAGCCACTCCAACTAATGACACAATTAGTCACCCGCTTGTCAAGCCAAAAGCCTACTCCAAGGAGGGGGTCCCGGCTGACTCAGCCAAGAGAAAGACCTCTGAGCGCGCCCACCTCCCTCCTAAAGGCTTCTCTCCAGTGTAAAACTACTGCATCCAACAAGGGGCAGAGTGTCGTCGCCTGTGTACCAAAGCTGCAAGCCCCCAACTTGCACTGTCCGGCTATCCCAACCTCTATCCCACCCTCCAAGCAAAGCTCAGGAACAATGTTACAACTGGCCAAAGAATCCTGCCCCCCCCAGCCCCCCAGCAGGTTTCCATTCTGCAGAGGTGCATCTGAGATGGGCGGATGAGGGTACTCAACAGGATGGCAGAGAGGCCACCAGCCCGGCGCTGAGGGGATGGGGAGGGCAGGTTTGGGGGCTCTGCTGTGCTTCATGGAGAGCTGCCTGCACCTTTTATTCCTGACCCTCGGGATGCAATGGGGGAGCCCAAGTGTGAGAAGAGTAAAATGGTTGCATGGAAAGTGTCTTTTCTGTCTGAGACCTCCCAAACCACCACATTGGCTGGAATCTGAATTTCAAGTTCTATTATAAAAGAGGCGAACTTCTCCCCCAAAGTATTATATTTTCATCGGCAAGCCCAACTCCACGGCAGAGCCTGAAGTAACCCACGTGTCCGAGAATTTGGGCACCGGTGGGTGGGAGAGAGGGAGGAGCACTGGAGAAGGAAGAGGAGGAGGAGGAGGGTGCAGAGTTGTGCGGCCAGCCGGCAAGGCCACCGGCGCTGGGGCGGCGGGAGAGGAAGGGAGGAAAATGCCCGGGGCGCCCATCGGCTGCTCCCAGGGCGCCACTTTGGGGGAGGGGGGCTGGCGAGCGTCGCGAAGTGCGGCTCAGCGCTCCTGGACCCTCGTTTCCGGCTGCTCACCGGCTCTGCCTCCTTGGGGCGCCCGGCCTGGAGGCGCCGGTCCGGAGGCCTGGCTCGCTGGGGACTGGGGCCGGGGACTCCGGGATGGGGAGGCCCACCCCGTGCGTACCTGCCTCGCCTCCGCCGCCGGCTCCTCCGCCTCGGCGGGCGCCGCGGGCTCCCCGGGCTCCTCCGGCTCCGCGGGCGCCGGCTCCGGGGCGCACGAAGCCCCGCTGGCCTCGGTCCGGGGCGCGGGCTCCGGGGTCCCGGTGGGAACGGGGCTCGCGGCCGCCCCGCGCCGCACCAGCAGCCAGGCGAGCAGCAGCGCCAGCGCGGTGGCCAGCGCGGGCAGCGCGGCCAGCAGCTCCGCCGGCGCCTCCATCGCGCCGCGGACACCGAGTGCCCGCCCGCCCGCCGGGACCCCAGGAGCCCGCCGCGCCCCGCCGCCGCCGCCGGCCCCGCCCCGGGGCGGAGTCCTGCCCGGGCCCCGCCCGCGCCCCCTCGCCCCAGGGGTGACTCAGAAGCTCCACCGCCGGACCTTGGGGAAGGCCAGCAGGCCGATTCCGCGCTGGCCCGACTGGCAGCCGGCGGGACACGCGCCTTGCCCGGGCGACCTCTGATCTTGGGCCTCATTTCAGCCCTGGATGGAAGTTCGTCTTAGGAGGTCAGGCCGTCACCCTCCCCAGGAGGACAAGGGGCTTTGGGGTGTCAGCTGTCCTGGAGGAGAGCGCCTTCGACCCGAGGCTCTGCTCGGTGACATCCTTGAGACAAGGGGCAGCTCGGATGCCACAAGACTGTCTCAAACCAACAAACAAAAAGCAACCAAATCTTAGATATTTGGGAAACATAGGTGCACGGGGGATGGGCGCAAACCATGCCCTCAAGACAAGGCCAGCGGCTGCTCCCCAACCTCCTGCTTCTGGAGGTCAGTGCCAGGTCCCTGGGGGCTTTCCCCTCTGGCTCTTCCTCTTTGTGAACTCTGGAATGTGTGCAGGGTAAGAGGGTGGAAGGAAGGAAAGAAAAACTGTCTTTGTTTTTCCAGATCTTTCCAGGCCTCTGTTTAACAATGTAAAACATGCTGGAACCAAAAACTTATTTCTCTAACCCTCCCACTTGTTAGTTGGTTTGAGCAAACACCGAACAAGCCAAGTTTGCCAGGAGCCCTCCCGGCTCTATGGCCTGGCGGGCAGCTGCGCTTGGAGGTGTGAGGCCCACCTTTGACACTCAAGAAGGTGGGAGCGGGATCAGGAGTTCAGGGCCAGCGGAGGCTACACGAGAGCCTGTCTCAAAAGAAAAAGGGGCAGAACTTCCCAGCCAGGGATGTGCACACCTGTAATCCCAGCTGTCTGGAAGGCTGAGCCAGGGGAATCATGGACACACACACACACACACACACACACACACACACACTCAGCATCCAGTTCCAAGATTCTCCATGGAGTGCTTCTTTGTCCTGCAGCGCTGGGTAAGTGCTCTACATTTACTACATCCTGGTGGAAAGAGGCGTCTTTTAATGGACCATATAGTGTTCTTCTCAGCTCTCTGTGAGTCTGACAGGAGGGTCCCCAGCATGGGAAAGCTCAATCCTGCATCACTGGTTTTAAATGGTGGCCTGTGTCTCCTTTAATGCTTGATGAAAAGACCCCCAAACCACATAATGAAATCTCTAGGCTCCTGCTCCCTCCCCATCATGGACCTTCCAGGCCAAATGTATGTGCCTTATTTCAGTCTGATACCTGGGCCCCAAACGCATCCCTATCCCACGTTATAATTTTGAGAACCTGCAACTCATTCTGTAGATCAGGCTAGCCTGAACTCACTATGCACCGCAGGCTGGCCCTGAATTTACAGATCCCCCAAGAGCTGGGGCTACAGGTGTGAACCACTACATCCTGCCCCGTACCACGTGTTTTAAAGTGTATTTTTAACTAGGTGTAACTCCAGCACCTAGGAGGCGGAGGCACCCAAGTTGGAGGTCGGCCTGGACTGAACAAGACCCTGTCTGTCTCAAAAACAAACAACAAAAATGTAAATGTATTTTTAAGAGAACTCCTGCATACAGAGTACATCTTACCAAATGCAGCACAAGAAAAGGATAAAAAGAAACAAGGACACCGCACTGCAAAAGGGGACTGGAGAGATGGCTCAGGGGTTAAGCCTCTGCCTTGAAAGCAGAAGGACCTAAATTCGGATCCCAGAGCCCACTTAAAAAAACAAAGTGGAAAAGGCAGTGGCTTCCGACTCTGGAAGGCGGAGCCTGGGAAATGCCAGAGTGAAGCAAAGAGGAAGTAGAAACAATCCAGGATGATTTCTAAAGTCACCTTTGGGCTTCTACAGGCACACATTACCCTGAGTCACATACACACACAAGAGGCAAAAGACACAACTCCAAATCTCCAAATCCACTTGCTTTATTTAAAAGGAACAAGTTTTATCCAAGAAGTTAAAAAACAAACACACACACAATGGCAGACCCACAGGGAGGGCCGCAGAAGCCTGGACTGCCTGGTCTTCTGACAATACGAGCCAGGGTGTCAGGGGGCAGCCAGGGTGTCAGGGGGCAGCCAGGGTGTCAGGGGGCAGCCTGGCTCTCGTGTGGCACCGTCGCTGTGGAGACAGCAGGCCAGGACAGGTTCCTGCTGGGGAGATCCTGGGGGCTAAGTCCCTGAACTAACAATGAGACATGGCAGAGAGCCACCCTAGGGAGCCTACTTATGCTGAACTCGGAGTGACATCAAGTCAGATCTTCACAAACACGAGGGAGGTGTGAAGCCAGAGCCCCTGAGGGAAGCTGCCAGCTGCGGAAATGCCAGCTGCAGTCTGCCCGCTTCACACCTGCTGATTCTGTTCCGCCCCCTCCACGGGGTCTCCAGCCCATGAAGCAGATCAAGCCTTGGGGGAAGCTCCTGGGGCATCAGGACAGCGCCTGGGGTCCTGATGCACCTCAGCCCGTCCTTGGACAGCAGCAGACACTGCTGGGCCTGACCGCCGACACTGGACTTTGCCCAAGATGTGAACTACTAATCAGTGGAACGAGAACGACTCTCGCCGGCAGCCTAAGTATCCAGGAGAAGAGCTCAGAGCCTGTGCAGTGACACTCGGGGTTAATGGCGGACGGCATTCTGGAGCAGTCGGGGTGTCTCATGAACCTGAGTTTGTTCGGTCCTCGACCCAACTCTTGGGTAAGACCAGCTTCCTCAGGAAAGCCTGACACACCTTCACTCAGTTCCTTCCAGCCCACACCATTCAGGGCGGGAGGAGGCCGGGCTCCACTCTCCACTTCCTTGTTCCTATCCGCTGGCTGCCTCTCCCTTGAGAGCACGCGCCTGTGGAGCTCAAGGGTGACTTCAGGACTCTTTATCCTGGATTGCTTGATTTCCTTATTGCTTTGCTCTGGGGTGTCCCAGGCTCCGCCTTCCAGGGCCATTTCCACCTGGTATTTTTATGTGGTTCAAGCTCAGGTCCTTCTATTTGTGAAGAAGAGGCTTAACCCCCGGCCCTTCTCTCCAGCTGCACTCTCCTCTTCACCTGTCTGTCTGACTCGCCCACAGACAGTAAGCTGGGTGAGCAGACGCCCCAGCCTGGCTACAACAGATGGTCGACATCGACAGTGTGAGTCTGCACCATCCAGCTGCTTGTAAGGCGGGCAGTGGCCAGTGAACAGGTCCTTGCTCCTGATGGTTCCTGACTGGTGGGCAGGTCTGTGCCCCTGATGGTGCCTGGCTGGTGGGCAGGTCCGTGCCCCTGATGGTGCCTGGCTGGTGGGCAGGTCTGTGCCCCTGATGGTACCTGGCTGGTGGGCAGGTCTGCGCCCCTGATGGTGCTTGGTAACCAGAAAGCATCTCTGGCAACAGGTAAGAATTTGGGAAGCGGATATTGCATTTCAAATTTCTGTTCCATTGAAGCCACTGACGACCCTATCACGCCACCTGGTGGCAAATTTCTTCTTTGGTTGCTTGACTATTTTATTTCAATTTCTTTTTTTTTTTTTTAAACAGGGTCTCATGCAGCCCAGGCAGTCCTCGAATTTACTATGTTGCCGAAGCTGGCCTTGAACTCTTGATCTTCCTCCCATAACTCCCAGCATGCACTTCTTTTTGGTAGACCGGCCTGTTCTGCAGGCTGCTGTGTCTCACCTCTCAACCTCCCTGTCGCCATCAGCCCCAAGCCAGCTTCCTTGATTTAAACTGGGGGGAGGGAGAGGGGTCTCCAGTAGCAATACCGGGAAAGAAAAAAGCATCCTGAAGATGGTGGAGGAGTCTAAGCAGCAGATGGCCAGCCTAGCACTGCAGCTGGCATTCAGGGCTCACTGTGACCCTCTGAACCGGCTGCTGCTGTAGGGGAGCCAGCAATACCCAGCGGGGAGCTGCATGCTGCCTCTGTGGAAGGGGGCGCTTTTCCCCCTCAGCTGGCTCAGAGCTGCAGGCCGCTGAGGCCACCTCCATGAGGCCATGCACTGAAGACAACCTGCTGAGAAAGTGGGGTCTCCTGGTCATCCCTGTCTGAGTGTTGTGGTGGGCACTGTCGCTGTTCCAAAGCACCCACAGAGGGCCCCAGACTGCAACCACTGTGCTGCGGACAAGACTTCACAAGCTCCCTCTGCTGACCTAGATTTCCTTGATGGAGGGACTGGTTAAGGCAAGAAGGAAAATCTAGAGGGCAAGAGGGGAGCCCTGCTGCTCAATCCCACAGCGAACAGAATAGTCAAAGAGCCCACAGACCTTGGAGGCTGACGTGACCACACAAGGACGGGGGACACCGGTCATGACATCAGATGCACAGAGTACAGGTCCCTCCTCATGGACCAGGTGGAAACTGATCAGAATCTGATTTGTTTATAACCCACATCCTGAGATGGAAACACCAGGATGCCTTTCCCAAGACTGCACTGTGTCACCTACCGCCCCTCAGAGTACACCACCCTGAGACTGCACGGCTCCCCCTCCCGACTGTGAGGAATCCCAGGAGGGTACCAAGCAGCATCACCTGCAGTACTTCTTCATGTGCTTGGCTCGCACAGCCCTAATCACCCTCGTCTGTTCGCGTGCAGTGCTTTCTGAGCAGCGGCAGTGAGGTGACGGGCCAGTAAGCAGCTTGTGGCCTCGGGATCGAACAGCTCGACTGTCAACTGCACAGCACAGAACTTTCTTATGCAACATCCTATGGGCGTCAGCATGCGCCCGCTGAGCACTTGTACTCTTGACAACCTAGTGCTGGGGAGCAGTGAGAGCAGCATTGACTGAGGGCAGGAGCTTGGGCCACAGGAGGAGGATCCACAGAGAAGACAGGAGAGAAGGTAGGAGCAGAAGACGGAGAACTGAGTGGGTGGCCGCCAACAGCTGCCGCAGGAGCCACCCGAGGAAGTCTCGTGTTTGCTCAGGGATGCGCCCGGCCTCCACAAGTGTCCCTAATCCTGCCAAGAAAAGCACACTGCCTGTAACCAGCACGCACAGCACCGGAGTCCACAGCGAGACGGCAACGTTAAGCCCAGAGCCCCGAAGTGGTGTGATGACACACGTCTGAACGCCGCCACTCAGGAGCAAGGGAGTTCAAAGCCCGCTTGCGCTACGTAGAGAGATGTTCCCACTGCCCTACTCAAAACTGGACAAAACTCCTGACCTCCACGTGACAACTTACAAGGTCACTTATTGAGCAGGGGTTAAATGCACAAACTGAAAAGACGAAAGGGCCCATCTGAGCGTGGCTGCAGGAGCCAGGTGGAGAAACGTAGCCACTGAAGTCAACAGAGACACCAACCTCCCCACGCAGTTCCAGCCAGACCAAAGAGAATGTGGAGAAGATGAAGGGCAGGACTGGGAAGCTTGGACTCGCCTGTGTTTTAGGAGACGCTGAACTGCTCAGAGCAGCCCAGGACCTCAGACCTGGGGACCTACAAACTCCTCCAGGACTCACCACCTCTCGCAGCCTCTTACTCCCCAGCCACATGCTGGAATGGACTTCTGGGAAGGACGACCCTCACAAGCGGACACCGCCCTTCCCTGCGTGCTCCCCGCCAAGGGCACGCGCTGGTGGACGCGCTCTTTTTTAGCTTCAACTTACTGAGATCAGATCAGATGGGGGTTGGAGCCAGGATAGGGGTTACTTTATCCTGAGCTCCCTACTGCCACCTACCCTGGCCTCAATACTCAAGGTATCGGGGTGCCTCGCTTGGCTCTCAGAGACCCAAGGCCTCCCAACACTCTCCTGGTCTATTTTTTTTCCATCAGAATACACACCCATGCCCTCCAGACCACAGGATACCCAGAGGAAAACTGCCCAAGATATAAAATGAATCTGCTTTTATTAAATAGATAAGGGGCACCCTGGCAGAGTCCATACGCCTTCGCCCTTATGATAAAAGAAACCATCGAGAAAAAGCCACCATAGCAACGCTGCTGATCCCCGATCCCGTGTCCTTGGGCTCAGGATCTGGCGGGCTGCCCTCCCCACGTCTGGGTCTGCCTGCGCTGAGAGCGTTTCCTGGCACAGACAGCAGCCGCACTCGGTCACCTGGAGGAGCTGCGCTCTTTGCTCACGCAGTCGTCTTGGGAGGTGGTGTCCCCATTTCCCACCATGCTGCACGTCCTCCTCTTCTTCCTGCGGTGTGCTGTCCCATCGCCTTCGGACCCGGACTCACACTAGACACAGGAAGGAAAGACAGGGGCTCAGCTGGAGGTGCCTGTCTCTCTCCAGTTCTATCACTGAGCATCATGTGCAGCCGTTTGCACTGTTTCTGGGACAGACGCTCACTAAGCCGCTCATGTTGGTCTCAAACTCGAGATCCCCTGCCTGAGTTTTCTTGGCAGCTAAGATGATGGACGCACCAGAGCCAAATCTGCAGCCCCCTTCTTCAAGCTGCAGATACTGCCTGAGAGACGGAACCAGCCTGTCCCCGACAAGACCAGCCATCCAGGGAACAGCTCCCAACACTAAAGCGGCTAGAATTAAAATCTCGCCTCGAAATCCTCTAATGGGAAACTCTGCTCCTATAGAACAGGGCTTGTCAGAGGAGAATGAGTCTCACCCTCTGAGAGAGAGACATTAAGACCCAGCAATTCTGGCAGGGGGTGCAGGACCCTCTCACCCACAATTTCTGGCAACTGTGGCAGCATTTTCCAGGTTTACACTTCACCACCCATGGGGACTCCTCACCCAGGCTTTCAGGGCAGAACAATCCGGCCCCCAACGTGCTATGCCAGCTGCGACAAGGACCCCTTAGCTTAGAGCCCTGCAGTTAGCAGCTCACGCGAGGAGCTGCGACAGGAGGGAGGAGGAAGGCGGGGGCGGCGAGCGGCCTCACCTCTGAGTCCGAGTCGGACGAGCTGGAGCTGGAGGAGCTGGAGGAGTCGCTGGAGCTGTCTGAGGCGATGCCCGTGGACTCCTGCAGGTCGACGGCGTCGGCCAGCACGGCCAGCTCAGGGTGCTCCTGCTTCAAGATCCTGGGGCGAGAGGTGCTGCAGTCAGCGCTAACAGGGGCAGCGCACCCGCTCGCAGCGACAGAACCTCCAAGTGGAAGCCCGCGGCCCTTTCGAGCACCCGGGCGGGACCGTCCAGGACGCCCGCTCAGAGCAGCTCCGGGACACGCTGGACAGACCGTGCGGGCTGCCCACGATTTTCCAAAGGAAAACTACATTCTACGTCCACATGCCTGGCCGCCACCTGCACAAATGGGTTAGTCACACTGCCGTCAGAGGCCATGTGGGGCGAGTGGGGGGAGGTTTTAGAGGGTTCCCCTGGGAGAAACAGCTCCTTTCCCTACTTGTCTCTCTGAACCTTTCCTGGCTGGTTTTCAACAAAACCAAACCTTTTCTTCCCACAGTCCAGGGCTACGGAGGCGCGAGGGGAGAGTGTTGTCACGGTCTACTTGACAGAGCAGAAACTATTTGGCCTGGAGGAACCAAGGTGTCACGGGACAGAAGTCGCCCCTCATTGGGGGGAAGCTGCACCGCCTCCAGGAGCAGCAGCCCTGCGGGCAGCAACCTAACCTGGCATCCACTATGCCCAGTGACAAAGGACCTGCCGTGTGCTGAGGCCCTGGAGTGACCTCCAGAGCACCCAGTGGGCCTCACATGCCCAGGGAACAGAAGCCACCACCCTTGCTGGCCTCTCGGAGGGAGGCAGAGCACTGACCGAGCCAAAGTCCCTCTCTTACCCCGAGAGCTGGTCCCTCCAGGTCAAGGTTGGGACACAGTGGCACGGGGTGGCTGGGGGTGGCGTGCACTGCCGCTGCCCGTGCTGTATCTGTTCTGTGGATAAACAGAGGAGCTAAGTCTCCAGGGCAGTTGCCTCACAAGAGCTGAAGGTAGTAAGTTCAAACGAGTAACTCTTCCGGGTTAAAAAAAAACAACAAAATCAAACCTAAAGAAAAAGTTCTTTTTTTCTTTAAAAACAAACAACAAACCAAAAAGAAAGAAAAGGGGAGAGAGCGAGAAGACAAAAGGAGAAACGTTGCCAGCTGTGACCATGTTTGGACTGCGTGACTTTGATCAAGCATGCAGAGCCTCACCCTGCCACCTGGAGCCTGGCAGACGCCCTGACCACTAGCCCTGACCTTGGGCTTCGCTCTGCTGCCCACAGCGCAGGAGCTCTGCCCTGCTCCAGGCCTCTGAATCCAGCACAATTTGGAAGCGGTGGATTCTTTCCAGCCCGTCTCTGTGGTAGGAATTGGAACAAGGTAAAAGCAAGAGAAAAAACAAACAGTCTCTCACCTATACCATTTCCTTGATAACTTTGGTCTCCCTCTTACCGTCTTGTGCCACACAACAGGGAAGTTGGTACTGCTGGCAAAGTTCTGGGTGACGGCAATGGTGGTGTCGAGATTGAGGACAACATGCCACCAGCCCCCTGAAATCCAACAGATGAACAGTTCAGCAGGGTTTGCTCCCACATCCAATTACCAGTGACACCACTCCAGAAACCGAGAACCTATCCACAGGGCCAGCTCTGAGACCCCCGGTATGGTGGAAAGACTGCTCCTGACACAACCAACAAGACATGCAGGGAAGGATGACCGCATCGCAGCCACATCCAGCCTTTACATACTGCCCGGCTGCTTCCCTGCTCCAAGGCAAGGGCAAGCGATTATGACGGAGACCTGTCGGCTCACAGGACCTCTAATTTTAATTTCTGGCTCTTTATGGAAGTCGGTCCCTAGTAACCCAAATGTAAAGACAATAAGTTATTCGAGGAGGAGGACCCCCATATTAACTACTCTCACTTCCATAATCTTTATCTATTCAAGTGTAGCTTCTAGAGGGAAATTCCTGACTCAACTAGCCAGTGCTAGATGCTAGCAGAACCCAGGTTATAGACACAGGCTGAATTTGGTTACTCGTAATCAGTAAGGATGCAGGCGTGTGAAATGAGCACCTGCAATCCGGCCCCTTAAGTGTGTATGTACACAGCAGGTACAAAGGGTCACATTTCAGGAAACTATTCCAAAATGAAGCAACTGAGCTCACGACAGCGTCGGGGCTGGGGACGCAGCTCGGCGGCAGAGCTGCCCTGCAGGTGTGCGCGGCGCTAGGACAGGGGAAGAGCACGCTTCCTTCCAGTCCATAAGTACCTGGTACAAAGACAGTCTCTCCTGGTTTTTGTAAGATCTCCAGCGGTTTGAATTCAGGAGGCCAGGTTGGAAGCTGTGTCCGGGGATAAATAACATTAAACCAAGTAATTGCTTCGTCTTGCTGATTCCCTCCTTCATCTCGGGTCACCTTGATGAGCTCTCGGGGGGTGCTTGTCGGGAACAGGCACCAGCGCTTGTGGCCTTGAACCAAGGCGTTCCAGGCACTGGTTCCCAGAGGGTCAATGTGAATCCCGGTGCCAGAACGTGGAGGCCCCATCACAAACCATCTACAAGACAGAAACATAGGACTTGAGGGTAACTAATGTATATATGACGCAGCAACACAAGCTCTTTTATTACACATCACGCTATGTCCCCCATGACACACCTTTTCCATTTTCACATGTATTCACGTGTAGGAACATATGTGCACATGTGCTGATGGAGCCTGAGTCTGATATGCTTGGTGCTGTCGTACCTTATTCAAGACAGTCTCTAATCGAGCCCAGGGCTTGCCGACATGGCTGTTCTGACTAGTTAGCAGCCCTGGGGATTCCCAGTCTCCATCTTCCAGGGCTGGAATTACGATGGGCTGCCACACTTAGCAAACTCCAGTCCTTTCACCCAGGTAACAAAGGCTTTAACCGCTGAGTAATCTCCCCAGCACACATGACATTATCTTATTTCACGATATATACACAAATACACAGAAACATAAGTGAATTGTATATGGACTGATGTCTAGCAGAAAAACAAAAAAAATCACTGACATGCATTAGTGGTGGATTTTTAAAATGGTGTATGTGGCATACTCTGATATTCCAGCACTTGGGAGGAGGCAGAAGGATCAAGCGTTCAAGATCATCCTAAGTAACACGATGTCTTCAGGACTAGTCTGGCTACATGAGACCCTGTCTTTAAAGAAGCCTCGCAAAAAAAAAAAAAAGAAGCCTCGCGCTGTGGCCCAGGTTTGCCCGATCACTTGCAATCCTCTTGCTTCTGCCTCCCAAGTTGCTAGCGGACTTACCTATTGCAGGTTCTTTTACAGACCAATGATTCAACCTTTAACGTTTAATTCTTTTATTATTTTCACCTGAGTGTGTGTGCGGGTTGGAGGCCCAAGGGTGACATCAGGAATCATCCTGGATTGCTTTCATTTCACTGTTTGACACTGGGATTTCCCAGGCTCTGCTTTCCAGGGAGGAATGACAAGACCTCCTCCATCCCGCCCCAGTATTTTTATGTGGAATCTGGGGATCTGAACTCAAGTCCTTCTGCTTGTGAGGCAAAGGCTTTAGCCACTGAGCTCTCTCTCCATCTCTTAAAGTACCTTAAAACCCCCTGGGGTATTTCAGGAATCCAGATGCCCAGGTGAACTCCAGACTGGTAAATACGCAGGATGAAAACCACTCACTGTTTTTGGAAGGGGATCTTCAGTCGTGGAATGCCTTACCTGTAAGGGGGCCGGCGCTTCTCCCCTGCATACTGGAAAAGATCATCCGTGAAAAACTTGGGCACCTTGTAGTCTTCCAAAAGTTTCCTTCTTTTGGGGTGTTCGCCGTAGCTGCTGTCAAAGATGTAAAGCGGGCTGTCATCTCGGGTGCTCTCCATGTACTCGATGTAGTACTTCATCTTCATCTTCACCGAGTAGCCGTCGTTGTCCTCGCCGCACTTGAACTTCTGGTTCCGGTATTTCCTCTTCAAGCGCTCCAGGGTCCACTTCTCCTGCGCAGACCAGCCCTCCTGGGCGTTCAGCAGCACCACGGGCTTGTAAGGTCTTTCGTATCGCTCGACAAACTCGTCTACGGACAGGAGCAGAGCGTCGGCCCTCTCCACGTTGTCCTGGGGAAAGGAGAAAAGAACCGCTCTGCTAACGACCAGGACAGAACGCGCACAGCCAGAAGTCCACGGGGTCCGCGGGACGCGCACAGGGCCGTGAGCAACGACACGTTAGCAAGGAGCGAGCCCCTCCCGCGGAGGGGGCCGCGTGCGCCCGAGCACGTCTCACCCGGGAGCACCCCGACAGGAAAGAAGGGGTCCCCCCTCTGCTCCCCTGAGCTCGGGCAGCCCGGCCCCCGGCGCCGCCGACCCCCGAGCCCCCCGGCGCCGCGATCGCCCGCGGGCGCCGCCGACCCCCGACCCCCCGATCGCCCGCGGGCGCCGCTCACCGTCACGGCCGCGGGGCTCAGCGGGAAGCTCTCGTAGTAGTTGTGCCGCGTCCAGTCCAGCGAGTCCTTGAGCTCCGGCCGCGCGCTGCGCTTGGCCTCGCGGATGCGCTTCTTGCTCTTGTGATTCATCCTGCGGGCTCCGGGCACCTCCACGCCGCTCGCCTCCTGCCGCCGCAGCGCCCGGGCCGGCGCAGCCGCACCGAGACGCCCTCCGCTCGGGCGCGGCGCCTTTACGGTCGCCTTCCAGAAAATTCACTCCCCAGCCACCTCCCGAGCCTCCGGTTGGGCGAGCGGCGGCCGTCCTCCCCGCCCAGCCACGTCTCGCCGTCCGCCATTGGCCTCGGCGACCGGCGGGATCCGCCCTCACGCGCGCCGGGCGGGCGCCATGTTGGGAAGGTCGCGTTGCTCCGCCCTGCCCCTCCCCTCTACGCCGCCGGCGAGCGCACTACTTCCGGCCGCGCGGTCCCTCTCTACCGTCCGCTTCCGGTTCGAGGCTGCCGGGCGGCCTGGTTCGTTTCCTTTGGTGAGCGTCCCGCTGGTGCGGCCAGTCTCTGGGCGGGCCGCCGCGCGGAGAGACACGTGGCCAGCTCGGCGGCTCTGCGCACGCAGCCCGGCAGCCTGGCAGCCCGGCGCCCTCCACCGCGCCCTGCCCCGCGGCCCACGGATTCCGGTCTGGACGAGCATGGTGTCCGAGTGCACGCAGCCCGCACCCAGCGCTTTCGGTTCCGGGGACAGTCGGGCCCGGGAGGCGACGGGGCCGTGTTGGAGGTGCGCGTCCCACAGGTGCGTGCAGCGGCACCCCGGGGATGAGCTCAACTCCCCCTGACCCTGAACGAGTCTCTGTAGCCTTAGTTGGAGGGGTACAGGGAGTGGAGGGGTCCTAGGCTCCTCTGCTTCCAGCTTTAGATTGAACCCCACAACAACAGGTTTGGTGTGAAGCCCCTTGGTGGATGCCACGTGCTAGGAGGAGGCTTCTGCACACCGAGTGTTTCCTGCCATTAAAGTGGCGCCCTTGACCCCTGGTACTAACTTGAAGCTTTGAAAAGTCTTCATCTTTAGGTGTCTCTTTTTATACTTATTATTAAAGAGAGAGGGTGCAGGCATGCGCGTGCCACGGCTCACGCACGATCAGAGGACTCTCCTTCCACCACGTGGTCTTCAGGAATGTTCTCAGGTCCGCAGGTTTGCACACAGGCGCCTTGATGCTCCCCTGCCCCAAAAACTCTACCCCTGAACTGTACCCCAAGACCTTTGAACACCCCCCTCCCCCCTCGCCGCTTTTTTCTTTTGAGACGTGCAGAACTCTAGTGTGCCTGTACCTCCTGCGTGCTGGGATTACCGACAGAGGCCAGCCGCCATGTTCGGTTTTATGGGGCGCCGGGGATCTAAGCCAGAACTGCCAGTTACGCTAGGCCAACGCTAGCGATCCTTCCACCCTTGGCCCCACCTCGCTGGCTTTTGATCCTTTTCTGCTGGAACCCAGAGCCTTGTGCATGCAAGGACGTGCCGTTGCTGTACAGTGCTCCTCATACGCCTTACCTGAGTGTAAGCTTCGGAACTAGGGATTCCAATCCTCAATGCCTCAATAAAGTCTCTTGAGTTGACGCTGGCTTTGAATCCGTTCTTTTTTGGGGTCCTCTGAGCTCAGAACTTCAACACCCCGAATAATGATTGTTAGGTTTTTGTCTTTAAATACAATTTTATTTATGAGAAAGGGAGGCACACACATGAGTGACATGGCACACGGATGGGCATCAGAGGATGGGTTTGGGCAGTCCGTTCTCCCCATCCAATATGTGGGCGGGCTTCTGAGAGTTGAACTCAGGTACCCACATTGCCACTGAGCTATTATTTCGCTAGCCCTAGTTTGGTCTCTTTCCCTCCCTCTTTCTTCTTTCTCCCTTTTTTTTTTTTTTTCCTTTTTCTTCCTAGTGTGTGGTATGTATGTATCAGAGGGCACTGTGTGTCCCTGTGGAGGACCAAGGATGACTTTGGGAATCATCCTGGATTATGCTTCACCCTGGGATTTCCCAGGCTCTGCCCACCAAGGCCAAAAATGTTGGCCACTGCCATTTGCATGTGGGATCTGGGTTCTGAACTCAGACTTTCTGCTTCGGAGGCAGAATCTTAACTCCTAAGCCATTTCTCCACCCTCAGTTTGGTTTTTTCAAAGCGCTTTTACATTGTGTTTCATTTGGTCTTAACAGCAAGTATTAGTATGGGCCGGGGGGGGGGGGGTGTAAACACGCTTCTAACAAGCAGGCTGAGTAGTTCTTTCCACAGGCTTCTACCCCAGTCACAGGTACTGACTAACTCCAGGAAAAAAATTTCAGGGCAAGTCAACATAGATGCAAGAGTTGACTTTATTAGGAAGAGATGACAAGTTTAAGCATGGGGATTAGCAGGCACTTGGGGGGGATAGTATACACTCATGAGATGTGGGGTGCAGGTTTCTTGCAAGAATCACACTCAAGTGTCATTTAACAGTAATATACATGCTCTTGGTAGCTTCTGAAGTTTCTAAAGAATTTTCTTTAGATAAATGAGCACATAGGGTGGTCTCTGAGGTGAATGGGATAGGATTAGAGGCTGATAAGACAAAACTATGTCACTAGGGCAAAGACATCCCTACTATACTGGGTCACAAGGGCATACATTCCCAAGCTCACAGGTTTACCGCTCAGAAAGGAGGTTAAACTCAAAGGTCACAGACACTTTGACCGCAAGCAAAGTGCTCTGCTGTTCTGATAGTCACATCTGAAATCCCGGTATAAAGAGAGAACTGTGTCTGTTGTTTATCTCCATAGTGCTTTTAACTAGTTCTGCTGATATTCTTGACATTCAGTTGGGGAGGGACTTTAGCCAGACTCCTGGCTGAGGGCCCCCTCCCTTCCTTTCCCATGCCCCCTTTATGTTCCCTGCCTGCCTTCCTTCTCCCCTTCCTTTCCCATGCTCCCTTTATGTTCCCTGCCTGCCTTCCTTAGTTCCTTTCTCTTCATCTCCCTCTTCTTTTGAGACTGTCTCCTTTGGCTGTGTAGCCAAGGTGACCTTCCTGGTTCTAACCCTCCCGCCCCCATCTCAGGAATGCTGGAAGTACAGTGAACCACCCCACCCAGCTTGTGAGAAGAGATCTAGCTGGTTCGGGACTCTGATCGCCTCTAAGTGGCTAGATGTTCCGATTCTGGAATTCCCTTCTAAATGTAGGCTTCAAAAAAAAGAACCCAGACAGGCCTGCTTTATGTATCTCAGACCTGCCCAGTTGCTCTGGAGACATCCTGCGCTTGGGCCTAATCCTCAGGCCCTCACAGGGGTCCCCCCACACTTAGTGCCTTGCACGCTTTAGTCATAGTATGTTTGAGACAGGATCTCACACTTTCGGCACTAATATTTGTATGTTTTTTAAGACAAGGCCCTGCGTTGTAGCCCTGGCTTTTAAGCATTGGAATCCTCCAGCCTGGGTCCCCTTCCACCTGTTGCTGGGGTGACAGATGTGCACTCCCACCCCCGTCAGGTATTGTTTATCAATGGACTGAATGATTTAAGTTCACTTATCCCGTCACTTTGGATGATTGTAGCCGGTTGCCTCTTTCTGTGCCGCCCACTGGGGGCGCCCCTTCCTCCCGATGACATGACTTTTACCTCCCAGGCAAAGCAGGGTGCTTTGTGTCTGGCTTTGAATATTATGACCCTCACTGAGATGGTATTTGCCGTTGAGTAACCGAAGCTATTGTATGAAATCACAGCAAGGTCTCGTTCCACATGTGTGTGGCATGTGGAAATCAGCACAGCTTGATTTGGCTCTCTGCCTTCCCTCATTTTTGAGGCTGGATCTTGTTATTTTGGCCACCGAGTTTCTGGCAGATTTACCCTCCCCCACCTACTTCAGCCTCCCGAGCGCTGAGATCTCCAGTCTGGCTTTGTTTGCTTATTGTTTGTTTGGGGGTGGGAACATCGAGGGATTGAACTCCGGTCCTCAGCTTTCTTTTATCAACTGAGCCATCTTGCCTTGGCTGTATTTAGCAAGTCCACCCTGAATGATTCCAGGTTTCCAGAGGCATTCTTGAGGTGCTTTCTTCCACGGTTCAGCTCCACACATACCCCCTCTACGGTGTCCCTAGAACTTGGCATTAGCATATTACGCTGTGATTGAAATCCTCCAATTCCTGGTTCCACCTTACCTCCAGCAACTCTACCCATCCTACCCCACTTCTGTTACTCCCTCATACCATTTGCTTTCCTGTTGGAGCGTTGATTCCTAATGAAAAAAGTATTTGCTTGCTGCCCGACATTCTCCACTAGGGACACAGCCCAGGAAAGCTGTTCCTCATCACGGTCCCTCATGCTGGTAAATGCTTGTGGCATAAGACAAGGCCCGATGGCACCCACCTGTAGTCCCAGCACTCTGGAGGTGGAGGCTGGAGGGGATTTGGGAGACCTATCTCAGAAAAATGAGAGGATAGCTTGCAAATCTGGCAACCTGAGTTTGATCCCTGAAAGCCCATGGAGCAGAGAGAACCGACTTCGGAAAGGTGTCCTCTGACCTACACCAGTGTGAGGGTGGGGTACCCCGTGTACATTCTGCCTACCCCCAAAGAGAAGAAAGTGCTTGTGGAAACAAGTGAAGTGCATCGTGTCTGCAATCCTGGCATTTAGGAGGCAGAATTGAGGCCAGCCTGGGCTACATAGCAAGAATTTAAAGCTTGGTTGACGTCCTCAGAGTTGTGATGGAGGCCAGTCTCAACACCCACCACCCGGCACCCAGCTCTGAGCAGTAACGCATGCGCCATCTTCCCAGGCGCTGCATCTCCAGTACGGAACGTACGCTTGGCCCTGTGCGGTGGTCCTGGCCCAGTACCTGTGGTTCCACCGAAGAGCTCTGCCCGGCAAGGCTGTCTTGGAGGTAAAAAGCAACACTGGGTGTGTTTACATGTACTGTCCGTCTTTGTTGGAGTCATTAGCATTGGGTGTTTTGCAAGTGCCTTTAAATTGGGTGGTTTTCACGTTTTTAAAGTGTTTCCAAAAAATGGCACGAGGGGTGAGGCTGGGGAAATGACTGTGGTGGTACTTCTTGTTTGGATCCCCAGCCCCATGAAAAAACCAGGTGTGTGTCTGTTCCAGTTCCCAAGGCTGGGTGGGGTAGGGGTGGGAGTAGGGTAGAAGCAGGGGGCCTACGAGATGAGATTAGGACAGGGTTTGCGTGTGTGGCCATGGTCCTGGGATTGCACACACATGCACCATGCCTGGAACACACCTATGCTGTGCTGAGTGACGCTACCTGGCAGTAGCAGGTGTCTTTCCCCATGTTCAGACTGGCCTCACACGTACGGTCTTGCCTGACTGATGGTAAATTGTGTATGGTTGGTTCCAAAGACATCAGTGGGAGGAAAAAATGTTGAACACTGAGAAATCCTGACACTTGTTCTCAGGCTGGGACTTTTAGGAGCCTACTCCTTGCCCTTCTTAACCTGTCCTGAAAAGCTCTCCTACCTTTAAAGCCTAACTGGAATTCCTGTCCTGTTTTAATACTTCTGATGGTAAATAGGTATGGGCAGATCTCCTTAATGAAATGGGGTCACCCTAGGCCAGTGAGATGGCTCAGTGCATGCCCAAGTCCCTGTGCTGGAAGAAATCTGAAGTTGTCTTCTGACCTCTGACTTTGTTTCAAATAATGAAAAGTAGGGGGTAGAGGGGGGAGTTATAATCAATTCCAGCTAAGTAAAATCAATTCACGCTGGGCAGTGATCATCATAGTAGGCAGGACACCTGCCAAGACAGCGTTCATCTAGGGAAGACTGAAAACCACTAAAGTGTAGTAACTTTTCACCACTTAACCACCACAGAATTAACTCTTGATGGATCTAGAGCCCTATTTCCTTATGCCAGCGTTTAGCCTGGATATACATATTTGGATTGTAAAAATTGGAAGGACCCCAAGCTCCCCAACATTCTAAGATTCTCTTGCCAGTTTCCTTTGTTTTAGATTGGGGCAGGAGTTAGCCTTCCTGGGATCGTAGCTGCCAAATGTGGGGCTGAAGTGATCCTGTCTGACAGCTCTGAGCTGCCTCACTGTCTGGAGACCTGTCGGCAAAGCTGCCAGATGAACGACCTGTGGCAGGTGCCTGTAGTAGGACTGACATGGGGTCACGTGACTCGGGACCTGCTGTCTTTGCCAGCTCTGGATGTCATTCTTGCCTCTGATGTCTTCTTTGAACCAGAAGGTAGCATTTCTTGCTCTAGCTGTCTCAAGCTCAGCCTGAGTGAATGAGACCCCACTTAAAGGTGTTTTCTCCCTAGACTTTGAAGACATCTTAACCACCATACATTTTTTGATGCAGAGGAACCCCAAGCTGCAACTGTGGTCCACATACCAGGTTAGAAGGTAAGTAAACATTCTTGACTTATATAACCAAGTTCCTTTTAGGGAAACATAAGGCATAAATCTTTAAGTGCTGACTGGTCATAATCTTTTTAAGTGCCGACTGGTCGCTCGAAGGCTTGCTCTACAAGTGGGACATGATCTGTGTCCATGTGCCACTGGCGGCTTTTGATGCGGACAAGGAAGATCTGGCAGAGTCTGCCCTTCCAGGACGACATACCATTGAAATGCTGATCATCTCCTTTGCAAAGGACAGTGCCAGTCACAATCAAAACCACCTGGGTCTTGGGCCTGAAGCTGGTCTGCAAGACTGCTGCCGCGCAGGACAACAGAGCCACCAAGAAGCAAACTAAAGGACTTGGGACTATTCACAGACACGTAAATGGACACAAAATTCAGCTGCAAGACTTACACCTTGACAAAACTACTTTAAAGCATTGGTGTTGAGGCCCTCAACTGATAATGTACGGTGTGGGAAAAGCTGGCGCTAATGATTTCACCCATTACTGTGTAGGTCTTTCAAATGAAAGGAAAAAGAGACCAAAGACATATTCTCAAAAAGGCTGACACCAAGAAAACATTTTAATTAAACTACAGAAACAATGGTTATAGTACAGAATATTCATAAGCAAAAGATACACCATGTTTTAAGTACTTACAAAGTTACAAACCATTTGCTTCCCAACATTTTTTTCCACATTTTAAGTTCATACATGAGGAAGATCAGATTTGCCATTTTTGGAGGGGAAGGGAAAGTGTATTATCCTCATCAGCTAGATGTGCTCACTGTATGCTCCGTTATTTATATGCAAGGCCCGGGTGACTGGAAGTGCAGTTGTCAGGCATTTTAATAAACTGGACAGCCATGTGTTTCTGCACGACAAGGCATCTTTACACAGGAGCAATCAGGAGAAAACAGGAAACAGCCAAGCACTCTGCACTGCAACACGCCACCTTAACAGCTAACCAGCATTACTCAACTGCTACACAACTGCGCCTAGTGCACAAAAATACATAAGAGAAGAGATTAGAATTGTGTTTGGTAAACAATCCTTTAAAAAAAAAAAAATCAGTCTTTTCACCTGAAGTCTTTATACAAATTTGGGTTCAGATTACCATTTAGATCTGAAGGTAAATTAACATATTAACAAATTTACACCAACTTTTGTAGGTTTTTAATTTTAAGGAATGAAGGCAATGTTGAGTCAATCTGTTGACAGATTTAGGCTGTGTAATGGCTGCACTCGTTTCCTTATTAAGTCAGGAGGCCACAAATTAGGTTACCAATCTGTTTAATTTCAAACAAAAAAAGTCAGCACTATATAAACAAAAATGAAATTTTACCTCAAATATCCAATCCAATAATGAAATCTGAAGTCGCTCACCTCACTAAATTACAAGAAATTTGAATAACAGCAACAAAATGGCACATAAAATGAAGTTTGCCACCTGAGGCAGATTAAAACCAAGTAAAAAGTTAGACAAATGTTACAAAATAACCTTTTCAATAGCCAGTTGCTTGTTCCAAGGACTCTTCCATGGACCGATGGACTGAGCATGTGGTCCTGTCCCCAAAGTCCTCTGTTATGCTGCTTGCCGGTCCATCTAGGTTTGAAGAGAAAAAGGTTCAGTTTACCTTCCAGTGCTGTGAATGTACCAAAGTGCACATGGTTTCAGTTTCAGGCATGTGCTTACTAAGGCTCTGGTGAAACAAGTAGGTTACGGTAACGTTCCACCCAGCCATTTCTTTTTAAGGCCCAACTGGGAAGTTTCAAAGGCTCCCGTCAGTTTGAATGTCTGAGTTCTTGGCCAAATAACCAAGGTGGAAAAAAAAGGTGAGGGAGGGAAAAGAAAAATAGAGGGTGGGGTGGGGCTGTATCCAAACAAAAATTTGCTATCAGAAAATTAGTGTTATACTCTAAGATGTTTGAAAAGGGAACATTTGGCAGTAGACAATGTTTTTATTTCAGCTACTCAGGGCCCTTTCCTTTTAAAAAAAAATAGGACCAAACAATTTTAGAGTTAAAGACACACTATCCTTTTCCCCACCCAGTGCAGTACCTGTAAACTTTCTTTTGGGATTCCAAAAGTTCATTGCTTCTCAATTGCAATTCGTTTGCCTCTCCATTAGAATTAAGTCCCAGTCAGCACAACAATAGTTGAACTGATTGTTTTTCGCTACGAGGATAGTGCATCTTTAACATTTAAAGACAAACCTGCTCCAATACACGCCCACAGAAACTGGTCCCTGGAGGATCAGCCAAATCAGTTAAAATCTGCAATACTGGCCAATATTCTTTTATCAAACAGGAGACCGCAGCTTTAAAGGGGGAAAATGCAGACGTTGGATAAAAACAGCAAGAAATAGTCATTTTCATTAATAGGTCTCAAACAGTATGAAACAGCCATTATTAACTAAGCTTTACACACATTCTCTGCAGACCCCTCTTCTTCAGCATTACTCCCACAGCTGTGTAACTGAAGCAGTGCTCCCCACTCTAGGAGTCACCTTTAAACTACTACACGGCTCCAAAAACCCTGCTCCAAACAAACCCCATCAAGTCAGGGCTGCGCCTCGGACCCCCGCAGACATTACCATTCTCTTAGGACGACACGGCTCCTTCCTCTTCCGGCGACTTCGGGGGGCTCTTGGAGCGCGACCTCGACTTGGACTCCCTCTTGGACACGGGGGGAGGGCTCCTGGACCTCGACCGGGACCGGGACCGCGAGCGGGATCGGGACACCGACGACGACTTGGACTTGGACCTTCGCGCCGACCGCGACTTGGAGGTGGAGCGCGAGCGGGAGCGAGTGCGCGAGCGAGACTTGGAGCGGCTGTAGCGCGAGCGGCTGCGGGAGCGCGAGCGGCTGCGGGAGCGGGAGCGGCTGCGGCGCCGGCGCCGAGGGCTGCGGACGGGACGCGGCGGTGAGCGAAACCGGCCCCGCCCGCCGCCGCCGCCTCCCGCCGCCATGATGTCGCCGCCGCCGCCATTTCCCCGGCCGCCGGGCGGGTCCCCGCCGCCGCCCGCCGCACGTGCTCGGACCTTTGTGCTTCCGCCCGCCGCCGCCCCCCGTCCGCCGCCCCCCGTCCGCCGCCCCCCGTCCGCCGCCCCCCCGTCCGTCCTCCCATCCGCCGCCCCCCGCCCGCGCGTCCCCCCCCCGCCCGCGCGTCCTCCCGTCCGTCCCCCCGCCGCCGCCGCCCCCCGCGCGTCCTCACCTGCGGCTCCGCCGGCCGTAGCCGCCGCCGCCGTAGCGACGCGGGGGCGGCCCGCGGCGGCTGTGGTGCGAGTCGGGCGGGCGCCCGTAGCGCGCCATCTGCACGCGCAGCTCGCGGCCGTCCAGCACCGCCCCGTCCATCGCGTCCATCGCGTCCTCGGCGTCGCGCTTGTCGTGGAAGCGCACGAAGGCGAAGCCGCGGGACTCCTTGGTGTAGCGGTCCCGCGGGATGTACACGTCGCCCACGCGCCCGTACTTCTCGAAGACGCGCCGCAGCGTGTCGGGCGACGTGCGGTAGGTCAGGTTGTCCACCTTGAGCGAGGTCATGCCCTCCACGTCGGGCGGCGGCCGGCCGTAGCTCATGGCGCCCAGGCGGCCCGGGGCCCCGCGAACCAGCGCCGAGACTAACGCCCTGGCGGACGCGCGCGCTCCCGCGGCGGCGGCGGCGGCGGTGGCGTCCGCGTGGGGAGGAGAGCGGGCGGGCGGACGGGCGGGCGCGGCGGCCGGGTCCTCGCACGAGCGCGCCGGAGCAGCAACTGAGCGGGCGGCCGCCGCCGCGCGCCTTTATAGCCGCCTCCACAAAATGGCGCCCGCGCCACCCGGAAACAGAGGCGCTGATTGGCCGGCGCCGCCCGGGCCCGTAACGTCGTCACGGCGCGCCTCGCTCCGGCCCGGCGCGCCTGCGCACACCGCGGCGGGCGGCCCGAAAAGCGCGCAGTCACCGCGGCGGGGAGGGGGACCGGCGTGTTCAGGCAGTTGGAAAGCCCGCCAAAGGCTCCTTCCGCCGGCGAGGCCGGGCCCGAGCGCCCGAGGGGGCGGAAGGGGAGGCGCTCCCTGCCGCGGCTCCGCCCCCTCCTCGCGCCAATGCCGGGGCTCCACGCACTTTTCTGCCCGGCCCTTTGTGAGACGGGTGCCCCGGGGTCGCGTTAGTGTGTGTGTGCGCGCCCCCCGTCCTCCTCGGGTTCCACGCTGTCGCCTACGGGTCCCCTCCCGCGGCCCCGTGCGCCCCTCCCCCGCGCCTGCTCTCCCCCTCCGGGCCCGCCCACTCGCTTCCCTTTCTCCGGGGCTCGGGAAGGGTGGAGGAGGGGGGTGCGGCGCACGCACCACGGAACAGCCCGGAACTACAACTCCCGGCGGGCCGCGCGCGCCGCGGTCAGCTGACCGGCCGCGTGACCCGCGGTGAGTCAGGCCCGGAGGGCGGGGCCGCACTTGCCCCCGCTCGCCCTTGCCCGGAGTCTCCTTCCCGGGCCTCTCGCTCAGAGCTCTGGGCTCGGCTTCCCGGTCTTTCCCCTACTCGGACCGACTCCCGGGCACGTCGTAACTGTCGCCTGCGGGGATAGCGTCGCCCTGGGGTTCTGCCCCGAGGACTGCGCGTTGACGGCTCGGCTGCGTCGCAGCTGGATCTGCCGTCGCCCCCGCGCCCCTTCCCCGGCGCGGCGTCCTCGCGCGGAGGAGCGGTGACCGCCGCGGTCCCTCCAGCACAGCGAGGCCAAAATGTCCCCGGAAACTAAAAAGCTTTTCAACATCGTGGTCTTGGGACTTGCCTTTATGTTCATATTCACCGCCTTTCAAACTTGCGGGAATGTGGCGGTGAGTTGGATCCGGCTCCCCCTCGGGAGCGGCGCCCCGGTCCTCTCGAGCCCGCCGGGATCGTCAGCGTCAGTTGCGGCCGCTTGCGCCGCCGGTGGCACCTGTGTCCTCCCGACTCGTCCTTCTCGTTGGCTGCGAGTGGGTTTGATGCCACGTGTCGAGCGTTTCTCGTGTATGCAGTGCCGAACGCCACTGTTTATTACCCTAATTCAAATCAACTTGGGGTTTCTAGGTTGGCTGAGTTATTCTAATTACCAGTGTCCAGTGAGACCGCACGGTAGTTTTTCTAATCGCTCGTCTTAAGCTCTACGAGTCAGTACGAGGATGGTTAAGGCAATAAAACCTAAGTGTAGGTGCAGCTGCTGCCCCCCTCCCCTGCTACTGCCGTGTGTGTCTTCCAGTTCTTACTCTTCTCAAAGTGGACGTGGGTGTTAAATGGTGGGCGTCGTGCATTTTGATATTTTTCTGAGGACTTGGAAATGGACTTTCCAAGAGGCAGGGAGATTGTTTTCATTGACGAGTTTTGTCTTCCACACAGCAAACTGTCATCAGGAGCCTAAACAGCACTGATTTTCATGGCAGCGGATACACCAGGTATTGTACTGTGCATTTGATTTTACTCGGCTTATAATAATAGCAGTGTGCATCCCATCCGGACAGCCACTTTGTGATTGAGCAGCCCTGATTCAGGTTTTATCTGCACCTTAGATAAATCGCTGAAAAGCAGTTGCTTTTTCCTCTGTGGATCTATCTACATTACTCTATTTTCAAGAACATAGGCAAAGAATGATGGTGACATCAGGTTTTCCATAGACTGAGATGCAGGGATTAACCCCTGGATGTGTTGTCACTTGAGGCAAGTTATAAAACATAACACAGTTGGGCTAGATACGGTGTTTTTAATTCCTGCATTGGAGAGACGGAGGCAGGAGGACTACGAATTGGTCAGCCTGGGCTATATAATGAGACATTGTCTCAGACAAACACATACACCCTCCATGATGTAAGTAACCCACATTTGTATATACTTTTTTTTTTAATAGTAGAAATAGGTCAGTAGTAATTGACAAATGTTCAAATGAGACCATTATTTTGACTTAAATTTGAGTTAAACACATAAATTCTTAAGCAAGTGCGTATGCTTGTTATTTATAGCAAAGAAATGTCACACAGTTGTCAACTGAGTTCATGCAGTGGGCTGTGCCTGACCAGGGCCCGGAGGAGTCAGCTCGCTGTTGAGACCCTGATACATAGCAGCCGTGTGCTCGGCACGCAGCACCTTCCTTCCCTGCAGTTCACTCGTCCACAGAGTGAGGATAACAACACCTCCTTCCTGCGGCTGCTAGACTTACAAGCACAGCGATCCATGAAGCCCTTGGCGTGGCACCTACTACACGTTGGCTGTTATAACTTACAGTGCATGGCAACTTCACAGGCAAATTGCTATAAAGAAATAGCTGGTGGCACTGTAGTTGTTTGTGTAGGCCAGGCACAATGGCATGTGCCAGCCTTCCTACCTCTAGGGTGGCAGAGGTAGGAGGATTGCTGCAAGTTTGAATCACTCTGGGCTACAGAATGAGTTCTGAGGCTACACAGCAGGACCCTGTCTTTCGTGTGTGTGTGTGCGCGCGCGCGCACACAAATGTGTTGCTTTCTGCAGCGCTGGTCTAGAGATGGAGCCCAAGCTCTGTGCACTCCAGGCACTCACCCACACACACACCCCCAGCCTCATCTCCAGCCTGAACTCCTCATTTTTCAGTTTCCTACTTTGTATTTGCAAATGCAGACTTTTCACAGGTGCGCCTGCAGAGGCCTAAGGATGTAGGTGCCTGTGTGTGTGTGCCTGTGATGACTTCCGGAATCGTCCTGGATTGTTCTCCCTCTTTTTGGCTTTGCTCTGGGGTATCCCAGATACCTCCTTCCAGAGCCAGAAGTGCAAGCTGCCACCATTCCCAGCAGTGATCTGGGATTTGTCTCAGGTTCTTCTCCTGCGAGGCATAGGCTTAACCCCTGACCATCTCCCCAGCCCTAGAAATGCTTTTAAGAATGAGGTTTTGTCAAGTTATATTAAGCTTCTATCTTCTCCCCTTCCCTGTGTTCCGTGCAGCATGGCGATTATTTACGGGGTGTTCTCTGCTTCGAATTTGATCACCCCGTCAGTGGTAGCCATCGTGGGAGCTCAGATCTCCATGTTTGTCAGTGGCTTGTTTTACAGGTGAGTGGCGCAGTTTGCTTTCTCTTGTTTAACTCAAAATGCCTTCAGCGTCCTGCAAACACAGTCACCTTTTCACGAGCATTTGCAGGCTCAGACTGAATATAGGTGTTTCAGGAATTCGATACTCTCTCTGCTTACCGCTCAAGGATATTGTATTGTTGTAATTGATGTATGTATACCAAGGGCTGGCCCCCAAACTTGGGGTCCCCTTGCCCTAACCTCCCCTGTTTTGAAAGTATACACATGTACCACTACATCTGATATAGGTCCACTTTTGCTTTACTAATAACATATAAAATGCAAAAAAAGAAAAAACTCATTCTGTAAAGTTTGAAAAGAATTTTTCATGAGATCTTATTTTCTATTAAGTTGGCTAACAGATTTAAATGGAATACCAAAACGCTTCTAGACTCTGGAGCTATATGGTTCATCATATGCTCAGAGAACACCTATGAAAAGTCTGGCATTTATAAATTCGAAATAGGAAACTGAAAAATGAGTGGCTCAGACTGGGAGGTGAAGTGGGGGGCACGTGCCTGGGGTGCACAGAGATTGGGCTCCATCTCTAAATCAGCTGCAAATAGCAATAGCAAACAAAACCTCACCATTTATCCACACTTACCCCTTCTTCAACACCTACCGAGTGCCTCACAGGTCGCCCGCGCACTGGCTGTAGAAGGCTTGCTTAGCACTGAGTTTTGGGTACTGTTTGACTGTAATATGCTGACCTGTTGTATTTTAGCATGTACATTGCCGTTTTTATCCAGCCTCTCCCGTGGTCCTTCTACGTGGCATCTGTTTTCATTGGGATCGCAGCTGCCGGTGAGCATTGTCTTTTGTCCTGTCCGCCCTCTGGGGCACAGGGGTGGGTGTCAGTTACCTGCCGAGACTGTGAAGCTGAGCGTTTTCATTCCCATGTCACACTTCTGGTTTGAATTTTAGTGCTTTGGACAGCACAAGGAAGCTGCCTGACGACAAATTCGGATGAGCATACGATCGGGAGAAACAGTGGAATTTTCTGGGCGCTCTTACAGTTTAGGTAGTAATCCTTTTGAAGCTCTATGTCTCCTTTCTTTATTATTATTATGTTATTATTACATCTCCATTATGTTGAAAATTCAGATCTTCCATATTGTGTGACTTAAGTTATTATCCAGATTCAGATCTTGTAGAATTACTTAGAATGTATGGACTGTCTTATTGGAATTTAAGAGGACAAATAGAAAATAACATTATTCTTCATGTATTTAGCATCTGCTGTATTTTAGGGACTGTCGCTATTTACTTAATTTTGCATTATCTTCACATGAACTTAAGGGGTGGGAAGGTGTTATCTAGGTTCCTCAGGGCAAGGACTGAACGTTGTCCAGTGCGAATCTTCATATCGGGACTTGGGCAGCTATACCAGGCCGCACTACCTGATAGTGGTTCACAAGCACACTCGAAGCCAAAAGTGAGACTCAGTGAACCAGTTCTGAATGCTACGCATGGGAGATACTCCCTCAGACAAAGCAACACAGTCGGCTCGTGACTATTGGGTTTCAGAATACACCCTAAGAGCTGTACACCTGTCATGGAGGACAGCACTCAGGAGGCAGAGGCAGGAGGATTGCAGTGAGTTCGGCCTGGATAGCGTGGTTCCAGGACTATGCCCTGAGGACTTACCTTCCTGCTAACTTGCTTAGAATTTTGGTCTTGACAAGGCTTAACAAATGTGACTTTTTCCCCCCAATTTTGTGTGTGTGCATGTGTGTGTGTGAGAGAGAGAGAGCACTGTGTATGTGGGTGCATGTTCTACATCAAGGGAGTGGAAGTCTGAACTTTGTGGGTTCAGTTCTTTGCCTTTACAGTGTGAGTTTTAGAGGTCGCGCTCAGTTCCTGCAAGGCGAGCTCTTACTGAGCCCTCTTGCTGGTGCCTGTGTGCCCGCGTTCAGTTGGTGGCGTGGTAGTTTTTGTTGACACTGGTTGGGAGACTTGTGCTGCCAAGGCTAGTCTGAGCCCTGGGCTCCTGTGATTCTCTTGCTTCCTGTCTCCCGGGCAGCAGAGACCTCACCTGATACAAAGTTTAAGAATTCGCAGATGAATGGCCAGGAGCACCAGTGGATGCGTCCCTCCCTGGGAAAGTTTGAGAATAAAGCATCTACCTTGATACAGGTCACCAAGTTGAAGGATTCCATGAAGTCTTTAAGATTTGGGTGTTTATGGCCTGGAGAGATGGCTCAGGGGTTAAGACTTAGCCTCAAAAGCAAAAGGTCCTGAGTTCAGATCCCAGGTCCCACATAAAAATGTCAGGTGGAAACAGCGGCGGCCTGCACTTCTAGCCCTGGAAGGCAGAACTTGGGAAATCCAGAGCTAAGCAGAAAGGAGGTGGAAGCAATCCAAGATGAGATTCCTAAAGTCATTCTTGGTCCTCCAGAGGGACACACAGTGCCCTCTCTTTCTCTCTCTCTCTCTCTCTCTCTCTCTCACACACACACACACACACACACAAATAAGTAAAAATAAAGTTTAAAAAAAAGGTTTGGGTGTTTAAAAAGAGCCAGGTTTGTTTCCAAGGGATGGTTCCTAGAGCTGCAGCAAGTCCCATGTGTTGAGTGAGTCAGGGCCCCTGAGTCAGTCATTGTCACATGCATCTGGTCACGTGCTCAGGAGGAGCCAGGTGCTCACCCTTGAGTGACCTGCGGCAGGCAAGCTCGGGACATGTCGTTCCCTCTCTCTCTCTCCAACTAATAGTGCGGGCAACTGTTAGAGACAAGTGACAATGATTTCCCAGCATCCTCTCTCCTCTTTTGTTCCCCCAGCTTGTTCTTCGGAAATCTCTACATATATTTTGCCTGGCAAGGAAAAACTCACATATCAGGTTAGTTTCTTTCCCTTTGCTTTATTCAGATATTTTCAAAGCTCCGCTGAATGTCTGCCGTTGCTTCACTTAGAGATTTGCTTAGTAAGCTTTTGCCTCGGGTCACACTGGTGAGTGAAGGTTACAGTTAGTTCATGGCTGTACTCTTCGGGGAGTCCGCGTGGGCTGGAAGGGCGCCCCGCGCACCAGCCTGCTGCTCTTAGTCTGGGGCTTCCGTTAAAGAGCTCCGTGGAGCCCTTGGGTGCGGTAGGGTCTCCCGACAGGGACGCCGCGCCTCATGGATGCGTCGAGGTCGATGGCATCGAGGAAGTGCTTTCACCACTGGAACATGCTCGCGTGGCCTGACCCTGGCGTTGGCTGTCTCTTCTAGAGAGCGACCGAAGAACCGTGTTTATCGCCCTGACAGTCATCAGTCTGGTGGGGACAGTGCTGTTCTTTCTCATCCGGAAGCCAGACCTGGACAATGTCCTTGCAGAAGACGAGTCCTCCGACGACCAGGACATGGAAGTCACTGAGTAAGCGGTGCACTGTTTCCTTTTCGTGTGGAAGCAGATTTTGGGTGGATCTGATCTAGCTCTTCCCCTTGGGTGATGCCTGAAGCTCTCCCGAGGTGACTGCAGACATTCTTGAGGGGGACAGCTGAGAGACAGGAAGAAAGGGCTGCGTGAGGAAGGGAGGCAGCAAGGATTTGCAGGGGACTCAAGCCTGTGGGCAGCTATCACTCGCGCAGCCGGGCTGCCTAGATCCTTCATGTCTCCAGGCTCCCGCTCCAGTCAGCAGGCCTCCCGTGTTTGCATGCGCAAGGGTACAGGCTGGGAAAGCAAAGGAGAAGAAGTCCTGTCCCCTAGTTCCTGTTTCTGTGATCCAAATCCAAAGCTAAGGGAACGATAGAGTGGGGAGAAGATGGGGCGGGGCAGGTCAGGCATGATCGGAATCCATTGGGATCACGGGTCTATGAAGGGTCTATGAAGATGGAGCGTCAGGGAGAGAAGTGGGAAATGCCGGTGGGGCAGTTTCCAGGAATTGTTGCCGTGTTTCAGCCAAGGTGAAGGAGGCTTTACAAAATGGTGCAGCCCAGGCCAACCTCTGCTTTGGTTGCATTGAGCATCTCATAAGGTTGTTGTCGCTCAGTGAGTCTGTAAGCTTGTCTAATGAGTGACAAGTCAGAACTCGGGCTCCAAAGCCAGTGTGTGCGTGTGCGTGCATGCGTGTGCGTGTGCGTGCATGCCTATGTGTGTGTGCGCGTGTGTGTGTGTGTGTGTGCGCGTGCATGTACGCCTGCAGCAATCCCCTTGCCTCAGCCGCTGGAGGCTGGAATGGGGGACATGGGCTACCACACCCACCTGGATGTCTTTGTTTTTAACCAAAAGATGATTCTGTATCCCAGCCATGTCACTCAGAGGATATTCATGGTTTTGAAGAATGTGAAAATTGGAGGGCTGGTTGTCCATGATGTGAGGTGTAGGGAATGAAGGAGGTAATTTTTTTATAGTTTTATAACAGTGAAATGAAGAGTCTGGGGCCGTGCTTAGGTCAGCAGCAGTGTCCACTGCATGTGCTGGAGCCTGTGTGACCCCCCCCACGAGGCGCGCCCGTCCTCCCCGAAGCATGGTTTCTGAGAAGGAGCCCTGCGAACAAGTGCGTCTGGAGTACTGGCTCCCTCGTCGGAAGCCACAGCTGCCGAAGGGCGCTTTAAGCACTAGGAAGCAAGGCTGTGCCCGGTCAGCTGTGGCACAGAGCATCGTGACTTGGGACGTGCTTAGGCCACGCACCACAGAGCTTATACTGGCCGGCGAGTGTTCTCTTTTTAACGTGAAGGGAACAACGATCTTCTTTTATTTTCTCAGGTCCACCCAGAACAATATGACAAAGGCGGTGGACGCATTTAGTAAGTATTTGCTTTGTCTGAAATGTGAGGACCATACAGTGTCCCGACCCCCCACCAACCCCCAGTGAAGATTTATGAGTCACCAGTGTTCCCAGTTCTCCAGCGATGCATCCATGTGTCTCCACCACTGTCTCCACACGGGTATGAGGGACAGATGCCAGCCCCTCCCACCCTTGGGCGCGTGCGTGGGAGGAGGCCTCAGGTGTGGGCACTGTGTTGGCACAGGGAGTGAGAGCCGACTTCGAGCACTTCTGGGGCTTACTGTTCCAAGGAGCTAGTAAGGGCGGCCACGCGCGTCCATGGAGCGTCCCTGGGGCCAGGACTGGCTGCCTGTCCATGTGGGCGCTTCCTGCCGTCCTGGCCACCGTCCAGGGACTCTGTCACATCCAGTGGCCACTACCAGCTGAAGCTTCTGGAAATCATTGCTGAATGCTGAGTTCACAAGCAGCCGGCCCGTTCTGGGAACAAGGAGGAAATTTTGTCCAGTGGCTAAAGGAGGGAGAAGGGCACCTCCCTGGCCCCACCCTGAACCTTGTGGTGGGAGGAGATGACTGCGCAGGGGTTGGCCTCTGGGAGGGAGCGTGTAGTTATCAGCGGCCAGGCTGTGGCTTTCCGGCGGGTGACATCTTACAGGACAACAGGCTCGCAGCGAGTTTGGATCAGATCGGTGTTTGACACAGTGATCTGTGGTTCTGTCACAGGCAGGCTTCCGACTCTAGCTGTGCCCCAGCTAGAGCTGTACCCCACCCTCACCCCCAGAGACCGTCACTGTGACATTTGCTCTCCTAGGGAGCAGCCTTCTGGACTGTGCTCCCCAGCCAGCCACCTCCTAATAGCCCTGCGCCTTTAGGGATTTGTGAGTTGTCGCGTGGCCTTGGGCCAGAGTGGAAATTCTTGATCAGCTGTGGCCTGGCTCGGATGGCAAAGTCTATGTTTAGAAAGGGCCTGTGGCACTGGCTGTGTCTCATTAGAGCTGCCTTATGCAGCTGCTATTTCATACACTTAATGTGTCAGGAATGCCTTCCTCATCATAAAGCGGGCTTCGCATATAATCAAACAGGGTTAAGCCTGGTGCCCTCACAAGGGTGGGAGGTCACCACCCTGGAAGCCTGGCTTCCGGCTTTGCAGGCCTAGGGACTCCTGTGTCACAAGACCCCTTCCCCACTGGGGCCAGAGTAGTCAGGACGATTTCTTGCCAGGGTCTCATGGCTGGCCTCGGGGTCCTACCTCACCAAAAGAGCAGGCTCGGGGAGGAGCCACCACTCCTGCTTTTGGTATCGCCTGCAGCTGGGTACAGAACTTTTTAGTGCCCCTGGGCCTGTTTTTCTGTTTTCTTTGGTCCTGTGGTTTTGGCGCCCCACAGAAGCTGGCTGGCTGCAGGGCGCGAACACCTAGAGTTTCCCACGGATCTTGGTGCCAGTCCTGCACTGGGTGTATTCGGTTTCCAGTCAGCTGTGGCAGCGTCCGAGGCTGGAGACCAGCTTACCCTTTGGTGTCTGCGGACAGTGCCGCTGTCCTTGAAAGTCAGGCGGCGCCCAGCGTGGAGCTTAGGGGGGTTTGTCGCCGCCACCCAGCGTTACGTTACGTGCCAGTTGGACTCTGGTCGCTGGGCTTGAGTGGCAAGTGCTTGTCCCCACCGAGCTGCCCCACCGGCCCACCACCTATCTTTGAATTCGTAGGAACTTGAGGATCTGTTATCAGTTTCTGCAAAGAGATTATCCGAATGCGTTCTTATTTTTAGAGTGGTTTTAGGTTCACAGCAAAGCCAACAGAGTGTGAAGTGCCCATGCGCCTGTGCCCTGCCGTTCCTCGCCCCCAGGGCAATGCTTGCTACAGTGGATGGGCCCACAGCCGCATCCAGACCCATTCTTGATGCTGTACCTTCTGTGGACTTGCACAAATGTCTACATAGTCTCTGTGTGCTGGATGTTTCAGAAATTATTTTTGTGGCTCAATCTGATTGTTCCAAAGTGAATATTTGTTGCTAGTGTTTTAAAATGAAAATATTGTTTTGGGGATTAGGAATAAGGCTCAGTGGTTAAAGCCTTTTGCCTCACAAAGAAAGGGACCTGATTTCGAGTTCGGATCCCCAGATCCAACATACAAATGTCTTGAGGTGTGGCAGGCAGCATGCCTGGAATGCCAGCCCTGTGGGGTGGAGCCTGGGATCCCCAGAGCAGCCACTGGCCAGACCAGCCCTAACCCTGGGTTCTGGGTTTAATTAGAGACCCAAGCTCACAACAATAAGGTGATAGAGACTGAGGGTGACTCCCAGTGTCACCTCAGAGCCCCCACATGCACCCGCCTGACTGCAACATGCACAAACACGCGTGTGCCGCCCATGTGTACATGAAAAGAGAAAAACTTCATATTATTTTCAGCTTGGTATTCTGCGTTGCAAGTTATGATTGCGTTTATTCTTCACTTCAATAAAGTAGGTAAAAAAGGAGCTTTGCATGCAGAGAGATTCAGGGCAGTGTGATTATTACATATATTGCATGTTCACAGTAAAGAAAGAAAGAAAGCTGAATTTGTCTCGTGTAAGGACTTTGCGACAGGTGTGCAGAGCTGAGTGTGGGGGCGCGGATCGTCCTCCTAGCTCTTGGGAGAGGGGGGCCGAAACCCAAGGTCCTCCACTGCTTAGTTAGTTCAGCCAGACTCACGGAGGCAGGAGGATGGGCTGGGGCTGGAGCCCTGCCGAGCTCCAGGTCAGCCAGGGCTGGAGCATGAGCGAGACCCCGACGCAGAAAGCAGATTCGATGTGGCGCGGCGACAGATTGCTCGTGCTGCATGCGAAGGCAGCTGTGTGGCCCGACCTCAGGCTCTGCAGGTCCCAGACTCTCCGATGATTCTGATCCCAGCGAGGCGGCTCTGCGGGCTGACCCTTTCCTTGTCCCGGCCGACTTGGGGATCCTGGGCGTTTCCCTTTCTCCCTCATGCTTGAGGAAGACGGGGTCCCAGAGCATGAGAAGCGCTGGAAGCCAGCCTCCCGGTGACACCCACACATTTCACCCTGGACCTCTGTCCTCAAGTGTTTGTTCGTGGCTTTATTGACCCGGATGTTTTGGTCGGAGAGTGTTTGAGGGCTGTGGTTACTGCATGGCATCTACTCAGGTCTTCTTCCTTCTTCCTTCTTCCAGAAAAGTCTCTCAGGCTCAGTGTCACCAGGGAGATGCTGCTCCTCAGCGTCACGACTGCGTACACAGGTAACTAATGGCAGGTCTCGTCCACGCACAGGGGGAGCAGAGCTCTGCTTGACTGCTGAGTCCCTTGGGGTTCCTGCAGCTGCTTTGCAGGGGTGGCTGGGCTGCACCCCAAGATTGTGTCCTTCACACGCATGCTGCCAGTGTGGCAGTTGTTCTGCATGATGCTGATAAGTTCACAACCCGACTCCTCAGAAGGAACAAGTGGTTTTTCCTCTTACAAGTGGCCGGGCATCTTGTTGTCCAGCTTGAGGGCTCATCCCAGCGTCACGCCAAGGGGACTGGCCTCACCATATCCACTGCCAAGAGAGGGACAGTCGCACTTGCCAGACCAGCATGTCTGGCCAGTGTCCTGAACCAGCTCCTTCCATCTCATCCGTCCACCCCGGGGCTGGTCCCACCCACTCTGGACTGGTCCTTCCTCATCCATTAGATGGTCTCCTGCAGGCCTGCTCAGGGCTTAAATACTAATTCTTCACAACTGTGCCAGAACACATGGCTTCAGTTGTCAAGCTGACGCCTGAATCTCGCACAGTTCCTCCAAGGTCAGCCAGAAGCCCAGGTCATTCTGTCTTCCATGGAGGCCCTGCCACTGTCTCTATGACCGTCTCCCCCACGAGGTCTCCTGTGACTGGCAGGAGAACCAGATTCGTAGTTAGTGGCTAAAGATCTCAACAGATGACAGACTTCTAAGAGTGACACACCACTTCCTGTTGGTGACAGGAAAGCCAGGACTTGGGTGGCCTGGTTAGTGTCAAGGGGACCAGGCACCCCGCAGGGAGCAGGACACATCTCTAACTTGCAGGTCTCTTCTAAGCCAGCAGAGGCAATGTGCCGCCGCGAAGAGCCTGGCAGGGGAGTACTTGGTTTGGAGAAAGGCAGTGTGGTGTTGTGGTCCACGCCTGCAGTCATGACATGTGGAGGCGGAGGCAGGAGACTTCCCTGGGCTGCAGTGAGAGACCCTGCCTCAAAAAGTAAATTAAGGGCTGTCGAGATGGCTCAAGGTTTGGAACTCTGACTTGCATTCAGAGGGCCCTGAGTTCGGATCCCAGATCCCATGTAAAAACTCGAGGCAGAAACAGGGGCGGCCACAGTTCAGGCGCTGGTGGGGGGAGACTGGGAAATCCCAGAGCAAAACAGGAAAGAGGTAGCAATCCAGGATGATTCCTAAAGTCACTTGATCCTCCACAGGGGCACGTAGTGTCCCTATGATATGCGCACGCACACACACGCACACAGAACAGAAACACAAAAGTGATGAGAAATGGAGAGTAAAACAAGATAACACCTGGAAAATAACGGAAGCTCTTTTTTTTTAGGTTAATTAAAAAGTCTCCTTCTTAAATGTGCTTTGATACATGATCATTTTCACTTCTAAGTGTCTCCTCCTCTTAGAAGAGTAAACGTTAAACATACATTTTCAAGTTTGCCAGGGCTGAGGAATAGACACTGTCCCTTGACTTACCCTAATTTTTTATTCTAGCTTTAGGTCTCTGCCTAGGAAAAAAAAGGGATAAGGAGGGGGACAGCTGCACCTTTGAGCAACAACGGCCAGTGTGTGTCCTGGCTGTCAGCGCAGCCACTTCAGTCTCGGCCACTAGGGACTGACCCCGTGAAGTCCTCTGCCTCGTGACACCTCCTGCCGGGCTCCTGCCTGTTTGCATTTTTTAAACAGAGACCTGTTCAGTTGACCTGTGTGTTTTTGTCAGACACATGGAAAGTGCCCTCTTATGGCTTCTCGGGCTGTTTAAAGCAAGGCTCCTTCAAGTTTCTTCTAGTGACCCCTTTCCACCCAGGACATTTGCATACTGAGATTATCGTTTAATGATTTTCTTAAATGGTTGAGCCAGCAATTCATAGCAATTTAAAAAAGAATAACCTCAAAGCAGGAAGGGGGAGACGGCTTCCTCTTGGGTCGGGGTCAGGCGGTTGGAGGCCGTGTTGCCATGGCTAGGTCCCTCTGAGGGTCCTTGCCGGGGTCTTGCCCTGAGGTCACGTATACACAATAGGCCGGAAAAGTGGCACTGATAAGGGGTGCGCCTGTGACCTGGCTACCTCCCCCGATGCCATTGTGTTTGGGCACGGGGGTCTTGATGTAGGTGTTTGTGGAGAACTGTCCCTTTTGTCCATTATATAGCGTAAAGTCGTGCTTTGCTTGGGGAATGACATTTCACTCTAGGTTTTCTGTCTTGCACGGTTATTACTAGAAATGAAAAGCTAGGAGAAGTCTGTGAATGCAGCATTAAATGAAATACATTTTTTTCCTGAAGGTTTGGAGTTGACTTTCTTCTCTGGTGTCTATGGAACTTGTATTGGGGCTGTAAACAAGTTTGGAACCGAAGAGAAAAGTCTTATTGGACTCTCTGGAATTTTCATTGGAATCGGGGAAATTTTGGGTAGGTATTCTCAGCCCTTGAGAGGTACAGGCAGTAGAATCAGAAGTTCAAGGTCATCCTGGCTACTTAGAAAGTTCAAGGTTCGCCCAGGCTATAAAAGACTCTTGTCTCAAAAACCATGTTTGTTACAGTTAAAACAAATTTTAAGTGTACTTCACCTCTCTGCCCTTGAGTTTCTGTTTTTCCTATTTCTTAACCCATTTGGCTATGATTTATTTTTCATTTGTCATCTGTCGTATATGAAGTGTCCTGTTGAAATGTGTGTGTCCAACTGCCGCGTGGTACGCACACATTTGTGCGTGTGGCGCGCAGAGGCTGGTGTCCTCGGTTGCGCTCCACCTGCTTTCTGAGACAGGGCTCAACTCGAGCGCACCAGTTGGGCTGTTATTTGGCCAACGAGCTCTGCCTGCCTCTGTCCCTCCAGCGTTCCATGTCCGCATCAGACATTTACATGGGTGCTGGGGATTGAACTCAGGTCCCTGTGCCTGTGCAGCCGGCTTCTTGCCCACTGGGCGTCTCACAGAGAGCTAATCTCCATACCTTTCCTAAGCAAAGGGTGGGGGAATGTGGAGGGTGCGCTCCTTCAGGGAATCCCAGCAGTGGGAAGCGACCTTCCAAGACCTTCAGAGACCGGTGCAGCATGGCTGCTCTAAAACTGCCGTAATCAGAAAAAAAACGTGGTGTGCGTGGGGCTGGGAGTGGGAGACGTGCACCTGTGACCAGCACTTGGCAGGTCACGCAGAAGACTCCGCCGGCAAGGCCTGTGTGGGCACCTGTCTCAAAAACCCCGAATCTGGACAAACATGGTAGTGGCTGATAAGTCGTGTCCTTTGAATCGTCTCTCTCATGTCTCTGATAAACTATAATTTCCAAGGGGATCGTCTAGGAGGCAATGATTCATAGAAAAGAAAAGCAAGAACATTACTGTGTAGAAATAATGGTGATTTTGAAGTGTCGTGTTTCGAATGGGATTGGGGCATCTTGATGGCTAACGTGGGGGTGGCATCTGTGGAAGCTGTTGGAGAACGAGTATTGCTTGGCTGGAGATTCTGACCCTCAACTAGTTGGTTAAGCAACAACATGTCCGTTCTAACCCGAAGGGGGCAGCGTCTTCGGCCTGCTGAGCAAGAACGCGCGCTTCGGGAGGAATCCCGTGGTGCTGCTGGGCACCGTCGCGCACTTCGTAGCCTTCTACTTGATATTTCTCAACATGCCCGGAGACGCCCCGATCGCCCCGGTGGAGGGAACCGACAGCAGCGCTTACATCAGGCCCAGGTAAGGCGGCTGCACTTTTGAGGGTGTCCAGGAGGAACGACGGCTGGATGCTTGAAACAGCACTTGATCCTCCTCAGAGTCGGATTCTGTATCAGGTCAAGTGTTAATGGAGCTGGAGGGAGTTCTACCATAGGTGATCCTAAGGTATTCTTTCCAATGCTTGCTCTTAACCTTTGCCCCGCTCAGATCTTCCACTGATGTGTCTGATGTGAATTTATATGTTTTTTAAGGATCAAAATATTCTCAGGTTAGGGGGCCAGTGAGATAACTCAGCAGGTAAGAGGCCTGTTCGCAAACCTGGTGACCTGAGTTCGATCCCTGGAAACCCACATGGTGGTACACGTGCATCTCTCTCTCTCTCTCTCTCTGTTTCAAAAAATAAAATATTTTTGAAAATACAGACTGGAGAGATGACTCACAAGCAGAAGGACCTGAGCTCCAATCCCAGATCCCATGTTTAAAAAAAAAAAAAAAAAAAAAAGCAAAAATGGTGAAATGGTGTAGGGGTGGGGGCAGGAAGGCAGAGCCTGGGAAACCCCAGAGTGAGGCAAAAAGAAAGTAGAACAAGCAGGGATGATTCCAAAATCACCCATGAGTGAGGCAAAAAGAAAGTAGAACAAGCAAGGATGATTCCAAAATCACCCATGAGCCTTTACAGGCACACATAGTGCCCCCCTCCTTCCTCTCTCCCTCTCTCTCTCTCTCTCTCTCTCTCTCTCTCTCTCTCTCTCATGTACACACACTACAAAATATCCCCATGTTAGGGCCCACCAGGGCAAAGCAGAATAAGGCCAAGACTTTTATGAATCACTTTGAAGGACCTGCTGGCTTCAAGGACCTTCAAGGTGGTTCATAAAAGTCTGGGGTTGTTGGAGGATGGGTTTCAGCTCTTACCTTCGTTCAAGATGTAGGTGGTGTGTGCAGACCACACCCCTTTTAGGCAGACCACTGGCCTAAAAAGACAGTATTTGCTTCTCAAGTAGACGAGAGCTGCGAGCATGTGAAGGTCCATGCATTTGATCATAGCTCCTTCTGTAGAATCAGTTCTGAACGGGGCTGGAGGTACAGCCCGGTGTGGTAGCGTGCTCGCTGCCCGGTGTGGTAGCGTGCCCGCTGCCCGGTGTGGTAGCCTGCCTGCTGCCCGGTGTGGTAGCGTGCCTGCTGCCCGGTGTGGTAGCCTGCCTGCTGCCCGGTGTGGTAGCCTGCCTGCTGCCCGGTGTGGTAGCCTGCCTGCTGCCCGGTGTGGTAGCCTGCCTGCTGCCCGGTGTGGTAGCGTGCTCGCTGCCCGGTGTGGTAACGTGCTTGCTGCCCGGTGTGGCGAAGCCCTGGTTCAATCCCAGCACTGCACAGAAGACTTCAGAAGTTTCAGTGCTTATCCAGTTGTGTTACAATCTTTAAAGCCTTAAGCTGCCCCTGGGCATGGTGCTGGACTCACTCAGGAAACTGAGGCAGGAGGATCACAAGGTCCAGGGCCCTGAGTAAAAACGGAAGAAAACAGGACAGGAGTGTCAAGTGCTTCTGTGCTTTAAGTGGTTGTGGTGAACTTGGGCACGGCGCCCACCACACGTGCTTTCGTCTCCACAGCAAGGAAGTTGCCATTCTCTGCAGTTTCCTCTTGGGGCTGGGGGACAGCTGCTTCAACACGCAGCTGCTGAGCATCTTGGGCTTCCTCTACTCGGAGGACAGCGCGCCCGCCTTCGCCGTCTTTAAGTTTGTTCAGGTAACCTGCCGGTGCAGCTGGTGGCTTTCCTCTTCCTGCTCCTGTTTTGTTCTGGGGTCCCTGCTTCTGTGGTGCGGTTTATTTATTTATTTTGGCATGTGTGCATGCATGTCCGTGTGCCGGGGAGTGTGTAAGAGCACTAGAGCGTGTGTGCTGGTGGAGGCACAAGGCTGACATCGGGAATCATGCTGGATGGCTCTACCTACTTTTGCTTTGCTCCTGGATTTCCCAGGCTCCGCCTTCCAGGGCTGGAATTACAAGCAGCATCCATCTCTACCCAGCATTTTTGCATGGAATCTGAGGATCTGAACTCAGGTCCTTTTGCTTGCTAGGCAAAGGCTTGAACCCGTGAACATTGCCCCTGGACTCAGGGTGCAGCCTCCTGTCCCATTTCCCTTCAGCTCGGCTGGAGGTTTAGCGTCTGGTCTTTGCTCAGATGCAGCAGGGGTGTTGATGGGTTAATGGTCATGCTGCTTGAGCTCTGAGGTTCTGGGGTGCCGGTGCCATGGGCCCGCGGCGGCAGGGCGCAGTGTGCATCCGGGTCCCTCTTCTCCACAGTCCATCTGCGCAGCCGCAGCGTTTTTCTACAGCAACTACCTCCTGCTCCAGTGGCAGCTGCTCATCATGGTGGTGGTCGGCTTCTTGGGAACGATTTCATTCTTCACCGTGGAATGGGACGCGGCTGCCATCGTGGCCCGAGGCTCTGACTACAGAAGTATTTGAGGGGGCACCATGAAGGGAGGGGTGCCTTCACGAGACCCAGTGGGTGCAGAACTGACTGAAGCTGCCTCTCCTGAGCTGCAAGTCCAAGGACCCAGACTGCTCCACAAGCCCGAGTCGGGGCTGAAGTTGCAGGCGCCAGCTGCTTGATCGAACGGCACCGGGAGCCCCGCTGAGCAGCTGCGATGGACGCGCTCTTCGCAATCACTCTAGACGATTTCTTCTCTCTCCTCCTTTGTTCTCTAGAAAGATCCTACCTGGGTTGAATATTCCCGACCGCAGGCATCTGTCTGTGGCATGGAGGGCGCCATGCACCAAGTGCAGCGTGCGTCTCCACACGCATGCGCCATGCACCAAGTGCAGCGTGCGTCTCCACACGCATGCGCCATGCACTGAATGCAGCGTGCGTCTCCACACGCATGCGCCATGCACTGAATGCAGCATGCGTCTCCAACACGCGTGTGCCATGCACTGAATGCAGCATTGCGTCTCCACACGCGTGTGCCATGCACTGAATGCAGCATTGCATTTCCACACGCGTGTGCCATGCACTGAATGCAGCATTGCGTCTCCACACGCGTGTGCCATGCACCGAGTGCGGCATGCGTCGCTCCCCTCGAGGGTCCAGGAATGACATCTGTCGGTGACGAGATGCTTAGTGAGGTCTTTTGGGGGGAGGGGAGCTCGTGCACCCAGGCTGGCCTTGGGCTTGCAGCTCCTCCCCGTGGGGCTCTGAGAGCCGGGAGTGCCGGGTGGGCCGCCAGCCTGGCTTGACGGAAGCAGGGCTTGTTTTGTTGTTTTTGAGACCGTCTAGTACGCGTCCCCGGCTGGCCTGGAATTCACAGCAGCCTCCCTGCTTCTCTGGATGATGGGGTCACAGGCATGTGCCTCCACACCCGCCTGGAGATGAAGTCTTACCTTTGAACTGATTTTCTGTTTCAACGTTTTGTTAAGTACGTCTTCTTACCTTGTGTTTCATAGCGGGGTTGCCGATTAAACATGAAATTGAGGCAAGATCGTGTCCACTTGTGAATTAATAGAAGCATGTTTAGAAAGTATGGCAAAAAAATTGAGAAGGACCTTTGCTAGCAGTTTTCCTTAAGGATACCATGAAAAAAACTCCTACCTGTGTTGTGAGAGCCGACCTGAGGTGGAGGCCTCTACGTCCTTCTCTAGCAGGTCTAATTGAAACTGGACTTCTTAGTGTTCTTGTGTGCCGGAGTCAAAGACTGGACCAGAACACTTGGAGCAGTGGAAGCAGGGTCCATTGTAAAATGAAGAAACTCTCGTCTGCTCAGTCTGAGAGGGGCCGGGAGACAGCTTAAGGTCGGAGAGATCAGAGCCGCCACGGCACAGGGCAGGACAGCGAAGAGAGGACGGGCGGAGCTACAATCCGTCATATTCTTGGGCGTGCTAAGGAGCAGCCAGAGCTACTGGGAAATGTAGTGGTCAAGACTGGAGGGGTGATGCCGTGGTTCCCACCCGACTGGACATTCCTCATTGTTCACTAGAAATTATTCTATTTTACTGAAGCTAAATGTTAGCTTTTTGAGAATACACCCAAAGTTTCTTTCTATTTTTATTTATTGATGCATTTTGCCTTTTGAAGTAAATTTTTATAATTGAAGACTTTTTTTTCAATGATCTCATGTGGCTCAAAGGTTGGCTTTGAACCTTTGGACTTCTGATCCTCCTGCCTCCATCTCTCAAGTGCTGGGATTACAGGCTCGGGCCACCAATCCTGGCTGAAAAAAAGTAAATTTTTGAGACCAGGTTTTGCTGTGTACCCGACTGACTTCCAGCTCTCCACCAGCCAGTCTCAACAAACATCTGGCTAAAATTCACCCATTTGATGTGTGGAATTTTACACACTCACACATGTGCACACATGCAGTTATGCAGCTGGCGCTTGAGTATACATTTCTATCATCCCCGAAAGCCCCCTTCGTCTGTTGGAGCCCACCCTTCTCTGGAGGCACTCACTAGCCCCGTGTCTGATTTACTGGACGTTTTACCCACACGGGAGACCACCCTTTAAGTACGTTTGTAACTGTGCACATGGCGTCACAGTGCAGAGAACAAACCAAGCTTTGTTTCCCATTACTTTATTTCTTTATTAATTTTTGTGTGTGTGTGTCCGAGGGCACTGTGTGTGCCTGTGGGGGACCAGGGTGACTTCAAGCAAGAATTACCCTGGATTGCTTCTACCTCCTTGCTTCACTCTAGGATTTCCCAGACTCCGCCCACCAAGGCTGGCCGCGCAAGCTGCCTGGCATTTTTACATGGGACCTGGAATCTGAACTCAGGACCTTCTGCTTTTGAGGCAGAGTATTAACCTCTGAGCCATCTCTCCTGCCCCCATTATTTTGTTTTAAACCTGCCAGAAATGTAGCCATTTTGCAGTTGGCTGGAAAACCCCTTGGAAGGCAGAGGTGAGGGTTTGTCAGGCCTCAGCCTGAGGCTGACCTTGAGCTCCTCCTGTCCTCCCGCCTCTACCTCCCAACTGCGGGGATACAGTGGGCACCACCACACTACAGGCGTGTGGATTTCTTTTATTTGGTTTGATTTTTGAGGCTCACTCACCAATCACTCAGGCTTGCTCCACACTTGGATCCTCTTTTTTCTGCCTTCCAAGTGTTGGGGTCAGAGGCATGAGTCAATGAGTCACCCTCCTCCTCCTCCCCACCCCCAGCAGCGAGTGTGAACTCCCCATCCTTAGAGAAGTTGCCTGTCTAGAGCACTGGAGCCGCTCATTCATCTCTAAGGTTCTCCTTTGCTTTTTCGTTTTTGTATTTTTGAGATGGGGTCTCTCGTAGCCCAAGCCAGTTTCAAACTTGCTGTGTAGATGGGGCTGGTCTTGAACTCCTGATCCTCCAGGCTCCATTTCCCAAGTCCTGTGACAGGTACGAGCCACCAGGCCAGGCTAAGGTTCTGATAGAGAAATCTTTGCAGAGCCGGGGCTGTAGCTCAGTGGTGGACCGTTTTCCCAGCATGCATGAGGCCCTCGGTTTTTTCCAGGAAAAAATAAATAACTGCTGCTCCGGACTTAGCACAAATCTGTTGGGAGGATTAGGAACCGTCTGCCTGCCTGGCTCCCCGTCCCCCTTGCTATTATTCAGATTAAGACTGTAATACCCGGACTCCTTAAGAGGCGGGGAGAGACAGTCGCGCAGGTGACAGCTATCAGTGGAGGTCACCCAGCCTCCGCTGCCAGGACACTTCCACAGATGCAGAGAGGGCCACATGAGTGCCTGTGAGATCAGGGACTCAGGGATGTAGGGCCAAGTTGAGGGGGAGAGTGAGGAAGGGAGGGAGGAATGCAGGGAAGGGGGAGAAGGCGCTGGTGTGGAGGGCATAGGACATCTTGGGAAGTCAGTGCTCTCCCTTTACCATGTGAGACTCAACTCAGGTTACGAGGTTTGCATGTAGACACTTACCCACTGAGCCATTATACTTACCCCAATTTGTTCTTTTTATTTTTTTAATTAGCTTTTATGTCTGTAAATAGTGTTGATCCTAGGAACTCTTTAGATGGCCTCTAATAACATTAAGATTATCTTTTTTAAAAATTGTGTGTACGTGTCCGTGTGTGCGTGTCTGTGTGTGCGTGTGTGTGTGTGTGTGTGTGTGTGTGTGTGTGCGCGTGTGTGTGTGTGCACCAGAGGGCGCCTGAGTGCCCGTGTCTGTGAAGGCCCAGAGCTGACACTGGGACATCCTGCATTGCTCTACTTCTTTACTGCTTTGCTCTGGGGTTTCCCAGCCTCTGCCTTCCAGGGCCAGAATTACTGACCGCTGCCATATCTGCCTGGCATTTTTACTGGGATCTAGGATCTGAACTCGGGTCCTTTTACTTGCAAGGTGGAAGCTTTAACCCCATCTCCCCAGTCCAGCATTAAGGTCATTTTTTTAAGTCTCAGCATTAGTTATTTAAACTGAGGCAGGGAGCTGGCTCAGTGGTAAGACTCCTGCCGTGCAAGGGTGGGGACTGACGTTCAGATCCCCAGAGCCCACATAAAGGCAGGCAGGCATGGCGGCCATCTGGAGTTCCAGCATTCGGGAGGCAAAGATGGGATTCGCCCAGTGAGCGAGCTTCAGGTTCAGTTGAGAAACCATCTCAGCAACTGAAGCTACCTCCAGACAGCAGATGTCACCTTCAGCCTTCACACGTATGGCAGTACACGCACACCTCACGTATGCACCCACAACGAAATAAAGAGCTTTTTTGCTGGTCTTGGATATTATGTCAAATAGTTGAACCTTAATATCTCTAGTAACTAAAAGCCTTAATTTGTTCTCGTGCACGCGCTAGTTTTGCTGCAAATTTCATATTCCGTACATTGGAGTTCAACAGTAGGCATTGGTGGTACGTGTCAGTTATCACAGGGCTCAGCAGGCTGAGGCAGAAAGACAGGGGGTGTGCTAGTTAAGCCTGGGTGTCAACCTGACAAGCCTAGTAGTATTAACTAAGATCGGCTAAGACCACACCTGGAAAGATCAACTGAGACCACCTGAAAGGATTATGCCCGCCTAGATCCCATGGGAACCTCCATAGATCTCATCGGAACCTCCCAGTAGTAGACCATATAAAAGGAAGCAAAAAGAAGAGATGCTTTTGTAGCTGTGCTAGGAATCGCTCTTCCTTCCGGCCGCCCGGTTTCTTCGCTTCTTCGACCCTCTAGCTTTCCAACTTTCCAAGTCTTTGACTAGACTAAAGAATCTAGGAATTCTCCAGCCTTCAACCATCACCCGCATGACCACTGAACTGAGCAGCTACTGGCAGCCATTATCGGACTACCTCGGCCATATGTTGATTCTGCGGCTCTAGAGAACCTGAATAATACAGGGGGATCTGAGGTCATCCAGGGCTGTGTGGAAACAAAACACGGCACATGATAGGTGGAATAAAGCTCAGGAGATGGCTCAGAGGCTAAAGTCTTTGTCTTTCAAGCCAAAGAACCTGGGCGGGATCCCCAGATCCCATGTTAAAAAACAAACAAACAAAACTCCTGGATGGATTTAGTGATGATCTTTGATTCCGACCCTGGAAAGCAAAGCCTAGGAAACCCTAGGGCAAAACTGCAAGGAAGAAGGGCAATCCAGGATGATTCCTGATGTCACTCTTGGGCTTCTACAGGCAATTGCACTCAAGTACCCTCTTGTACACAAACACACACACACAAATACACACGTAGAAAAGGAAAACAAAAGGTGGATTGGTATTGGTCCTTTCAGAGGATTCCGACACGGGCTGCCCAGGTCTTTCCTTTGCTGTTTCTTTTTGAGCCAGGGTCTCACTATAGATCAGCCTTAAAGTAAACCCAGGTGCTGGGATCAAGCCATCAAACGGCTCAAGGGAACAAAGGGTTTATTTTCTCTTATGATTTTCTCTTATGATTTTTCTCTGAGTCCAGCTTGACGAGAGAGCACACACCAACACTAGGGCCAAGGGAACTGGCCACACCATCTCTACATAACAGCTGAGAGAGGGACGATCCTTACTTGCCAGACCAGCATGTCTAGCCAAGTGTACAAAGGATGCCAACTCTCTATACCAGCTCTCTGTATTTTATTCCAGGGCCTAATCCCACCTACCATGGGCTGGGCCTTCCCATCAGCCAGACAATCTCCTGCAGGTTTGCTCTGGGCTTAACCACTAACTCTCTACAAATGTGCCCAGATCTCAAACCCTCAACTGTCAAGTTGACACCTGTACTTAACTATGACAGCCGGGATTGCAGTCTCGGGCTGCCACACCCAGTGAATACTCATGCTGCTAAAGAAACGGGAACGTGTTCCACAGATTTTTTTTTTTTTTTGAGAAAGTCTCATAATACCCCAGGTTGTCCTCAAACCCCCTACGTAGCTTGACTGTGAACTGTAACCAGAATCATAAGCAAGAGTGAGATCCCATGTTCCCTTGCCTTGTTTGGGGATGTAGTTAGCAGCAGCGTGAAGAGAAACAGCAGCACATCACAGCCAAAGCAACAGGAAACCAATCTCTCCAGTTACTAGAGGGCGTGTGGCAGGGAGAATAAGGACTCCCCCTGCACCCCAATGTGCCCCCATTCTCGTCAGCAGAACCTGTGAACATGTTGGTTACACGGCACAGGAAGCAAAGTCGATCCACAGCTTCAGAGCGCTGGGCCTGGGTAAGCCCCGCGGGCCTAATGCCAGGATGGGCTTTACTGACATCATTTGCAGCATCACGGGCATGGCGCTGGCTTTGCAAAGACCAGGGGGTCATGTGTTTCCATTTAGGAGTAAACAAGAATCAATGAGTGATGCAGATGCCCTCAGGATGGAGTCACGTGGGCTGCACCCTTACAAAATATTTGGGGGGCGTCCCACACATGCCTGTGAGGAAGGCTCCGATTAGGACTTGGAACACAGCCCTGCAAGCAGGAAGAACGCGCTCTGCGGTGAGGACACCCGTCCTGCACCTGCCCCTTCACCTGGCCAGCTGCCAGCCTTGGTAAGGATCCGGGTAGCCAAAGGTTAGTGTTTGAGAGCGATGCTCTTTTTGCATAGATTCTGTCTTCTGGATGGCAAAATTCTCAGACTACACCCCTCCCTCGCTCGTTCCCAAATAAACCTCCCTTTCTTTAGAGAGCTCCTTTCCGTTATCACTTGGGACTTCAGATTAGTCAACTGTTCATTTTTCCTTTCAAACTAAGATACCTTCTGATACCAAGCCATAGTAAGTTACAAAACTCATAATAAGGCAAGATTAGAACAGCTATTATAGGGTGGGTCTCTCAAGGTCTTTGGAATTCCTGAAGGTCACCCCTCACTGCTGGGATCATCCTGAAGGAACACCCCTGCTGAGGAACTGACTCCAGTCCTCCAGAGATAAGATGGCCGACCTCCCTGTGAAAGGATTATGGAGATGAGCTCTCCATATCCAACAAACAACTTGATCTCTAGCCCCACCTGGGCCTAAGAGCAACTGGGTTGGGCCCAATGGGAGCTAACCAATGAGAAAAGCCAGTTTCCAGGCCTTGCCTAGGTGTACAAATATGTCTGACCCTGGCAGCCATCTTTGGTGCCCAACTCCTCATGGCACTCTAGTGCCATGTGTCCATTTCTAGCTCCATGCCTGTCTCATGGATTCCATGAGTTCTTTCTAGGTGCCCGCTTCTCATGAGTTCTCCCAGGCACCGGCCCCTCAGGGCACTCAGGGTGCCATGGGTCCATTTCTAGCTCCATAAATTCTCCAGGGCTCTCTAGCTCCTCTCGGCACTCCATGCCTGGAGTCCAAGAGTTCCAACCTTTGTCTCCTCTAATAAATTCTACTTTAATCTTCTATATGTGTTCTGGTTTCAATCTTCGACTCCGGAACACAAGAACCCTGGATCACTGGGATGGTCGTTCTTGTAACATTTGACTCCTGAACAAGGACCGTGTAACATTTGGTGACCCAGATGGGACTATCCTGTGAGATTTGGTAACCCAGAAGGACATTTGAACAGACGGAAGACTGTTCCTGCATCAGTTAGGCAAACAGAGAAGTCCTCGAAGGTAGATATTTTGAGAAGCACACGTTGCTTCCAATACTTCTCTCACCTCAGTCAAGGCGATCTAGGGCCCTCCCATAATTCACTGGTCTCTTCTTTGGTGAGAAACAGCTGTGTGCAGCTGGTGGGAGAGGATGGCCAGAGTCATGCTAGAAGACCTCCACTGTTGATGAAGGCTTGCAGGGTGGTCCTGGGGAGACGGCTCAGCCAGAGGAGGACCTGCTGAGCAAGTGCGGGGAGCTGTGGCGGATCCCCGGCGCCCACGTAAAGGCCGAGACAGGATGGGGGTGGAGGTGGCTGCCGGTCAGATTGCACCATGACATGCATGCGTCTCTTCTCGTTCACAAATAAAATATTTTTAAAATATAATATATATGATATTATCTCCAGCCTAATAATATATATGGCTCAGTGGGTAAGACCCCTGCTTATAGACTTGGCCACTTAAGTTTGAACCCTGAAAGCCCTCGGGATGGAACATAGGACCTCTGACTTCTACCCATACACCATGGCCTGCCTGTCTCTCTCAAATGAAATATTTAAGACTATATTTTCTTTTTTATATTTATTATTTATTCAATTGTGCATGTGTGCGCATGTGTGTATGTATGTGTGTAGAACCACGGAAGAATTCGGGAACCATTAAGGACCACCTCCACCTCCTCTTTGTTTACTCTGCCCCAGGATTCACAGGCTCCGCCCTACCAGGACCAGAAACCCAGGCCACCCCCGCTTCCGCCCCAGCATCTATCTATACGTGGGGTCTAGGATCCAAACTCAGGACCTTCCGCCTACAAGGCAGAGGCTTAACCCCTGAGCCAGCTCTCCATCCCTGAGACTATATTTTCTTGAGAGAGAACTGAAGAGAAAAGAACCACACGTATGCTGTAGCACATGGGTAGAGGGATATGGGGTTTGATTTCCTGGCTGTGCTCGCCAAAATGTTGTAGGGTCTCTCTGGGGTCTCGATGTGTACCTCCAGCTTCTTGTGTTCAGGAGTCAAAAATTGAAACCAGAACATATGTAGAGGAGCGTCATAGTCAGGCACAGGTGTCAACTCTACTGTTGAGGGTTTGAGGTCTGGGCACATTTGTAGAGAGCTGATGGTTGAGTTAAGCCCAGAGCAAACCTGCAGGAGATTGTCTAGCTGATGGAGAAAGTCCAGCCCATGGTGGGTGGGATTAGGCCCTGGGATAAATCACAGAGAGCTGGTTGAGAAAGTCGGCATCCTTGTGTACACTTGGCCAGACATGCTGGTCTGGCAAGTAAGGATCGTCCCTCTCTCAGCTGTTATGTGGTAATGGTGTGGCCAGTTCCCTCGGCCCTGGTGTTGGTGTGAGTTCTCCTGTCAAGCTAGACTGAGAACTGTAACCAGGAATTGTAAGGAGGATAAATCCCTTGTTCCCTTAAGCCGTTTGATGGTCATTTATCAGCAACCACTCAGGTGGACTACAACAAGGATTAAGACAGAATTTAATAGACGTGAATCCACAAGAGGCAAGACAGCCATCAAGAACTCAGAGACTGCAGGCATGGAATGCATAAGGGAAGAGAGAAAAGCCAGAAAGGAACTCAGGGATTCTCAGGTGTGGAATCCATGAGGATCAAGAGAGCCTGACTTCACAGACTCCAGTCACGGAGTCCCTTGAAAGGCAAGGGAGCCAAAGATGGCTGCCAGATCAGGGGTATTTATAGGGTTAAGCAGGTCAGGATAAGCAGCTTTTCCTCATCCGTTAGCTCCAGTTCCTGCAAACCCAATTGGAGCTTTTAGTCCCCTGTTCATATTGAGACCCAACCCAGCTGATCTTGTGATAGACTTTCCTGGTAGGATTTAGCTACTGTGGAGAACTAATCTCCATGTCCTTTCATGAAAAGAGGTTGGAGGAAGTTGGTGACTTTATCTCCGTGAAGATTAGAGTCCACTCCTCCAGATCCGTAGGGTGTGTTCCTTCAGGATAATCCCAGCGCTGGGAGATGATGACCTTCAAGACCCGCCCAGCATGGCTGCTGTAAAACCACCTGAAGAGGACAACTCTCAAATGTCGGTTCTCTCCTTCTATCTCATGGGCTTCCAGGGATTGAACTCAGTTCAACATCAACACGTTTGTGAGCAGGTGCCTTTATCTGCTGCTGATCTCTCTCTCTCTCTCTCTCACACACACACACACACACACACACACACACACACACACACACACACGAGCCCTGATGATTTACAAGGCATTTCCCATGTAAGACAGAGGTCCGACCTGGGGACCCCGGCACTGCCCTGCACCTGGTTGGCTTCCCCTCATGATAAAGGAGGTGAGTGACAGGCTCCTTCCACACCTGTTGCTCACCTCTTCTTGGGCAGCACACTTCCGGGGCACGAGAGCATGTTGTCCCTTCTCGTTCCCCAGAGTGACTTTGTCACTACCCTTCCCTGACATGGGAGGCTTAGCCCAGGAATACAAAATGGATTAAATATTTAAAAAAAAATCATAGGGGGCTGGAGAGGTGGCTCAGCGGTTAAGCCTCTGCCTTGCAGGCTGAAGGTCCTGAGTTCGGATCCTAGACGCCACGTATAGACGCCAGGCGGAAGTGGGGGGGGGTAGCCTGCATTTCTGGTCCTGGTAGGGTGGAGTAGTTCCCGAATTCGTCTGTGGTTCTACACACACACATACATATACACACACATACGCACACATGCATATGCACAATTGAATAAATAATAAAAAAATTTTTAAAAAAATCATAGGAACCAGTGAGACGGCTCAGCGGGTAAGGTGCCCGCCCGCAGACCTGCTGACCCGCATTTGACCTCCAGAAGCCCACATGGTGGAAGGAGAGGACTGACCTCCGCCCACGTACCGTGGCATGCGCGCACACCTCTCTCTTTTAATGTCTCTCAAATAAAATATTTTTAAATTAGTTTTAAAAGAATGAATATAATGAATAATTTTGATAACTTAAAAGTATTAACGTTAGTTCAGAAGATGAAAGAGTTGGGAGCATTAAGCTTTTCCTGTTTTATGTTTATTTTTCCACAACAGGATCTCATGGAGCCCTGGCCGGTGTCGACCTACTATGTGGCTGCGGATGGCCTCATATTCCTAGCTCTCCTTCGCCCATCTTCTGAGTGCCAGGGCGATGAGCCTGCCCTCTACTACCCTGGGCTCAGAATCAACTCACTTCTCAAGAGTGATGATTCTCCTCCACCGGCAGGGTGTACCCTCAAGTTCAGTTCTGTACCCAAAACCACATAGTGCCTGTCACCTGGGGCTCAGAGGAGAAAGCCGTTCTGGTCACAAAGCTGTTCTGGTCACAAAGCTGTTCTGGTCACACTTCTTACTCCAATCTCAAGCCTGCTAGGTCTGATAATTTGCTAGAACAACGGACAGAGCTCGGAGAGAGTTAGTCCCAGTGACAGGATTGTTCTAAAGATTCAGAGAGAAACGTGCTGGCTTATGACTCTCAGTACTCAAGAGGCTGAGGCAGGAGGGTTTGTTACTGGGGTCCAGAAGTTCACCCAATGAGGCACAGACAGTGAGTTTGACTGAAAAGGATGTTTATCGAAAGTAGGTAGAACAGAACTGAAGCCTCAGGACTCCACCCAAGTTCGGGACCTTAGATGGAGCCATAGGACTTCAGGACTCCATCAGAGTTTGGGACCTCATGATGGAGCCCCGAGTAAGGGCAGGGGGCAGGTCTTAGAGTAGTTTCTAAGTTGGTACGTGCCATCCAGCTAATGATTCAAGCTGGCAGTTTCAGATAGTAGTGGCAGCTGAAAACTCGGATGGGGTGAGGGGAGGGGTGGAAAGTTTGGCTGGTGGGTCCTGCTGACCCAAGGCTGCTATGAACCAAGTGGTCAGCAGAGAGCGAGAGCAAGTTTTGACTCTGTTCATGTGTAAGCAGAGACTGTCCTTGTACATAAGCAATTTACAGAAGCCAAAAGAGCGTTTAGTCTAAGGTCAAAATTTTTCCACAGCATATTTTCTATAGCACACTGAACACAGCTTCATCATAACACACAGAGAGTGGGGTCTTCCTTTTTCTAGACCACATTACCTTGAGTCTGGAGTCAGCCTGGGCCACAGAGGTCCCATCATGCTCAAGAGTCACTGAAACAAATGAAGAGATACAACTGGAGACTAGCCTACTGGGAGCAGTAACTCAGGTAAGATTTGGTGGGGGCAGGGCGCTAAGATTCCTGTCCACACAGCCCCCCCCCCCCATCATCCTCTTTTTATCTAAACATTAAGTTCAGGCGGGGAAAGGGCTCAACCAATGACGTCCTGCTGCGAGGGCATGAGGATCTCCAGGTGCGACGGGGGATGTCTGAATCCCCACGTGGGAGGGTGGAGGTCTAGGCAGCTCCCTAGAGTTCACTGTTCAGTCTAGCTAGACATTGTAGAGCTCTGGGTTCAGGGAGAGACCCCGTCTCAAAAATAAGGTAGAAGAGCTGTGGCGATGGCTCAGCGGTTAAAGTGCTTGCGGCTCAAGCCAAAAGACCTGAGTTCTGATCCCCACCTCCCCGATGAAATGGTGGCTTGACTATAACCCAGCGCACCTGGAAGGTGGAGCCTGGCAATTTCTGGAGCAAGTTGACTAGCCAGACTAACCATAACGTCCACTCTGGGTTCAATTAGAGACCCGGGGTCATGACAGCTATGTGGGAGAGCAATCGAGAATGATTTCCATTATTGATCTCAGACTTACACACACACACACACACACACACACACACACACACACACACACACACGCCAATTCACATGTGCACACACCTGCCCGGCCTGACCTGAAGCCCACTCTGTAGCCCAGGTTGGCCTCAAATCTAGCCTGGGCTTAACACATTTTTACTCTTTCCAGTAGAGTTCAGGTTAACATTATCCAATGAAAGTGCGCTTTGCCGTAGGAGCCAATTTTTTAGGTGCCTGCAGCAGGAGCCAGGACTGAGATGCTAAGTGGCAAACAGCTTGGGGTGTGACCTCGGTTGACCCAGGGGTGTGGCCTCACGGATTCTGCCTCCACGGTCAGTCTCTAGGGTCAACTTCTGCTCTCACCGCTGTTCGCTGGATGTTACTAGAAACCACAAGGAGTCCCTGGTAAACCCCGTGTAAACACAGCGCGGCCTGTCAGCATTAACACTTCTGCTGGGAGCCGAGAAAAAGGACAGCGCGTGCTGCGGAAAGGTCTCAGGAGCCGAGAGATGACTAATGACCCGTGGGGTGGGAGCTGCAGAGTGAATTTCATTTCATGCAAAGAAAAAAAAAAAAAAAAAAACACGAGATTAAAAGTATTTGAAGGCAGTAAAGGACCTTCGTCCCGGTGCTAGCGATGGCTGGAACGGTGTAGGGGACTCGCGCGCCGGGTCCATCACAGCTGCCAGCGGATGGGGGAGGCGCAAGTCGAAGAGAGATGGAGCTCTTGGGGTCACTGCGTCTAAGCCGTGCTGCCTGCCCCTGTTTTCTTACATGGACTAACTCAGGTCCCCACACTTAGAAGCTGAGCACTTTCCCCACTGAGCACCCCCCACCCCCTCGCCGCCATCTTCCCTCCCATCCTGGAGTTGGGTCTTCCTTTGTGGTTGGGTGAGAGATGAGGTAGGCTGCCCTGGACACTACCGCCTTCAGTGGACACCCCTCCACCACACCCAGAATATCTTCTGAGGTCGTTCAGTGTCCAAAACACCCCCATCTCCTTAAGGGCCATTGTCATAGTTGTAGAGATGCAAGTGTCAGCTTAATGGTAGAGGTTCGAGCTCTGGGCACATTTGTAAAGAATCAATGGTTGTTAGGCCCTGAGCAAGCCTGTGGAGATTGTCTCGTTGATGGGGAAGGCCCAGCCTGCGGTGGGTTCCGTGCCCAGCACACTTACCTCGCCATCCTGATAGGTACCAGAGTGGGATCAGCAGGAATTAAGCCAGGCTGGGTCAAGAGTGGATCTTGGAAAAGCCAAAAAACCAAGTCAAGTTATTATGGATCCTAATCCCTTATATACCATGAAACAGGGTGGTGAAGTCTGTACACTGCGCAGAGTGATGACATCAGTAGTGACAGACTGCAGGTGCAAAGTCCACAACAGGTGGGACCACCACCAACAATACAGCCCTGCCAATCCTTAGACATGTTAATAGGCCCTAATGGCCCCATGCAGGGTGGAGAAAGAACAGGTCAGGAGCAGGGTGGTACAATTATAATGATAAGGCTCTGTGCCCGTCCTTTACCTAGGCTAACCAATGTGTAGATGGCTTCCAAAGAACAGGAAGGAATATGTAAAAAACACTCTGCCCTTGAACCCAATTCCCGACAGGACAAGATCCATCCCTGCCCCTTGCGGGAAGGTCCACAGGAGTCAGCCTACGACTATGCCGCATAGGCTGGCATCTGTGCTGGCATAGGCACAGAGCTATGCTGGAGTAGGAGGCACACTGCAGCTGAGACCCCGAGGGATGCCCTTGGCATCCGTCTCCAAGAAATGGAGATGTCGGGCTTGAGCCCCCTACAGTCAGGTGAATAAGATGGAGGGGGCTGGCAAGGGAAGTCGGCATCCTTCTGTGCCCTTGGCCCCACATGTCGGTCTGGCAAGTGCGGCTTGTCCCTCTCAGCAGTCCTGTGCAGATGGTGTGGCCAGTTCCTTGGCCCTTGGTGTTGGTGTGGACTCTCCTGCCATGCTGGACAAGGGACTGTAAGTGGACAATCGTAAGCCAGAATAAAACCCCTTGTTCCTTTAAGCTCTTTGGCCGTGAATTTACCAGCAGCATGCAGGCTGGCTGCTCTAGCCACCCCTCTAGGAGGAGGCAAGAATGAGTCGAGTGTGAAAACGCCAGGGGCTCAGGCGTTGGAAAAGGGCCGCAGTAGCTCCATAGGGCCTCACAGTTACTGACCCCCAGCATCTGTGAAAACACCCTGCACACACGGAGTGATTCTGCAGCTGCACGAGAGGGTCTTGAGAGGGGGTCAACAAGTCATCTTGTTGGAGCCAGTGTGATCCCGGCTTCTCTTGTACGGCAGGTTTCCGTGTGGCCTTGAACTTCGAGCCATCCTCCTGGCTCAGTCTTTCTGTGTGTCTCTCTTTTGTGTATAGGTGTGTGTGTGTGTGTGTGTGTGTGTGTGTGTGTGTGTGTGAGTCCAAGGGTGATTTCAGGAATCATCCTGGATTCTTCTACCTCCTTCTTGCTTCTCTCTGGGATTCCACAGGCTCCATCCACCAGGGCTGGATGACCAGTCCACCGTGGCATTTTTTTTACATGGTACTTGGGATCTGAACTCATGACCTTCTGCTTGGGAGGTGGAGTCTTAACCCCTGAGCCATCTCTCCAGTCCCTCTGGTTGTTTGTTATAGCAGCATAGCAGGTTCATACAGTGACTCTTCTTTTTTTTTCCCAGTCCTGGGGTTTGAACTTGTGCGCTGAGCCAGGCAAGCGCTTTGTCTCTCCTTAGCTCGAGGGGAGGCTTCCTGAGCGCAGGGCTGGGTTTGCAGCGAAGTCTTACATGGGACGAGGCCCATGCGGCAGGAGCTGGTGCGGCAGGTCTTTCCTCTTGCTGTCGTTGCCCTCACGAGACGGTGGGGAAGGGTCACAATGGACAAGCCGGATTCTGGCCCCATTTCCTGGCGGAGATGCAGGTTTGGACATCATGGAGCCTCCGATTGCTACCCAGCCAGGGAACTTGCTGAATTCTGACCTGTATTCATTTCCGTGTCCCTGGCCAACCAGACGACATCAACCAGGTGACTCATTTCCATCAGGCGGCTCCAAATGAATTCCAAGTGTCTGGGAAAATAACAACTACAACAAATACTTCAGCTGCAGCCGTCCAGTCCTGGAGCCCTGAATTGCTTGTAGAAATCATTGTGTGCTCAGGGGCTGGAGAGACGGCTCAGGGGTGAAGCCTCTGCCTCGTGAGTAGAAGGACCTGAGGATCCCACGGAAAAACATCAGAGTGGGGCTGATAAGGTGGGGGATGGTGGTGGTCTGCACTTCCAGCCCCTGAAAATGCAGAGCAAAGTCAAAAGGAGGTAGAACAATCCAGGATGCTTTCTGAAAACATTCTTGGGCCTCCACAGACAGACAATCAGACACACACACACACACACACACACATACACATACACACACACACACACAGAAATCACTGTGGAGCAGAAGGATTGCATGGAAAAATAATCAGTGGGTGCATATCCCATCGCGCCCTGCAGAGGGCGACCTGCTCTTATGATAGATTTTCACAGGTTTGGCCATTTACTCACAGGGTGAGGTAACCCCCAGAATTGGCACTGCCATAGGAAATCACAATGCCAAGGAACCTCGATCCACCCCTCAAAGGAAGCCTGTCCTCCTCTGTCCCCCACCCAGGTCTCCAGGGCGGCCACTCCTCCCACTACATGCGATTTCAGGGATTGAACTCAAATCACCAGGTTCACACGTGGGCATCTGACCCGCAGACCATCTCGTCAGCCTCTTCTTATTGATTCTTTTATCTTCTCTCTGCCAGATACCAAGAACCTGGTTTATGAAAAATTGAGAACTTTTCCAGACATCCCTCTATGGACAGTAGTTTTACCCACAGATGCAGTATTCACATGCTGAGGAAGAGTGATTGGCCAGGTGAGATAGCCTGTGTCTGCAATCCAGGCACTTGGGAGGCAGAGGCAGGAGGATTACCGTGAGTGCCAGGCCTGCTTGGTCTATGTAGTAAGACCGTGTCTCAAGTAAAAAAAAAAAAAAAAGAAGGAAAGAAAGAGTGGGGCCAACGAGCTAGCAAAGGAGCTTGCGGCCAAGTCTGCTAGCCCGAGTTCAATCCCCAGAGTCCACCTGGTAGAAGCAAATAACTCTGACTCTTGAAAATTGCTCTATGGTCTTCTCTTTCTCTCTCTCTCTTTCTCTCTCTCTCTCTCTCTCTCAAAAGAAAATGAAAAGGAAAGAATAGCCTATTTAGTTCTTGTCCTTTAAGAAGAAAGCAGAAAAAAGGAAACCATGAAGTAATAGTTAGAAAAAAATATTCTTTGAATGAAGAGTTTCTTCCCCTGCCACCCCATTCCTGGGATTTCTGGAAAGTACAGTGCAGTCTACAACCATAATCTTGGAAGCTAAGCAGGGTCGGACCTGGTTAGTACTTGGATGGGAGAAAGTACAGTGACACACACACACACACACACACACACACACACACCACATGTCTGTGTACATGACCATTTACTGTGGCTGTAGCTTACTAACTGCTGGTACAAAGGAGGGGCCTTCATCCACTCTGTGGTGGCTTTGAGGTGGTCTTCACTGCTGGATTGTTGTTCTAACACCAGTCCGGGCATTTCTGCTCCTGAATGTACCATGGGAATGCTCCAACTGGCCCCAGGGCCGCTGGTTCCTCGCCGGTGCCCAGGTGGAGGATTGGCACACAGACCCTACACTGCTTGTCCTCGTGGGACACTGAAGTTTCGAGTTCTTTCTGCACACTGGGTCTGTCACCTGCAGCGTCCGTCCCTGTTGGAAGAGGGGGCCAAGTCTTCCCTCTGGGTGCCTGTGATGGGTTAGCGCGGTGCTCAGTCTAGTGACTGGTATCTGTTTTCCTTCTCTCTTCTTTTCCTTGTTTTTCTCTTTCTTTCTTTCTTTCTTTCTTTCTTTCTTTCTTTCTTTCTTTCTTTCTTTCTTTCTTTCTTTCTTCCTTCCTTCCTTCCTTCCTTCCTTCCTTCCTTCCTTCCTTTTCTCCTTCCTTCCTTCCTTCCTTCCTTCCTTCCTTCCTTCCTTCCTTCCTTCCTTCCTTCCTTCCTTCCTTCCTCCTTCCTTCCTTCCTTCCTTCCTTCCTTCCTTCCTTCCTTCCTTCCTTCCTTCCTTCCTCTTACTGTGTAATCCAAAGTGTCTTCAATGTGCAAAGCTCCTGCCTCAGACTCCTGATGGATGCCAGACATCACTACCATACCCAGTTTATGCAGTCCAGGGGGATTGAACCTAGGACTTTGTGCATGCTGGACAATCGCCCTGCTAACTGAGCCACATCCCCACCCCTGATGTCTTTCTTAGCTGTGACTTTCAGTTAAGCAAGCCTGAGTGTTGTAATCCTTTATGTCCTGTGACTTGCGCGTTTACCCCGTATCTCTTCTGAGCCCCTTTGCTTGGCTGTGTCTGATTCCTATGCCAAGTCCTCCCCCTCTCAGGGTTTGATTGTCCTCTGGGGGAGGGGGGCTTGTCGAGCTTTGTCCCCTGGTCCTCCGAGCTGTGAACAGCCGCCATCTTTGTCCTGTCAGCTGTAGCTGCTCCTGTAAGTGGCCCCCAAGAAACACCCTGGTTTGTACATTTGACTTCGGTGTAGCCGTTACTTTGGTCTTCATCAGAAGCCCATGTGGGGTGCGTAGACATTTGCGTGGCGTCCCCCCAGGAAAGGCTGCTGTGTACGAGGGGCCCAGAGCTAGCCCACTCCTGTCTCCTCGGGGTGGTCTAGGTGAAGTCTGAGGTCCTGCAGCACACTGTGAGAAGCTAACTGGGGGTGGGGGGTGGGGGGAGCAGTGCTGTTTGATTTGTGTCGGTTTCATGCTGACAGACTGCCTTGGGATGAGGTCACAGCTGGTGGCAATCGCCTGCATCACACACTGTGAGAGAGGCCAGCCCCCAAGGCCGTTCTGATGCTTTGTGTGAAAGGGAAAATGGGGTGTGCGTGGGGCTCACTGTGAAAAGGGAAGCTTCCTCTCTCCCCAACAGCGATGCTGAGTAGACAGGTCCCCTCAGCCCAGCTGCCTCGGCAGTGCAGAAAGCAAGTCTCTTGGGGAAGGGTTCCCTGAAGACCCCAGGCCCCCTGGGCGGGTGGCCCGTGTGTTGCGGGGAGGGGTCTCAGGGTCTCTGCAGGTGAGCAGGGGCCCTTGCCAGTGTCTGGCTTTCTTGGAGCTTGGCCAGGACCCATGGGTGCAGGAATCCAGCTGAGGGACACCCAGGGGCAGCCCACTGTGGCTCCAAGCCCCCAAAGCCTCAGCTTAGTGACCCTGAGACAGGGTCTCCTCCAGGCCTGTGTGGAGCAGCTTTGGTTTATGCAGGTAGAAAATAGGGTTTTTTAAAATTATTTTACCTTTTGACAATTCATACATGTATTTAATGTATTTTGGTGACACTCCTATAACCCTTGCTTAGCCCCTTACCCCTCCCACCTCCTCTGCCCTCCAGATCTTCTTCCCAGCATCTCTCTTCCTACTTGTATGTCTTATTTATTATTTATTAATAATAAATATGGGGGGGGACCCGCCCTCCCCCATTCTCTAACATGCTACTGTTAACAGGGTTTTGTGTTGGAGGTTGAAGATTGAAACCAGAACACGTGTAGAGAATGAAGGTAAAGTTTATTAGAGGACTCCAGATGTGGAGTGCCGAGAGGGGTGGGGCGCCCCAGAGAACTCATGGACCCCAGGCATGGAATCCACGAGAGGCAAAGAACTAGCAACAAACCACAGAGACCCCACACGTGGAGTCCGTGAGGAGCGAGTGCCAAAGATGGCTTCAGGTCAGGTATATTTAACATTTAGATAAACCTGGGGAAAATCGCTTTCCCCTGGTCAGCTCACATGGGGGCCCAACCCGTTGATCTTGGGCCCACGTGGGGCTGAAAATGCTGTTTCTTTGGTGGGCTTAGCTTTGTTGGATATGGAGGGCTCATCTCCATAGCCTTTCCTAGGGAGGTCGGCCACCTTATCTCTGGGAGGACTGGAGTCAGTTCCTCAGTCAGTTCCTTTGGGGTGATTCCAGTAGTAGGAGGTGACCTTCGGGAATTTCAAAGACCTACGAGACCGTCCCCGCGGGGCTGCTCTAAACCTGCTTTACTATATGAGGGCTATTTGATCTGATGACTTTAATTTACAAAACAATTTTCTGAAGACGGTCTGCATGTGGCAGGCTTTTGGGGGGGCAGAGGAGTGCAGGGGTACACAGGGTGAAGCTTGGTTTGTGTCTGATGGGTGCCCGTCCGTGCTTAGTGAGGCTGACGCCAGGGCTTCAGTGCTGGGCACAGTGCTGTCCCTTAGTGCTAAGATAAGGCCTCAGGAAGTCGCCCCGGCTGGAGTAGAACTTCTCTCCTCAGCCGCTATGCCAGGCCCAGTAACTTTCTCAAACGTGGGCTGTCCAACTTCCCTCTGGTTTTGATAGTCTGGTTACATTTGTTAATCGGTTCAGCAGAAAGTTTATAAGGACACCAGGTCTACACCACACCCACAGGGGTGCTGAAGAGAGAGGAGCTTCCCATGCCAGACCCTGCCAGACCAGCACGTCTAGACAGACAGGACACTGCGCATGGCGACTTCTTAAAACTCACTTTGACACTCTATCTTGTTTAATTAATAATTTGTGTGTGTGCACCTGTGTGTGGGTCTATGAATACATAGGGCACTGTGTGTGTCTGTGTGTATCAGAGGATACTGTGTGTGTTTAGGTGTGTCTATGTGTATCAGAGGGCAAGTGGTTTGTGTGCGTCGGTGTATCAGAGGGCACTGTGTGTATGTGTCTATGGTGTGTATATGTGTATCAGAGGGCAGTGGTGTGGGTGTGTGTGTCTGTGTAGCAGAGGCCACTGTGTGTATGTGTCTATGTGTGTGTCTATGTGTATCAGAGGGCATTGTGATGTTTGTGTGTGCATGCGTGTGTGTCTGTGTGTGTATCCTTACGTGCGCGCACTTGTGGAGGCTCAGAGTGACTCATCCTGGATTGTTTCTTCTTTTGCTTCACTTTGGGGTTCCAGGTTCTGCCTCTGGATCCAGGATCTGAACACAGGTCCTTCTGCTCATGAGGCAGATTCTTAATCCCTAAGGCATCTCTTCAGTCTAATGCCAACTTCTTCTCCAGCTGCCCAGGGCCTAGTCCCACCCACCATGGACTGGGCCCTACCCCGCAGCTGAGAAATCTCCTGCCGTTTTGCTCAGGGCCTAACTACTAATCATCAAAACTGTGCCCCTGCGTCTGATTGAACAAGTCATCTCTCCCTTCTTCCACGGGACGGAAAATGGGCGGGGAGGGGGAGGGGCTTGTCCTGGTGGGCATCTCGGCTGGATGGCTGAGTCAGGCTTCCCCCTCCCCTGGGTTCTTAAGACGC